>CM060174.1:27834544-28512758 GCA_030549775.1 Tamarix chinensis
AAATTATTTATTTTAATTATTTTATAGATTTTAGAGTATGTAAATTTGGATAAAAGTATTTAATAAATTAAAAATAAATATTTTTCTATTTATCATATTGTTTTATTTAAATAATTTTCCAAACTAATATTTTACCAACTTTATCCTTTTTAAACTAAAATATTAGATTATAATAAATTAAATTATTAAATTAAATAAATTATCAAGAATATTACATTTTATGATTTATAAAATTAATTTAAATTATTTTCCCTATTTTACCATTTCCCTTTTTACCCTTTTCCCCTTTTTCCTTTCCTTCTCTTTTTTTTCTTTTTCCCCCTTCCTGGACTTGGGCTGCCAGACCCCTCGGCCTGCTACCCCCTCCTTCCGTACTGGGCCACAGGCCCGATCTCCTCCTCTCCCTCGCTTGCACGCCCGTCTCCCCAGCCCGCCTCCTTCCTTTATTTTTTTCCCCTGGACCGGCCGGCTCCCTCCTTTCCTGCGCCGGTCCGACCGCCCGTCCCTTTCTTCTTCCCTTCTTCTTCTCCCACGCCTGACCTGCACCTTCGACGCCATGCCCGCTGCCACTGACTGCCACCCTGCAGCTCCCGTGCCTTCCTCCCTCTCCCTCTCTCTCTTCCCCCGTCGTTTACCTTCCCTTTTTGAGCCAAACCAGCCCTGGACCACAGCCTCGCGTGCCCTTGCTCTTTCCTTCTTCTTCCCCGTCTTCCCCTGCCACCCGACCACCACCTGCCATTACAGCACCGATCGGCCAACCTTGCCCCCTCTCTTCTCCCTCTTCTTTTTCTCCATCTCCCCAGCCTTTCATTCCCCTCATTTTCGAACCATCATCCCCTTTCCGAGCTCCCTCCTCTCTCTTTTCTCCTCCTCCCATTCGCCCCCCGTTCTTCTTTTTCCACCACCGTCCGCCGCTCCTGCCGCCTCACCAACCCCCTGCGCCGCCTTCTGCCACTGCCTACTACCACCCTGCACCACCACACAGCCCCTTCGAGCCCTACACTTCCTCCCTTCTCCTCCTTTTCCTTTTTCTTCCCAGCTTTTCCCCTTACCATCGAGCCACCTGCAACCACCATTTCCGCCGCCGTCTGGCCATCTCTGCCGCCACCTAACCCGCCGTTCGACACCCTGCAACCTCCTCTACAATCGCCACCCATTAGTTAGCCAAAAAGAGCCGCTGAACCCCTCCATTTTCCCTCCACTTTTCCTTCCTTCTCAACCCTTCCCCTTCGACCCTTCTCGGCAGCCAACTTCGCCGCCTTACCGCCGCCGCCTCCGCCGCCCTATGCCGCCGTGAAACCACCCTTCGCCTCCACCTACACCCCCTCTACACTCCTGCACCATTCCCCTGCCTTAGAACCTCCCCTAACCACCCTCTTTTCTAGCCTAAAGACCCTAACCCGAAAATGGTTTATTTTTCTCCCTTCACCCCCTTCGAACCCTTTTCTCCCCATAATTTTGCATGAGACTCACGCTGTTCATGCAGCGTGAGCTCCCCTTCATTTTAAAAATTATTTGGATAATTTTTAAGGTAAAATGGTATTTTATGTTAAGTGTTTTATTAATTAAAATTTATAAAGTTTTATGCTTTGGTTCTTATTTCTAACATATGTATGATGGATATTATTTTTAGGTGTTGAGTTGCTAAATATGCTTGGTAAGATTTGATATTTTGCGGGATTAAGGTAACCGTTAATCCTCCCTTAAATATATGAAAAACGCATGCTAGCACATTTAGGGTTTAGTATGATTTTATGCATGTTTTGTATGCTTAGCATGATATGTTTATGGTTTCTTATATTGTTTGTTAAAAAGAAATAACATGATAACTTTTATGCCATATGTAGGTAGGTTAAATAAAGAAGGAGTTGGAATATGGATAGAAATGTTAAATACTTGTTTATGATGTACCATGTTGTTAATGCATGAATGATGTTATTGTTTAAGGGTATTTTAGTAATTATGCTTATGAGGTATATAAATCAATGTGTGTAGTTGTTAATGAGTATGATGTTGAAAAATGAAAAGTTGGTGGACTTAGATGATAAAAATTAAGTATTAATATCATTATTTTATGTAGTGTTAGTAAATTCATAAAAATGGTGAATAAAGGGGTTGAGTGGAAATTTTATAAGTGGAAAAGGTATTTCGGTAATTTTTGAGATAAAAGAACAATATAGAAAGTGTATGATTAAATGGTTAAATGATAATTTACAAGTAAAGGATAAAATTGTAAGTTGTGAGAAAGAAGGTTAAAATGGTAATTTTGGAAGTAGGGGTAAAATAGTAATTTTGGATGAAGGAGGGCATTATGGTAATTGTTCAAGTAAAAAGGGCATTATGGTAATTTTGGAGGTAAAGGGGCAAAATTGTAATTTTATAAGTAAAGGGGTAATATGGTAAATTGGAAAAGAAGGGCAAAATGGTAATTATGTAAGGAAAGATAAAGATGGTAATCTTGGATGTAAAAGGGTAAAATAGTAATTTGTAAAGTAAAAGATGTATGGTGGTAATTTTCATAAATAAAAGGATATTATGGTAAAATTGGATGTAAGGGGTAAAATGGTAATTTTGTAAATGAAAGGGTATTATGGTAAACTTGGGAGTAAGGGGTAACTTGGTAATTATGATAATGACAAAAGATAATTTAGCAATTAAATTATGATTGTAGAAGGGCAATTGGATAAGTATGATACTATAGAAGGGTAATTTGGTAAATTAACCAATTAAAGGGCATTATGGTAATTTTAATAATGGAGAAGGGTAATATAGTAATTTTGATTATGGAAAAGGGTAAATTAATATTTGTAATTATGAAGAAGGGTAATTTGGGATTTGTGATAATTAAAAAGGGTAAATGGCAATTAAAATAATTGAGAGGGGTAAAATGGTAATTATGATAAAAGAGAAGGGCAATTTGGTAATTTGTTCAACTAAAAGGGCAATTTGGTAATTTAGCCGATAAAAGGGTAAAGTGATAATTGTTTAACCAACTAAAGGGGCAAAATAGTAATCATGATAATGAAGGAGGGTAATTTAGTAATTTATCCAACTCAAGGGCAGTTTTGTAATTATAATAAAGGAGAAGGGCGATTTGGTAATATAACCAACCAAAAGGGAAATATGATAAGTGTAGTAATTATGAGGGGTGAATGGTGATTTAAAAAAAGTGTAGGAGACAATTTGGTAATCTAAATTGGACAAAGGGTAATTTGGTAATTATGCAACCTTAAGGGTAATGTGGCAATTTATCAAGTAAGGAACAGATACTTAACAATAATATAAGTAAAGGGCAAATGAGTGATTTGTACCTAATATGTCTTTGATATTGTGGAACATTAATATGATTAAATGATGCTAATTAGCCAAGTAAGAGTATTTGATAATTAGGATGGCCTTAATGGTTTCTCTGTGATATTCTGGATAATCATCTGAATAAGAAACGATTAATGATATCAGAACGATTGAAAGTAAATAAGTATCGGATTATCATGCTTTTCGTGATCACCTTAATTAAGACACTATTACTTAAAGTGAAAGACCTCGAGATCGGGAATGGTGACTCCTTAGGGGTCGATACCCTAAGGACGTGGTTTAGTCCACGATTATTCTGGTATTTGCTGGTGTGCCTTTGTGCCCCAGCCAGGCCCTATATCTTACTCTTCCTAGCTCTACGGACCTAGTTAGGGGGTATGCATACTTATGGATTAGGTGTCCTTGTCGGTAGGGTACTGAGTTAGCTTTATGCACCAGTACGACCAGGGTACCTTTGCGTCCTTGGGTTCATGGTTGAAGGGTACTGAGTAGCTGATATGCACCAGTACGACCGGTGTACCTTTGTGTCCCGGGTTATCGATCTCCCATTCGAGGCAAATAAATATGATTGATGTGCTGATTAAAGAAAGGAAAGATACTATAATTGAAAGTGGAATATTAATGAGCCGGGCCCAGTGATTTATGATATTGCGTACCGGTCCACCGGTTATAATAGTGGTCCAGGAGCGTGTTGCCCTGGTATGTGATATTGCGTACCGGTCCACCGGTTATAATAGTGGTCCAGGAGTGTGTTGCCCTGGTGTGTGATTATGAGTACTGGTCCACCGGTTATAATAGTGGCCAGGAGCGTTGTGCCCTGGATGATGATTACATATATATTCCGGTCCACTGGCAACAATAGTGGGGGTCCCGAGCTCAATAAAATCGGTTATGTATGTGAATAATATTATGGAAAAATACTAATCACTTATAGTGGAACACCATGTGAGTCGGGGCCAGACCGGTCCACCGGCAAATAATAGTGGTCAGGTGCGTTCTGCCCTGTGTGTTTATCTTCCGGTCCACCGGCAATAATAGTGGTCAGAGGCGTTCTGCCCTGTGTGTTGACTTCCGGTCCACCGGCTATAATAGTGGGGTTCTCGTACTCACATGGATATAAAATATGATATTGATGGATTAATGACAGAATAATGGCTTAAGGCCCAAAGTATCGATCGTGACTTATAAAGTATTATGTTGGTTATTGTTATGTATGCATCTCTCATTATTTATATGTGTGTGGCTTGCATTATGTGTCATATGCGGGCCTGTCTTTAAGTGTGGTATTAAAGGGTTACTCAGTACCGTAGTACTGAAGGGATTCCCTTTATGGGGCCCCTGCCTATTTAATGGGCAGTGCCCTTGCAGGTATTTTCAGGTGCTACTCAAGTGGGTTACGGGAAGGAGAGTAAGGAATTTTCCGGTATCATGGCTTTTTCTCTTTCTCATTTAATTTCTCGGTTTTAAATGTTAACGTTGTTAAAGTAACCACCATTGGTGGATTTTATTCTTGAAAACGATTTGATGCGCTACTCTAATTTAAATATGTTGAAGCTTGCAATTTACTCTGATTTATGCATGTTGAATGTCTTTCGAATTGTATTTCATTTTCTTAGCCTTAGCACTTGGTACTGGAACGGTATGAGTGAACCGGTCTGGTACTAAGTGTGGCGGTAATACTCCCAAAGTCCACGTTTTGTTTATCTGCTTCCGCTATTATCTTTTAATAAAACGAAATTTTTCAGTAGTGAATTTTGGGGGTGTTACAATTTAGGAGGAAAACCTAATTTGAGATGGCTGTGAAAGTAAAAATAATTAAGAGTGAGTGGAGCATGAGATGAGGGTGGAAGAATGTCATGTGTAGGGTAAGTATGGGTGTCATGGGAAAGCAAGGATGGCAGGTGAGAAATGGAGGGGTGATGTTTGGAAAAGAAGGGTGCTAAGGTTTGGTGTGGCCAACTAGGGTTTCGTGCTCACGTGTGTATTTGGGGGAGTAAAGTGAAATGATGGGGGTTGAATCTAAGTGAGGCGATGTGTGGGGTGTTAAAGCAACCTTAGTTGTCTGAGGTAGATAAGGGTGAGCAATATAGGCCCTAATTAGGGTTTCAGGAGGAAATCTTAGGGGAAGACAGTGAGTGGACTTAGATGGAATAAGGTAGTGGGCCTTGACCCATAGACTTAGGAGTTGGGCCTCTAGTGTGAGTAAGTGGAAGAAGGAAAAGATGTTAGGGTGTGTTAGGAGGTGCAAAAGTCTCAAGATATGGGACAAGCCCTCTTGGGAAGGACAAGAGTAGATGTAGTGTGACATGCATGCCTAGGGCGAAAACTTGTTGAGTAAGTCACAATAACACACTAATTATTTAAAGTGGAAGATTATTGAGCCAGGCCCAGACTGATCCACTAGCATAATAGTGTTCAGGTGCCAAGGTGCCTGATAGATGAGATTTATAGATTATTTTCATGCTTAAAAATATCATTTATCTCTCATTAATTATATTAGATTTAATCTTTTCGTTGAGTTTTCCTCCTTTGAATAGATTTTACAGGAAAGAAAAAAATTGACAAAATTCAAGGAGAAGTCAATGAAAAGAAGAAATCAAGTAAAGAACACATCAAGAAATGTTGAATGAAGGAGAGAAAAGTTAGAAAGGGAGCAAATACATCAAGAGAAGCTATGCTAAAACTTCAAAAGGAATGTAGTGGAAGGATCAAAAACACGGCACCCCCGTGTTTCATAAACACGGGCCATGTTAATTATCTCGAGTATCGATTTTAAAATCTCTGTCGGCATAACAGTTGGAAGAAAACACGGGGGTCCCTTATTTCTAAAACATGAACCGTGTTTCCATTTAAAAATTTGTAACTGTCCGCGCGACCTATTTCTGATATATTTCTATCTCAAAACAGGGTTCGGGACAGGGGAAATAGAGATCAAAACAATTGGAATGTATTTTTCTTCCATTATTCCTCTACAATATACATGTAATGCACAATTACAACTTTTTGATCTTCTTGAATTCTAGTGATCAATTGACAATCTACACTTCAATTGATAAGTCTTCTCTATTCCTTTATGAATTTCAGTATCTTCATTTTTGTTAAATATAAGTAGATTATCTGTAATTATACTTGTTTTCATTCTATTGTCATCTTATTGTATCAATAGTAGATTTTTTGAATGTGTTGTTGTTATTAATTTTCGATGTTTATATGTAATTGTGTGATTTGTAAATATGTAGATGTTTGAGTAATTTGAACAGGGTAGGATGATATGAGGATGGAATTATATCCTAATCACCATATCATATTTTAAATGTTTGATTCTAGATGAAGTTTAATTGAATTAATGGATCAAATAGAATGATTTCGTATCATAGATTAAGATTTTTGAACTAATTAGATTGATCACCAATTTATTTACAACTTAATCTTTGCTAAGGCAATGTAATTAACCCGTATTTGTTAATTAATTTATCTAAAGTAGCAAGAAGATTAATTATTAATCTTATCCATTAATTCGTGCAATTGCATAATCCGAGCTTATATGATTATGATTGTAGTTGTCTGGTTTCCGTTCATAATGCTACCATTAATTGAATCTAGCGTTCGTAACCTAGGTTATTAAATGGTCAGAAAATAAATTGAGAGCATATTCAATTTATTAAGGTTGAGAGGAAGGAAAGGGATTTGTTATTATGAATATCCTAAGTCAACATTAAATCGTTTAGAATCATTCTTCTTATTTGATTGTTTGGTATTCTGATTCCATCATCAATTCATTCCTCCCCTATTTGTCAATTAGTGATTAAGATTTAGTATAATTAGATTTAGTATTAGAATCAATGAAATTTTATAAACGGGGTTATAACATCAATAGCAAAATTAGTGATTAAAACGTCATTCCTTGTGGGTTCGACTCCTTCTTGCCTTATACTATGTATTTGGAATTTAGGGTTTAATAAATTTGTTGTATTCACGACAATACATCAAATTTTTGGCGCCGTTGCCGGGGAATGGCAATTATAATCATTAGTTTTGTTTTTGGTGTGGTTTCTTATTTTAGTTTTTGACAAATTCTCCACGTGTACTCATCTATTCTTTGAATGTGTGAAATCTTCAGGCACTCACAATTGAGATCATTTACAATCGAGCATCAAGGACAAATTCTTCCATCCTAGATCCAAACTCCTCCTCTCCAATTGCAACCAGGATGAGAAGGAAATTGGAACATGCTAGCCATATTCCATTACCTTGTGAAGAAAGTTCCACAAATTTGGGAGAAGACCGTATAGAGGATTTGTTTAGTACACCTTGCCACAATAATCCACCGATGGCGGATCGAACTCTCAAGGAGCTTGCTGCTCCTGTCTTCAACCCTAATCTTTTATGCATTAATTATCTTGCTGATAATGATACTTGTGAGATCAAACCTGGATTAATATGCACTTTACCTATTTTTACAGGTTTTAGAGACAACAACTCCATGGGTTTAGGTTGTTTCACCGACCCAAATAAATTTCTCAAGGAGTTCCATATAGCTTGTTCTGGTATGAAATCGAATGGAGTAAGTGTAAAACAACTTAAACTCAAAGCTTTTCCTTTTGCTTTAGTTGATGCTGCTAAGGAATGGTTATATGATTTACCAGCGGGTTCGGTAAACACTTGGACTGATATGCAAAAGGTTTTCCTCAAAAAAAAATTTTCTTCATCAAGAGCAACAAATATAAGAAAGGAAATATGTGGTATTAGGCAAGATAGAGGAGAATCCTTACATGAATATTCGGAACATTTCAAGACATTGTGTGGTAGTTTTCCTAATCATCAAATTAGTGAACAATTATTAATACAATACTTTTACGAAGGTTTATCTCCTATGGATCGCAATATGATAGATGCTGCTAGTGGTGGTGCTTTGGTTGATAAAACACCCATCGAAGCTAAAAGGTTAATTGCTAATATGGCATCTAACTCTTAATATTGTAATAGGGGTAATACTTCTATGTCTCAACAGGTGAAAGAAACCAATATTGCTGAATTAAAAACGTAAGTATCGAATTTGACAGCTCTTGTGGAAAGATTCCTGCCAAGGTATGTGGAATTTGTTCTTTTACTGGTCATCCAACTAACATGTGTCCTACTTTGTAGGAAGAACAACAAGTAAATGCCATTGGAGGACAACCATTACCAAAAAGGAATGATCCATTTGCCCTAGCATATAATCATAGATGGAAGGATCACCCGAATCTAAGGTATGGAAACACTCAACAAAGTGGTAACTCATATTTCCGACCACAGATGTATCAAAATCAGCAAGGATCAAATCCACCTCCCGGGTTCTTCCAAATTCCACCAAATAATCAAAGACCACTATTTCAACCGATGTCTCCACAACAAGTTCCACAACAATCGGGGGGTATGCGTTTGGAAAACTTGGTGAAATCTTTGGCTAATAATACATTACAATTCCAACAAGAGACTAGAAATGGTATTAAGAATTTGGAAAATCAAGTGAGTCAGCTAGCAGATTCCCTTGGAAAACTACAAGCACAAGGCTCTTCAAAATTTCCTAGCCAGACTGAAATAAATCCTAGGGAAAATGCTAGTGCTATCACAACTCGTAGTGGGAAACAATTGTCAGATCCAAGAAAAGTGAGTGAGGAAGATGACACAAGTAAAGAGCCAGATGAAACAATGGTTGAAGAAGAAATAAGTGAAGATTCACAACAAACGACAAAAAGTAAGTCACATTCTCCTATAAAAATTCCTGCTCCTTTTCCTAGCAAGTTGGCCAAAAACAATAAGGTAAACCATGACAAGGAGATATTTGACATATTTAAGAAGGTAGAAGTTAATCTCCCTCTCATTGATGCGATCAAACAAGTACCAAGGTATGCAAAATTTCTTAAGGATTTTTATACTAACAAAAGGAAACTGAAGGAAAATGAGAAGGTAAGTGTGGGAGAAAATGTGTCAGCAATTTTGCAAAGAAAGCTCCCACCGAAGTGCAAGGATCCAGGTATTTTCACTATACCTTGCAAAATTGGAAACACGAGGTATGAAAAATGCATGCTTGACTTAGGTGCTTCAATAAATGTCATGCCTTTATCTATCTTTAACACCCTAAGTCTAGGTCCTTTGAAGGAAACCCATGTTGTTATTCAATTGGCTGATAGATCTAACACATATCCTGAAGGGGTCATTGAGGATGTCTTAGTTTAGGTAAATGAGTTGGTTTTTCCTATGGATTTTTATGTGTTAGATATGCAAGATAATGGTTTAGCTAACCCCTCTCCTATATTGTTGGGGAGACCATTCCTAAAAACTTCAAAAACAAAAATTGATGTCCACAATGGAGTGTTGACCATGGAATTTGATGGTGAAGTTATTAAGTTTAACATATATGATTCCATGCGATATCCTACAGATGGTGAAGAGGTATCTATGATTGATGTCATTAAGAATTTAACTGAAATGGTGTACAAATTATCATCGGCTGATCCTTTGGAAATAACCTTGACACAAGGTATAGAAACTGAAGGTTTGTAAGAATTGAATAAAATGTATGATGTTAAAGAAGAGATCAAAGAGGTAGTGGCTGCTTTGGGAACATGTCCTAGTAGAATCAAAAAATTTGTGGATTTGCCATTGACAGTGGATAGACCTATACCTTCCATAGAACAACCACCTGAAGTGGAGTTTAAGCCTTTACCTAACCATCTCAAATATGCATTCTTAGGAGATAAGAATACCCTTTCTGTTATCATATCTAGTGAACTAACATCTAAACAAGAAGAAAAACTGGTAAATGTGTTGAAGAAGTACAAATCAGCTTTGGGATGGACAATTGCTGATATTAAGGGTATTAGTCCTTCAGTATATATGCATCGGATTCTAATGGAAGATGATGTGAAGCCAAGTAGACAAGAACAACGTAGGTTGAATCCAATAATGATGGAGGTTGTGAAGAAAGAGGTTTTAAAATTGCTAAGTGTAGGAGTCATATACCTAATCTCTTATAGTAGTTGGGTAAGTCCGCTTCAAGTTATCCCAAAGAAAACAGGAATAACAGTAGCGGAGAATGATAAAGGAGAAATGGTTCCTACTAGAGTTCAAAATGGTTGGAGGGTATGTGTTGACTATAGAAAGTTGAACTCCATAACTAGGAAAGATCATTTTTCTTTACCATTTATGGATCAAATATTAGAACGGCTAGCGGGTCATGCTTATTATTATTTTCTTGACGGTTATTCTGGATATGTGCAGGTCCCCATAGCTCTAGAAGATCAAGAGAAAACCACATTTACATGTCATTACGGTACGTTTGCGTATCGACGCATGCCATTTGGATTATGTAACGCTCCAGCTACATTTCAAAGGTGTATGGTAAGCATATTTTCCAAATATCTGGAGAAAGTTATCGAGGTATTCATGGATGATATTATTATTCATGGAAATACTTTTGAATAATGCCTAGGTAATTTAACCTTTATCTTGAAAAGATGTCTGGAAATAAATCTTGTGCTAAACTCTGAAAAATGTCATTTTATGGTTCAACAAGGAATAGTTTTGGGACATGTTATTTTAGCCAAAGGAATTGAAGTAGATAAAGCAAAAATTGATCTTATCGCTTCACTACCTTATCCATCATTTCTCAAAGATGTGCGTTCATTTTTAGGGCATGCCGGGTTTTACCGCTGATTTATCAAGGATTTTTCTAAAATAGCCCAACCATTATGTAAGCTTCTTAAAAAAAGAAACATAATTTCACTTTGATGATGCATGCCAAAAATCATTTGACCACTTGAAGGAAAAATTGATAAGTGCACCCATACTTCAACCACCTGATTGGAACTTCCCATTTGAATTGATGTGTGTTGCATCTAACTTTGCTGTTGGTGCAGTGTTAGGTTAAAGGATCGGGAAAGATCCACATGTGATATACTATACCTCATGAACATTAAATGAAGCTCAACTTAACTACACAACTACCGAAAAGGAGCTTCTTGCCATTGTCTTTGCTTTGGATAAATTTTGTTCTTATCTGTTAGGAACTGAAATAATTGTTTATTTTGATCATGCAGCATTGAAATGTTTGTTAGCAAAGAAAGAGGCAAAACCACAACTGATTAGATGGATACTTCTACTCAAAGAATTCAATATATGTATTAAAGATAAGAAAGGAACAAAAAATGGAGTAGCAGATCATCTAAGTCGGTTAATCAAAGAAGTTGAAGTTGAAGTACCTATCAATGAAGCATTTCTGGATGAACAACTTCATGTCATTGGGAATGAGATACCATGGTATGCTGACATGGTAAATTTTCTGGTGGCTAAGGTATTTCCCTCACACTTTACTAAAGCATAGAAAGATAGAATGCAGAGTTGGGCAAAATATTTTGTATGGGATGATCCATACTTGTGGAAACAATATGTCGATCAAATCATTAGAAGGTGTATTCTTGATAGTGATTCTGTCTATCTTAAACTTTTTTCACAGTTATGCTTGTTGGGGACACTTTGGTCCCAAACGAACGGCTTATAAAGTTTTAGAGAGTGGATTTTTATAGCCCACATTGTTTAGGGATGCTCATGAATTTTGTAAAACGTGTGAAAACTGTCAAAAGACTGGGGGATTAGGTCCTAAAAATGAAATGCCACAAACTCCTATCATAGCATGCGAAATCTTTGATGTTTGGGGTATCGATTTTATGGGTCCCTTTCCATCCTCTTTTGGGTTCAAATACATTCTTGTTACGGTTGATTATGTGTCAAAATGGGTGGAGGCTAAGGCCACCCGTACTGATGATGCTAAGGTTGTTGCAGAATTTCTCCGAACTAACATTTTTGCAAGGTTTGGTTTACCAAAAGCCATCATTAATGACAAAGGTTCACACTTCTACAATAGAACCGTAGAAGCCCTATTGAAGAAATATCATTTGACACATCGAATCTCTACAGCATATCATCCACAAACCAATGGTCAAGTCGAGATATCCAACCGGGAAATCAAATCAATCTTGGAAAAAATGGTGAAACCAACAAGAAAGGATTGGAGCTTACATCTTAATGATGCTCTCTGGGCTTATCGTAAAGCTTTCAAGACTCCAATTGGTATGTCCCCATATCGTATGGTTTACGGTAAGCCTTGTCATCTTCCGGCTGAATTAGAACATAAAGCTTTTTGGGCTGTAAAGAAATGTAACATGGAGTCAACTGAAATTGGAAGAAATAGGCAACTCCAACTACAAGAATTAGAAGAAATAAGAAATGATGCTTTTGAAACTGCATTGAGATATAAAGATAGAACTAAGGCAGTTCATGATAAGTTCATTCTTAGAAAGAGTTTTGAAATCGGTCAAAAAGTTTTACTATATCATTCTTGATTAAAGTTGTTTCCAGGGAAATTGAGGTCGAGATGGATTGGCCCATTTATAGTGACTAATGTGTTCTCTAATGGTGCAGTAGAAATTAAGAGTGAGAAAATAGGAAAGATGTGGAAAGTCAATGGACACCGCCTCAAACCTTATTATGAAGGACACCAAGTGCACAATTTGGAAGTGGTAGATCTTACCACTCCCAATTATGAAGGCTGAATGAACCACATTTTATCACTTGGGAAACACCCCAAGTGTTGTACATAAGTTTTCCGTATCTCATACTTTTTTTTACACAGTTGGTATAATTTTGTATGTTTATAATGTGTATATGTGTGGAAATAAATTTTAAGTCCATTTTCATTTTTATTTATATATATATATATATATATATATACTTCAATTGAAAAAAAAAACACGAGGGGGGAGGGGGGGTTCGTATTCACCAAACACAGCCCGTGTTTATTTCACAGGAAAATTTTTAGAATTCCATAGGGCTCTAAAAATAACACAGGGGGTCCGTATTTCCAATAACAGCCCGTGTTTCCTTCTCTGCAAAAATTTTCAAAATTCTAGAGAGCTCTAAAAATAACACGGGGGTCCGTATTTTTAAACACGACCCGTGTTTCCTTCTTTGTCGTTTTTTCCCTTGAAATAGAACGTTCAAAAATAAACACGGGGGTACCGTAATTATGAAATACGTTCCGTGTTTCACACAAAATCCCTTTTTCTCTCCCGTGTTTACAGATCTAAAAAAACAAGGCCTTCACCCTCTTCGACTCTGTCTCTTTGCTGCACGCCTATGTCTGTTTGCCACCTTTGAAAGCCTTCATTCCCACCAAATTCTTCCAATTCTAAGAATTCATACCCACATTAAGCCTCCATCTTCTTTCTCCACCCTTAATTTTCTTTCCCTGCACAAATTTTCTATCATTCCATTACAAAAAACAGGCGGAACCTTCTCCTCAAACCCTAATTTCGATTCGTGCATTAACCATTTGATTTTCTGTAAATTACTTTAGGGTTTTCGTGGAAATCGACATTCTAACACATCCTTTCTCTGATTTCTATTATTTTCTCCACCTGTTTTGACAAGATCAAGGTAAGTGGTCACTCCCCACCCTGCTGCAGTAATGCAATTCATATTCCTCATTTGTGCTATCATGTGCTGACACAATAAGCTTGGAAATTGAGCATAACTACATGTTTGACAATTGTGGGTGACTTTGTTGCATAACTTGCACAATTATAACCCAGGATGAATAACATGATTAGGGCATATGTGTTGCATTCAGTGCATATTGTTGTGTGATGATAATTGCAGGCTAACCACACTATTGTAGAAGCAAAATTATGTTTGCTACAATTTCAGTTTGTGACACTGTTTCTGAGCATCCAAGTTCATAATCTTTATGTCAATATATACTACATTACACAGACCAACCAAGACTCAATGACTCACTTTTCTAATGTTGATATATTGTGTAGATGGCACCGAAAAAGAAGCGGCGATCCGAAGGTGAATCCTCAAGGCCTCGATCATCACCCACTCAATCAAGACACCGACGTAACCGGCGAAACGATTTAGGTATAATTTTTACTACACCGGAACAACAACAAAGGTATGATTATTTGTCTCAAAGGCGTATCACTGGTACTAGATATCTAGATGACGGGTGTCTACATACCTTAGGTATTCATGATCAAGTCATAGATATGCTTAGAACTATAGGTTTGCATAACTTTGTCTATTGTACAAATCATACCTATAGGCGCTTGACATTGGAATTTTTATGTACTTTTAAACTATTTGCTGAAGTTGGTGATATCGGTGACACTCAAAATAATCAAGGGTATGTTTCTTTTTGCCTCTTCAATGAGGATAGGCAATTAGCCCTGCATGAACTTGCCCACATCTTTATGTTACCTCCAAGGGGCTATCGATTCATTCTACCCCTTTTCCATGCCAACAACTTTTTCGCCAAAATAGGTGATATATCGAATATGCCTACCCCCGATACCTTCCGCATTTCTGAAGCAAAATCCTCTAGGATTTTTAACCTCGTCTTTAGATATATACAAAGGCTCTTGGCTACAACCATCTTTGGGAGGGGCGATAGTACCGGGGTGGTTCCCTCAATTGAACTCTTCTTTCTCTATTCTATGCTGGAACACTACTCTGTTGATACCACCAATTTTATAGCGAAACAATTTCAAAGGATAGGTAATTCAAAACAGGGCGACATTGTCATCGATGATTTAATTACCACCATCTGTGTAAGCTTGGACACACCTCTTCCCGAGGATATGCCCATCGAAGCCATGAGCACGTGCATTGATATCGAACATTGTCGTCTTATGCATCTTATCGAGCATAGAGGTAATGCTTGGTATCTTTCCTACCAAGGACGTGCTTTCTTCCCTCTACCTAACCCTGCCAAAACCGACCCTTTAAACCCACTGAATTGGCAGCCAATTGAGGATGATGATACCCCTGCCCCGTTAGCCATCGAGCATCCTATTCCACCTCGTGGTAACCATGCACCACCGCCACCAACACCGCGATCCCAAGCCAGCTCCTCTTCCTCCTAAACTTTTGTTCCGGAATGGCATCTCCAATTCCAAAATCAAGTATATTCCCAATTGGATTCCATTCGCCATAACCAGAATCAAATGATGGAGATGATGAAAAATCATTATGAGTTTCATCTCGGGAGCCAAGACCCGCCTCCACCTCCCTCTTGAATCCTCTTCTTCATCTTTCTTTTGCATTTTTTCATTGGGGACAATGAACACAATAAGTCGGGGGGTGCACTAGCACTTGTAGGCTTGTGATTATTGTTAAGTAGAAATAGTTCATACATGTTATATATTTATGCTAGTGGTAGTTAGTTAATTTATTCCTATCTCCTTTATGCGCTAGTTGTTCGTTTTTTTAAAAAAAATAAGAAGTATTAGATTTGAGTAATCCATGTACGAAGTAAAACAAAGTATGGGACTGAATTATTTTTGAAAAGGATAATTTTATACTTATTGTATGTTTTGATCAACATCTTTTGAAAACCTTAAAAACAGAAATTGAAAATGTGATAACAGTAAAGGAAAGAAAGTTAGAATGGTTAGAAATCAAATCATGCATTGACTAGGATTAGATGAAATGAAATTAAAAATTGGTAGATACACCATGGTGAGCGCTTGGACCTAATCATTGGATATATTGATTATCCAGAACATATTTTACTTGTGTGTGTACTCTCCAATGATATGTGAAACTAGAATTTGCCATTAATTCTCTTCAAGACTGCATAGAACTTTAGGATATCTGAAAATGATAAAGGCACTCTTCTTTCTATGTTAGCACCAAAAGACCAAAAAGCTTATCCTAAAAAAAAAATTTCCTTTGCTTAAACCCCTTTGAGCCTAAGCCTTATATTATTGATTTAACCTTCATTAAAACTTAATACCCGTATAAATCTCCAATCCCTACTCTTTAACTAGGAAGTAATAAATTAGCGGGAATAAGTTTGTTGATATGTGTAAATCTAAGCATGGGGGTTCACTTAAAAAAAAATCTAAATCTTTATATGGTTGACATTCAGAAAATTTGTTGTTATATATATAAAAAAAAAATTTGAAATTTTTTTTTAGTAATTTAGAAAAATTTTGGGGAGGATTGTATTCTCCATGTATATATGTATATGGTGTATATTTAAGTTTCTTCTCTAGTTAATGGAGTCTAGCCATAATCCCAAAAATTCTATCTCACCTTAAACCCTTAGCCCCATTACAACCAAATTTCAAGACCTTTTGATTCTGATTAACTTTAGTTCTTTTAAGCGGTGGCGAATTGAGAATAATGGCAAACATATGGGCGATCATTATCATTTGGAGAAGATTTGAGAGTAAACACATCATACCCTATACACATAAGAGTGAGTGTTTCCGCATACCGAAAGTAAGAATCTACCAATTTGAATTTCATTAGTCTTAATCTAATTTGCATGATGAGATACTAACTATTATAATTTTCACTCCTTAACCGTTTGAGCATTTGATAAGACTGTTTATAAGGTGATTTAGGTGTGTGATCCAAAAATATTTTTTATCATTGAAATTTCATGATTTACAAGTATTTTAAGTCTCGTTACAGTGTTGAGGTTCGTACATGAATAATTCTAGTCTAATAATTCTTGTAATCCGTAACCTGCCTCTCTTACGTTTCTTGATGTATTCATGTGCATGTTATAATATTGCTTGAGGACAAGGATAAATTCAAGCATGGGGGTATTTGATATATGAGATTTATAGATTATTTTCATGCTTAAAAATATCATTTATCTCTCATTAATTCTATTAGATTTAATCTTTTCGTCGAGTTTTCCTCCTTTGAAAATATTTTACATGAAAGAAAAAAATTGAGGAAATTCAAGGAGAAGTTAATGAAAAGAAGAAATCAAGTAAAGAACACATCAAGAAATGTTGAATCAAGGAGAGAAAAGTTGGAAAGGGAGCAAATACATCAAGAGAAGCTATGCTGAAACTTCAAAAGGAATATAGTGGAAGGATCAAAAACACGGGACCCCCGTGTTTCATAAACACGACCCGTGTTAATTATCTCGAGCATCGATTTTAAAATCTCTGTCAGCAGAACAGTTGGAAGAAAACACGGGGGTCCCGTGTTTCCAAAATACGGACCGTGTTTTCATTCAAAAATTTGTACCTGTCCACGCAACCTATTTATGATATATTTCTATCTCAAAACAGGGTTCGGGTCAGGGGGAACAGAGATCAAAACAATTGGAATGTATTTTTCTTCCTTTATTCCTCTAGAATATACATGTAATGCACAATTCCAACTTTATGATCTTCTTGAATTCTAGTGATCAATTGACAATTTGCACTTCAATTGATAAGTCTTCTCTATTCCTTTATGAATTTTAGTATCTTTATTTTTGTTAAATATAAGTAGATTATCTATAATTATACTTGTGTTCATTCTATTGTCATCTTATTGTATCAATAGCAGATTTTTTGAATGTGTTGTTGTTATTAATTTTTTATGTTTATATGTAATTGTGTGATTTGTAAATATGTAGATGTTTGAGTAGTTTGAACAGCGTAGGATGATTTGAGGATGGAATTATATCCTAATTACCATATCATATTTTAAATGTTTTATTCTATATGAAGTTTAATTGAATTAATGGATCGAATTGAATGATTCCGTATCATAGATTAAGATTTTTCAACTAATTAGATCGATCACCTATATTGTTTAGAACTTAATCTTTGCTAAGGAAATGCAATTAACCCGTATTTTTTAATTAATTTGTCTAAAGTAGCAAGAAGATTAATTATTAATCTTATCCATTAATTCGTGCAATTGCATAATCCGAGCTTATGTGATTATGATTGTAGTTGTCTGCTTTCTGTTCATAATGCTACCATTAATTGAATCTAGCATTCGTAACCTAGGTTATTAAATGGTCAGAAAATAAATTGAGAGCATATTCAATGTATTAAGGTTGAGAGGAAGCAAAGGGATTTGTTATTATGAATTTCCTAAGTCAACATTAAATCGTTTAGAATCATTCTTCTTATTTAAATGTTTGGTATTCTGATTCCATCATCAATTCATTCCTCCCCTATTTTTCAATCAGTGATTAAGATTTAGTATAATTAGATTTAGTATTAGAATCAATGAAATTTTATAAACGGGGTTATAACATCAATAGAAAAATTAGTGATTAAAACGTCATTCCTTGTGGGTTCGACTCCTTTTTGCCATATACTACGTATTTGGAAGTTAGGGTTTATTTAATAAATTTATTGTATTCAGGACAGTACATCAGTGCCCTTGAGATTGATCTACTGGCATATAATAGTGGTCAGACGCATTCTTCCCTATGTGTTTCTAATCCACTTAGTATAATTGTGGGGGATCTCAAGCTTAATAAACTAAACTCTAGGTTTGATAAGACATGTAAAAGACACTAAATACTTACAGTGGAATACCATGAGAGTCAGGGCTAAATCGATCCACTATTATAATAGTTGCCAGGAGTGTCTTTCCCTGCACTATACGTATCCAATCCACCGGCTATAATAATGGGGTTCCTATACTCGCATGGATTAATAATAAGCATGGTGTAAAATGAGTATCGATCAGAGATTAAAGAAATGATTATCCAGACTATAGCTTGGCCTTTATTCTCTTTATTGTTGTATGTATTTATGTGATCATGCTTGTGTTATATTCTTTTGTATATTGGCCTTAGATGTATGGGTACCTTGCTCGGTACGTAGCGTACTGACCACCCGTTTTATGGGTGTTGCTCATTCCCACAAGCAGAAGGCCCCTCTAAGTTTGTGCAGGTAGGTGATGATATTTTTGATGCCTTCGATGCTTATGACGCATCAGGAAGGGCTGAGAGTTGAGCTTGGACTTGGACTAGGGACCTAGAGTAACGTGGCCAGATTTCCCTTTTTATGTTCCTTCTTCTTGTATTAGTTTATTTAGACTTATTTTCATTGTACTGTAGCTTTTATTCCTTTGGAGGAGTTTTAATTATGTACTCTTGCATTGTAAACTCTTTACGCATACTTTGATTTTGCATTATGAACGTTTCAATGCTTTTATGAATTCTTGATTTAAGTTTGATTAATGATGGTTGATAATCTTTCTTTATCCTTGTGGTGAGTACGAGACCAGCTGGGGGCTAGATTTATACTGATCACAGCGGTAATATCCCCAAAATTCACAAGTTTTGATTTACTTTCTTTCGTGTAATCTTTTAAGAAAACAAAAAATTTTCAGGATTGAATTTTGAGGGTGTTACAAGTTGGTATCAAAGCGTTGGTTCTGGTAACTATGCTTATTTTCAAGCAAAATTTGAATTGCAAAGTTTTTTCCCGGATTTTGAAATTTTTTGAACCCAAAAAAGCCTTTCTATTTTTAAAGTTCTGAGTTTGGGCCTTGTGAGGAACTAAAGGGTAGATTAGGGCTTTTCTAAAAAAGGAAATATTGTGTGAAATGACAACATCAAACTAGTAGGTCCACTCCTAACCTCACCTTTTCTGTTGTAGCTTCTAGTCACAATGAACGATCGAGTAGGGCATTTGGAGAAGGCCTTTAAGGCTTTTATAGAGTTTGTGTAGCACCATCCCCTAGTGCCTTCCCCACACCCTCACCACACTGAGGGCACTCATGAGGATTGGCACTAGGGGGTCACTAAACATCACCCTCTAATCCACTTTGAAGAGGAGGATCCGATGGTCCTCGATGTGTGGATTCGGGACATAGATTACACCTTCGAACCAGTGGGCTACCTGACAGGCCATCATCGTATCTATCTTTCTGAGAGGTGTAGCAGACGCCTAGTGGGTGGAGCAGAGTGCTCGAGACGGTCCTTTGATAACTTAGGAGGCTTTCAAGGCTGCTCTCCACTTAAAATTCTACCCTGAGAGCCTGAAGAGGGACAAGATCTAGGAGTTCATACAGCTCACTTAGAGATAGATGATGGTCCGTCAGTACCATGCTTGCTTCATTAAGCTGCTCTAATTTTCCCCAGGGATTGCTGCCAACGAGTCCATAGTGGTATTTCAGTTTGAGCAAGGGCTGAACTTCAGTATTCATCGAATGATAGGTGAAGCATCCTTCACTGATTTAGCTTCTCTATACGAGTATGCCTGCATGACTACCACCTTTGTCCAGGAGCAAGCCACCATCCTTAGGAATAGGAAGCCTGAGGGTTATAGTTCTAGGGGTAAGACTCAGCCATGGTTAGATGGCCGATGAGACCCTTGCCGAAAGATCGCAGTAGAAGCTAAGGACCCACTAGGGGATCCTCTTTCTAGCAGTGTGGCCGGAGCCACTTGGGCAGGAATTGTGGAGGTAGGTTGGTGACCTACTTGAACTGTGGGAGGTTGGGCCATAGTTCAGTTAAGTGTTGGAGGCCACCACAATCTAAGTAAAATCAGACTCGACCGACTCAGTAGGGAGGACCCTGATGTACCAGGTAAATTATGGTAAATATATACTAAAAGAAGTTGTACAAATACACAGGGCATACCCTGGTGGAGACAAAATAAACTAAGTGTAAAGAGTTAGGCCCGGTCATAGATACTCAGCCTAATACACCCCAATAGGAGAATTACAAAGGAACATGATGTTCTACAAAAAAGAGGGCACTGTATACATATTTCTGGACTATCACTACTACCCCTTTGGGGTCAAAAGTTTTAGAATCAAACATAATTGCATTCCGGTTTTGCCATATGAAGTAAACCAAAGAGGCCATGGCATATGCTCGAGCTTTCCATATCTTGTGATGTCGCCTAGAGTTTCTTCGAATGGTTCTCATGGCACTTAGAAGAGAGGTGGATCCCCTTGAGAAACCTAGCCAAACACGAATGGGTTACCATACCTGATGAATCATAGGGCAGGAAAAGAACAGGTGGTCATGAGATTCTTGGTCCCTTCGACATAAAACACACTCCATGGGCCCATTAAGAAACTTCAGGCGGTCTCTTGTGTAGAGTCTTCGATGGAGGGCAAGCCAAAGAAGGAAGGCATATCTTTTAGTTTTGTGATGTGCCAAATAGCGCGGTAAGGTCTCTAGGTAGGGCCTTTGTCTCTGAAGAAGTTATAGGCTGCTTTGGTGGAGAACCCTAATGGTTGGGCCCAGGAGGCTATGCAGGTTTTAGCCTGGTTGATTGAGCCCACCTTATGAACCAAGTAACCGAAAATGTGACTGAGTTTCCTCAAGAAGTGGGATGTAACATGTGTGGGAACAAAATGAGAAAAGTCACACGTTTGTAGGTAATGTGTGTTGATCCATTTTGTCTAGAGATTTCTTTTTCATCTTGCAGGAACCAAATATATTTACACAGGAAGGCGGTGTTCCAGCCCTGAAATTCTTTTATGCCTAAACCTCCTTCCTTTTTCAAGAGACAAAGAGTGTGCCAAGCAATAGGTGGGGATTTACCTTGCCAGATGAAGCTTCGACATAGAGAAATAGTTCGATTGATCACCATCTTAGGGATCGCAAAGATTGAGAACCAAAAACCCAAGATACCTTGGACAATAGAGTTTATAATCTCCAGACGACTAGCAAAAGATAGGGAGCTCGCCTTCCACATCTTTAAATGAACACAGATATTGTTGATTAACGTTTCATAGTCAATGACTCTGAGCTTTGAGGAATTAAGGGGAACCCCCAGATATCGGAATGGAAAAGATCCCAAAGCCATGCCTGTTCGATCAAGAATAGCTTGTTGTAATTGAGCATTGATACCTGCTAGAAAAATTTGGGACTTGGCCGGATTGACACTCATGCCAGAACATTTGCTGAAGTTATCCAGACCTTAGAGCAGGATATTGATAGATGGGAGGTCCCCTCGGCAAAATAAAATGAGATCGTCTGCAAACGCCAAGTGAATAGGGTCCAAATTCTTACATTTTGAGTGGAAGGAGAAGACCTTGGACCTGGAGAGCTACTTGATCAATCTACTAAAGTACCCCATGCAAAGGAAAAAAAGTTAAGGAGATATCGGATCCCCTTGCCTTAATCCTCTAGCTCCTTTGAAAAAACCGAACATATGCCCATTCAGTTTCAAAGAGAAACTAGTTGTGGTGATGCACTCCATTACCAGGGAGACGAATCCGGGGGAAGTTGAGCTCAAGAAGGATCTTTCTTATGAAGTCCCACTCTAATGTGTTATATGCCTTATGTAGATAAACTTTAATTAAGGCTTTTGGAGTGGTTATTTTGCGGGAGTACTCTTTCAGAATTTCCTGCACTAGAAAGATATTATCGGTCATAAGCCGGCCTTTGACGAAAGCTCCTTGCTCCTGCCCAATGATAAATCCAAAACCTCGGCTATGCGACCAGCAAGAATCTTAGCAATAACTTTGTAAATGGTCCAGCAACATGCAATGGGGCGAAAGTCATAGACTTTTGCAGCTTGAGAGGTTTTTGGTATGAGGACAAGAGCAGCATGGTTGATACGTTTCAATAGTTTCTGAGTTCTGAAAAATTCCTGGATAGCTTCACAAAAGTATTCACCCACTATGTCCTATGAGGATTTGAAAAAATTTTCCGAGTAGCCATCTGTCCCCGGTGCCTTGGAGTCCCGAAGAGAAAATAAAGCAGCTCGAATTTCTTCATTCTTCATTTGAAACAGGTCTTAACAAGCCTGTTTTTTGTGACTCTGAAATCACAGGACCTGTTCGAATAATATCCACATCAACATTATCCATAGTTGTGCTAGAACCGAGGAGATTTCGAAAGAAACATAAGAATTCCTATTCCAATTCTTGATCAGAATGTGTAGTCGAGTCGTCCTCCCTAGAAAGTCTCACAATTCTAGACTTGGCGTGCATAGCCCGCAGCATATCAAAGAAAAATCAGGAATTTTGGTCCATACTAAACAAAAATTTATTTTTTTTTAATTTGAGATACAAAACTAGTAGCAGCTTGCTTCAGAAAATTGGCTTTTTTCCTGATCTCCTCGAGAGATTGCATACCATGAGACGAATGTTGAGAAAGAAAAATTTCTTGTGCAGCCTTGAGCTTTATTTCAGCATCATGAGCACGAGTCAAAATATGGGAGAACTCTTGCTGGTTCAATTTTTTCAGGTTCCCCTTGAGAGAGGAGAGCTTGCTGTATAGATTAAATCGACTTGTGCCACCAACAGTAAAATTCCAAGTAGCTTGAACCACTTCAGAATATTTAGGGTGATCACACCACATATTATAAAATTGAAAAGATCTTCTCCGGGGACGGACTTTGCCAAAGGTGACAATACAGGGGGTGTGGTCTAAGGAGCTTCCAGGGGCAATAAAATTGGCTGAAACTTGTAAATTATTAGCAAAACCTGCAGCATTCATTAATACCCGGTCCAGCTTACTTTTAACATTGTGGCCTTCAAAGGTATAAAAACAACCGATTGATTGAACATCGGATAATTGAGAGACGAGGTAGCAGGCTTTAAAATCAGCTGTCTCATAATCAGTGACTGACCTATAACTTTTTCTATCCCCATGATTCAGAGGGCAATTAAAGTCCCCTACAACAATCCAGGAGTCCTGCATATTTCTGGCCTGCAACATAAGTGATTCCCATAACATTTTCCTATCCCTGATATTATATAGAGCATAGACCACAGTAAGGGTAAGAGAAATACCAATTTTGACATCTACAATCGACCTAGTTATGGAATGAGGTGTGACCTATAGCAACCAGTATTGAATAAGATCCGGATCCCACAAAATAATCATCCTCCCATTCGGGTGGTTGGTAAAATTATCATGATGATGCCAACTCCTGAAATATTTATTCATAAGCTGCAGCTTCTTGCTATCTAGTTTTGATTCCATAATGGCAAGGATCGAGCAATAATTGTCCCTGAACATTTTTACAAGGGATTTTGTTTCAGAGGAGATCTCACTCCCCTTATATTCCATAGGAGCATATTCATGATACCTTTACAGGTTTGTACAGGCGTTTAAGGTGTGAAGCCTTCCTCATTTGCTGGGTTGTCGAAGTCCTCTTCCTTCTTTGTGCTACTTTGGACACTACTTGCTGCCATCCCTCCACATCAACCTGGTTTTGCAGTTCTGGTGAGTTATTAGCTTGTGTATTGGAGGTTCTAGCCTTTTGAGCTTTCGAGGCCATAAAGGGGAGGACCGATGGGGCTTGTGTAGATTCAGGGTCTATTATGGGGTCCTTCCCTTGTCACCGAGAGCCTTTTTGGTTGTGAATCAGGAACAACCTCAACAGAGGAGGACTAGACCTGTTTAGCCTTTGTATTGCTTGCAAATTGGGCTTTGGCACCTGTAGGTCAGTGCTTATCCACCAAACTTTGCTTCGATCTCAACACACGACCCTACATGGTACTTTGCCTTGCCTCCTCTACAACAGGGATTGTGGAAGGTAAGTTAACTTCAGGTTGGGCTGGACGTTTACTCCCCGAAATATGGTTGATAATATCATCCTTTTTCAGTAGAGGATTGATCTTGCAGGCAGCTAAGAGATGTCCCAAATTCCCACACCTGTCACAAACCAAGGGGAGGTCTTCATACTCGATTAATTGATTAAATTCAGCCTCATCACCCCTAACAGTTGTTGCTACAGGTATTTTTTCCTTGACATCAATTTCAACCAGGACCCTTCCATATTCAATTTTTAATTTCTCCAGGGTAAAATCATCAATAAGGATAGGTCGACCAATGAAAGAGGTTATTTCACTGATTACCCCTTAGTTCCACATTTCCATTAGGAGGTTGACTAGACGAACCCACACTGGAATCTTGGTAATTTCGTCTTTACTAAAAGAGAAAAGCTTCGGAATTTCTTTAACCACAAAGGCCTTGCCCCTTATAAGATAAGGACCCCCTGCAAGAGCTTGGTTTCTGTCAAATTCATCATTGAATTTAAGGATCACCCATTCCGAGCTATGGATGATATACTTGAATTGCTATCTAATAATATGCCTAGCTATGCCCATGTGATACTTATCAGGCTTTACACCAACAAAACAGCCAAGGAGACAAGCTCCCCACATTTCATCCACTAGATGAATATTTTTTTTGGAGACACATACCACATCACCTTTGGGGGGGATAAAATCACACCTCTTCGATGACAGATCAGGGAATAAATTAACAAAAGCTTTGGTTTTTGACTGATTTACCTGATTTTGTTCAGTGGGATTTCGAATGGCCTCATGCTCAGATTCATGAAGATGCTCGGTGGAGTTAACAGTCCACCCTTCATTCATTTGTTCGTCATCAGAATCAGACACAAGAGCTGGCATTGATGACGGATGGTTTTGCTCAAGCTGTTTAGTGGCCAGCGAAATGGGTTCCAGGGTCGATTGTAGCTGGGGAGTTGGTTCCATTTCACTATCTTTTTGAGATTCTCAATTAGGGCTTGCCAAAGGGAACTCATCAGTGTGGCAACATTGTTCTTCCATAGGGGATACTTGGATGGGAGTTTGCGAAGCTGTTCCCTTCGAGCACAGTTGAGCATCATTTTTGGCGATTAGGGCACGCGATTAGGACTTCGATTCCAAATTGACAGAGCAGTCAGTCGAATTGGAGCTGGAGCGTCCTCGCTGAATTTTCCGTTTGTTCCCCATTACACCATACCAGTAAATACCAAGACCAGCAGTGAAGTTTACATAGAATAGAGAGGTCGCCAAGAGGAAAGAAGGGGGAGGGAGCTAAGAGAAGTGCTCGATGGATCAATCAGTCAACAGCCCTACGAGAACTCCATGGGAGGGAGCTCGAGCACAAGGGGAGAGATAACTAAGCACATTCAGTGATATCAATACTATAGGAGCCTTGATGTCCCAGCAGCAAGCATACATGTAGCATCTTCAGACCGCACCCCCGCACTACTACCAGCGGGCACCGACCTACCCTAGTTAGTGCCCCAGTCTGGGAGGCTAAAGGAAAGCCTAAAGGATCTAGGCCATTCCCTTAGAGAGAAGGCCAGTCAGGTGGAGGCTGACTGCTAGCTCGATGTTGTCACGGGTATGTTCACCATCCATTCTCTATTGGTGTGTGTCCTTTTTTATTCGGGTGCCACCCTATTTTTTGTTTCATTTGATTTTGCTTCTAAGGCTAAGTTGTCACCCTCTGCTAGAAGAGAATTATATGTGATGCTCCCGTTAGGTGATAGGATAGAGTGTAGTTTGTTGTTCTCAAATGTGGCCTTCGTCATAGGTAGGGTAGACTTCTTAGTAGACCTAGTCAGGATGGACTTGAAGGACTTTGATGTGATATTGGGTATGGACATGTTGGGGAGATACCAAACCGTTATTGACTACACTCAAGAGTGATTGATTTTGCAAGGCCCGAAGGGGACTAGGGTTTCATATGGAAGGACCCAGCCTAAGCCCACTACTAAGGTGGTATCGGCAGTTACTCTACACACTTTGATCCAGAAAGGATACACCCTATACTTGTGTAGTATACAAGAGCTGAATAAGGATCTGGAAGTTCTAGATAACATCTCGGTAGTTAGAGAATTTCCAAATATATTTATGAAAGAAATACCAGGTATGCCCCCAATTTAGGAGATCGACTTCAAGATTGAGCTAGTGCTAAAAGATGAGTCCATCACAAATGCACCTTACCGATGGTGCTGGTTGAATTAAAGGAGTTAAAGGCACAGCTAGAAGATTTGTTGGAGCACGAGTACATTGGACCGAGTGTGTCACCATGGGGAGCACCAATTTTTTTCATGAAGAAGAAGGATGGTAGTCTTCATCTCTACATAGACTACCGAGCGTTGAGTCAGTCGATGGTGAAGAATTGAATTGATGATCTATTTGACCAATTGAAGGGTGCCTTAGTGTTCTCCAAGATCAATCTAAGGTTAGGATACCGTCAATTGAGGATTGCCAATGCTGACATCATGAAGACCACCTTTTGGACTAGGTATAGGCACTTTGAGTTTATAGTGATGCCATTTGGACTTACTAATGCACCTGTAATTTTCATGGACCTGATGACAAGGATGTTTAGACCCTTCCTTGATAAGTTCATACTGTGTTTATTGACGACATTCTAGTGTACTTCTGAGGAAACGAGGAGCATGAGCAGCACCTCTGTACCATTCTGAATCTGCTGAGAGAGCATCGCTTGTACACAAAATTGTCTAAGTGCATATTCTGGCTTCAGGAAGTGGTCTTTCTTATACAAATAGTACCAGTTAGAGGAGTGGCTATGGACCCAGCCAAGATCGTGGCCATCATGAAGTGGAAATCTCCCATGAGTATAACAAAGGCTCAGACTTTTCTAGTTTTGGTCGAGTATTATAGAAGATTTGTGTAGAACTTCTCCAAGATTGCCCGACCACTAACCAACCTCCTCAAGAAGTCTACATAGTTCTAGTGGGATAAGACTTGTGAAGAGGCTTCCAAGAGCTAAAAAGGCAATTGACCACCGCACCGGTGTTAACTCTACCAGAGAGTACAGAAGGGTTTGAGATTTACAGTGATGCATCCAAGCACGGGCTTGGATGTATGTTGATGCAGAATGGCAAAGTACTCGCATATGCCTCCTAATAGTTGAAGTAATATGAATAGAATTATCCTACTCATGACCTAGAGTTAGCATTCATGGTTTTCACCTTGAAGATTTGGAGGCACTACTTATATGGGGTGAAGTGTAGGTTCTTTATAGATCACAAGAGCCTCAAGTACATCTTCACTTAAAGGAGCTCTATTTGAGGCAGAGGAGATGGTTGGAACTTGTCTAGGACTATGACATCGAGTTGACCTACCATGAGGGTAAGGCCAACATAGTTGTAGATTCCTGAGTTGGAATACCTCGCATTCTGTACTAAGTTGTGTGGTTGAAGATCGGATGATATGGGAGTTGTTAGGTTTAGAGATTGAACTAATTCAGCAAGGAGACCTTGAGGCCCGCATGAGTGCCCTGACACTCACTCCCACTATATTTAAGGAGATCTAAGTTGGCTAGATTGGAGATGCCAAACTTGAGAGGATCTGATGGAAGATACAAGAAGGCCGAGTAGAAGGGTTTAGAATTCCTGAGGATGGCAGCCTTTGATTCAAGGGATGCTGGTGTGTACCACAGAGTTTTCCAGAATTGAAGCGTGGCATTATGAAAGAAGGGCATCAGACCCCTTATTTAGTCCACCCAAGAGGATCCAAGCTATATAAAGACCTCAGTAAGGTGTATTGGTGGCCCCATATGAAGCGGGAAATATCCAAGTTTGGGTCCCGGTGTTTAGTGTGTCAAAAGGTTAAGATCGAGCACCAAAGACCTACAAGGCTAATTCAGCCCTTGGAAGTACCAAGATGGAAATGAAACTCTATCTCCATGGACTTTGTTAGCGGTTTGCAAAGGACGTAGAGTGGATGTGACACGATTTGGGTTGTTGTGGATAAATTGACAAATTCAGCCATGTTTATTCTAATGAAGTCCATGTGGAGTATGGATCAATTAGCGAGTGCCTACATGAATCTTGTGGTTAGTCATCATGGGGTTTTAAAAGATATCGTATTAGGTAGGGATTTAGGGTTTCTCTCTTATATTTGGGGAAAGTTGTAGGAAGTCTTGGAGATAAAGTTGAAGATGAGCACAGCTTTCCACCCTGCCATAGATGGACAGACAGAATGGACCATACAGACTTTAGAGGACATGATGAGGGCCTGTATGATGGATATCCAGGGTTGTTGGGAGGAGCACCTATATTTGATAAAATTTTCATACAACAACAACTATCATGCCAGTATAGGGATGAATACCTCTAAGGCTTTATACAAACGGAAGTGTAGTAATCCCTTGTGCTAGAGTGATATCAGCGAGATAGTGGTCATGGGGCCTGAGATGATTGGAGATATGACTAAGCAGGTCCATTAGATTTAGGATCGAATGAGAGTAGTCCAAAGGAAACAAAAGAGTTATGCTGATCAGAGACGTCAAGATAGTGGTTTCAAGCTTGGGGACTGAGAGTGATGTGGCTGGATTTTCCTTTTTTTTATTCCTTCTTCTTATATCGGTTTATTCAGACTCATTTTTATTGTACTGTAGCTTTTATTCCTTTTGAAGAATTTCTTTATTTACTCTTGGATTGTAAACTCTTTATGCGTACTCTGATTTCACATAATGAACGTTTTAATGCTTTTATGAATTCTTGATTTAAGTTTGATTAATGATGGTTTGTAATATTTCTTTAGCCTTTTGGTGAGTACGAGACCGGCCGGGGGCCATCTTGTACTGATCATGGCGGTAATATCCCCGAAATTCACAATTTTTTATTCACTTGCTTCTGTGGAATATTTTAATAAAATAAAAGTTTTCAATAGTAAATTTTGGGAGGTGTTATAAATGTGTATCATAAGGAGACCAATAAAGTGACTTAAACTCATGTTCTAACAAACTTCCCACGGCAACATAATCCATAGTGTTGTCAGTCACCATATGTACAACATTTTCAGCACCAACATAGAGAATAATATCTCTCAATAACTTATGCAGTAGTTTAGTATTTTTTAAACATCATAAGCATTAACGGACTTGAGGGTTGCTCTTCTCACTTTTAATTTTGCTTTTGTAGTGTTTCCCTCATTATAAATATTATATTTAGTTCTTGTATTCTTGTTTTAGGTGATCAAAGTATGGAAAGAGGTGATTAAGAGTATAAATTACTTAGAGACTAGAGTAACTTTTGGGTAAGGGTACATTTCTCTAGTTTAGAGTTTAATTGTTTATAGGTTTTAATTTTATGAATTTTTATGTTAGCATATTTTGTGTTAGAAATCATCTTTAGGTTTTACTCTTATCTATATTTATATATTACTTAGGAAATCTATGTTTTATGAGTTTTATGATTTTTGGTGAAATTTCTATATTTTATGCCTTTCTAGGCTTTGCTATATAATCTCAATTATTATAGTGTATTATGTTATGTAAATAATTCCATGGATGAGTACATTTAATTATATTCAAATATTGTAATTGGTTTTGTACGTTGAGGTTGGAATTTTTTTGGGGTTTTGAGCTCATTATGGTGTCAGCCATAGGGCCATTTGAAAATTTTTGGGCAATTTTAATTAATTATAATTACATTTTTATAGATTCTAATAATATAGGGTTGTCTTAGAGTAGGTTTTGGTAAAAGTTGAAATCTTTTAGAATTTTGTGTGTTATACATGATTTGCGGCTTTAAGGATAATCTGGTCTTTTAATGAGTTTTTTGGTGGGAAATAAATATGCCATTGCATTCAGTGGAGTATTAGCCTTAAATTTGATATATAATATGTTAGAAATTTGGATGAATATGGTCAAAGCTATGACAATAACAAGTTCTGAAGCCTTTAGATGGATGTGAGGGTACAATGATCATGATGGATCAATTCTAAAAGATTAAAGTTGTGCAAGTATTATTTGGGTTAAATTTTGATAAATATGTTCTGTGGAATGTTTTAGTAAATTATAAGTATCATACGTATTAATATTATGTGAAAATAATTTAAAATGGGCTTATAAATTCAAGGGGTATGATAGGTATTTTATGTTTGAAATATTAGAGTTGGCTTAGAACTTTTAGATATGGTATTGTAAATGATATATTGAGATGATGTGTTAAATTTTTTAAATTTATAGAAGAAGTTATGATTTGAGGGTAAATTAAGGTTTTTGTAAGGGCATTGTGGTCTTTTTCCTTTTGTAATATTACTTTGTGCTTGTGGGCTTACCTTATGTATCATATGTTGTTTTTTCATGTGGTTATAACATGCCTAATTTAGTTAATCTTAGTGTATTTATATGTATTTTAAATAAATACAGTTGTTAGATTGAATTTGGTAATACTTGGTATTTCATGTAACAATAACAAATAATATTCCAATGAATGAGACAATGGTAATAAGCAAAAGTGTTATGATGATAAGTAAACTAATAGATGCATTATTATGCGCCAAGTATTAATTCATGTTTCAAGAAAATATTTCTACTTAAGTGGAAGATCACATGAGGTGGGATCAAGAGATTCCAAGTGTTGAAATTATTTGATTATACTTCCCAACCCTAAGGGAATAAAAAGATCCTTGTATACTCTATTTGACTAATCCACTAACTTATAAATGTATGCATACTTAAGGATTAAAAGCTTACTAGTCTTGGGTTTGTTTTACCCTAGATGTGTTTGTTAGTAACTTTGATTACCTTTCTACCATGTATGGCAAAAGGGGAGAGTAAATATAACATGTCAGTAAGGTTAGTTATATTTCTCCTATCTAGAGGAAAGAAGAGAGAAGTGTTTTTTTTTAAATGGTTTTTTGATCTCAATGTGACTAAGTAAATGGATTTGTATGACCACCCAATGATAAATTTTGAATATGGCACTATCTTATGCCTTGAGAAATTATGCATAGATAATATTTACCTTATCATTAGGGTGCTTGTTCCATGCAGGCCCTTTTTTTTTATTTATAAATGCATATTTTTACCTTACTCATTCTCACGTGCAAACACTGCCTTCTTTGCAAGTGTACGTTGATTTAATGCTTTAGTCGTGCTTACCTATATTGAGTGGTTTTATAATTTGGTTCAATCATGTGATTATATGGATATATGTCTTGTTCTCGTTTTGGAACTTTTGGCATTCAGCTTTCTATCATATATACTATATTCTCTCTATTTTGTAATCTTATATTATTATGGAATCAAGTGCTTCCAACACTTGATCTCTAGGTGTAAGTTACTTTTTAGAATTATACCCATTATATATTGGATATAGAGGTAATTTTACTATGATGTATGTGGCATTATACATAATATATTATTATTAATGTTGCTCCAAATATATAAAAAAAAAATTCTAGTAGTAAAATTTTGGAGTGTTACAATAAATTTCTTGTATAAATCTAAAACATCTTATATAAAATATGGAAAAGATAATTAAATAGAAAAATTATTGTTCCAATATTTATTGCAGGTAAAATGCAACATTTTAGGTTCTTACATGTTGTTGTTGGTCATCATAGGGAAATTATGCAATAAATGATATAACATCACTCACACATAACCACTAGATGATGTGACAACACCACAAACACATTTGAGGAAGGACTGCAATGTTGTCAACAAATGTTTTGTAGAAAAAGAGAAAATGACATGTACCAATTAATCATAAAATGACTATTTCCTCAATAATTTCTTAGAAGTTTAATCAAAAAGTCCCACAAAAATGTTCTTTATCATATGTCGGCAAGTGTTTCACACAATGAAAAACCCAAGATCTATTTAAAGGAGAAAAAAAACTAATAGTGGGAGGGGATCATGCACATTCTCAAATAGAGAAATTTAGGTTTGTTCCCTAGGAATAAGAAAAAGACTAAGAAGGAAAAGTGTACAACCACGAAGGAAAAATATGAAATCTATAAAGGCAATGTTGTTCCATATCATAATGAGCATATTCTATTACCATTCACTTGGTTAGTTCATTTCTTCTATTGATGTAGGGGCATGTCCTACACATTAAGAGGTATCTTACTTAGTCATTGAGCCAACTATTATAGACTTATTTGAAGACTTAGACAAAAATAGCTTAATTGGGTCAAACAAAGTGATTAATTGCATAAGCATGAACTAAAAGGGGCCTTGAAGGTCATTATGATATGTTTAGTGACACAAAAAGGGGCCTTGAAGGTCATTATGATATGTTTAGTGACAATATGTGACTTACACATGAGGAGAATGTCCACAAGAATTTATGGATTAGCCTTTAGAGTTCATAATGGTTATTAGTTAAATTTTTAATTTCATGACTACATTGCTTGTTAGAAGATTACTTAGAATTTCTAGCTTTCATAAAGTGTTTATCATTTCTTTTGATTTGTGTGTGCCAAGAGGTAAGTAAGATTTTATGAGGTTTTTCTTTTAGGTTTTAGCTTATATTATATGCAGAAGATTATACTTGAGGAGGTATGAATTATGCTACATAAACCCCATCTGTTATAAGTTGATGAACATCATGAATCTAATTGAATCAAGTTTGAAAAATTATTGAAATCATATGTGAGTTTCTTCCTTCTTTATGATTTCTCTATTAGTTATAATCAAGATCTTCTATACTTAATTTTTGTGTGAGTTAATTAAACAGAGTTTGTGTCATCAACTTCTCGAACATATACCCACTCATTGTCCTTAATCATTCACACTAATTCTCACATAAAATCATAACATTCACTATCATCTTCATCCTTAAACGGCTTTGTATTCTTTTAATACCCTTGTTAATCTTGTTCATCCCCTCATTAACTTAGGTCTTAATCATACCAATCAACACCCCATTAATTCTAAATCATTTTTTCATGAATCATCTAACCCCTAAATAAAACCAAAACCCTAAAACCCTAATCCACAATTAACATTTTAGTCAACTTCTTTCACCTTATTTGATTTAATTTTCTTGTGCTTCATCCTCAAAGCTTCTACTTTGGTATGTGTGCTTCCAGCACACATCATCTACTCTTATTTTCTATTTTTGTATGAATCTTATAGTTTTTTGTATGATTTTAGCCATGTGCTAAACTATTTTCAATTAGATTAATGGATGAACCTAAAGTTTGTAAGGGCTTTCTTTTACTCACAAAGATAGTGTGATATGCCCATTTTCATCCAAATGTTCTTATTGCTTTTCTTTTCATTATTAATTGATCACTAATAGTGGGTTGTTTAATTGAGAATAACCCTATAAAGTATGCGACTAATGGATTGGCTTGGATAATACTTGTGCTAGTGCATGGAAATAAGTCCCTAATAATGTATAGAGGTATATTTTCCCCTAGTAAAACCAAATGGAACATGATTGTTCATTATTTTGATTCCCAAGGAGACATAGTTATATCAATGTGGGAGGTTGGGACCACATGCATATAACTTCAAGAGAAGTATACGTATGTTTATATTCTAGTTTATTGAGGGTTATTGTTGAGGTGATGCTACAACATTGAGATGCTTGCAACTTTGAGGGGTTTTAAAGCCCAAATATTTATTCATCGACTTGACTTCTTTCATATTTAATACTCTATTGTTATGGGTTACACATTACACTAGTCTACGTTTATTTTAGCTTCACATCAAAAGTGATCATTAAGTATAGTGATTGATACTAGTACTCACTCTTCATTACATGCCTAGATGTGTATATTTGCGTATATGCTAAAAACCTAATAAATATATATGAGTCATTTTACACATCATATTTTTTCAATTTTATCATGTTTAAATGTGTGTTCAGGTCAAATGGGAATCATATTGTGGAAGTGATGGAGTAATTTTTCACTAAATATCTCTAACTCATATGTCCTCTCATAAGCAAGTGGTTTGCTTATAAATGTGCGTATTCTTGTTTCCTTATTTAGTGTTTTTAGCTTGTAAATAATTTTATTTAATTATTTTTACATCACTTTTATTTTATTTCTATTTAGTTGGTTAAAAAGAATAAAATGACTTAACTACAAGGAATAAAGTAGAATATGTCAAGTTTTTATATCGAAGCTAGCTTAAAACATCGTCCAAGCAATGAGCCCGAAGTAATAAATATCCTAGCAGTCAGATGTCGTAAGACGCTGGAAATAAATAGAAAATTGAAGCCTCTTAAAGATAGCAATTTAGAATGCTAATTATGATGACAATGAAAATCAGTTAGGACGAAAGCGAAGATGGACCGGTGATCTTTAGTTAGCCTTTAATCTTTAATTAAACTGATGATAGGAGTGTTAGAATCGACAAAAGTAATTTTTGCTTTTACTGCATATTATCCCAAATCTTCATTCACACAATCTCAGCACTTAAAAGTTGAGAATTATCCATCGCAGAGAGGGGCATCTTAGTACTATTCGTAGTAGGCTCTTCTTGTTGTCCTCATTCTTTCGATTTTAATGTAACGATAGGCTCATGGAAGTCCGTTTCTTTTTGGCATTTCAATCCTCTGATATTTTTCAACGAATTATGTCTCAATTTTAATTTACAGTTGGGTTTAATTTCTGGTATTTCACTGCCTTGTCAAAATATTTATAGGCTGCTTTGCCAAAAACAAAAAAAGATTTAAAAAATAAATAAAATAAAAATTGTAGGCTGCGGTTCGATAGTTTGCAAATTCACGAAAGTATCAACTGTTTTCCTTTACTTTTTAGGGCATGTTTGGTATGAGGATAATAGGGGTGGAAAATTTTTCCCTCTATTTTATATCTTTTATATTAAGTATTTAATAATAATAAATATATTTTTAATAAAATATTTATTTTAAATCAAATTAAGATCTCAAATGGATATTTATTAGAATAAAAATATTTAATTTTAAATAAATTATATAAGATATATAAGATATGAGATAATTTTTCCATACGAATAGCGCTGGTTATTCTTTATTCTTTATTCTTTTCTCTCTTTTACTTTTTGTCTTGCCTTATTGGCGGCATCGCTGTATCATGATTCGTTAGCCTTTGTCAATCCTTCAACATTATTTTGTCTTGTTCTTCCGGGTTCACCCCCCCCCCTCCTTCGTTTCCTCGTAAATTGCTTGCTACAGCAATCATTAGTCTTGGTCGTAAAATGAGGCTATCAACGCTAGTTTTGCTTTTAATAGTTCTTAATCTTTGAAAATGGCGATCAGTTCCATTATCTTGCTGTATCTTTGTCTTCGGTTAGTCTATTTATTAATCAGTGTAGTTTATCATTTACTCATATGTAACACACACACACATAAATATTTGTTATTAGTTTATACTACTAATTTTTGTAATTAATTTAGTACAATTTATGACATGAATATTATAACCATATTTGCCGACCAGCTACAACTACATCATGTATGTAATAATCAAAATTCTAGAATCTTAATTTATTTGATTATATTCTCATGATAATACATTAATCCTAATCAGTTATGCATGTTGATTGTAGATTGAGTAAATTATCTTAATTTCTGGGTAGTTTTTAGTCTTATAAAGTCACCTATCGATTGTCTTGTGTGTATTAGGCAATAGATTTTACTTGCTTTAGTATTTAGTTCTTTGATAAGACCAACCGACTAATCTTACCAGTCAGCCGACTGATTTGTCTAGGTTTCTATTTTTGAGGTTATGTTTTGAATCTAAACATTGTCTAATACAACATCCTATATTTTTAAAACCCTAGATTTGGTATGATCTCTATGAACTTAAAACAAAGCTATTCTTTTCACGCATCTTCATACATCCTTTGGAGATGTTAAAACCCTAGCCACACTTTAAAAGCATTTCAATTTGCTTTTGTTAACCTTTCTTTTGATTTTGAGTCCTATAAGACTTCTAAGTTAATTTTAGCAATCTAATATCTCCTAAATCATACTAACTTATCTACATTCAAATTCCTTGATATTTTCTAAGTCTCTTGGTTTTGTTCAAAACGATAATGAGGACCATAACAAAAAACTTATGTTCATGCATTATTTTATGACTATTCACATTTTAAGGCTTACTTTGGCTTTCTATTTACCAAAATATTACGAAACTTTGAAGATCATTATATTTTAATATTTTTGGTATAAAAAAAATTAAATATATTTTACCTTTATTTTTATTATTTTCTATTTTTGGCTTAATTGATTATCTAAATTTATCCTTCTCAACTTTGATAATAGCTAATCTTTACAAAACCTAATATATGATATTCAATTTTACCAAAAATAAATAAATATATATCCTTATTCTGTATTAATCCTAAAGTCACCCTATAATTACATGTATAATTAGCATATAGATTATTAGATAATATTCTTTAATGATTTTTAGCTTATTCATACTCATTTTTATTTTAACTTTTGCTAAATGACTCTCTAACCTACCCTAAACCAAAACCCATGCCGCATCCAATCTCTTCCCTTTCCTCTTGAACTAATAGCCTACCTTCCCTACATACAATCATCCCCAAATTTCATCACCCTTAGCTAGGTAATAACCTACTCATGATTACCCTATCTTTACCCAACCAACTTGTAATACCCTATTTTTAGAAACCCTAATTATTACCTGTAATTATGTGTATTATTTCTAATAACTATTTAAGGATATTTGATATTAAATATATTGGTTATATGTTTAATATTATTACAAATTATTAGTTATAAAATTTAATTAGGTTAAAATATGCTAGAGGGTGTGTATTAAAATTTAAACCTAGGGTAATCGGTATCTGTTTCGTCAAACAAACATGTTCTGTAACCAGATAATTTTTACCCAACTACTTTAAACAATTTTCTTCCTAAATAAATTACCCTTACCCTATTCTATTTTCTTACCTCACCCTACTCTCCCTCTACCTTGGTAAATCATCCTCATACCATATTCCTCCCCTACCATGCATGATTCCCTCCCCTTACTTTACTCTCCTTGTTTTTCTCCTCCTTTCCCTACACATCATCCTCTTCTTAACCCCTACATCCCTTCATTTTTTTGTCGTAAATTAACCCCCCAAACATCCCACACTTTCTCTCTTTACCCGAGCTCCCTCAATCAAGAAGAAAACCCCATCGGCAACTCCCACCAAACCTCCTTTCCTTGCTGAACATTTCCTTACTGTAGCCCTCCCCTTTGCTGTAGAAAGAACTGTTGTTACCCACCCCCAAGCTGTAGCAAAATTAGCTAAAAAAACCCCCCAAGCTGCCCACAATATCACCATAACTGCCACCCCCTTTAAAATCATTTTTGCCAATACCTTTCCCTTGGCTTAGGCCAAGCTTGCCGATCCTCCCCCTTGCTACACCTTTCTTTGCTGCAGCCCCTACCCTTGCTGCAGCATGACCTACCATTCCTACCCCCTAGCAACACACAACACCACCGTTGCCCCTCCTCTCCTTCTCAGCAACTTTCGCCAGTTTCTCCTTCCTTGTTTCGTGAGTTTTGGTTAGTTTCCTTGCTGCCTTATTTTAGCTAGTTATTTATTCTTGAGTTAGTTTAACTAATTTAGATTTAATTTTATGTTATATTAAATAATAATATGTATTATTGGATATTAATTTATTAGGTAATATTTGAGGATCTTGGAGAATATGGTGTTTACTGCTTTTCGTGTAAACTTGGATTTAAGTAAATCCAATCACTCATAAGGTGGTAGAATTTAAGTTTGAGCATGATATGATTGTTTAGATATATAATCATGCTATGGTTTTATATTATTCAAGTATTATTATATGCATAATAAAATGATAACATGTTATATAAATGGTACACACGATTATTGAAAGTGAAGTATATGCATGAGTAACATGTTGTATGGTTTACATATGCATGCCTAGGGTTTTATTAGGGTTGTATGCTTGTCAGGTGATGATTTAAATACCATTTTAATTACTTCACGATTATCATTTCATGTTATTTAAGGTTGATATAAATAGCATAAAAACATATATGCACGATTAGGGTTAGAATACGATAATTATTATTCGTATGTTCTAGGGTTAGAAAATTTTTCTACATGTACAATGATGATGATTAACTTATCAAATGTCATATTCTGCTTAATATATATATATACACATACATATACATGCTGCATGGAATATGAAATACCCCAAATCCTAATTTTCGAAATTATGGCCAAATAAGGAATTATTAGGAAAATCAATTATATAAATTCATTTATTAAAATTTAGAGAATTAATTAAGGTAAATTAAGAGGGAAATAATAAAGAATTTAATTGGAAGAAAATTTGGGTATTTTTCTAATTAGCATGGAGGTTAAGGAAATTTATCTAAAATAGTCTAAACTAAGCAAAAAAAAGGAATTTATTTAATATTTTATAAATATTAATATTCTAAATAGCCCAAAAATATTCTAAATAATTTATGCAAAATCCAAAACCCCAAATAAATTCTTTCTTTTCCTTTTTCCCTTTTTCTTTTCCTTCTTTTTCCTTTTTTTTCCTTCTCCGCCGAAATTGGGCCTCTCCCGGCCCAAACCTGCCTCTCCTTCCTTCTTCTCGCCAGCGGCTCAGCGAGCCCAGTCGCCCGTGGAACAAAATGCCGTGTTTCGACGCTAAAGCCGCTGAAGCTCCACGTCGCAATAAGAAATAAATAACCGTTGCCAGACCGATGAGGACACAACGTTTTGCCCAAAGCTTTCCCAAAATGCCGCGTTTCATTAATGGGGCAAATAACCGCCGCCGCCCGGCCGGTTCCCTCTTCCTTTTCCTTTCCCCTAGACCGCCGGTCAACCCCCTTTCTTTCCCCTTCTTCTTCCTCGTGCAGATGGCAGCAGTGACACACGCCTGCACTGCTGATGCTGCCCCGACACCGGCGAGCCTGCCTCTCTCTCTCTCTCCCATTGTTTTCTTTCCCTGTTTTGGCCCCAACCAGCCTTGTCCTCCCTCCTGAGCAGCCTACAACCCTTCCTTTTTTTTCCTCCTGCAACCGCCTGCCTCCTGCCACCTGCACCCCCTTGTCTTCTTCCCCTGGCCTTGCCCGACCACCCTGCCTATAAATACCCCCCATTTATCACCTGGATTCGGGATTTGGAACCCCGAAACCCTAGATTGCTCCCTCTCGCCGCCGCCCCATCAGAAGTGTCAACCGCCGCCTTCCCCCAACGCCGCCGGTCTAGCACCGCCCAGAACCCCACCTTGCACCACCCTCCACTTAACCAAGCCCTCCTCAGCCCTCAATTTGCCCTACATGTGCCGTCCTGGCAGTGCGAAATAGCCACCCCAAGCAGCCCCCTTCCAGCCCGTCGCCGCCTCGCGCCGCCTCCTGCCACCACCCTCGCCGCAACCAGCCCTCCTACCACCCCCAATACAACCAACAAACTCTCCCCTACCTTCCCATACCCTCATCATCCCTTGCATTCTCCTCCACCTACCTCCACCATCTTCCACCACCCTTTGCCACCTTCGGCCGCCGCCCCTGCCACGCCACCACCCTCATTCCACTCCTCTTTACCTGTTGCTTCTCCGCCCACCTCAAAGTTCTCTTTTCCTCCTGCCATCCAGCCCCCACCTTGATCTTTTCCCTTCTCTTCCTCCTCCACTGCCGCCACGCGCCACCGCCGGACCACCACCGACCTTAGGTGGTTTCCAACTTACCCAAACCCTAATATTTCCTTTCTATAACTGTTATTAATTTCTAACTACTATTAATGATATTATACTTAATATTATCATTATTATTATTACTTTCATTACTACTATTATTATTACTATTATTATCATTATTAGTATTATTATTATTATTATTATCATCATTATTCTATTACTATTTCTAATGATATTATCATTATTATTATTACTAACAACTTAGTGTTAATATAGTTACCTCCTTTGTTGTTATTATTATTATCATTAATATTATTACTATTACTCAACCTAACCTTATGAGTTTCCTAACCAATAATACTATTATCATTAACAATGGTCTAAGACTTTAGGGTTAATGTGATTAAGACTTCCCTCATTTACTATTGTTGCCACTATTAACCTCACTATTACTTTTACTAATAATACTAACGCTAGCCATGGTTTATTATTGTCTTTATCTTTACTATCATTATTATTATTCATATTATTGTGACCAAAAACATTGAAACCCTTATATTATTACTATTCAAAAATATACAACTTTCATCATTATCATCTTTCGGAATATTTTACTTGTTGGTATTGTAATTAGTATATTATTATCTTAACCCTAACACTATTATTAGACTTAGCCTTAAAAACGCTAGGGTTTCTCTCACTATAAACATTAGTGTCACTATTATTAGTTTTATTATTATTATTATTATCACTATTTTTCTATAGTTAGCATGAACATTATTATAAGAATAGGGCTAACGGATCTAATAATATAAGTGTAACAATAATTATTAAAAACAACATATTTTGACTAGTAATATTTAGTATACTAATTCTAAGGTGAAAACCCTAGTTTTTGTATAATACCCCTTTTAGTAATAAAAACCCTAACCTTAAACTAGAATAAGGGTTGATAGTATTTATAAGGGAAATTAATACTTAGCTTTTTCCCCTTTTCATAGGTGACCCCGATCCGAGCCCTAAGGAGCTAGAGGAGCGTGCTCCAAGCCCGGTGCCTACCTAGGTAAGGACGAAGCTATGGCCTTGTGCTATGTGTGATGTAATGTGTGGATGAATGATGAGCATGCCACGTCGATGTGTGTTATGCATGTGTTATGAATAACCTGTTTTGTGTAGCGCAGCGTGGATCGTGAGGTATGTTGTGTGTGCCTTATACTATACGTGTATGACGTGTTCCATGGTTGATGTTGATGTTGATGGTGTGACTTGTTATGGCCCTCTAGGACATGCATGCTAGGGTTTTGGGTAGCATGAAATGATAATAAAAGAACAACAGGGAAATGGACGTTTGGGAAGTTTGCATGGGGGACTAGACCTTGCATGGGCATGATCCTTACGTGTGAAAAGTTGATTTGGGTTGTAAGTAAGAGCTTGGGAGAGTCTTGGAATGATTAGAGACTTAGTATGAAAAATAGTACTTTAGTTGGTGCATAAGAGACCTTATTAGGGTTTTGTGTGTAAGTGGGTGTTGGGGAGTCTGCATGAAGTGTTTAAATTATGCATGGGAATGGATCTTACGTTAGGTAAGTTGATTTAGGAAGTAAATAAGAAAATATTAAAGTTATGGGCCCATTGGAGACTTGGGTACAAAATTTTACGTGGGTCGATGTAAGGGTGTCTAAGGGACCCAATTAGAGTTTTGGGAGAAAATGAGGAATTTAAAGGGTACAAGGGTAAAAATGATCAAGGAAGGATGGAGTATGGGGTCGAGAGTGAGAACTCACTTATATAAAGGATGAGTATGGGTTTTCTAAATGAGAGAAGAGATTTTGTGGTGAAAGAGGGAGGTTACTTGTTGAGGAAGTAAAGTGCTAGGGTTTGGCGCGGCCAACTAGGATTGGCATGGTCAACTAGAGTTTTGGCGTGGCCAACTAGGGTTTCGTCGGTCATGCATGAACTTGGGAGATAAAATAATACATTTGGGGAAATTCCTACTAAAAAAGAGGTGCGAGATAGAGAACAAAGTAACGTTTGGGTAAGTAAGAAAGAGTTGGGCCACATAGGTCCGATTAGGGTCTCCGAGGAGGAACCCTAGAGGGATGAGGGCATGTGGAGTCGATGTCATATGTGTTGGGATGGCCTATATTCTTGGAGATTGTGCCTTACTATATGCCACTATGCTTGAGTCTACGGGGAATGGATGTCGGGTGTGAGAAGAGGTACGAGTCTCAAAATATGGGACAACCCCTCTAGAGGGGAAACAAGTAGAGTATCAACCGCATGCATGTTAAGGGTGTGATGTGATTCAATAAGACACAGATAAGACATTAATTATGTAAAGCGAAAGACTGTTGAGCCAGACCCAGTCCGGTCCACCGGTTAGAATAGTGGCCAGAGGCGTTCTACCCTGGGTGCTTATTTCTTGTCCACCGACTATAGTAGTGGTCATAGGGAGTCTGCCCTGAGTGTTTATTCCGGTCCACTGGCTATAATAGTGGGGGATTTGGGCTCGACAGACCCAAACAAATAAGTTAATCCACAAGAAAGATACTAAGTACTTACAGAGAAACACCATGTGAGTCGGGGCCAGTCCGGTTCACCGGTTAGAATAGTGGCCAGAGGTGTTCCGCCCTGGGTGTTGATTCTGGTCCACCGGCTATAATAGTGGTCAGAGGCGTTCTGCCCTACGTGTTTATTTCCGGTCCACCAGCTATAATAGTGGGGCTCCCGCGCTCACATGGATTAATGAAGAATGTTGTGAATGAATATGAATGAAGTAATCCATGGGAAAATACTAAGTACTTACAGCGAAACACCATGTAAGTCAGGGCCAGTTCGGTCCACCGGTTAGAATAGTGGCCAGAGGCAATCCGCCCTGGGTGTTGATTCCGGTCCACCAGCTATAATAGTGGTCAGAGGCGTTCTGCCCTGAGTGTTGATTTTCGGTCCACCGGCTATAATAGTGGGGCTCCCACACTTACATGGATTATTAAAGAAGATGTGTGAAATGGACATATTATTAACGAGGATAAAGAATAAGTCACCGGAAAGTACTCAGGCCTTATCTTGTGTGTTATCGCATGTTACTTATATGATTGTGCTATGTGTGCTATGTGATATGATTGTATGCTTGGCCTTAGCGCACCTGCGCCCTTACTCAGTATTGGACCCGTACTGATTGAATGGGTCCTGTGATGATCCACCGATGGTGGGGAGCAGACCTCCTATGCAGGTTTGATCGGTTACTAATTTGGGGTGGAAGGCTTGACTTGAGTGAGTAGGCGATCCGGATATTGGTCCATTGGGATCTATTTTATTTAGCTATATTTTGTACTACGCTTCTTGTTTTGAAACCGTACCCTAAAGTTGCAATCTTAACGATATTTTAACTGTTGTTGACTCGTGGTTTTCGTGAATGGTCTATGTTAACTATGGATCTATGTTTTGATGACTCTTACTTAACGATTGTTTAGTTTAGCCTTAGCACTTAGTATTAGAACGGTAGGAGTGAACCGATCTGGTACTAAGTGTGGCGGTAATACACCCAAGTTTATGGTTTTAATTCTTTCGCTTCCGCTAAAACCTTTGTCTTAAACGGAATTTTTCAGTAGTAAATTTGGGGGTGTTACAGAATATGTGACATGTGAAGAATGTATGATTAGGATTTTGAGGGCACAACTCACTAAATGCATGATAAATGAAAATTATAGTCAATCCTTAAATCATAAAAATTATCAACGTGCTAAAATATTATGAATAGTTAAATTTTAGCCTTTTCATGACAAACTTTTCATAATAATGATGTTGGTACAAAAATTGATAAAATGATGAAATTAGGGTTTTTGAGGTACGAACCAGATTAAGCAAGGTTGTTATATGTATTGTTATACTCTACCAAAATGATAAATAATGCATGATAGCACAGTAGGGTTTTTTATGTGAAATATGTTAAGAATGATTTGTTACATTATAACTATGTGATTATTATTGTTATCTTGAAAATTAGAAAAAATGAGCATGTTATTGGATGTAGAATATTTCTAGTATGAAAGTATGATTAAAATAATTATTAGGTGAGAAAAATTCTTTGTATGACAATTATATATATAAAATAATAGGTTGAGCATGCTCAGATATAATTGTGGAATAATAATTACAGATGAATGCCCTAGGGGTAATTTAGTCATTTTTAGTGTATTATGATATCTATCTTGAAAGCATGTCTAATATGTATTATCTATTGTTGAGTGTGTGAGCATGTGTTTTAGATGGATTAAAAATGTATGATAGGATTTTATGTGCAGAAATAGGTATAAGGGTGTAATACCCCCAAAATTCACTACTAAAAAATTTCGTTTTATTTAGAAGAGTTAGCGGAAGCAAAATAAAAGACTATAAATTCAGGGAATGTTATCACCACACTTAGTACCAGACTGGTTCACTCATACCGTTCTGGTACCAAGTGCTAAGGCTAAAAAAATACCAATTGCTAGAAATTCAAACTGTATTTAAATCAGAGTAGCACAAGTAAATATTTTATAAGAATAGATTCCACAATAGTGGTTACAATAACAAAATTACATTTAAACCAAGCATTAGAAGAGGAAGAATAAAATCCTAAAAGTCTAGATAATCCTTACGCTCTTTCCCGTTGCCCACTTGAATAGCTCCTGAACAAGGACCTGCAAGGGACACTGCCCATTGAATAGGTAAGGGGCCCATGAATGGAAGTACTATAGTACTGATTAACCCTTTAAAAAGACACTTAAAAGTAGGCCCGCAATGCAACACATGATACAAAGCTATATACATATATAACAAGATGTGTATACTTAACATTCACATAATTAACATTCACATCCTTAGTAAGTCCATCAAATGTTAATGAACCATAATGTAAAATCGATACTTTCGGACCTTAAGTCATATCATAGTGCAAAATCAATACGTTCAGGCCTTAAGCCATTAGTCCATCATTATTCAATCATCTCTCATATTTTATATCCACGTGAGTGCGGGAACCCCACTATTATAGCCAGTGGATCGATCATGTAGGGTAAAATGCTCTTGGCCACTATTATTTGCTGGTGGACTTGTCATGCTGGGTAAAATGCACTTGGCCGCTATTATTCGCCGATGTACCGGTTTGGCCCCAACTCACATGGTGTTCCAATATAAGTGATTAGTATTTTTCCATAATTTATTCACATCTATGTTTGGTTTTATTGAGATCGAGACCCCCATTATTATCGCCGGTGGATCGGAAAATATATCAACATCATCCATGGCAACATGCTCCTTGGCCACTATTAAATTCTGTGGAATGTTACTCATAATCATCTTATAGAGGAAAACGCTCCTGGGCCACTATTATATCCGGTGGACCGGTACTCATAATCATCTTTCAGGGCAACACGCTCTTGGGCTACTATTATAACTGGTGGATCGGTACTCAATATCGTAATTCGACTAGGCCGAGCTCATTAATATTTCACTTTTGTCATTAGTATATTTCCTTTTTTTTAATCAGCACAACAATTCCATTTATTTGCCTTAGAGGAGAGATCAAGAACCCGAGACACAAAGGTACACCGGTCATACTGGTGCATACAAGCTACTCAGTACCCTTCAACCATCAACCCAAGGACACAAAGGTACCCTGTTTGTACTGATGCATAAAGCTACTCGGTACCCTACTGACAAGGATGCCTAATCCATAAGTATGCATACCCTCTAAATAGGTCATTAGAGCTAGATAGAGTAAGATATAGGGCCTGGCTGGGGTACAAAGGTACACCGGCAAATACTAGAATAATCGTGGGACAAACCACGTCTTTAGGGTAGCGACCCCTAAAGAGCCACCATTCCCGATCTCGAGGTCTTTCACTTTAAGTATTGGTGTCTTAATTAAGGTGATCATGAAAAGCACAACAATTAGATGCTTATTTACTTTCAATCATTCTGATACCATGAGGCATTTATTATTCATATGGTTATCCAAGATAACACAGAGGAATCATTAAGGCTATCATAATCTCATCCAATTCTGATTCAGGATTTGTTCTCGTGATACTTACTAATCGTCAACTACTCTTACCTTACTATCTAGTGTTACTTGAATCTTATTACAAACCTTTAGTGTCCTATCAATGTGTTAGATATGATTTACTGATTTACCCCTTACTTTGTATAGTTATTAAGCTATCCCTTCCTTACTTGCCAATTTACCATATCATCCTTCAGGTTGCATAATTACCAAATTACCCCTTACTCCGTTTAGGTTACCAAGTTATCTCCTACGCTTTTTAGATCAACATTCACCCTTTATAATTGTTACACTTATCATATTTCCCATTTGGTTGGTTAGATTACCGAATTGCCCTTCTCCTTTGTTTTAATTACTAAATTGCCCTTAAGTTGGATAAATTACCAAATTACCCTTCTTCATTATTATGATTACCAATTTTCCCCTTTAGTTGGTTAAATAATTATCAATTTACTCTTTAGTCAGTTAAACTTCCAAATTGCCCTTCTCCATTATTATAATTACCATTTTACCCTTCTCAAGTATTATAATTACTGTTTTACCCTTCTCCATTATCATAATTACCAAATTACCCTTCTTTATAATTACAACTCCCAATTTACCCTTCTCCATTATTACAATTACCAATTTACCCTTCTCCATTATCATAAATACCAATTTACCCTTCTCCATAATTATTAATTTACCCTTCTCCATTATTATAATTACCATAATACCCTTTTGTTGGTTAATTTATCAAATTACCCTTCTCTATTATCATAATTATCCAATTGCCCTTCTATAATCATAATTTAATTACTAAATTATCCTTCGCCGTTATCATAATTACCAAATTACCCCTTACTCCCAAATTTACCATAATATCCTTTTATTTACAAAATTATCATTCTACCCATTACTTCCCCTTTACTTCCAAAGTTACCATAATGTCCTTTTATTTATAAAATTACAACAATACCCTTTTACTTATAAAATCACCATAATACCACTTTTACTTGCAATTTACCATTTTGCCCCTTATTTGTAAAATTATCGTTTCACCCTTATACTTATAAATTACCATAATACCCTTTTACTTGTAAACTACTATTTTACCCTTTTACATCCAAGACTACCATTTTGCTCTTTTCTTACAAAATTACCATTTTACCCTTCTCTTCTAAAATTACCATATTACCCCCTTTACGTCTAAAATTACCACTTTACCCTTTACTCCCAAAATTACCATAATACCCCTTTACTTATAAAATTACCATTTTCCTTGTTACATCCAAAATTACCATAATATCCCTCTTACTTACAATTTATCATTTTTCCCTTCTCCTCTAAAATTACCATAATGCCCTTTTCTTACAAATTACCATCTTGCCCTTTTATTATACCACTTTTATTAAGTTATTATCACTACATGAATATTAATATTAATACTCCATTCTCCTCACCCAAATTCCGTCCACTATTATATTTCACATCATACTTCTCATCACCCACACATATTAGACCACATTCTTGCACAAGATATATTACTAAAATGCCCCCAGGGCTCACAATAATATTATTCATGCATAGATACTCACAATAACAAAATATAGCATAGATAAGTACTCAACATTTTCATTAATACTCAAACTCTTCCCTTAAGTGATATTTCCACACATGGAATATAAAAGAGCATAATTTTCTTTTTATTTATCAATACAAGCTATATATATATATATATATATATATATATATATTATTAAACAACATATATCAAGCATAATAACATATTATAAACCCTAATATGCTAACATACGTTTATCCATGCTTTTAAATGGGGTTTAATAATTACCTTAATTCCCGTAAATTGAACCTTACCGGTATTCCGGTTAAAGATTCAAGCTTTGATTAGCAAAACCAATACCTAAAAATGATATCAATACTTATTATATTAGAAATAAGAAAAACAAAGCATAATACTTTATAAATTTTACTTAATGAAATAATTAACTTAAATATTATTATACCTTAAAATTATTAACAAAAATGGGCCAAGAAATGCAACAGCTCATGTTACTTATGCAGCATGAGCTTCATGCAAAAATAAAGGTGGAAGGGTCAAAGGGGGGTGAAGGAAAAGGAATGATGGCTATTTTCAGGTTAGGTCTTTAGGCTAGGAAAGAGGGTAGATGGGGGAGGATTTAGGGCAAGGGAAGGGTGCATGAGTGAAGAGGGGGTGTAGGTGGTGGTCGGGGGTAGGTTGTTGGTCGACTGCAAGAGTGGACTAGGCTGAGAAGGAAGGAAAAGAGAGGAGGAAAATGAAGGGGTTCAGGGGCTTGTTTTGGCAAAAGTAGGCGTGGGGTGGTAGAGGAGGTTGTAGGGAGTAGATTGGTGGTTTGGGTGACAGTAGAGGCAGCAGAACAACGGCGAACAGAGGGGTTTTAGGGAGGTTTCCAAGAAGGGAGAAAAAAAGGGGGAAAGAAGAGAGGGGAAAGGAGGAGATAAGGGGTGGCTTGGGTGGTGTGGTGTAGGGCTGAGGTAGAGGGTGGAACGGAGTGGTGTAGGGGGTTGGTGTGGCGGTTAAAGCGGCGGATGGCGGTGGCGTAGCCAAAATAGGGAAGAAAAATGAGGGAGAAGAAAGGGAGAAGAGGGAGGTCAGGTAAGGTATGGAGCTCAAAAAATAAGCAGGAAAAGGGCTAAAGAGGAGACGAAAAAGAAGAGGGAGGACAAGGGCAGTGGAGAGTTGATCGGTGGTAGTGTTTGGGGTGGCAAGGAGAGGGAAGGGAAGAAGAGGAAAGGGTGGCCATGAAAGATGGGGTGCATGGATGGCCGGTTCCAAAATGGTGAAAAAAAAGAATAGGGGAGAGAGTGAGTGAGAGAGAGAGAGAGAGAGATAGATAGAGGCAAGTGGTGGTAGTGGTTGTAGGCTGCGGTGGCCGGTGTGCTCGAGGTGGTAGGCGGTTATGGCAATGACGACTGGTCGGGGGCATTGGATGGGGTGTAGAAGAAGAAGAAATAAAGGGAAGGGGGAGCACTAGGCCATTTGGGGGATGAAAAAGGGGAACTGGGCTGACATGGATAGAAAGGGGGAAAGGAACAAAAAGAAAAGAGGGAGGCTAGGTCAGCTGGTGTGCATGGGTAGTAGAACGGCCCATGGCCTAGATGCAAGGGAAAGAGGAAGGGAGAGGGGAAGATGGTCCAATGGCCCAGTTGTAGGGGAAGGGCTTGCAAGTCGGCCTGGCGGCCCAAAGAGGAGGGAGAAAGGAAAAATAAAAGAGAGAAAAAAAGAAAAGGAGAGGGGAAATTAGGGAAAATTAAAATAAGAAAATATAATATTTTTGGGAAGTAAATTCATTTAATAATTTATTTTATTTTATTTTTTTTTTGTTTAAAAAGGATACTTTTATTAAAATATTGGTTTGAAAAATTATTTGAATAAAAAGAGTATGATAAAATAAGAAAATATTTATTTTAATTATCAAATATTCCTATCCAAATTTATATACTCAAAAATCCATAGAATAATTAAATCAAATAATTTTTAAAGCTACTCTATCCTAAATAAAATCTATTTATTAAATTTTGGGTTTATAAACTTTTGGGGGATTATAAAGGGAAAATAGCCATTTTGCATGCCTGATAATTTAATTACATAATGAATGATTTATTTATGGTATTTTAACCTTTTCATGGCTTATTAATTGATAAAAAATTGTTTTAATATTTAAATGGATGAGGATCTAGTAATTAATGCTCTAAGGAGCATTTTGGTCATTTTTGGCTTAATGGGCCCGATGTGAATAATTGAGCCTAAGATGGCCATAGAATATTTTTTGATGGTTGATCTTGGTAATGATATTGTTTATTTGCTATCTTAAATAAATAGAAAATGAGTACAAATGGCTATGTATAAAAACAAAATATATGTGATTTATTGTAATGTTTGTTATCACCTTATAAAATATTAATACCTAAAGTGAAAGACCTCAAGTTGGGAATGGTTTACTCTCTAGGATTAGCTACCCTAGAGGTGAGGTGGTAGCCCTCATTTGTTGTGGTTCGCTGGTGTGATGTTGTGCCCCAGTTAAGGCCATAATCTACTCTATAGGTGACTTACAGGCCTTATAGGGGGTATCAATACTTAAGGATTAAGGTGACCGAGGTTGAAGGATTGTGTTACCTATGTGCGCCGGTATGATCAAGTGTACCATTATGTCCCTAGCTTATAGAGTACAGGTATTGTGTTGCCTTCGTGCACAAATATGATCGGGTGGACCTCAGCGTCCCTATGTTGATTTTATTCCCTTGAGTAATATAAATAATGAAGAAATAATTGTTGATGGCCTTGGTATGTATTGTTGGATTCCATAGTTTCCTCAGTGCCCTACCTTTTTTTTTAGTATATATATTGGATTGATGGTTCAATATTTACCTCAATGCCCTTCCTCGTTTTTGGTATATATTGGATTAATGGTTTGATAGCTACCTCAATGCCCTACTATATTAATTGGAATTGATTTGATTAGTCAGCTTTGACCATGGATTTTGATATGGTTATTATGTACCTTGTAATGATGTGACTTGGTTGAGTATGGTTGATTATTAAGCATGAGACTCTAATGGCATATATTTATATGTATGTATTGACCCATGATTTGTTATATATTGTTATGGCATTTGTTTTTGTTTGAGCATTTTTTGGATTACTGAGTGATTATGTGCAACGTGGGTATGCTACCTCTTGTGAGGTATTGTGATTTACTCCGTACGAGGGAGTAGTACTAATACTACATTTGTAGATGATTATGTGAAGGCCATGGAGTGGCATGACGCTTATAAGAGTGGCTAGGATAAGTGGAGTCCTTGGGAAGAGGTTCCATTCTCCAAATGGGCATACGGGTCTAAGAGTTAGCACAAGCCAGTATTGTACCTACAGGTACTAGTTTTAATTGTATTGGTTTTTCTTTGGACTCTTTTGTCCCTAGCTATATTTTGATTATCATTGTTATATGGGTAATATTTATCTGTAACCTTTATTTAAGTAATCTCTCTTATTTCTGCTGATTTGTTTTTGGTTGGGTTGGTTTTATCCTTAGCACTTAGCATAAGAAAGATGAGGAAACCAGACATATTCTAAGTATGGCGGTAACACCCATTATCTTTAGTAATTAATGCTTCTGCAAAAAAAAATTAAGTACTAAAAATGGAGGTGTTACACAACTAACACCCAAAAAGTAGCATATTCATCCCCATATCCCTCTATTTCTCATGCCACTTCACCTCCTCATCTTTGTGCATATACAACCCCCTTATCTAGATAACATTCCCCTCATGATTGCATAATCACCTCCCAACCAACCACAACTCAATACCTTGCATTACTTCACCTAACATCCTTTCTTCTCAATCCTTATTCACCACCTGTGTTCGATTTCCAACCCACATTCATGTCTCTTCCATTTGATATCATTACTCAATATCTCCCCAATAATTACCTACCTTCATCCCTCAAAAAATTTCAAGTGAATTCTCTATAATAATCTTCTTAGTTTGACACACATTACAGCTACATCATCACCATGGATATGTGTGTGTATAATTTTGGGTTATTGTTACAAAAAACCTCAACCAAACCATCATTGTTATATTCCTTAATTATTTGCAAATTCTTGGCCTTGTTTAAACCTCCATTCATACCACTTTCCCACCATCTAAAATTAAAACATCATCTTCTATAATCCTCCACAACAAAACTTCTAAGCTTTAGGAATTTCATTTTTCTTGTATCTAACTATATAAAGGAGGGTTAAGCCCAATGATTTGGTGAAGTTCTTGAACCTTCTCTATTTCATTTTTAGGCTTGACAAATATTTAAGGGAAATGTATTAATCATTTTGTAGTCCTTTTTATTTAAATTTTCTAAGTAGGATTATTACATGTCTTTCTTGTGTTTTGATGATTTTCATGCTGATTTGAGAAATCAAACCCTTTTGTAGGATTTTAATATTTTTAATAATATTTTTTAACCTTCATGGACAGTTAAAATCTTTTTTATTTGTGCTAAAGCACAAGCTTTGTTGTGATTTAATGTGACAAGATGAAATATGGTATTTTATGCTTATTTGGCATGTTATTCTTACTATTTCTTTATCATGGATCATATAATCTCAATTATGGTTGATAAATCATGAATATAAATTCCATAGCTTATTTTAATTATTAAATTTATTTCTAGTTTATTATTAATATATTGATGTAAGAAAGGTTAGAGAAAGTATAAAATTGAGTAATTTCGATGCGCAAATTTGGGTTAAATTTTGAGCCAAGTTTCAATTGTTGGATTCAATTTAGAGAACTTATTTAGTATCAAATTAAAACTAAATATGTATATTTTGAACCCAAATTTAATACACATAAAAAAATAAGTATATAATAAATTATGATTGTTTTCTTTCAAGTGTGCAAATCTATTTTTCTATAGACCTACATTTAGTCTTAGGTTTGAGTTTTGATTTTGTGTTGTTTTTTTTTTAATTTGAGGGATTCTATGTTAAATAATGTTATTTTTATGAGGAAAATGATGCAAACTATTATATCATTTATTTGTATATAATTGAAGTTACAAGAGGTTAAAGATCTACACAAAATTCTAATTTTACGTTGAATATGGTATGTGAAATACCCCCAAACCCTAATTTAGAAATTTGGAAAAATAGGGATTTATTAGGAGAATTAAGTAAATATATTATTTTATTAAAAAATAAGTGGAATTAATAAAGGAAAAACAAGGAGAAAATAATAAAGGAATTATTTAGGGAAATTTTGGACTTTTTACTAACTAACATGGAAGTAATGAAAACTTACCCAAAAAAGCCTAATTAATCTAAAAATAGATTTAATTATTTTTCTTAAAAAAATTATTAATAAATTTAAATATATAACTTAATTATATAAATAAATAAAGACCAAATACCCCCTACCAAACCATTTTATCTTTTTCTTTTTCCTTTTTCCTTTTTTTTCCTTTCCTCCTTTCTTTCCTTTTTTCCTTTTTCTCCTCTCCTTATTTTCCCCTCTCCTCCCCGATTGGGCCAGCCGTGGCCCAAACTCCCCTAGCCCATCTCCTGCAGCCCAGGCGCGTCGTCCACCCTCCCTCGCCTGTTCTACCCGGCCAGACCGCCTTTTCCTTCTTTTCTTTCTTTCCCGGGATTGCTCGGTCCACCCAGCCCTATCTTCTTCTTCCTCACGCGGACTACAACCCCCGACCTGTAGTCCTGCGCCTGCCGATGACCACCTACTCCATCCGGCTGTCCTCCCCTGCCACCCCCGTCATTTTCCTTTCCATTTTCAACACAGCCTAATCGTCCTCCCTCCTCACGCGTGCCGCCACCCTTTCCTTTTCCCCACACCGAGCCAAACGTACCCTGCAATTCACAGGGCATGTGCCGCCTGCCACCGCCGGTCGGCTACCTGCCTCACCTGCCCCCGGTTGTCTTCTTCTCCCTTTGTTATGTTTCCCCTCAATTAGCCTATAAATACACTCCCGGGGCAGCCATAGTCGAGCTCCCTCTTTCATAAGCCCAAAAATTTTTCTTCTCCCCGCCGTCCAAATGGATTCTTATTCTGCCACCACCAACGACCGCCGTAACAAATGCCGCCCACCAAAACCACCCCCGCACATGCACATGCCACCCCGGCCGTGCAAAGTTGCCAACCCTAGCAGCCACTCCAACCCCTCGCCGCCCATTGCACCACCTTCTGCCGCCACCCTCGCCGCAACCAACACCTCCTCCACCCTCCAAAACACACAGGGAACCTTCCCCTACCTTCCCACACCTTCATCTCCCCTGCCTCCCTCTCCTTCTACTTTCTCCTTCTTCCACCACCTTTGGCCGCCGTGCCAACCATCGCGTGCCACCACTCCCAGCCACGCCATCACCTTCATTCTGCCCCTCTTCACCTGCTGCACCTTCCTCCACCTCAAACAACCCTCCACTTCCCCTCTCTTAGCCTACATATCCATCTTTCCCCTCTCTTCATCCTCCACCGCCGTCGCCGTCGCCGCCACTCGTCGCCGCCGGTTCCACCACTAACCTGAGGTCCTGCTCCAACTTCCCCAACCCCTAAACTATTTTCTATAAGTGTTAATAGTTTTATTTAATATTAATGGTATTATCCTTAATATTACTATTATTATTCTTATTACTGTTAGTTTGTATTATCATTGTTATTATTATTATTATTACCATTATTAATATTATTATGTATCACCCTTACTTCCTAACCTAATTTCAAAAAATACTTATAACTAGGTTAAACTATTTAAAAGGCTACAACTTTAAGATTAAAATGGTTATCATTATTATTATTATTATTATTATTATTATTATTATTATTATTATTATTATTATTATTATTATTATTATCATTATTTCCATTACTACTACTAATACTACTATTATTATTATTTTTCACAAATTTAGTATTAATATAGTTATCTCTATTATTATTATTAGTATTAGTATTATTATTATTATTATTATTATTATTATTATTATTATTATTATTATTAATGTTATTTAAACTGAAGTTGGAGTATTATTGTTTTGTCATTAAAGAGGAAGAATACTTAAGCCTTAGTAATTTACTATTTAATATTAGAATATCATTAATATATTATTCCTAATGCCTTTAGCACTAATATTGTTACTATGGTATCATTATTAGTTATTAATATTATTATTGTTATTATTTTATTACTATTATTGTGACCAAAACATTTGAACCCTTATATTATCATTATTCAAAATATAACTTTTATAATTATTATCTTTAGGAATATTTGTACTTTGTTGGTACTGCAATTATTATACTATTATTTTAACCCTAATATTATTATTAGACTTAACCTTAAAAATGCTAGGGTTTCTATCATTATAAGCATTAACATTACTATTATTATTATTGTCACTATTTTTCTATCACTAGTATTAGTGCTATTATTAGAAGAATAAAGCTATTAGGTTTAATAATGTAACTATAGTAATAAATATTAACATAAACATATTTTGACTAGTAATATCCAGTAAGCTAACCTGAAGATAAAAACTCTAGTTTTCACGTATAATACTCCCTTTAATAATAATAATAATAATCCTAATCTTAGACTAAAATAAGGAGTAATGGTACTTTTGGTAGGAGGGAAACTAATTCGTAGTATTTTCCCTCTTATAGGTGAGTCGAGCCAAAACCCTAAGGAGTCGTAGGAGCATGCTCCAGGCCCAGTGTCGCTTTAGGTAAGGATGTAGTTAAGGCTCATGTGTGTTATGTGACTTATATGTCTTGGATGCTTTATATATATCATGTTATATTGTGTATAGTATGATTGTCCTTAATATGTCTTATGTGTAGCCCAGCTTGGAGTTGAGGTATGTTGTATGTGCTTCTTATGACATGAGTATGATATGTATATATGGTGTGATATGTTATGGCCCTCTAGGACATGCATACTAGGACAATTGATAATATGATATGGAAATGAAAGGAAAAAAAAGAAAGAAATGGGAAGTGAGTTCATTAAGGGGGATATGAGGTTAACCAAAATACCTCATGATCCATGAGAGGAAATTAAAGAGGAAGGAATGACCAAAATGAATGAGAGATGGGAACCATGCATGAGAATCCTAAAATTTGCATGGGAACTTTAGGTGTTTGCATGGGATGGATAAAACTTGCATGGGTGAGATCTTCATGCGATAAAAGTTGATTTAGGGTGTAAATAAGCTAAGGGGGAGAGTTGTGGAGTGATTGGAGACTTGGGATGAAAAATAGTACATAAGTCGGTGTAAGGGTATATAAGGGACCCGATTAGGGTTTTGAGAGGAAGTAATAATTAGGAAATTATGGAAGAAAAAATGATTAAGGGAGAGTGGAGTATGGGTTAAGAATGGGAATTTATTTTACAAGGGGTGTGTATGGTTTCCATGGGAGAGAAGAGATTTTGGGTGAAAAGAGAGAGGTTACTTGTGGAAGAAGAAAGGTAATAGGGTTTGAAGTGGCCAACTAGCACTACCACGGAAAGGGCTTTTAATAACGGTTATTTTTCAGTTTTAATAACGGTTTTCAACCGTTATTGAATCGTCCATTATTATATCTTTAATAACGGTTCATAACCGTCATGAAAAATACACAAAAACCCGCGAATATATCCGTAAACTTCATATTTAATAACGGTTTTTACTTAAAAATTGTTGTTAAAAATGGAGCTTTTAATAACGGTTTCACAGTAAACCGTTGTTAAAAATAAGGTTTTCATAACGGTTTATCAGAAAAAACCATTGTTGAAAACCATGTATTAATAACGGTTAATACAAAAACCGTTGTTAAAATATCATCGAATTACCGTTTCGGACATTGATTATGCGTTTATTAAACCCTCTAATACGCATTAAATTCGCATAAATATCAGATTATAAGGAGTTTTAATAACGGTTCGTAAACAAAACCGTTATTAAAACCGATGCTTTAATAACGGTTCGGTGGGAAACCGCTATTAAAACCTCAGTTTTTAATAACGATTTCTCATAGAACCGTTATTAAAACTTAGTTTTTAATAACGGTTTTAAATAAAAATGTTATTAAATAATAGGTTTTAATAACGGTTTTCATAGAACCGTTATTAAAAGTATATGTTGTTTTTTTAGAATTTTTCTGTTTTGTTCCTGCCCACATACACAGTTGTATGTTCAAACAATTACCAAATCTGCAATGTAAAACAACATCAATTCATACCAGCAGGGTATCACACCATAATTTCAATCAATCTATAATTGGTATGCATGTCTCAATACACCAACTATACTTAGGAATAAAAATTAGTGGGCATACCACAACTTGGTAGCTCTACACCCCAAAGTAAAGAGTTCACAGATCTAGGCTGGAAGACCGAAAGATGTAGACAAAATACAAACCTGAAAATGCATGTAGAATATATAGATCGCTACCTAATACCGAATGAATGAGTGCACGTGCTTGGCCCATTGGTCTCTAACTTCATCAATTTCATCAACATTATATTGCTGGCCTCGTGCATAGTCATCGGTGAAAAACTACAACACCCATGTTCCAATTAATATACAGTTAGACATTAGGTCAAAAATATATATGTCATGATTCATTAATAGAAAAATATGGAAAAGCAAACATACATGGCTTGGATCTATATTGACCGATCTATTCTGGACTATAAGATCCATTGCTCTACATACATAGTATCCACAATCATCGCCGTTTTGCTGTTGTGGACACTGTCAAATGAATTTAATTAGCTCTCTAACTATTATATATTAATTTGAATTAAAACAAAATACAAAATAGTTGTCTTCCTACTTACCATGATAGGCTCAGATTGAATATTCTTTGGGTCTGGGACACCATTCCCACCTCTCCTTTGATATGCCGTTCATAGTGCCCTAATAAATAGAGTTGGATACATAATATTGTAAGTATATATACCTCAAATAATGAAAGTAGAATATATATATGTATAAATAAGATAATGAAGTAAGAAGTGAAAAATATACTAACATGTCTATAAATTCCTTCCCACCACGACGAGCGACCTCAAAAGGCACGTCATAGGTTCGAAGGGAATCAAACACATAAACTTTGTTAAGATTAGGTCGGACAGCGTACAAAACCCAATGTTCAGTTGCGAGGTGAGGAATGAGATAGAGTTTGTTGTGTCCCTCAATCAAAATGCAATCCACTAAATAGTTTATGTGCCTACCCTCTGTTATTGTACTACTGTCAGCTATGTAGTATGGGCACACAAAAACAATAGAGGACAACATTCCCTCCAACGCAGTGCGACTAGCTACCAACCTATATATGGACGACAATAATAATGGATATTTTTTAATAACTAATAACTTATATAAGCTTAAGAGGTCGTAAAAATTCTATGTCTCCAAGACTACTAAAATCTGAAATATGAAATAATGCTTACGTGACATCAACGACGACACCCATGGTTGACATGCATTCCTGATTATAAATGTCGCTTATGTCAACTGTCGATACCATGTAAGTAGCATCGTCCCTTCCAACATACTCAGGACGACAATCAATGGAAATATAATTATTCCCGAGGTAGTTTTGGGCATAGAAATACAATAAAGCTAATGCTGGTGGAGGTTGGCGTATTTCCGAAGAACGAATCTTTTGTGGGGCAACTGATTTTTCAGATTTAGCTCTCTTTCCTTTGCAGCGCCCTCTTTTGTGTTGCTCGTTCTACTAGTACCTCTCTTAGTTTTACTATCAAGAGCAGTCTTCTTCTTTGATTCCTTAAATAAGAATAATAAACAAAATATGTATTGAGCATATATATATGAAAAAGGTATAAACAATGTAACTACTAAACTAGGTCTAATGAAGATATTGAATGTCAATACCTCTTCAGTAGTGAGACGTATCTGATCCACAGGCCAAAGCACGAAGCTTCCATGAGCTTCTAGCACTGTGGCTGCCTCATCGCCCTCTTTATAACAAGGCAAGGGCGCACTACCAATGATTGGAGTGTCAATACTCAGTGGCCTTGTAAGTAGGGCTAAGTTGTACCCGTGGACAGTTTGCGTTTGGGTACTGTGACTGATGCAGACCCTTCCTTTTGCCAAAAGAGTTGAAAGATCATTCGCTAACAAGTCATATTTATGCAAACCCTAAACGAAAATATTACACATTATTAATTATTTATGACACCGAATACATTTAATAACAATTCAAAGTTATGTAATGCTTACCTCGGAAAGAGAAGAAAGACGTGCATCAGCTTCACAACTGTCTCTGACACTATTTACATTAGGTATGTGAAGCTGATCATGGTAGACTAAATCAGATGGCTTATACCCTTGAGATTTAATAAATGACAACTCTTGCCCCATTGTTGCCATCCGTTCAAATGCCACGTTCAATTTCTGTGTAAGGATGGCAACTTGCTCATCAGTGTTACGAGAACCACGAGATCGACCACGTACACTTGTTTTCGTAACACCTAATCCAAGACCCGTGTGTCTTCCAGGGTGTTCTACAATTCCTATAGCCTGTGATACGATGTTATATTGGTCTACCCCCTCCTCACCATCTGACGCTTGAAGTTTGTCCTGTAATGTATATAATATATGTAAAATTATCTTACATGAATAAGCATAATATAATAGTTTTCTAAAAGAAAAGTAAGCAGGGTTCCAAACATCTACAAACTTATAATTTTTTTTTGCTGCAACATCTACATCTTCATTAATATATCCATCTTTTGTTGCTCTAGCCTTCTTCCATAATGTACCAATATTAATGGACGAGGTACATGGGTCTAAGTCTTGGGCTATGAGCTATAAATCAAAAAATATTCTTATAATGTACCAATATTATAAAATTCGTCAGTACGCTGTAAATAGATAAATCACAAAATACATACCAACTCATCTTCAAGGCCTGCATAACCTTTGCGAGCCATATTATGCCAGTATTTATTCTGCTTCGCAATCTCTTTATTTTTGGCACTTTTTTCCTATGTCACCATCCAAAACATAGTGACATAGTTATTTCAATATTATGCACAATACTAGGATCGATAAAAAAATTTAATTGTTATCTAACAAATACCTTAAAATCACCCGTAAGACGATATGCAATAAATTGGTTCCAACTTTCTTGATAGATGAAACCGTATCGTTTGGGTGGATTCTGCCGTAGAGAACCATCACTCTTTGTGTACATTTTCCTACGAGCTAAAAATGACCTAAATGTTCTTAGACGCTCCCAACAATGTCTAAGAAGCCATTTCTTCCTACTCTCTAGCACATTAAATACTCTCTGCATTGTAAGACATACAAATGTATACCGATATTAATGTATTAAAATTAATAACATTTTACATACATAAATGATTACATAAAATAGTATATTTACCGTGATTTCCTTTCAAATATGCTCCTTATGACCCGTTGGAACCTGCTTCCAATTATTATAGGAGATAGGAACACGGTTACGTGTCACAAGTGAAATGTAAGTCAAAAACAAGTCTGCATAAGGGCCAATGGGAAGATTGTAAGTATTCCATCCCAACTCGACCAGCTCTCCTTTATTCCTCATATCTGTGATGATTCTCATAATTGTCGGCCCTCTTTTCCTTTCTTCATCACTGTTGTCCCTATCAATATTCTTATTGGCCATATCTCTAAAAGAAATCAATAAATAAATTATGTTAGAATGTTATGTATTGAGCATAATTGAGTTGAAAAAAACCAACATAGATATTATATGTTACAATATTATTACCCTCATTGCCTTCTTTTCCTTCTTTTTTCCTCCTTTTTTTTGGATTAGATTCAGGATCTGATACATATATTACTTCACGATGATCATCCCTGACATATATTTCCTCCTCATTAATTGTATTGTTATCATCGTTCAATAATTGAGTTGCTTGCACAGCTGAGACACACTCGTTATTCCAATTGGCATCATTTTCATCATCACATTCATTGGCATTTCTTTTTTTCGTAGATAGTACTACAGACCATCTGTTATCAGCAGGGTCAGTGACATAGAATACTTGTGTCGCTTGTGATGCTAAGATGAATGGGTCTTGTTTATGCCCTGCCCTTTTAAGATCTACTAATGTGAATCCATCTTCATATCTAACCCCACTGCCGTTATCAACCCATCTACAACCGAATACAGGGATTTTAAATACAGTGTAATCTAACTCCCATATATGTTCAATCATACCATAATAATTCATATCTGCATAAGTTGGATTCTTGTCTTTCGCACTAGCAACATGCATTGCCTCAGCCACTAAAGTCACCCCACTGTTCTGCATTGTACTCTTCCCATCTTGTTCTTTTGTATAAAAAGTGCAACCGTTGATCACATAACTGGTATATTGAAAAACTTCATAACAAGGTTTCTGAGACAACCAATGCATGGTTTCGGAAATTAAAGTTGGGGTATGACCGATGAGTGGAATGATGCGATCTCTTATCCAATCAATAAAGGAAAGATTATGTTTATCGATAATCCATTTCTCAGTCTTGGATGGATTTTCAATCCGTAAAGAAGTCATATGCTCTTCAATGTACGGCTGAACATCATCACTGTTGTGTAATACATATAGATGTGCTGCACGGAACATGTTAGGGTCTACACACCCAAGCTGTCTGCCTCTAATACCCTGTCCTTCAAATTTGCCCGCATGTCGAGACTTAGGAATACCAAGAGCGTCAGCATTTGACAAGTACTTTGTGCAAAACTCAATTGCCTCTTCCACCAGGTAACTCTCAACAATACATCCTTTTGGCCGATATCGATTCTTCACATAACCTTTTATCAACTTCATAAACCGTTCAAAGGGGTACATCCAATGCCCATAAACAGGTCCTAACATCTTTATCTCATAAACTAAATGAACAGTTAGATGTACCATAATGTCAAAAAATGACGGTGGAAAATACATTTCAAGTTGGCACAAAATAATCACAATCCCTTTTTGCAAGGCGCCCAAACTATCAGGATGTATAACTTTAGAGCAGATGGCTTTAAAAAACCAACAAAGCCTCGTGATAGTAATTCGAACACGTTTTGGCAAAATTCCACGTATAGCTATCGGCAACAAGTGCTGCATCAAGATATGACAATCATCAGACTTCATGTTAATTAATTTCAACTCTTTCATCGACACGAGCCTTCTGAAATTTGAAGAATACCCTTTCGGAACCTTGACACCGTGCAAGAATTCACAAAATGATATTTTCTCTTTTCTGGAAAGAGTATGACACGCTGACGGTAAATATGTTCTTCTTCCGTTGTCTCGCGGTGTCACTTCTCATCTAATACCCATTTCTTCCATATCCATTTGAGCATTTATCCCATCTTTAGTCTTGCGTGGAACATTAAGTAATGTGCCAACAAGACTGTCACATATATTTTTCTCAATATGCATCACATCAAGGGCATGTCTCACGTAGAAAGATTCCCAATAAGGAAGGTTGAAGAATATTGACATCTTCTTCCACCCAACTGATGGAGGCTTATCTTTATTCTTCTTCCCAAACTTGACACTCAAATGTTTCATCTTCAGCCACACTTGTCGACCCGTCAACCAGATTGGTGCCTGCCCTTCTTCTCAGAATCCATTGAACGCTTTTCTTTGCCTACGATAATGATGATTCTTCGGTAAAAACCTACGATGCCCAAGGAACACAGTCTTTCGGCCATGTGTTAGCTGAACAAATGAAGTATTCTCCTCACATATCGGACATCCATAATGGCCTTTCACACTATAACCTGACAAGTTGCCATACGCCGGAAAATCATTTATAGTACAGAATAACAATGCTCTCAAAGTGAAATTTTCGTGACCATATGCATCAAATACTTCAACGCCCATGTCCCATAAGAAATTCAAATCATCAATCAAAGGTGCCAAGTAAACATCAATATCATTCCCAGGTTGGTTTGGCCCGAAAATGAGTAAAGACAACATCATATACTTGCGTTTCATATAGAGCCACGGAGGTAAATTGTATATAACCAAAATCACTGGCCATAAACTGTAGCTGCCTTGATTGTGCGGATTCATTCCATCTGCAGAAAGCGCAAGGCGCACATTTCTTGCTTCTTTACCAAATTCAGGAAACAACCCATCAATCGTCATACATTGTGGAGAGTCGGATGGATGTCTAAGAAGCCCGTCATCTATCTTGTCATCAGCATGCCATCTTAGGTTTTTGGCATCTTCAATATCATTAAACAACCGCCTTAATCTTGGTATTATAGGAAAATACCATAACACCTTAGCGGGCACCTTGTTCTTCTTGTATCGTGGTGCTTTGCATTCAGGATTTGGACAACTATCCAAAGATGCATTGTCATTGCGATATAAAATACAATCATTAGGGCATGCATGTATCTTCTCATAACTCATGCCCATAGAGGATAGAATCTTCTTCGCTTCATACGTACAATCGGGTAGAACGTTATCATCAGGAAGCATATCCTTCACAAGTGACAATAATTATGTGAAACTTTTATCACTCCATCCGTTACATGCCTTTAAGTTGTACAACCTTAAAGTAGCGGACAATTGTGTAAACGTCTTACAATCACCGTACAAAGGTTTCTCCGAGTCATTCAATAACTTCTAAAACATTTTTGGACAATCCTGAACACTTTCCTCAACCTTTTGAGTCATCTCCTCTAACGAATGTCCCTCATAGTTATCAAATGATGATCCACTACTATCCCTCCCAACATCGTCATTTTCATATTTAGACTCTGTTTCCCCATGCCATATCCAACAAGTGTAACTTGTATCAATTCCATACACAAATAAATGATCTCTCAAATCATTAGCGTTGACACGCTGAATATAAGCACACTTCAAACAAGGACGGACTATTCTACTAGAGTCCCGAGCATGTTCAACTGCAAACTTGATGAAAAACTCCACTCCTTCATTATATTCTCTAGACAGACGATTTGTAGACAACCATTTCTGATCCATATTATTTGAATCTAGATATATCCAATATGAAAGTAATTATTAAAGATCAATTGAATTATAAGTATAATAATTTTCAAATCACTCTTACTTAGAAAGAATTAATCTCAAATGTATCATGCATGCTATTCTCTCTCTATATATATATACGAATCATGCTAACAAGTTTCCAAAATTATATTAATGCTAATCAATGAAACTCCTCATACTTACAAAGAGTTCATTATATATATATATATATATATATGCATACATACAAACGTAGCAAAATATGATACAATTAATAGTTCAATTTACAAAAGATATGCATACTACAGGATTTAAGCAATAGCAGCACTATATACATCAAAATGTTGCTACAACTCAAATACCTACAAAACGAAAACTCATATCTAAAACTAAATCCCCCGATAGCCTCGTCGAGCCCGACTAAAAACTATAACTCTAAAAGTCCACTCATCATGATATATCATTTGATCCCTGATATCATCAAATGAGAGTCTACTCACGGATACTCTAGGGTAACCGAGGTGGATACTCTGAGGTAAGCTATGACGATACCTCCACTCGTCATCGATGACCATCAGTTCTCTCGATATCCTATCATACTCTCTAGCAAACAGCTCACCCTCAATAAATATCGAGTGTGGTGCATCAATGTGGTAGACAAACCACTGCAAAAAAGTAGACGTACCCGATGCCCATGGCTCTATCTGAGACAGGGTCAACAGAAGGTGATAAGATCTGAAATGGAAGGGGTGATAGGATGAGCCACTCGCGTACAAATGACATAGCTCGTCATATAACCATATCACATGAGTCCGTACATCTCTATGTGGCGCCATATGAAAATATAGTGGAGGGTATGTCATCTGATCACTACCTACAAATGAGAACCACTAAATCTTATCATCAAGGTTGTTCTTGAAATTAAAAGGATCTAAATTACAGAATATGTAAACTGATATTCAACTAGCTAGACAAATCATAAATATATTCTACCAGATCATAACCAACTATGTAAACCTAACAACATCAAACTATTTAAAATAAGGACATAATCTTTAGTTATATATTTAACAAACTGGCTAAACATCAAACTATCATCAAATCATTCAAGCTACGCATAGTAAAATCAAGTAGATATTAATAAAATAATATATATATATATATATATATATATATATATATATATAGTACAATCTAATAAATCCTATATGATTAATTATTATTATTATTATTATTATTATTATTATTATTATTATTATTATTATTATTATTATTATTATTATTACTATTATACACAATTATTCATCTCTATTTAATTTTTATCGATCACAACACCGATGCCCAACCAACCTCAACTTTTCCCCATGCACAATACCCTTATCCTTACGATTTTTCCTTATAGCCCTAGTTTATATTTAGTATAATAAACGATAAACCCTAACCATAACCCTCCCCCTCCCCTCCCCCTAACCCTAACAATAATTAACCCTAATAAATTATAATAAAAAATAACACTAAACCTCATAAGATAATGATCCTAAACCTATAGCTAACCCTAACCCTAACCCTAACCTTAACACTAACCCTCCCCCTAACCCCAGCCCTAACCCTAACCACAATTATTTAATATTATATATACACATTGTATATATAAATATATTATAAATATATATACATATAATAGAACACATATAAACACACATTTTATGGTAAAGCAAACATACACGTCTTACAAAATATATATTAAAAAAAGCATATAAATACACATGATCATCTGCATATATAATAATGCGAGTGCTAAAAAAATATATACACCTTAATTTTATACTTAGAATGTACATATCTTATGATAATAATATATATTTTAGGCTTGTGGATTCTCTTAAAATAATAATACATATTTTTATAAAATAGATTATAAAACATATATATATATATATATATATATATATATATATATATATATATATATATATATATATATATACATATATACATATATATTAAGGTCTCGGCCGGCCACAATCAAAAAAGGCCACAACAAAATTTTTCAACAACACATCAAACGACAGATTTTCGAACAACACATCAAACACAACCTCTTCGGTGAAACATGCATGCATTTATATATATATATACATATCAGTAGAGACAAATTAAGCAATGAAGGAAGAACAACACATACGTAAAGGGAGCGACGGCGTACAGGTTGAGAACGGCAACGACGAAGGTACAAATGCTGGCTACGTTCGCAAGAATGGCAGAGGGGTGGTGTAGAGATGGCGGTGCGACGATTTCCCTTAATTCAGAGGAGCCAGAGCGGTGGTGCAAGGGTTCGCAAGAGAAAGAGAGTACGAGAGGGAAGCGGCAAAGTCTGAAATTTTTGGCAGGAAATAAAAGAGAACGAAATAAAAGGAGATTTTAATAACGGTTCTTACAGGAACCGTTATTAAAACCTTGCCAATTTTAACAACAGTTCTTGTTTGAATCGTTATTAAATCATGTTTTAATAATGGTTTTACGTCAACCGTTATTAAAATTCCCGTGCAAAATTTTACCTTGCACTTGTAATAACGGTTATTACCTAAAACCATTATTAAAAATTCTCGCGCATTAATTTTCACGGATTTGACGACGGTTTTTGAACCACCGTTATTAATGTCCCGTTATTAATTCCTGTTTCCATAGTAGTGTAGGGTGTTTTCGGTCATATGCGAAGTCAAGAGGTAAAGTGATATGTTTTGGGATTGGACCTAATTGCGATGAGATGTGGGGCGATGAATGAAGTAATGGCATTATAAGTGAGAGGAAGTTTGGCCACATAGGTCCAATTAGGGTTTTCAACGGAAAACCCTAGGAGGTGATAGTAGGTGGAGTTGATTTCATAAGATGTTGGGCCCAACCCACACCAGTAGGAGTTGGGTTTTTCATTAAAGGGTAAGTGTAAAGGGAAATGGATGTCAGGGCATGATAAGGGGCATAGGAGTTTCAAGATATGGGACGACCCCCCTTGGGAGGATAGAAGTAGAAGGTAGTTGACATGCATGTCAAGGGTGAAAAGATTTATCTAATAAGACAAGAATAAAATACTAATCACTTAAAGAGTAAGATTGTTGAGCCAAGCCCAGACCGATCCACTAGCATAATAGTGGCTAGGTGCCGGGATGCCCTAGAGACCGATCCACCAGCATATAATAGTGGTTAGGTGCGTTCTGCCTTATCAGTCACCGATCCACCGGCTATAATAGTGGGGGATCCCGAGCTCAACAAAACAAACATTATGTTTCCAATGAATCATGGGAAAGCTACTATATACTTACAGTGAAATACCATGAGAGTCAGGGCCAGACCGATCCACCGGCATAATAGTGGCCAGGAGCGTTCTGCCCTGGAGACCGATCCATCGGCATATAATAGTGGTTAGGTGCGTTCTTCCTTATAAGTGAATGATCCACTGGCCATAATAGTGGGGTTCCCGCACTCGCATAGATTAATAAAGATTATGGTATGAAATGACTACATTTAACAGAGATTCAAAAGAAAATAAGTCTAATTAGACCATAGTCGGCCTTCATTATTTGGATTACTACATGCGGCTTATGTGAATTTTTCATGTATGCTATGTTGTATGTTTTTTATGTTTGGCCTTAGCACATATGTTACCTTACTCAGTACGTAGCGTACTGATCACCCGTTTCATGGGTGCTACTCATTCCCACGAGTAGAAGACCCATCTGAGCTTGTCCAGGTAGGGGATGATGTCTTCGATGCCTACGACACCTACAAGGCATCGGATGGGGCTGAACATTTAGCCTAAACCTAACTTGGGGATCGAGAGCGACTCAGCCGGACTCTATTTCTTTTACTGGACCTTGTATTATCATATTTTATTTGTGTTTTTGTATTATGCTTTATGTCTTAAAACTCTAGTCACGTACTCTTTGGTTTGTAATCCTAAATTGCACTCTGATTTCTGTATGACTTGTGTTTTATTAATGATTCATGTTTAACATTAACTTTATTTAGCCTTAGCACTTAGTACTGGAACAGTAGGAGTGAACCGATCTGGTACTAAGTGTGGCGATAATTTCCCCGAGTTTACGATTTTATCTTTTCGCTTCCGCTAAACCCTTTTAATTAAATGAAATTTTTTAATAGTAAATTTGGGGGTGTTACAGTATGCTATTCATGGAAGATATACATGATGTGTTTTTCCTTGTTTTTAATGTTATTCATTATGATCTTAACCATAACTTAATATTGACTTAATCACATCAACAATGATATAGTTAGGGGTAAACACAAGATTAATCATAATTTAACATAAATTGACCAAACTGCCCTTAACATGGTAACACATGGAATACATGGATATTGGTAGATAAACCTTCACCTTGAACTTTTATGATTGACCTTAACTTTGATTATTGCCTTTTATCAATGACTTTTACCAGTGAGTTTGACCATGAATAATGAATTTTTTGAAAAATGAAACATGACTATTTTGTCATTTTGAACACAAATATGTTTTTGGTTTTTACTCAATCAAACCATAAATGGTTTGCTAAATGATTTCTTCCAAAGTTTTAAGTGTAATTTTCATACACAATTGTGTTATATATATACCATATGTGATAGGAATCATGGTTTGCACCATTTTATGCACACAAAAAAATTTAAATTTTTGTATCATTATGTGTAACCATATAAAATACGCATAGACATTGAGGGTTTGTGTGATAAGTAACCTTAGTCAACGAACAACATTTTAGTTCACCATTAAAACCTAAGGCTCATTAATAGAGTTCTTGGTCCTCTAAAAATTAAAAAGGACACTATGTTGGTTCGATATAGTTTCTACTCAATATTAATAGTGTGGGGGTGTATACACTTAGGATTAGATATATATTGTAATTATGTCAGTGTATAAGACACATTATAGAGGTTGAACATATCCTTAGTGATTGTTCAGGGTTGAACATCTCTTTAATTCCTATCCGGGGATAAGCATTCCTTTTAGAGTTTGCTTAATGTTTTTAAATGGTTATGAGTGTTCCCCTTATAAGCGACTCATTATTTTCAAATGGGGCCGAACATTTCACTTAGATCATGCTCAATATTTATAAACAGGGTTAAGCATTCCCCCCTCTCCTACTCAATATTTTTTAATATTCCCCTTAGAGTATGCTCACCATTTCTAAATGCAGTTGACCATTCCCCTAAGAGCTTACTTTATGTTTTAAAATAGAGATAAACATTCCCATAAGAGCCTACTATGTGTTTTAAAGACTACCTTGGTAACGACCTTATATAGCAAATGAATAAAATGTGCATGTTTTAATGGTTTTATTGCTATCATGTCATGGGTGTGTAACCTTGGTCTTCATATCTTTTTTAAATAACACTATCTTTTAGATGTGTGTTATAAATCCCTTAATTATTACTTGAGATTACATGCTATCATAATTATGTTGTCTAATAATCCAAGCATGCTTCGGTATAATATATTTTATCATATTATTGTGTGACTTGTGTTTTAAGTACTCATAGAAGCTAGGTTTTACTAATTCCTTAATCATATTAATACTCTATGCAGTTTTGTGATGAGCTTGGCATATGTGTGGGGTAATTAGTTTCATTTTGTAGCTTAGCCTATAAGTGATGTATTATCTGGGGAATAGTGCATATGTCCTTATTTAACTCTTTTAACCATTTTATACTTACCATGTACTCTTGTATTGACTCTTATGATTTATGCTATAAAACTAATATTTAGTGGAAACTCTTTATTTAGTTTTTGATGCCTCATTAGAAGATGTTTATCTTATACATTTTTGGGTTTTGTTGCATTTTATCTTTGTGTTGTGCATGGGTTTAGTGAATGGCTACATTTCTCTCCATGGTTAACATAATGGTTTTATTCCCATTTCTTGGTTACTTCAACATATTTTTCTCTATTAAAAAAAATTAGCTAGTAAAATTGGGAGTGCTACACCCAATCCTTTTATAATCTTTTAATTTTATTGTATCCTTATTGATAATAATTTTTTAGAGTTGTATAATTATTGATCTAACTTATTGGACCTTTTACCAATTAATTCACCTAAAAATCTACCAATTTTTTTTTCTATAAAGCCATTCCTTACCTAACCAAGTTAAATATTTTCCTTTTCCTTTTCCTCTCCCCTCTTATCTTGTGTAGGTATGGTAAATGTTATTTAGGCTAATTGACCTTCCTCCTTAAACCCATTATTATTTGCTTGCACTATACATCTTTTTCACCTCACCTTTCTTGATTGTCTTTTTCATTTAAGTTTTGTCCAAGTCATTCTTCTCTCTTTTAGATTTAGATTTTGACCCTCGTGTGCCCCTATTATGCCTATTGTGTTGTTGATATTCATTAAGTCTTTAAACACATTTGTTTCCTTTATTTTAGTCCTACCTTTATATTTCTTCATTGAGTTTTGTTGGTGTTCTTCACCTTTTTCTTAGCCTTTGTGATTGGGCTTTTCCTTCTTGTTCACATTGTTTATCTTTTATAATTCCCATCATCTAGCATACATTATTTTTATATATGTAAATAAGGTTAGATTTATGGGTAATTTGTGAAGATTATGTTTCTTTTTTTCCTCTTGTTCCATCCCTTTTTGTTGGGGGTATGTTGTCTTGTTGGTGATTTTTTTATTTTATTTTTATTTACATGCTTCTTATTTGTGTTTCATATTATAATTTGAAGAGAATCCATGTAGGTCTTGATGTTACCTTGGAAAAGGGAATTTTTGTGTGTTTTTGCTTAAGATTCAATATAGGTAAGTACAACTTAGCTCTTTAGATGGAGAATTTGCATATAAGTATGTTAGGATTTTGAGACTTAGAAGCATGCTAAGTTTTATTGTTGTTAAATTATGTTTTTGTGTGAATATGTTTAGAGCATGAGAATTGGTATGAATGATTACTTATGTCTTTCAAAAATGTATATGGGATCTTGTTTCACATATAATTATCAAGTCTGTAGTTATTTATAGTTGGATGTGTGAGTTGAGCATGATCTTTGTTGTTATGTATGAAACTTAGAGTTTGATAGCTTATTTTTCCATTTTTGTGAATCATAAGGCATGGTATTTTATTTGAATTCTAAGCATGATTTAATGCAATCAACATATTAGAATGATTTTTTTATGAGTTTTGATGGTTGAGGAGCATGCTCGGATTGTATGGATAGGCTAGGATTTTTTTTGAATCTTATGTATTTCTGTGTTTTGCTTAGAAAATTGGCCAACTAGTATATGCAAAACTAGTTAGTTGGTGCACTAGTAAATGAGTTTTGGTCTACTAGTCAACTAATTAAGATGGAAATATGTTTTTGATGATTTTGTCACCTATACCAGTCAACTAATTAGGGGAGGAACTAGTCCATGAGCTCACTAGTCAATTAATTACCCTCAAACTAGTCAATTAGTTATTAAGACTAGTCAATTGGTTCCCTGGGACAATTTTATCAAAATATGGATGTTGACCATATCGGTGAACCATGACTTGACCTTGACTTATGTATATTGACCAGGTTTTAATATCTAGTACTTAGTTAACTCCTTTGGTGACCTTCATTTGGGTCTTTCACTCAACGTTTATAGTTGAATTAGTATTACCTCTTAGATAATTGAAAATTAAGGTTGAATATAGGATTACATTGATTTGACTTGGTAAGTAATTGGGTTATGGCTTACTTTCTAACCATAGGCTTTTTATGGCATTAAATTATTATGACCCTTGTGGTCCTTTGGATTAATTGGATGTTTGACTTATTATAGTGACCCTTGTAGTCCTTTATATGAATGAATTTTTGTTGTGGAACTTAGTATCTTTAGAATAATAATATGACATTGAATAAATTACTAATCACTTAAAGATAAAGAATTTGTCATGGAAAGGAGTGTCATTCCTTGAAATAGGCCTTCAAGTGTATAGTTGGACCTAGAAGTCAAAGGGCTCATTTCCTCTTATAGGAAATAAAAATTCCTATAAAGGGTATGCATACTTAAAGACTTGAGTGTTGAGGTTTTGTATACATTGCTTATGTTATGTGACTTTCTTAACTTGTTATCTTGGAGGTTAATTATTTGATTATTAGGTTTATCCCTGGTGCCATAACATTGAATTATGGGATCTCATTCCTATCAATATATAAATTCACTTTATTTGAATTGTATTAGGAATCCACCATGGTATTTATTAAGTAACTATATTAGGTTGGCTTGAAAATTGTTTGAGATTGGAATGATAATTTTTTGAGATCAAACTCTTATTAGGGCATCATTTTGAATTGGGATTCAAGATATTCAAAGAAGCTTTGTGAAGATACATTTTATTTTGTGCTAAGGAAAACATTTTACCAAGCCATCATAAGGAAAGTACTGCATATTCCTTTTTTATTTGGGCCAAAACCTAAAGTACCAATAGAATACTTTCATAAATATTATTTTATTAGATTTTGAATATTTTGAAATATAGATTTGGTTAATATTATAATTTTCTTATTTGTAGTACTAATTATTTTCAATTTTATTCTAAGACTTATTCCTTACTTTTATGGTATTAATTTGATGTACTTTTTCATTAAAAATTTACCAACATTTTATATGACCTCAAAATTATATTATTATTTTATCATCTAATTTCCATAAATTTTAGATATTATTTTTCATTATTTTATGTTCATTACCTTTCTTACGATATAGGTTCTTATCAAATTTTTACAAGGTTTAAACTTCACAAAAATTTATAGCCCATTATATTATAATATTTTTAAGCTTTTAAGCATTTAAATATGATTTATTTTAATTTACATGAGATTTAGAATCTAATTGCTAATTTTAAACTTAGTTATGTACTAAAACATAACTTTATTTAGTTATGTTGTATATAATTAAACAATATGAGGCTTCCATTCTTGATAAGGGTCGATCATGACCTTGGATCTTGGCCATGTGGCCTCTTGGTCAGTGTCCCTCCCCTCTCTTCCTTTATAGTTAAGTCATTCATAGATATATTAATGGAATCTTAATCATTACTACATAATTGTATTTCTTCTTCTCCCTACACGTTTCTTTCTTCCCTTCGAATTTCCATGCTGTATTTGAAACACCTCCATTTTAGCACTTGATTTTTTTTAAAAAAGAGTTAATTATGAAAGTTAAAATATTAAAAATGTAGGTGGTTACCACAATACATAATACACCTCCAGTTTCCTCTACCATTATTACATTGAGTGTTATGGTTAAGATATTACTCCACTTAAATTTAGAACAACAATCATAAGAAGTAGAAAAAAGACATCATTATAGGATTACATTGATTCAATATAACAAAAGATCAGACAAAGGTTACAATAATTAGAGAAATAAATAAAGAAAGGTACATATGAATCCAACGGATATCCAAATAAAATAATGATTCTAGAGTGGACATCGGTTAGTCCTTACTCAAAAATCCAAAACACCAACCATCAATCAATATTCTGAAAGTAATATTGAAAAGTCATGGTTTCCCATTAAATTTGTAAACAACCATAAAATGAAACCCGTCAGTATAATGATACTAACTAATCCACTATATGACACTAGGCATGCAAATGTAACAGGTACCACATAGAAGGCATCACGACGAAAACATGGCATATAAATCAAAGAGTATATATGATGATAAGATATAATAAACATGCTAAAACATAAACATCACTAGGGCCACATAATCATCATACCATTACACTTAACTATATTTACATAATTAAATAAACCAATTCGTGCTAAGGGTGTTTCAAAAATGGACGACACCATATCATACTTAACCAACTCCATGACAATCACCGATATCATAAATATTAAGATAACACACTAACGAAACTACTAATAATTCATACCAATAAATTCCCAAAATCTATAGGCAGGTCACTACAGAAACTGTTGAAACAATCCAAAATAAAATGCCACAAACATAGTCACTTCTTTCATTCTTTCTTGTTTTTTTACATGAGGGAGATATCATATCAACCTGAAGATAATAAGGTTCTCAGGTCATACTAGCACACAAAGGTACTCAAGTCTTACTATCCTATGAAGATAGTTCAATACCCTACCAACAACGACACCTAATTCATAAGTATGAATATCCTCTAAGAAGTATTGACAGATGGGATTTATATACTATTTTCTTGAGTAAAAATGTTATTTATTCATCATTATTTTTATAATATTTAATCTTTTCTCGAGTTTTTTTTCTTCTGAATAGATTTTGTAGGAAAATATAAAAATGAATAAATTCAAAGAAAAAAAGGAAGGAAAGAAGAAATGAAGCAAAGAACACATCAAGAGATATTGAATCAATTAAAGAAAAGAAAAATAAACATCAAAGTGAAGCTTGTGTTAAAATTTCATGGAGAAATTACGAAGGAACAAAGAACACAGTACCCCCGTGTTTCCTAAACACGGACCGTGTTTTCCACCAGAAGATAAAAATCTCAGTTTTTAAAATCCAGGAATTGGTAGAGAATTCAAAGAAAAATACAAAGGTCCTATGTTTCCCAAAACATGGACCGTGTTTTTCTTAAATGTTGTAACCTCTCATACGTACTTTTTTCTGATATATTCTCTAACTATTCTGGAGTTCGAGGAGTCGGTTTTTTGAGTTTGAAAGTTTAATTCTCTCTTTTTCTCTATTCTCTCTAGAAAACACATGTACTTCACAATTCTAACTTTCTTTTTCTTCCTTGTATTCAATTGAACAATTTTCATTCTACAATTCAAGTTGATAAGTTCTTCTCCGTTTCTCTCTTAGTTGTAAGTTCAGAATTTTGATTGGACGCAAGTAAATTCTCTTTATTACATTATTATTTCTCTTCTTTTTAGTGTCTCATTATTTATTTATTAGTAATCATTAATGTTAATTATAAATTGCTACATTTCTTGTGTGTTATTTCAATTAAGCAAATAGTGGAGTAGATAATATAGGGTAGGAGGATTTGATAATAGAATTAGGTATCGAATATCAAAGCATAATTTGAATTTATGATTCTAGATGAAATTTAATTAAATTGATTGACGGAATTGAATGATCTCGTATCATAGATTAAGAATTTAAACTAATTAGATTGATCACCTATCTACTTTAGATCTTAATATATGATAGGATAACGTAATTGATTGTTAATTAACCTGTCCAGAGTAACAAAAAGATTAATTGATAATCTTATCCATCAATTCATATGATTATATGATCCGAGCTTATATGATTATGGTCATAATTGACTGCTTTCCATTCATAATGCTGCCATTAATTGAATCTAACGTTCTTAGCCTAGGTTATTAATTGGTTACATGATAAATTGAGAGCTTATTCAATTTATTAGAATTAAGAGAAAGCAAACAGATGAATTATTATGAGTTTCTAGAGGTCAACGTTAAATCATTTAGAATCATTCTTTTCTTCATGATTTGTTGCTATTGTAATCCATAATCAATACCTCCCTATCATTATTAATTAAGTAGTGAGTAAAGTGTTCCATAGTATAGAACTTAGAGATAGAAGTAAATGTTATTGTACAACCAAGGTTTTAACATCAATTACAAAATTATTGATTTTATATTATTCCTTGTAGGTTTGACTCCTTCTTTTCATCTACTACATATTTAGAAATTATGATTTATTTATTAAATTTGTTGTGCATACGATAGCACATCAAGTATACAAAAATAAATAGAGAAAACATAGGACCTAACTATAGACCTAAGAAACCTAGTGAAATCTCAACCAAACTGAGAGCTAAACCTCAAAGTTTGGGTAACTACCCCCAAAAAACCACCATTTTCAATCTCAATGTCTTTCACTTTAAATATTAATATCTTAATAAGGTGATCATACAATATCATATATTCCACACAAATTTCAATTCCATAGTTCACCAATTTTCCACTATTTATAATTATTGAATTTAAACACAAAGTTATTGGTTAAATATAAGTCAAGACCGACACTAAGGTCAACTAGAATTAAGCATTTTAGTCACAAATGACCAAACTACCTGATGTGTGTAGGAGTATGGAAGTATCAATTATGTAAAACCAATGCTTGATTATATTGGAATTAGGAATAATAAGATTTGAAAGTGGTGAATTGAAGAAGAAATTTTCGAATAAGATGGAATAAGTATGATGATGATTTGGTGGTGATGAATTAATGATAAAGATTATTTGAATTTTATGAGATGATGTTGATGATGCTTTGACAATGATGAGATAATGATGGTGGTGGTGGTTCAACAATTAGGTTTTGAAGATGGATGGTTTCGTGGGTTAGGGTTTAGTTTTGAAAATTAGTGTTAGGGTTTTGAATTGTAAATTAGGGTTAGGGTTTTTCAAATTAAGGCTTCGATTTTGGGATGTGTTTGGATGATGAATATAGCTATAAGGGCATGGATTATGGAGTTTAAAAAATATAGTACTTAATCTCTACTTCACATAGACGAAGATATTATGGGTTTCAAGATTAATCGTTCACACAGATTCGATTAAATTTGAGAAGAACTCACACAAAATTCAATACTTGTTATTTGCATTCAACTTCAATTTAATCTTGATGTATCTCCAATAATAGGTTCTATAGATTTATATAGCCAAAGCTACCAATTACAAGATGCTAGATAAAAGGTATAATTCTCCAAAAGATACTAGAATATAGAATATGCTGAAAGATACTAGAATATAAAATATTATTCAAAAAGGTAGATTTATGCTACTCTATTCTCTATCTAATCCCTAACTATACTACTTAATTAATTAATTAACTAAATCAATAAATATGCATGTCCAAGTTGTATATTATTTCCCCCATGCATATAGGCATGCACTCCATGTATGCCATGTACATGCACGTATATGTCTAGTAGCTTGTATGATATGTTTCATTTATAAAGAGCAACATAGCCATCCTTTTATCTTCAATTTTGTGGGAGATCCTTTCTAAATGTATAATAATTGGTTCCATAATAATGAATGCTAATGATTGAGTGTTTTCTCCTACATCACTACCCTTAAATCCTAATTACCATCTTTTATCCAATTTACCACCAAACTTGATAATAATTAACATTTCTTATGAAAATGATAAAATAATACAATTCCAAGCAATCTGAAACGAAATTAAACCCTAAAGATGAAAAAAAATATTATTTTACACTAGGCATGAATCATTTGCCAAACATATAATATTAATAGAGCATAATAATCAGCTTTAAGGTGAAAATAAATTATGGGTAATGTAAAAATTATTATTCTACCCTTAGAGCATACAAATAAAGAATCACATATGACTAATACTAATCATGCTAGGAAACCATCATGCTATAAATCAAAATTAGCTAAGATATATAAGGAACATAACGAAGTAAAAATCATGGCAAGAAGCACCATTTTACCTAGTATCACATATATCATTAATTCACAATATTAAGCCATATTCTACCATGCTATTGTGCTTATATTAACATATGTAACTAAGGAATGCTCACCCATTATCATTGATTGATAAGAACTTAAGTAAGGATTATAACATGCTTAAAACATTTATATATTTCAAAAATAACACAATCAGCATAAATACAAACACACAACCAAAACCATAATGTACTATATGATTTTCATATATTCAATATATCATATGGGTTGCCTCTTTTCCTAGAAAAAATGAAAAAAATACAAGAAAGAAATCATGAAACCTTAGACTCCACTAATAATCCTTCTTTACCTTACAAAAATCCAACAAAAAACATATTAGAATCTATAATATAAAATACTCATGATAACACTAATAATTAACAACGAAAGTAAACATAAACTAATTTCCCAAGGCTAGGTGGGAGAGGAGTCTATTGGGGATAATTGTATATGGAAGTTATGTTGAGAGATAAGCTTAACATGATCTTATCATGTTGCTAAAGAGGGAAAACATGACTTATTGATTCTTCACAAAACGTTGGTGTCTTACACTAAGGGGGAAAGGTTGTACAAGATTAGTGGAGAAAGGGTGGTGTCTTCTTGCAAAAATAGTAGAGCATGGGTTGCACAAATTATAGAAGAAAGCTGGGAAAGAGACGATAAATTTTAGATCTTAGTTAGATTGTAATGAATGAGAGAAAATGGAAGGAAGGGAGTGAACTAAAGGTCCTAGTGGCATGAACATGGATAAAATGTGTAGGCAATTGGTGATAAGGATTCAACATGATAAAATGAAAAAAATAGGTCTAAATCATAAAAGAAGGTTTACATGAAATCAAAATGGGTGGGGGTAGAATGTTGGTTTAGGTTTAGTTATGGGTTAGTCTTAGTTAGTAATTTATAGTTTGATTAACCAAATAGAGGAATTTAAAACCTATCAGTAAAAGGGAAAATGGTATCACATATGTGAGAGAGGGTAAGGTGAAAAAAGAAAAAGAAAAAGAAAAAGAAAAAAGGAAAGGAAACATAAAGGATAAAAAATAAATAAGTTAGGGTTTGTGATTAAGTTTTTAATTTAAATAATAAACACTCAAAAATCAACATTGATAACTATTGGGAAATTAAAAGTCTGTCAACTCCTTCATCACCCAAATTTTTCACACCACTTAGCATTATTCCCTCTAATAGAAATTGTACAGCTAGAAAGATAATCATTACTTGATATCTGAAAACATTCATGCTCACTTCATTTACACCATAAACACTTACGTAAGTGTCCACTCCATACTTCACCTTTCTTGTATGAGGATTTCCCCCTCATCCTTATCCTATCATTCTCCCTCTTATATCATGTAGCACTCTCCACCACCCAAGTCCCATTTTCTTTTCTATTTTTGTAAATAACAAGACTTAAACATTGAGTTATGTCCATTTTCATCATCATCATCGTATTTTTCATCGTCGTCGTCGTCATCATCATCATCATCATCATTATTATTGTTTTTTTTATTATGTTTACCTTTATTCTCTTCTTTCTTCTCTTTTTTCCTTTTATTTTTTATCTCTTATTTTTATTCTATTTTCTATTCCTCACACTCTTTACTATGTTTTCCCCCATATTTGTGAGTTTTTTTCCTCCATCGATTAAACATAACAAGATTGAATTATCTTATTAAAACCTATAGATTTATCATTTTCATGATTTTCTAAGCATTGGAGATTAATCCTTTGTGTTTCATGAAGATATCCTCCCTTTTTCAAGTGTTTTCATGGATCATTCATTCTCTTCCATATTCTACAAGTTATAGGTTTCATCATCTATTTTTATCCTTGTTTTACCTCTATTTTATTATTATTATTATTATTATTATTATTATTATCATCATCATCATCATCATCATCATCATCATCATCATCATCATCATCATCATCATCATCATCATCATCATCATCATCATTAGTAGTAGCAACAACATCATCATCATCATTATCATTATTATTAAATAATGGGTTTTTACATGTGCCAATATGTAATTCTTGTAAGGTGATTCAAGGATTTTTAATTGTAGTGAGAGGATTTAGTTAATCAAATATTTAAGGACACTTTACTAAATTTTGGGCCTAGTTTTTATGTGCTAAAACATGATTTTGGCTATTATCACATATCTATCGTTGCAAATTAGTGTTTTGCGTTTGATTGGAATGTTTAGCAAATAAATTTTTTAGGGTGGATTTTATGATTTCTTATGATTTAAAAGCCCTATGTATCATTTTAACATGTTATTTGAAGTATGATATATATTTTAAGTTGTTATTCAAATGGTTTAACATAAAAATGATACGAAAAGCATGAAATTGATATTTGTTAGAGTATCAAATTTTAGGTAACTCACATGTAAACCCTACTACAATTGGCTAAGTTTTATGATACAACTAATGTTCCATAAAAAATATTAGAATGTATAGTTTCAAATGCAAATCTCAAAAATTCTAAGTTTGTAAAGACTTATGACAAAAGTCCCACAAGTTTGCTAAATTGTTAATTTCTATCAACTTTTCCTATATCTCAGCCTTTTAGACTTTTTTTGCATGAAATTTTGGTTTTATTTGGTTTAATAATTCAATTATTTTTATTATAATATATATGGTTAATTCCATAAACAATATATTTTCATTTGGGTTAATTTACCTTAAGCTATGATTGATTGAAGTTTGGTTAAGTTTAAGAGTGTTAGTTTGAATATTCTTCCTAAATTTTCAAAGTGTTCTTTACTAACTACTAGGGTTGTTAAATAATTAACCATGTTTAATTGGGATTAATTAATGATTAATTGTGTAATACCCCATCCTAAAATATTTCAAAATGTGTTTAAAATTGTGTTGATACAAGATAATTATTTTTGGTGTTAGAAAGGTCTTTAAGCTATACAAAAATGTGATTTTAAAGTGTAATAGTCAATTAGTTGCTCAAATTTATTGTTCGATATACCTAGAGACTAACATTTTTTTAAAAAAAGATTAAATAATATATCAAGGATCAAATGTTACAAATGTACTTGTAGAAGTTATCTACCCTTCCAAGCAAACTAGCAAACTTTTCCCTCCTACTAGATTGGAGATAAAGAAATGATATAGTCAAAGCAATCATGTGAGCTACCCCTTTCAAATCCCAAGCTATATTCAAGAAGATACAATTATTTCTAGCTTCCTAAATCTCATAGAGAGCAACAGCATAAAAACTAGAGTAAAAATGAGAGATGACAGCCTTCCTGCTTCGTCTTCTTGACAAAGAGGCAAAGACCCCTGCAATGGAGTTGTGCCTTACTCAGAAACCACCACCTTGACCTATAGCAGACCATATTTTCTTCAACTCAGTACACTGACATAAAAGATGTAGTAGAGTTTCATTCTGAGTGCAAAAACAACACTGTTGATTCATGGTAGGCAGAAAGGTGCTAATATGATCTTTAGTGGGAAGCCTGGAATGTGTAGCTAACCATAATATAAATTTATGTTTAGGAGCTACAAAACTTGATCACACAGTTCTCCACTTGGCCACCTGAGGTGCAGCATATCTAATAGCCTCATAAACCTCAGCTATAGAGTAGGCTTTCTCACTCTGCCATTGTTGGAAAATGGGTAGGAGGACACACCTTAAGGAAAATATTTTTTGCAGTAACCCTAAGTAGTGCAGGGTAGGCTGCAAGAGACCACATCTTACATTTTGATATAGTAAGCATGCACCCATTTTATCCAAAGGGCATCTTTATCCTGAGATAAGTGCCACAACATCTTCCCCACAGCTACAATATTCCATGAAAGCATATCTAACAAGCCCAAACCACCTTCCTTCTTTGGTAAACATACCACTTTCCAAGACACTAAAGTTCTCTTAGTAGGAGAAACTTTACTAGACCAAAGGAAATCCCTGCATAGGCCACCACCTTATGAATAATCTTTTTGGGGGAGAATGAAAATTTTACTCCAGTAATTAGTTATGCCTGTGATCACTAATTTTAACAATTGAACCCTTACAGCATAAGAAAGAAGCTTATTTTCCCAATGTTGCATCCTACTAGATATTTTCTGAACCAACTCCAACATATCTTCAACTTTGAGCCTCGAGGCATCAAGAGGGACACCCAAATATATGAAAGGAAACATACCTTCTTGAAAAGGAAGAACAATTTTAATAACTTACTTTAACCTCTAATCAGTACCTCCCTGAAACACCACACTTTTTACAGAGCTTATATGGAGACCTTAGCATGCAGAGAAATTATCCAAGACCTCCTTAATGGCCTTCACAGAATATACATGAGCTTTGCAAAAAAATTAAGAAGTCATCTACAAAACTTAAATTGATAATATTCAACTTCCTGCACTTGGGATGCCCCTGAAAATTAGTGCTACTCCATAAGGATTGGAAAGACCTACTAAGATACTCCATGACAAAAACAAACAGAAAGGAAGATAAAGGATCCCCCTGCCGAAGACCTTTTTTCCCTTTGAAAGGAGGTTGCAAAACATTGTTGATAGACAAGGAATAATATGCACAAGATACACAAGCCATGATTACTTTGACAAAATGCATAGAGAAGTGTAGGCCTAACATAACCCTTTGTAAGAAATTCCAATCCACAGAATCATAGGCTTCCCTCATGTCAACTTTAATCATGCATCTAAGAGAAATATTCTTCTTATAATGCATATGCAATAATTCATGGGCCAAGAGAACATTATCACCAATTCTTCTTCCCTTCACAAAACCTGACTGAGATGGGTGGATAATGGAAGGTAGGACACATTGCAACCTCCTAGCTAATAATTTAGCCAAAACCTTATAAATCACATTGCAGCAAGCAATGGTTCGAAAATCAGCCAGCTTTATAGCATTTACAAAATTTGGAATAAGCACCAATTTAGACTGACCCATGAAAAAAGGAAAAAATGTTGTTTGAAAACTCCTTCTAACCACCAACTCTAGATCACCCCTACCACATTCCAAGCTACTTTAAAAAATCCAGCAATGAATCCAGCAGGCCCAAGGGCTTTGAAATTTCCAATGGACCATAAAGCATCTTTGACCTCTTGCATATAAATAGGTCTTAATAAATCATGTTGATATTGAACAAAAAGAAAGGGTCCCAATTTTAAAACTTATTCTGAAACATAGCTTATAGCTGCACCTCTATTACTCAGAAAATCTGTATAGAAAGTCAGAAAAGCCTAAGCAATATTATTACTATCACAACAAATAGTTCCTGAGTCAAGCTGAATCTTTCTAATAAAATTATGTTGTTGACGAGCCCTCATAATAGAGAAAAAATAATGGGAGTTAGAATCCCCCAAATGCAGCCATTTAATACCAGATTTATATTTGAGAAGACTTTCCTCAAAGGAAGCATATAATTCATAGGTCTTCAAACTACATTTCTCTTCATGCTGTAGAGATAAACTGGATGGTTGCAATGCCAAAGCCTATTGACTTCTCTTCAGCTGATCTCTAGCCTGCTGCACTGTAGAAGAAAGGGCACCAAAGTTATCTCTATTAAAAGATTTCAACTTAAACTTAACAATCTTTAGATTGATTTGAAAATTTTTAAAAATATTGATATCAGAAAAAGGCTTCCAACAACCGGCCACCAGAGCAAGAAAATGTGGATGGAGGGTCCACTTATCATAAAACTTGAAATGAATTTTAAACTAGGGTTGAGAATCATTTAAAGAAATCAAAGAAGGGCTATGATCAGAGAAAAAGGGTCTCTTTAAATTGTGCACAGGACAGAGGGAACTTGGTTGACCGGGGAATATTAACCATGACTCTATCCAAATTAGCCATAATTAAGTTCTTCCCTAAACTTCTATTGGACCAAGTAAATTTAAGGTTTGAGTAAACAAGACCATGAAGCAAGACAAAGTTACAACTGTCAATAACTTCAGAAACATCAAAAATGTTGATGACATTTCCTTGAAACTTCTCTATAGGTTGGAAGACAACATTAAAATCCCCCAAGACAATCCAAGGATCATTATCAACCTTATGATCTTGTAGAACCTGCCAAAGAGCTTTTATATCAGAACCTGTATTGAAACCATAGACAAAAGAAGCATAGAAAAGCAAGCTAGAATGAACAATAGAAACAAAAACATGTAACATTTGCTCATTACAGAAGATGAGATGAACATCCCAAACTCTTCGATCCCAAAGACACCAAATCCACCCATTTGGATGAGAGCCATAATTATCCAATCTGCTCCATTAATTACCTAGATTTACACCAATACCATTAGCATTGACACTTTTCACTCTAGTCTCTAAAATTCCAAATAAAGAAATTTTATGCACTGAGAGCCAGTGCTTTAACTCCTTTTGTTTGTAGGGCTTATGTATCCCTCTAACATTCCAGGCTCCTAGCATGAGGATCTTGATTGGGATCCAAAAGAATACCAGGGTCAGCCCCCTGAGATAACAAATTGTCGACAAGCTCCATGGGCTTATCAACAAGGGGACTTAAGCAAGCAAATATGTTCCCTGAGACAGTAATGGCTAATGCCTCTTTTCTCTTCAAAAAAAGTCTTTGCTGAAGAGATCCACCTCTAGAAGATGCAGGTCTTTCATTTCCAGAACCATTCTCACTACTAGGGTCTTGAATACTTGAACTTGGGCTAGAGATATTGGAATCAACCTGCCTGTCCACCTCCTTATCTACCTTCTGTCCATCTTTCTGAGGCATTGAGAGCCTCTGGGAAACCTTCCTCTAATAATTAACTCCTTTCTCACCTCTTGAATTTCCCTCATCTTTGAGAACAATCTTAGAAGAAGGCCCATCATTCTGCACCTTAGTCCCCTTCCTGCATTTATCAGAAGAATGTCTAGCCTCATGACAAACATTATAGAAACTAGGCCTCCATTCATAGAAAATACTTTGAGTCAAGACCTCTCCATCAGGATCAATAAGATCCAAATATTCTACTAGCTTTCTGGACACATCAACTTGAACTAACATTCGGGCAAAAGAAATTATTTCTCCAGCAAATGTTATCCCATCCAGGTAAAGAGGTCTCCCAATAGCACTACCAATTCTACTCAAGGAATCCACATCCCAATAATCCAAGGGCAAGATTACAAGCTTCACCCACAAAGGCATGAACTGGAACTTTTCTTTAGAAAATTGAAACCTCCTATGCCATTCCTTGAGAATAAAAGGTATGTTGAAGAAAGACCAATAAGGTTTGGAGAGCACCCAATCTCTATCGTCTTTAGAATCAAATTTGAAAACTACAAACCCTTGGTCATGCATCAACACCTTTGGTTCCTTAACCCCTGACCAATTCCGTTTCACATAACCAACCATTTGAGGCATAGTTGGACGAAATCCAACAACATAGCCAACGATAGCCCATTGCTAATCCTTACAATTGTTCTCCACCTTGTCCTTCTGCAGAGAAACCTGAATCTTATCCCCTACCCTAACAGGAGGGACATAATTCAAGGATTCTCCTCTCAATGGAAATCTATTGCCCAGAACCAAGTCCTTCCAGGTTATATTGGTCAAGGATTGAGGCTCCTGCTGTAGCCCTTTGTTCTCCAGCATCTCTTGAGAACCAATGTCAAATGAGCCTTTCCCACTATCATCAATAGGATCAACACAATCAGAAATCTCTTTGGGACACGAACTATTAACCCTAGTTGTGCATTCCTGATCGACGTTAACACCTGCATGAACCATGCATGGATCTCCATCTTACGATAAGGTCCTTTTAGATTCATCGAAAGAGGCATGAATATCTCTAACCAGATCAATCTTTTCTACACCAGAACTTGAACTCCCCGAAGCCATCTTCTTCTTCTTGGCTGCTGCCATTGCACTCTTTGTGCATGCCATGGAGGAGAAGAGAGGAGAGAACATCTAGGGTTTGTATTTAGAGACTAACATTTTATTCCTTGATAAACTAGTTGGCTAGTTTGCCCAAGCTGATTGATTGGTTATCCTATGATTTTGGTTCCTTTTCTAATTTTGATTCCAATGCTTTTCCAATATTTATACAAACTTCTAATTAGGATCTTTTTATGATAACAAGATTATCTTGATGCTTTGGAATTATTTTTACATTATTTAGATCATTCCATGATTTTCTTTAGTAGAAATTTCTTCTAAATGCACTTTTATGATATTCCTTACCCTCTCTCTCTCTCCCTCTCACTTTCTTCTCTCTTCTAGTAGGCATGGATGCATTTTTGACTTCCTAAACCCTCTTTATTTACTTAAAAACCTCCTTCCATGTCCGCCTAACTATACTTTACCACCCACACCACATCATACATTTTTCTTACACTCTATTACATACAGTCAACTAAGTCTATATTTTCTCTCTTCTCTCATAATGGTTAGCAACCAAATCTCTTCTTTATACTCCATTCATGATTCATTTTATTCCTTACCTAATTCTCTTGATCATTCTTCCCCCTTTTCTTTATGAAAAATGTTTAAATATTAGGTATTTCTCCATTTTTCTCTCTTCTCTTTTCTCCTAGAAAACAAAAATATTTCCTCTTATTTTCTTCGTTTTTTTATTTAAGTAAAAATCTTATCACCTTTTTTCTTCTCACATTATTTTCTCAGTTCATCCTTGTTTCTTGTAAGCAATGAAGGATTAAAGTATCAAGAAAGGTTGAAGATCTTGGTTTTCTATCTTTGATTTCAATTGTGAGAAGAGTTTGTGTTATGTTGTTTTTCCTCTCCTTATCCTTATGATTTGGTTTTATTAATTTGATATAGGAGTTTTAATTATATTGGTTCTTGATTCTCTTAGATAATCAAGATCTTGGTAGAGAACATCAAGTTATGAGTAATTGTGTGCTAGAAGATTTTCTTGGAGTTAAGGCATTGGTATCTATAATATGAACAAGGTTTTATATTATTTTTGTGGTTCTAATTCCTTGGTATGATATGTGATATGTATGTACGCTATTGATTTCTTAAATTTAAACATGTCGCTATATTTTAATTTATGAAGTTTTGGAGCTTGTTTAAGTGTTTTGATATTATGCATGAGTTTAGTGAACTTCAAGAATACCCTTGTTGAGTATTGATTTCCTACCATAATGTATGTGATTCTATGTATGCTATATGCCTTTTATGTGTTTTATAATATAGAAGCATGTTAGCATTAATTTAGGAAATTTTAATGATTTTTTCCTAAGTTGGATCGTGGGTCTTGGAATCATTTTGCCTAAACAAGTCAACTAGTTTGCTATAACCGATCAACTAGTTGTGTGAATATTTGCTCAATTTAAAATTTTTAATTAGCTTGTCGTGAATTTTTGATTAGTTTGATGAAGAAATATCCAAGTTATCATGAATAGTGAATTGATCCTCTAAATCCATTGTTACTTGTTTTGTAACAAGAGTGGTTTGGCCTCTACTTAAACCTGTCGATCGATTTAGTAAAACCCATTGATTAATTTTTATGAACACTCAATTGGTTAAATCAACCAATCAATTGGTTTCAGGATATGTTATTTTTCCTCAGGTCAAGTCCGATAAGACCAATCAATTGGTCCACCTGAGTTTACTATATTTGATTATTAATTTGATACGTTTTCCTTGGAACTTTTATGTTAATATTTTCATGTAATTATAAAATTTAAATAATAATTTCAACCATGATTAACTTGATTTTAATATGGATTAAAATGATAACATTATGACAACTTGAGTGGTTAAGTTTTATGTCATCTCTAAATACCTATTTGATGGCTTATATACCTTGTGTTATGTATGATGTTATCATGTGGAATTTAGTAATTATGGATTAAGATTTTGTTCAAGATTTTTCTCCAACTCTCGGGGTAGCTAGCTAGGATTTAGTGGGTGGGTTGCCTTGTGATTATATCTTTTCACTCAGTAACTATTTCCTTCTCTATCAAGTGACAATCAATAAGGGTTATACGCATATCTTTGAGGGTAGGATTATCTTTTGGAAGGTTGTTATAGCATTGGTATCTAGCTCTAGTGGGTAAGGTATCCTAGTAAAAGCTCCCTAACACTTTATATTTTCCAATTCTTAGGTGGGTGTGGTCTTTTAACTTGTTCAGCCCTCATGGTGGATACATTAAAGATGTGGTTGGCTAGGTATCTCAGTACAAGCCTTCTTGATGTACTCTGACAACTTATGAGGGTGTGGTATTCCAATTAGTGTTATTCCTCATGGTAGGTGCATTACATGTGTGGTGGGTGTGGTATCCATGTAGAAAAACCCATTCGATTTATCCTAAACCTATGTGGTGGATGTGGTATCCTATTATGTGTGTATATGACCATGACCTTAGTTCATGGTGGATAACTAGGTGTGGTTGAATAGATGATCTTGATAATTGGAAAGTTTGTGTTCACTAAAGGAAGATTTGTAATATGTTTCTTATTGTTTGCATCTGGTGTAATATCTATTTTATTATTTCTTCTATGATACTTGTGTGAGTTTGCTTTATCATATTACATTCATGAGCCAAGAAGTTATGTTATATGAGTATGTGTTATACCATGTTCTTATGTGACCTTAACGTGCAGCATGAGTCCATATCATATTTTAGGTGGCTTGTTTTAATGATACTTCACCGTGTTGTTACTACATTTGTGTGATTATTATAATGATCCATATCCTAGTTTGGTGAGTAAAGGATGGCTTACGGGGTTATGATTCTCGAATAGAGTATGTTGAGGATGATAGCAAGCTAGTAGTTGGTCATTACTTAGGGATCAAGAGTTATGTTCCTATTTAGTTAAGAGTTAGAAAATCAAGTTGAAATGAGTTTTGCCCACTAGGTTGGGATATTTTTGGATCTTCTCAGTTAAACTCTTAGATTTTTTTCATGCTTGTGGATTTTATGATCTCTTTTCTATATATGTTTCCTTATCATTGTGATCATTATTATTATATTATTAGAGCATGCATTCATTTATTTGTCATTCTATTTTTCCTTGTATCTAACTTAGGTTAGGTGATGACCACACCTCTCTCATAATTGGTGTGGTAATGACACTTCCCAATTTTGTTTTAAAAGGCTTCTATATTATGTTCAAAAAAATTAGTTCTAAAATTTTGGGGTGTTATAAGTTGGTATCAAAGCCTATAGTTTTAAATCATAATTTTACCTTGTGGAAATGAAATTCTTCAAAATTTTCTAAGCTTGTAGAATCTGGTGTTGTTAATGAGAGACTATTGGTTGGTTTGAGAGTTGGGCTTATGTACAATATATTACCTCCATGTGAACTAACTTTGTAGCTATTAGTCAAACCTTTTCTAATGTATTTTAGTATTATACAATTTTAATGGCTCTGAAATGGCAATTCAAGTGTTTTATGGAGATGGTTGGGGCTTACATAGAGTGACATATTCAGTGTGAAGAGGCTTCGTAGCCAACACTACCACCAATTTTTTCTAATATTACCAATAGGGTATTAGCTTTACAGTGATTTTCATCACCACCCATCTATATTTAATGGTTAAGAAGACCTAGATTGGTTAGAGCATTAGCTAAGAGACTTTGAAAAGGTCTTCATTGCCGATGGTTGTTTGAAAGGCTAGTGAGTGGACATAGAAGATTTCCTTTTTTGGGTCATGTTGATGATCGGCAAATAGGTCAACAATTGAGGAGAACCGCTATTCATAAGTGGGAGGCTTTTGTGGAGATGTTGAGGGCATATTTCTACCCTACTTGTGTGGGGACGATGAGGTAAAACAAACTCCTGGATCTATTCTAAAGTAAAAGTCTATGGTGGAGGAGTACTCTAGCTATAACTTGGATCTAGTCTACTTTACTCTAGTGGTCAATGCTAACGGGAGGATGAAGGTTTTTTTTTATTTTAGGTGGGAATGAGCTTGAGACTTCTAGAGATGAGAGTAAGAACTTGTGTACTAGACTTGTAGGCTATATATGATTATGCTTTTGAAGAATCATCGATTTTGTATTCATGTAGTGCCTAGTTAGGTTTCCAAGAAAAGGATTGAGGGATATTAGTGCTAGGGTGGAGAGAAGTACTTTTAGATTGTAGATAGTCACTAGTAGGGTCTGCACCTCTCTATGGAGGGCAATTAAGTTAGTCGGCAGTGAAATGCTTCATATGCCAGTGGTTTGGCAAGAACCATCTAGGGATCGATTGTGTTGGGGAATTGGTTTAGTGTCATGCACCTCTCTATGGAAGGGAATTGATTTAGTCGGTAGTGAAATGCTTCATATGTCAGTGGTGTGGCAAGAACCACGTAGGGATGGATAGTGTTGGAGAATTGGTTTAGTGTCATGCCTGTGGTGGGATGGATTATGTCGGGGAATTGGTTTATTATCATTGTTGTGGTAGGATGGAGCATTGTTGATTTGAGTGTTGTTTCACTAGGTCTAGTGTCCTATAATGGTAGGCACATTCGCAAGGTATTGTAGCTTAGATGCTGCCAGCTTAGAGGGCTCAACCAACAGATAGTGCAGCTAGTAGGACTAGTTGGCAGCAAATGATTTAGAGGCTCCATGCTTTTTAGCTATGGTAGGTTTCAGGCTATGTTGTAGGTCCACGTTCAAGAAGTCACCTGAATGTGATGAGTTAGTTAGAGGCTAACAAGAAAGAAAATGTCATCACAGGCACATTTACTAGTTCTTCTTTTCCTATATGCATAATTTTTTACTTTAGTGTTTCACATTCTATTATGTTACTACTTTCATAGCTAGGAAAACTCTGGTTCCCTCTTATCTGAAAGAGATTTTTATTATGCTCCCATTTAGGGATAAACTTCCTTATACCAGTTTATAAAGAAATGTGGCCTTAGTCATTACTGGAGTTGAACTTTAGATAGACATCATAAAGATTGAGCTTCATGATTTCAATGCAATTCTAGGGATGGATATGCTCTCTAGATATAGGGTTATGATCGATTGCACATAAGAGCACATGGTTCTCAAAGGACCAAAGGGCGCTACAGTTTCTTACCAAAGATGCAAGCTTAGGCCCTTCATGAGAGTAGTGTCTGCACTTGTGCTTTGTAATCTGGTGCTAAAAGGTAACTTCTTTACTTATGCAGTGTTAAGGACTTTGGTGTTGAGTACCCATTGATTAAGGATATCATAACTATGTGAGAATTTCCATACATGTTTCACGATTAAATCCCGAGTATGCTATTAATGCATCAGATACACTTCATGATAAATCTTCTACTAGGGAGATATCCTATGTTGAAGGCACCCTATTGCATGGGGTCAACTAAGATGACACAATTACTTACTTAGTTGGAGGATTTATTGGAGAAGGGGTATATTCAATTGAGTGTATTTCCTTTAGGTGCACTAGTCCTTTTTGGTAGGAAGAAAGATGGTGGGTTAAGACTCTCCATTGATTATCGAGGATTGAACTAGGTTACAGTGAAGAACCTTTATCCTTTAACTTAGATTAGAGACCTTTATGATCAACTCCATGGGGATATAGTGTTTCTAAAGATATACCTCAAATCCAAGTATCATCAATTGAATATTGTTGAGATGTGCATACCAAAGACAACTTTCAAGATGAGTTATAGCCATTATGAGTTCAACATGATGTCCTTTTCATGGCTCTCATGAACCATATTTTTCAACAGCACCTTGATTAGTTTGGTGTAGTCTTCATTGATGATATATTGATTTATTTTAAGACTCTTAAGTAACATGAGAAATATTTGAGGCAACTGTTGGAACTATTAAAGACACATCCATTGTATGTCAAACTTAGTATGAGTTTTAGCTAGATGACATAGCCTTCCTGAGGCATGTCATCATGAAGGAGGGTGTGTCAGTGGATCCTTTGAAGATGCAAGTAGTATCATAGTGGGCAACACTAATGAATGTTAGGGAGATGAATAATTTTTTGGATTTATCAAGCTACTATAGACATTTTGTCTGGAAGTTTTTTGAGATCTCTTATCCTTTGACAACCTTGTTAAAGACAACCATGCTCTTTTTGTGGGATGACAAGTGCGTCAAGGACTTTGTGGAGATGAAGAGGAGATTGACTTTAGCTCCAATGCTTACCTTTTCTTAAGGCATAGATGAATTCAAGGTATAGAGTGATTGATACAAGCATTCTCTATGATGTGTGTTGATGTAGCATGGAAGGGTAGTGGTCTATGGTTCATATCAATTGAAGAAGCACGAGCATAACCATCCAACACATGACCTAAAGCTAGCTATAGTGGTTTCCAACTTGAAGATTTGAAGATATTATCTATATAGAGTGCAATGTAAGTTCTTCACATACCATAAATATAACACCCCCAAAATTCATTATTGAAAATTTTCATTTTAAGTGTAAGAACATTCAAACATAAGAGAAGTGTTACTACCATAATTGACATAAGTTTGGCCTCAGACCATCCTTATACCAACTACAAGGTAAGATAAAAAAATTATGCAAACTATGATGAGTATAGCATAAGAGAAATACATAACATAAATAAGATTTAGGTGTTCGTTCCAAATGGAGTACTAAAATATATAACTAAACGTTCAAATAAAACATTAATAAGAAGAATACCGGCTAAAACAACAATCAGATGTCACACTCTCAAGGCCCTAGCCTTGGTCAAAATCGCATCACTCTACCCCGATCATAGCATCATATGCTACAAACTCATCTAACATGTCCTCATTTACCTTCACAGGTTCAAAAGAGGCTTCTGATTGTGGGAATGAGCAACACCCATAATAGAGGTGATCAGCACGCTACGTAATGAGTAAGGTAAAAATGCAATCAGGCAGGTCATAGATATCAATAACACCATATAAGGGATGACATGTGTATAGGAAGATCATACCAACTCATTCATTATTATCTAAACTTAATATATTAGTACAATAATAATCAACTCATGATTTTATCCACATTGGATTCAGGTACCCCCAATATTTTCAACTGGTGGAACAATAAATAAGTAGAACTGTTAGGATAAGATGCTACTAGCCACTATCCTCATCGATGGATTGGTAATCAAGGTACAACCTGTCCTGACCCATGCGGTATTTTTTTGTAAATAATTAATGTCTTAACATGGTCTATTATCAACCAATCGTTTAATTTAATTAATTTTTGGATGATATTATTCTCACCAATGGAACGATAAAGGGTATAACTTCTAGGGTAAGACACCCTTAGCTACTATTCTCGCTTGTGGATGAGTAGGTCCAACTAGGCTTGAGTTAAGTGATTTTCCACTTTAATTCATTAGTGTATTATTCATGTTTCTTATTTAATTTCATCACACTAACATATACATCTACCCCATGTGTGGAACCTTCCCTATTACTACCTAAGACAACCCTATTACCCTTTAGAAATACTAATTTCACAACTCTGGTACATTCTCACCTCAAGTGTCCCTTTAGAGTCCTCATTATATCCAAAAAATCCTAAAATGTCATTGGAAGCCCCTAGTAAAGGGTCATGGCCAGTTACCCTTATTTCTCACATATGAATAACTAGCCTCTAAGGTTACTCTTCAAAGCCCTAATTTCTCCTAGTTAGCTGAGCCCCTCCTCTACTACTTATCTAGTCCTAAATTTCCATACCCATGCATGTACTTATATGGTTAACTATAATCTCAAATATCATAGCCTAAACCTCCCATTTTACACATGTGATAATACCCTTCATATTCAAGCCCACTTCGAAACCCTAATTCCTCATTTTGGTTATAACTACTTCCCTCTATCCAACATGGATAGTAAATTTCGTACATATTCAAAAAATGAAATTTTTAGAATCATACTCCAAGGTTACATTCCAACTCTCTCATTTTGTACATATGTATAATGTCTTCCACATCTCTCAGTTGGGAAAGTATGTAGTAGATTTGTTATACATCATCCAACTAAGTATAATCAAACTCAACAACATGTTGACATACGTGGAACGACCATTAAAGATCCTGGATACCAAAACTTTGAAGACGTATTTGAAGGTTGACCTACTCGAGAAGGTTTTATGATCACACATGGAGTTGAGGAGGCCACTTGGGATTTTGAGGAGGAAATCAAGGTGAATTATCCAGAGATGTTTGCTAGCTGCACAGGTAACGCTATTTCTTTTAAGGGTGCAGTACATTTATATCGTGTACTAAATCTTGATTGTCTTTTTACTTTTGCTTGATGTTTTAGGGTTTTATCATATTGTTAAGCTTATTAAAATGTTTGTTTTTTGGAATTTAGGGACAAAATCTATTTTAAAGGGTTAGTGTAGTAATACCCTGTCCTAAAATCATTAAAAATTTGTTTAGAATTATGTTAAAATAAGATAAATTAGCTTAGGTTTTGCAAAATGCTTGAAATTCTAATAAAAATGTGATTTTCAAACATACTAGCTAACGAGTTACCCAAACCAATCAATTGGTATACCTAGGGATTGGCATTTTTATTTTCTAATAAACTAATAGATTGATTTGCCAAAACCGATCAACTAGTTAACCTATAATGTTAGATCTTTCTATGATTTTTGATTCATATATATTTCTAATGTTTATAAAACTCCTAAATATATTTATTTGTGCCAATAAGTATATCTTGATGCTTTGGAATTATTTTTACATTTTTTAGGCCAATCAATGATTTTATTTAGCAAAACTTTCTTCCAAATGCACTTTTGTGGCATTCCTCATCTTTTCTCTCTCCCCTCACTTTTCTCTATCTTCTAGTATATTTGACTTATTAAACCCTATTCCTTTACTTACAAACCCTCTTCCATGTCTCCTTGACTACAATCTATCTCCCTCACCACACCCACATTAAACAAATACAATATTCTCTCTCTTTTCCCCTTGGATGTTAACTATCTATCTTCTTTACATTCCATTATAGAGTCATTTTATTTCTTTGTACTTACTCATTTTTCCCCTTTCTCTTTTTAGTTGGAAAATAGTGGCTTGCCTCTTGTTTTATTCCTTCTTTGGTTGAATCAAATTCTAATCTCTTCTTTATTCTTTCAATCTTATCTTAATTCTTCCTTATTTCTCTTAAGTAAGGAATTATTAAGGTATTCATAAATGTTAAAGATCTTAGTGTTTTGTCCCTAATTTCAGTTATAAGAAGAATTGTGTTATGTTATTTTTCTCATCCATCTTTTTTTTTATTTCATTTTATAAAGTTTTGAAAAGAGAGCTTTAATTTTTTTTGGTTTTTTATTCTTACTAAAAATTGAGATATTAGTAGAGATCTTAAGTTAGGAGTAATTGTGTTCTAAAGAATCTCTTATAGGTAAGGTATCCTTATCTCTAATACGAATAAGGTTTAGTGGCATTGTTGTGGTTCCTAGTGCTTGGAATGATCTGTGATGTGCATATATTATGTTGAGTTCTTAGATTCAAGCATGCCATAATATTTTCATTTATAAAGATTTGATGCAAGCTTAAGTATTTTGATATTTTTCATTAGTTTATTGAAATTCAAACATGTCTTTGTTGAGTATTGATTTCCTACCATGATTTATGTGTTTCTATATGTGGAGTACCTCTTTATATGTGTTTTATGACATATAAGCATGCTAGTATTATGGTGAACTTTGGTGAATTTTTTGCTAAGTTGGATTATGGGTCTAAGCCTTGTTTTGCCTATCAACTGGTTGTGTGAATAGCAGCTTATTTTGGAACTCTTAATCAACTAGTTACATGAAGAGTAGATTGGTTTGATGCACCAATAACTATTTTTCATAAAATGTCAATATGTTATCCAAACCGATCAACTATTTTGTTTCTGACCATAATGGTTTGGCCTCTTCTCAAACCCATCGATTGGTTTTGTAAAACCCACCAACTAGTTTTTATAAACAATCGATTGGTTGTTTCAACTAGAAGCCGGTTTCTCAGTATGTTATTTTTTCTCAGATATGGTGTGGCGATACTGGTCGATAAGTCCTAACAACCAATTGACTGGTATCCCTAAGTTTGATATTTTTGCTTGTTAATTTGATACTATTTCTTTGAGAATTATGTATTAATATTTACATTTCATTACAATATTTTAATCATGATTCCAACCATGCTTAGAATGAATTTAATATGAATCAAAATGATAAGATTATGGTGCCATAGGAGGTTGAGTTTGGTGTGAACTCTAAACACCCAATCGATAGCTTATATGCCTTGTATTATGTTTTTTGTTATCACATGGAAAAACCAAATTTGCTAATGATTGATTTAATTTTGATTCACGATATCACTTGGAATTTATTAATAATGTATTAGTATTTCAGCCAAGCCTTTCTCTTACAATCTCATGCTAGCTAGATAGGAGTTAGTGGGCACGTCACCCTATGTTTTTATCTTTTCACTCAATACCTATTTCTTTATTTATGGGGTTGCGGTTGGTAATGGTTATGATCATATCTTTCAGGGTAAGATTATATTATAGCATGCCAACATGAAAATAGTCTCCTACTTAAGTAGGTGAGGTATTCTAGTACAAGCCCCCTTGCACTTTTCATTATTTATTACTTTAGTGGGTGTGGTATCCCAACTTGTGCATGCTTCATAGAAAATGTCTTCAGGGTGTGGTTAGTGTGGTATCTCAGTACATGCCCTTTGATGTACTCTAACTAAGTGTGGTGGGTGCGGTATTCCAATCCATATTTACCCTTATGGTAGGTTAATTTGATGTTTGTTGGGTATGGTATACCCGAATAAAAATCCCTTTTGATGTATTCTGACCTCTTGCAATGGGTGTGGTATACCATTGTGTGTATATGTTGGTATGAATTTTGTTCATGGTGGAGAACTAGGTGTGATTGGACAAACAATCTTAATAAGAGGAAAGTATGTGGTCACTAGAGGTGGATCTGTAATATGGTTCCTGTTGTGTGCATCTAATGTGTGATATGCCCTATTACTTTTTCCATGATTCTTTTGCAAGCATTATTTATCATATTACATTCATGGGCTTGGAAGTTATGTTATCTATGTTTGTGTTACACCATATTACTACGTGACCTCAATGTGCAACATGAGCCCTTATCATGTTTTAGGTTATTTATTTTACCATTACTTCACTATACTAATACTACATTTGTGTGGTTACTAAGATGATGAGTCTTCTTATCCATTGGGTAAGGGGTAATTTACAAGGTTATTATTCTCAACTATAATGTGTTGTGGATGATATTGTGGGCTAGTAGCTAGCCATTATTTGGGGATTAAGAGTTACATTTCCATTTAGCTGAGAGTTAGGATAACTAACTTAGATGTGTTTTACCCACTATCTTGGGATACTTTTGGTTCTTTCTAGTTATTTATACTCTTACCTTTGGTTCCTTTATTTGGCATTTTTAATCTATCTTCTATCTATATTATTATTTTCATCATTATAGTTACACTATTAGGGCATGTATTCCTTTGTTCATCATTCCATTTTTCCTTAACTCAATTATGGGCTTGGTGTTGATCACACCTATCTCATGATTGATGGTGGCACTCCCTAGTTTTATTTTAAAATATTTTCACATTGTCTCATAAAACAAATTTTTTTGGTCTAAACATTAGGGCTATTATAAATCATGATTAGACCTAAAATAACTATATTAGTATTAAAATGTAAACTGGTGAGAATTTAAATAGTGGTAGTAAAATTTGAAGCATTGGCCAAAACCATGACCATTGATTAATGATGTTGACTTTCATCATTGACTATGAATTATAATTTTTCTAAAAATGCCATATGACATTATTTTACAATTTCAAACCCAAATATACCTAATATTTAAGCCTATTTTAATCTAATGTAATATATTGAGATTTAAAAGGGGTCATTTTGGGGATTTTAACCAATATACATTTTTATAGTCATTTGTAAACACTTTTGTGATATATTCTATGAGTTTGGTGTTATTGAGTAACATCCATTTATATTGCAATGATATGTTATGCTATGTTGGTTTGGTGTTGTTAATAAATACCTTATTATTTTGGTTTAGTATTATATATAAATGCTCAATTGGTTAGGTTTATTTTTATCCATAAAGGCTCAACTTGTTTGGTTTGGCATGATTCATAAATACCTAATTGGTTTGGTATGGTGTTATCCATAAAATGCTAGTTGGATTCTTTTAGCATTATCCATAAGTGACTAATTGTTTTGATTTGGCATTATCTATATATACCTAGTAGGAGTTGGTTGAACTCCATTGTAAATCAAGATGTTTACATATGAAATTATGTGGTAATGTAATGTGTTCAAAATAACATGCACATGTGAAGCAACATGCCTCAGTGGAATATAATGTTACATTTATATATGTGAATCATGTTTTAAGTGCTCATAAAAGTTAGATTTTACTACATACTTAATAGTGCCACCTCTTAATGGCAACGTGATGAACCCAAATCGTTTGCAATATTAGTTGGATTTGTTTTGTTAGTAATCGATTCATGTGAACCTGTTATCTACGGGTGACAATAATCGTTACATATTCTAAGCACACCCTTTTCCTCTACTACTTCATTATACCTAATTTTATGGTTTTGATTGTTAAAGTTAACTATTTAACACTATTTTGTTTACCTTTTGATCTATATCTCTTCTATTAAAAGATTTTCTAACACTCTAACTTAGGAATTATGGGAAAATAGGGATTTAGTAGGAAAATTTTAAAAAAAATTACTTCATTAAATAAAGAGGAAATTAATTGAGGGAAATAAGGAGAAAATAATAAATAAATTATTTAGAAAATCTTGGACATTTTACTAATTAAAATGAAAGTGGAGGAAAATTTCCCAAAATAGCCAAAGTTAATCTAAAAAGAGAATTAAATTACTATTCAAATAATTTTTAAATATTCAAGAAAATAATTATATATATATATAAATGTATAATAACCCAAAAAAATTCTAAATAAATTGTGCAAAAATCCAAAACCCCGAAGAAAACCTTTCCTCCCTTTTCTTTTTCCTTTCCTTTCCTTTTTTTCCTTTTCTCCTTCTTCCCGCCCGGATTGGGCCTCGCCCGGCCCAAACCCTTCCTTCTTCTCCTTCCCTCGGCCCAGCGTCGTCCGCTGGCCCTCGTACGCCTGCAATGCCGCGTTTAACCCCCGAAGACGCTGAAATGTCGCGCCATGTTAAGTGCCATATCGACCGTTGCCAGCCTTCGATGCGACGCTGCGTTTTCCTCCCATAAACCCCAATACACCGCGTTTGACTTACGGATCTTATAACCGTTGCCAAACCGGCCGATTTCCCCCTGTTTTCTTTTCCTCCTGGACCGCCAAGCCAGGGGTCATCTTCTTCCCGCGCAGGCCTGCAACCTGTCGCCTGCCGTCCGACGTCCTCCCCCTACCATTTTCGTCCCTTTCTTTCCCAATTCGACCCAGCACTCCCTCACGCATCCTGCTGCCTCTTCCTTTTTTCAGAAAATAGCCAAACATACCCTACAAATCGCAAGGCACGAGATGCTGCCACCGCCGGCCGCTTGCCTGCCGTGCCTGCCCCGCGTGCCACCTCCCTTCCCTTCGTCATTTTCCTCCCCCCATGGCCTATAAATACCCCCTCCCGAACGGCCACAGCAAGTCCCTCCCTGTGGACCTTGCTGAAACCCTACCTCGTTGCCGCCAGAACAGATGCCATTTCCGCCGCCTCCAACCAGAACTAAGACCACCGCTACCCGCCAAACTCCTACTTGCGCTACCCCCCACGCAATCAAACAACCACCGCTGCCCTTCCTGCCCCGCACGAGCCACCACGATCGTGCGAAGGTGCCGCCAAAAAAAAAACGCCGCCACCGCCTTGCGCCACCCTCTGCTGCCACCTCCGCCATAATTAACCCTCGTCCCACCTCCCAAAGTGACCAGCAGGTCCTCCCCTACCTGCCCATACCGTCATTTCTCCCTGCCTCCTTCTCCGCCCATCTCCACCATCTCCCACCACCCTCCTCCACCTTCGGCCGCCGCGCCAACCACCGTGCACCACCGCCCCTGTCTCTCCACCACCCTCATTGCACTCCCCTCTCCCTGTTGTCTCTTCCTCCACATCAAACTTTCCCTTTTCTCCTCCCATATAACCACCACCTCCATCTTTTCCTCTCTTCTCCTCCTCCATCGTCGTCGCCGGACCACCACCGACCCTAGGTGGTCTTCCACTCATCCCAAGCCTTAAACTTTATTTCCATATAGTTACTATTAAGTTAACTAATATTAATACCATTGTGCTTATTATTATTATTATTATTATTATTATTATTATTACTCTTATTATTATTATCATTTCTAATATTGTGACTTCTGATACTAAAGTTATCATTTTTACCATACTAACATCCCTTGGAACCCTAACTTCTATTATACTCAACTTTAGTTTTATTTTTATAAGTGTTAATATTAACAACCCTATTATTATTATTATTATTATTATTATTATCTCTATTATCTTACTAAGGTTATTATTATTAATACTTAACCATACTGGGTTGTTGTTATTGTTATTATTACTGCTACGGTTATTATTGTTATTATTACTAATATTACCATCATTATTAGTATTATTACTATTATTACTATTATTGTTATTATTATGATTCTACTTAACACCTTATCCTTTAGGTTAACAATAATACTACTTTTGTCTTATCCATGTGACTTAACTCAAAGTTAGTAGATATCATGTGGTTGTAAACTAAGAAAGATACTTGAGCCTTATTACCATATCACTTAATATTACCCCTAATGCTTTTAACCCTAAACCTCATCACTAGAGTACTATTATTAGCTCTTACTATTATTACTACTAACACTATTTTCCTATAGTTAGCATAAACCCTATTATGACAAGATTAGAACTAATGGGTTTAACAATATAAGGGTAACAATTAGTATCAAAAATTAATACATTTTGACTAGTAATGGCTAATACTCTTAACTTTAAGATAAAAACCCTAGTTTTTGTATAATACCCTCTTTAGTAATGAAAACCCTAATCCTAAACTAGAATAAGGGATGATGGCACTTTTGAGGGAAGCTAATACTTAGTATTTTTCCCTTTTATAGGTGACCCCGACCAAAGCCCTAAGGAGTTAGAGGAGCGTGCTCCAAGCCCGGCGCCACTTTAGGTAAGGATGAAGCTATGGCCTTGTGCTATGTGTGATGTAATGTGTGGGTGAATGATGAGCATGCCATGTCGATGTGTGTTATGCATGTGTTATAAATAACCTGTTTTGTGTAGTGCAGCGTGGATCATGAGGTATGTTTGTGTGCATTATACTATACGTGTATGACATGTTCCATGTTTGATGTTGATGTTGATGATGTGACTTGTTATGGCCCTCTAGGACAAGCATGCTAGGGTTTGGGGTAGCATGAAATGATAATAAAAGAACAACAGGAAAGTAGACGTTTGGGGAAGTTGCATGGGGGGCTAGACCTTGCATGGGCATGATCCTTATGTGTGAAAAATTGATTTGGGTTGTAAGTAAGAGCTTGGGAGAGTCTTGGAGTGATTGGAAACTTGGTATGAAAAATAGTACGTGAGTTGGTGCATAAGCGATCTTATTAGGGTTTTGGGTGTAAGTGGGGGTTGGAGAGTCTGCATGGAGTGTTTAAATTATGCATGGGAATGAATCTTACGTGAGGAAAGTTGATTTAGGAAGTGTATAAGATAATGTCAAAGTTATGGACCCATTGGAGACTTGGGTGCAAAATTTTACGTGGGTCGGTGTAAGAGTGTCTAAGGGTTCCAATTAGGGTTTCGGGAGGAAATGAGCAATTTGAAGGGTACAAGGGTAAAAATGATCAAGGAGGGATGAAGTATGGGGTTGAGAGTGAGAACTCACTTATATAAGGATGAGTATGGGTTCTAAATGAGGGAAGAGATTTTGGGGTGCAAGAGGGAGGTTACTTGTCGAAGAAGTAAGGTGCTAGGGTTTGGCGTGGTCAACTAGGGTTTGTCAGTTACACGGGAACTTGGGAGATAAAGCAACACATTTGGGGAAATTCCTAATAAGAATGAGGTGTGAGATAGAGAAAAGAGTAACGTTTGGGTAAGTAAGAAAGAGTTGGGCCACATAGGCCCGATTAGGGTCTCCGAGGAGGAACCGTAGGGGGATGTCGGGTGTGAGAAGAGGTATGGGTCTCAAAATATGGGATGGTCCCTTTGGAGGGGAAAGTAGTAGGGTATTAACCGCATGCATGTCAAGGGTGTTGTGTGAGTCAATAAGACACGAATAAGACACTAATAACATAACGCGAAAGACTATTGAGCCGAGCCCAGTCCGGTCCATCGGTTAGAATAGTGGTCAGAGGCATTCTGCTCTGTGCGTTTCCTTCCAGTCCACCAGCTATAATAGTGGTCAGAGGCATTCTGCCCTGTGTGTTTATTTCCGGTCCACCGGCTATAATAGTGGGGGGATCGGCTCGATAGACCCAAAGTAAATAAGTTAAACCATGGAAAAAATACTAAGTACTTACAGCGAAACACCATGTGAGGCGGGGCCAGTCCGGTCTACCGGTAAGAATAGTGGTCAGAGGCGTTCTGCCCTGTGTTTTTATTTATGGTCCACCAGCTATAATAGTGGGGCTCTCGTGCTCACATGGATTATTGAAGAATGTGTGAAATGGACTTATTATCATTAATGATAACAAAGGATAAGGCACCAGGAAAGTGATCAGACCTATTCTTGCATGCCATCATATGTTATTTATGTGTTGAATGTGGGCCTTGTGTGCTATGTGTCGGCCTTAGCTCATTTGCTACCTTACTCAGTACGTAGTGTACTGATCATCCGTTTCATGGGTGCTGCTCATTCCCACGAGCAGAGAGCCCTTCTGACCTTGTGCAGGTAGGAGATCTTGTTTTCGATGCCTACGACACCTACGAGGCATCAGGTGGGGTCGGGTGTTGATTCTACCTTGGTTGAATCGAGAGTGAGCCGGCCGGACTTCTTGTTATCCCCGTTTTCGTTTTTCTTGTTTTTAGTCATATTTGTATTATGCTCGTATTTTGGAGTGGAACTCTTAAGTTGTAATCCTAACAATATTTTAACTACTGTTGGCACCTTGTTTTTCATGGACATTTTATGTTGACTATGCACTTATGCCTTGGTGGTTTTTACTTCACGATTTTCTTGATCCAGCCTTAGCACTTGGTATCGGGACGGTAGGAGTGAACCGGTCCAATACTAAGTGTGGCAATAATACCCCCAAGTTTATGATTTTAATTCATTTGCGTCCGCTAAACCGTTTGACTTAAACGAAATTTTTTAGTAGTAAATTTGGGGGTGTTACATGATTCCTTAAGGTAGAGGGTACTTTTATCCTTGTTCCCGGCATGGTTTGGGTATTTACTATAGCTTATCCGTGTTAAATGCAACCATAATACCCTCTTTTCTTTTTTCTTTTTTTGCTTCTACAATATCTTTTTTTAAAATGAAGTTATAGTTGCTAAAACTAAAGTGTTACAAGCTAGTATCAGAGCTTTGTTTTAAAGTACCTTGCTTTACCTTGTGTTTTTTGCTTATGCTACAGGTTAGTATAAAATCTTTTATGGTTTAAAATCTTTTAGGTTTTGGTTTTTAACATGTTTGGGTTTCAAATTCTTTACCTTTATTATGTTTTGATCCAAGACTATAAGATGGAATAATAACTATTCCATTTTCACACTTGGGAAAAAATTTCAAAGTTCAATTTGATATGACTTTAAAACCCTTTTAAAGTATTTATAAGTATTTTTTTTATAGTACTAATTCTTACTTGTAAGTTTTGCTTATTGTGATATATATGCTATATTGCGTTATAGATGTGTGTTATGCTTATGTCTCAACATTTTTGTTGTTTTGATGATGATATGTTTCATATTATGATAAATTAACCCATAGTATGATTAACTTAGAGTTATATAGATCTTTGGAAGGTTTGGTTTAGTTCCTTTAATTCAAGTTACCTAAAATTTTAAATGAATCATAAGGTATAGTGATTGAAGAATGAAGAGTATGTGGTGACTTTAGATGATATAACCCAATCAATTATGGTATTATGTGTTTGAGGTTAAGGATGGTATGCCATTACAAGTCAATATTGAGGGTGTAATACCCCATTTTTAAAAAACCTTAATTATAAATTAATAATTATATGATTAGTTATAATTACTATTTTAGGAGGTTAATATTAAAAGTGTTATTATTTTTCGTATTATTTTGACGGTTTAAGTATAAATTTAATCAAGTTAAAATTTTAATGGAAATTGGGTTATTTAAATTAATCTTAGTTTATACCCGTGAATCTTATCCTAAATTATTTGATTAATACTCTTTTGATCTATAACCCACAAATAATTTCCTAAAATTTATTTACGATTATTTTCCTCTTTCCGGCCCTTTTTAACCTACTCTAATCTGGATTATTTTTTCAAATTATTTTTCCACCCGGTACCCTAATCGATATAACCTAAAGCTAAAAGTAAAATAAAATTTACCTACTTTATCCAACCATTTTTACTCGACTGAACTTACCCGTTGCTTGCCCTAATCCCCACCCTTAATCACTCCCCCTGTCTCTCTCAACTCTTACCTCACGCAACCTGTGCTCTACATTTTTTTATATACACATAGACATGCACATGGTACTCCAATCCGACCTAAATAGCCCATTTCCCCTTGTTCCATGTTGTATCTTTTTCCCAGCAACAACCCCAACCAAACACTACCCACCCTACACCCAAATCAACATAGCAACATGCACATACATCCTCACAACCCTTCCTCCTCTTCTTTCTCCTTTTCCTATAGCACCACTGAGAATCCCATCACAAAACCCACACCACACCAACCCTACAGCACCACCCCATCACATCCAACATCACCATCGCCCACCCATAGCTACCTCGACCATCACCTCGCCCCATACTCCCTCTCTCCTTTATGCTCCTTTTGGTTTTCCTAGCCGTCCATGAAATACCCCAAAACCCTAATTTATGAAATTATGTTAAAATAGGGATTTATTATGAAAATTAATTAAATAAATATTTTTAAAAATAAAGGGAAGTATTTAAGGTAAAATCAAGAGGAAAAAATAAAGATTTTAATTACGTAAAATTAGGGTGTTTTGCTAATTAAAAAGGAATTTAGGAAAAATTATCCAAAATACACTAAATTAATCTAAAAAGGAAATTCAATTATTATTTTACTAAATATTATTATTCTTATATATTCAAAAATATCAAAATATTCTAAATACCCCCAACCAACCAATTTTTCATTTTTCCTTTTTCCTTTTTTTTCCTTTTTCCCTTTCTTTTTCCTTTTTCTTTCATTTCTCTCCTTTCTCTTTTTTCTCTTTCTTCTTCTTCCCATGGTATGAGCCTACGTCCCTCGCGGCCCAAACCTCCCTCTCCTCCTTCCATGCGACCCAGCCCACACCCGCCTTTCTTTTTTTTCTCCTTGCCTGCCCAGTAGCCCGGTTCTCCCCCTTCTTTTTCTTCTTTTCTTTTCCCCCAGACCGACTGACCCACTGCTCGTCTTCTTCCACCCACTCGTAATATGTGAACCTGCAGCCCTACCACCACCGTCCTCCTCCTCTTTTTTCGGCTTGCATCCTCATATCTCCCCATCCTTTTCCTTTCCTTTTTCAACCCCAACAAACCCTACACCTACCTTCACGCATACCCCCTCCCTTTCATTTTCTTCCCCTAAATCGGATATGCACCCTACAAATTGCAATCTTGTACCGACCTGCCATTGCCAGCCAATGACCTTGTCACACCTGCCCCCTCTTATCCTCTTTCCCCTCTATTGTATCCACCCTCATTGACCTATAAATACCCCATACCCTACCTCAATCGGACATCCTTTCCTGCCCAAAAATTTTCCCCCTTGGGCCACAGCCTCTTCAGACGCCTCCTCCACCGCCTATGCCAAACGCTGCCCATAATGCCTACAAAAATCCTCCTTGCATCACATCCCACCGAACCACACCACCCACCACCTTTAACTCCTCCTGTACGAGCAAACACAACTGTGCAAAGTTGGTCGACTAACTCGGCCATTCTCTTCCATCGCCGCCCTTCTCATCGTCATGCGCCTCCATCCCCGCCGCAACCACCACTCCTACTACCTCCCAATACACCCAGCAAAGCCCTCTCTACCTCCCCTAACTTTCTTTCACCTGCCTCCCTCCTTATCCACCATCTTTGGCCACCACAACAGCCACCATCTACGCCGCCACCTTTGTTGCGCCACCACCACCATTCCAAACCCCTCAACCCAAAGAATCCACCACCACCAAAACCACCCTCTCACTCCCCCTCTTCTAGCCTAGAAACCCACCTCTTCAACTCCACATCCTCCTCCACCGCCGTTGGTGCTACCTAGTCACCACCAACCCTACATTTTCCCCTATCCTTCCCAACCTTTAAATATAATTTATGTAATTGTTAATTATTTTATTTATGTTAATATCATTATTATCATTATTATCATTATTATTATTACTATTATTATTATTACTATTATTATTATTATTATTATTATTATTATTATTATTATTATTATTTTATTATCATTATCATTATTGTTATTATTACCTATATCACTTATATTACTATTACTGCTATCACTATTATCATTTTTATTATTACTATCATCCATATTATTATTATGGTCACTATTTTAGTATTACTAATACTACTATTATTATTATTATGATTTAGGTTATCATTAGTATTATCACTATTATCATTATTATTATTATTATTGTCGTTGTTAATATTAAAGTTATTATCTTTAGTAATATGAATATTGCTAATAATACTTTAACACAGACCAATATAACTACCAAGACATATTTTAACTAGTAATAGTATGATTAGCTAATTTAAGAATAATACCCTTATTTTTACTTATAAAACTACTATTATTATTAACCCTAATATTAGGCTATGATAAGGGTAGGTAGGAAATAATGATAATTTTATTAAGAGAAAAAGTTAACCCTAGCGTTTCCCTCTTATAGGTGAACTAAGTCAAAAACCCTAAAGAGGCAGAAGAGCGTGCTCCAAGCCTCGTGCTATATTAGGTAAGGATATGGTTGGGGCCTAAAGTGTGTGAAAATGTGTTATATGTGTTGATTTGATGGGAGTGCCTTATATATTATATAACTTGATCTTGTAGCGCAACTTGCTAAGCATGGAGCTCAGGTAAGCTTTATGTGTTATGATATGTGTAAAGTGGTATTATTACTTGTGCTTGAATTATGCTTATGTAATATTTCCCCTCATGACATGCATGATAGGAGATTCTAAGTAGTATGATGTGGTTGTGAGAGAAATGGAAAAGAGTGAGAAAAGTGAGTTGACTAGAGCATGGTAAGGATGGTCTAATTATCGTATGACCTATGGATTGATGAAAGGAGGAATAATGAGAATAAATTTAAGGGAATGGACCAAAACGTGCATGGAGATTCTAAGGTTTGCATGGGATGGTTATCCTTTTCATGGGTATGAATTTTATGTGGGAAAAGTTAACTTGAGGGTTAAGTAAGGTATGGGAAGAATTGTTACGGTAATTGGAGTCCGTATGTGAAAAATAGCATGTGGGTTGGTGTAAGAATGCATGGGAGACTATATTAGGGTTTTGAGAGGAAATATTAAGTGAGACAAGTGTGTAAGGAAGTAAAAACTAATGGAAATGGTTAGAATGAGGAGTAAAAGATGGCAGGGTGTCGCATGGAGGAAAAGTGAGCCAAGTGATAAAAATGTATTTGGGTGTTGAGGGAGTGACATAAAAGAAAGGAGAAGTACTAGGGTTTCTGGGAGCAAACTAGGGTTTTTGTGATCATGTATGGGAGTTGGATAGTGACGTTTTGATGTCTGTTGTGGATCAAGGGAAGTGATGGTTTTGGTAACAAAGAAGAGTTTTAGGTTCTCATGGTGAGTGGAAAAAGATGGGAAGGAAGTCTTAGGGATATAGGTTGTGTTGGATATGTGTCATGTGGAAGAGGTGATGGTAAGTCAGAGTGATGAATGAATAACATTGTATGATGAAATAGAGATACTAGGGTTTTGGGATGGCTAACTAAGGTTTTGTGGCCACATTTGTTATATGGGAAGTAAAATGGGTTCTTGGGGATGAATTAGGTGAGGTGCTAAATTGGAGTAGCATAAGTTGGTGGGATAGAGGAACGTTGGGCCACATAAGCCAAATTAGGGTTCCCTAGAGAAAAACCCTAGAGAGTGATATTGAGCTGACTAAGAGAGATGGAAAGTGGGCCTCGGAGTTGAGTATTCATAGTAATGAGGAAAGAGTGGGAAAAGATGTCTAGATGTATTAGAAGAAGTAGAAGTCCCAAGATATGAGACAAAATTTTTGGGAAGTCGAGTGGGTCAAGCATGTCTAGTCAGGGTTGTGAGTGAAATAAGATATATTAAAACACTAAGCACTTAAAGAGAAAGATTATCGAGCTAGAGCCCAGTGAGGTTATATATTTTTTGGTCCACCAATTATAATAGTGGTCAAGTGCATTTTGCCTTGTAAAGTGATTTTCTGGTCCACTGGCTATAATAGTGGTCAAGTGCATCTTGCCCTGGGAAGTGATTTTCAAATCCATTCGTTATAATAGTGATCAGGTGCGTTTATCCCTATTAAGTGTTTTCAATCCACCAGCTATAATATTGGGGGATTCCACACTCTATAAACCAAACTTTGCATGATAATAAGTTATGGAAAGATACTAAATACTTACAGTGGCACACCTCATGAGTCGGGCCAGTGAGGATATATTTTTTCGGTCCATCTATTATAATAGTGGTCAGGTGTGTTCTTCCCTATGGAGTTTTTCCTGTCCATCGGCTATAATAGTGGGGTTTCCATACTCATGCAGAATTAATATGAGAAATATGTGAAACATAAATATATCACATAGAAAGACACTAATTATTTATAGTGGAACACCAAGTGAGTCAGGGCCAGTGAGGTTGATTTTTTGGACCACCGACTATAATAGTGGTAAGGTGTGTTTTGTCCTGTGGAGTGATTCCAGTCCACCGGCTATATTAGTAGGGTTTCCGTACTCAAGCAGAATTAAATTAAGAAATGTGTAAGAATTAGTCTAAGTCTAGCATGATGGTATGAACCTGAATTATGCTTTGTATGCCTTACGTGTTTATTTTCTTACATGGCTTACCCATATGATTACCTTTCTTAGTACATAGCGTACTGACCACCCCTTTCAAGGGTGATGCTCATTCCCATGAGCAAAGGGCCCTTCTAAATTTGTGCATGTAGGTGGTACAGTATTTGATGCCTATGACGTATTGAATGCATCAGACGGAGAGGTGTGATGACTGTTGGACTTGCTTAGGGCCACAAGTGATGTTTACTAGACTCCCTTATATCCCTGTCTACTTATGTTTTCATTTTATTTCAGTTTTTTTTACGGCATTGTACCTTTTATCCCTTTTGGGAACTTGACTATGTAACTCATTTTCAATTGTAACAACTTTTATCAAGCACTCTGATTTACGTGCTATAAACACTTTGATTTCTATGAATCTTTTTTTAAGTTTATCTAATGTCTTGTAGAAACTTTTCTTTAGCCTTGTGGTTAGTATGAGACTAGCCAAGGGGCGGGCTTATACTGATCACGACGGTAGCACCCCCGCGCTTGCAATTTTTTTTTAAATGAAAACTTTCAATTGTGATTTGTGGGGGGTTACAATCTATCCATAGCTCTAATAGCCCGACCAACCACCACCACCACCAGTGTTCACCATCACCAACCTATCCCGGCTCCCTACATAACACCTCCCTTCATCTTCTCCCAGCACAGCCAACCAATCCAACGCCACCGCCCACTACCATCTTCTTCCCCTGCCTCTACCAAGAGCCATCACAACCAAACCACTACCCCCTTCTTCTACCCTATTTTCTTAGTAGAGCTATCCTCCACCATCTCCCAACATCACAACTCTTTCCCCCAACCAAACAGTGCCTTGTGCACCACCTGCCACCCTACAACACACACCCTCGGCCATCACCATCCACCACATCCTCTACAAAATAGCCCCAGCCTCCACCTACTACCCTTCGAACTACCAACCTCCAAGCACCCAAACAACCCCTAGCCCCTTCCTTTTCTGTCCCTTTGAGGCCCACGCACCAGCTACCATTCTCCTCCTCCTACGCAGCAAGTCGCCCAGCCTAGCAACAACCGCCTACCACCGTCGACTACCAAGCAAACCCCCACTGAGCCAATCCCAGCCACACCACCCACCAGCCTGCACAACATTACGCACCTCCTCGCTACCTTTTTCCCTCTCGTGTACATGTCTCACGTTGTGCATGCAGCATGAGCTGTGTTATTTTTTTTAAAAGATTTTTGGCACCCATTTTAAATGTAAAGGTATTTTGGTAATTTTTGTAAAATAAATACTTTATTATTATAATTAATATTTTACCAGATAGATATTAATTTGGTAATTGTGGTATTATTTTTAGGTACAAAAGGTTGATTAGCATGATCTGATAACTTTAGTAGGATATCGCTATTTTTGTATTCTTCTTGGAATTTAGGTAATCGTTATACTCTGCTAAAACGATAAATATTATGTGATAGAATATTAAGGTTTTTATGTATGAATGTGTTAAACATGATTCGTTATGATATAATTATGTAGTATTAGTTGTTATCATGAAAATCAGAATAATGACCATGTTATCTGATATAAAATATATCGAGTACGAATGTGTGATCAAAATGATTATTATGTCTGAAAAATATTTCGTATAATAGGTATGTATAAAATAATAAATGGAGCATAGTTGAACATAATTCAGGAATAAATATTATAGATAAGTGCCCTAGGGCTAATTTGGTTATTTTGAGTGTAATATGGTTTTATCCTGAAAAGCCTATCTCTTATGTATTATTTGTTGTTGAATATGTGAGCATGTGTTTTAGATGGATTAAAAGTGCATAATAGGATTTTATGTGTAGAATTATGTATAAGGGAAAAAAGGTCATTTAGCATATCTAATTATCTAAATCACATAATGAATACTTTATTTATGGTGTTTTAGCCTTTTCATGACAAATTAATAAATAAAATGGAATTAGTATTTAAATAGATGATAATCTAGAAAATTTTGGTTTCAGGGGTATTTTGGTCTTTTCTACTTAAAGTGTCTAGATGTGAATAATTGAGCCTAGTATGACCTTAGTATATTTTAATGTTGGCCTCGATATTGACATTGATTATGGTTGTCTCGAATGATTGAAAATAAGCAAAAATGATTTAGTATGGAATTTGGTTTTATCTGTATTATATATGATTTCATTGTCACCTTATTAAAATACTAATACTTAAGGTGAAAGACCTTAAGATCAGGAATGGTGGCTCCTCAAGGGTTGGTACTTTAAGGACGTGATTTAGCCTATGATTGATATACTAGATTTTTACTGGTGTGCCTTAGTGTCCTAGTCAGACCCTACATCTTACTCTATTTTGTTCTACAAACTAATAAGGGGTATGTATACTTATGGATTAGGTGTCCTTGTCGGTAGGGTACTGTGTTACATTCATGTACTAGTGTGACCAAGGTACTTGTGCGTCCTTAGGTTGATCGTCAGTAGGATAGTGTGTTGCATTAGTGCACTAGTATGACTAGAGTACCTCTGTGTCTCTAGGTTGATTGATATCCCCTTAAGAAAGTAAATAAAAATGGAAATGATCAGATTTGATTGAAATAATGATTATGGGATTGTTTAGTAGCAGCATTCGTGCCTACCTATGGCTTTGGTAGTAGCCTTTATGCCTACTTGTGGTTTTGGTAGTAGCCTTCTTACCTACCTATGGTTTCAGTGGCAGCCTTCGTACCTACCTATGATTTTGATAGCGGCCTTTGTGCCTACCTGTGGTTTTGGTAGTACCTTCGTGCCTACCTGTGGTTTCGGTAGTAGCCTTTGTGCCTACCTGTGGTTTTAGTAGCAGCCTTTATGCCTACCTGCATTTTCCTATGGTTTTGGTAGCAACCTTCGTGCCTACCTATGTTGGTATTATGTCTGTGAGCATACATATGATGTCATGAATTCTATTATGTTTTACCTGTAGGTATACCTAGGATGATATGGATCTTAGTATATTATACCTGTGATGCATATAATTGGTTAGGATTTATGTTGAGTCATGAATTATGTTGTGAAGGTTAAAATTGTTGTGTAGAGTTGGGTTCTAACTATTGCTTCAGAGAGTATCTCTAGGATTTTTATTAATAAGTTTAGTTGTTTCAGATGAATGAATATGAGTAGTATGTGACCTTAATGGAATTTGATTATCTAAATGATTATTGTATATCAATCATCGTATGTATATGTATATGTCTTATACCATGTTATTTTTATGCCTTGCATGTGTTCCATGCTATGTTATCATATTAGTTTGGTATAAAGGGTTACTCAATACCGTAGTACTAAAAGGTTCATTCTCATGGGCCCCTACCTATTCAATGGGTAGTGGACTTTGTAGGTCATCCTCTGAGTTTAGTCAAATGCTACTAGTTTGGATTTGAGAGCGTAAAATTATCTGGTGTCTCTGTTACTATCTTATTTCCAGTTGTATTTGGACCCTTATATCCTCCTATAATTTCTCTCTTGAGTTTTTTAAAACTGCTGATGTTGTTTTTAATTAACATGGTATTTATCTAACATTCTCTCTATTATGATTTATGTAACCATGTTATTAATTTAAATAGAGTAATGATTTCAGCATTAGCACTTGGTATGAAAATAGTAGAGGAAATCAGACTTCTACGACGTGTGGTGGTAACACCCTTCGTTTTTTTATTATTTTAGCTTCCGCTTTTAACTTTGAAATGAAATTTTTCAATAATAATTTTTGGAGTGTTCCAGAGGGTTTAGCTGTTATGACTAGGTAGACTATTAAGGGAGCCACAATTACTTTTGGATTTCCCCTAGTGAAAGCATTTTCCATGGTTACAAGGGAGTAAAATAAAAGAAAACCTTGAAGAAGTGTAGTAAGATGTCATATATAACTAGTTGGGGTTACACATATGTGAAACTTGTAGCATGGATACCTTACAATTTATAAATGGTGCTATGGTTTGAGGCTAATGTTGGTGTGTATGTTTATGATGATTTACCTAATAAGTTGTGATAGAGGGTGAATATGGATGTCTTTAAGTAAGTGGGGGAAGCAGGTTCCTTCTCACAGCAAAATAGTTCGAGAGATATAGTAAAGTGTATAAGCATTAAGGTTGAGTATAGGTTAATATGCTTAATGAATTGAGGTTGGTGGATGTTAAGTTTAACCACACACAAATGTTGATAAAGGTTGCATGATTGTTATGCAACTACGATTAGACATAGTTGGAGGTGATGTGGATTCATCTAGTTTATTCATTTTTAAGGAGATCATCACCTTAATATATTGTTCTTGTTTTGGTTTGGTTCTCCATGAGTGAGTGTTCATTAATATTCATATATAGCTAATTGAGAACATAAGTAAAGGAATATTGACATGCATTGGAGAAAATTAAGGTAATGGTTTTGAGATTAAGGTTAGTTCACATGGATTAGAATTTAGAGGTAACTATAAGCATGGATTTGGTTTTGGTAGTTTCCAGAGAAATAAAAAGGAACTTATAAAGTAGTAGGGAGTTGGCCTTAGAGGTAAATTTTGAGGCTCATTATTGTTGTTGGGGATCAAAGTTTCATATGTTGTTGTGATGTTGTAAGTGGCATAGAAGAATTGTATGTGGTTAATTTATGTTTTAAAGGTGAACTTGTTGTTATGTGTCTAGAATAGAGCTCCTTAATATTTTCTCCTTTTGAGCTTCATTAATCACTTTTTTCTTTATTTTCATACCTTATTTCTATTTTTTTAACTTCTTTTGGAGTAAATCATGGACTTATTGACTTGACACATACCCAAATCAATTCTTTACCTTTTTCCTGTTGTACTTTAAGGATGAAGTTTTCTTTTAATGGAAGAGTGAGTTAACATCTTGTTCCTCCAAAACCTGATTGCTTTAGGATTTATTTTAATTTGAGATAAAGAAATGTCATATTTTCAATATATTTTTTTACATTCGTGATGAAATTTTCTACTCTTTCTATAATTTTAGGCTCTGTTAAGCCATTTAAGCTCTATTCTCATTTGTAACAATCCATACATTTTCTCTAAAATGTAATTTTTATCCTTAAAAACCTTCATAAGTTATTTCTTAGCATTCAAGATATTCTAAGAAACGTATTTGTAGATACCTTTTAGCTTGCATTAAGAAACACATTTTTCCGAGCCGTTCTTGAAAAGTATTATTTATATGCAGTGTAATACCCTAATTTTGGGGGGGGGGGAATTTAATTTTTAAGTCAATGCGGAAGTGCTTTAAAAGAAAAACCAGAGAATGTTACTACCACATCAACCATGAGAAATGTGTGACCATTACCTAACCCATGTCTGATGTAAGGTAAAATGAAATAAGAATAAAAATATGCATGATCATAACATTAATGTGACAATACAAGATAAAAAAAGGATAAAACAATATCATAGATAGAATGAACTTGATAGTTTTATAAAGAAAAATACAAGAAATCGAGCTAAATTTTTAAATAACTAGAAATATATAAACATCCCAATGCATTGGGTAAAATACTAATAACCAGTTACCCTAACTCTTAGGCACAATAATAAATCTCCAAGCTGAAGCAATAACCCAATAATGGCGCATGTCATCACCCTCAGCATACTCTAACCAAGAGTTGTAACCCTGCAAATTATCCTCTACTCTTCTGATCAGAAGTCGAATCATCACAGTGACCACACAAATGCAGTATCAGTATGGTGAACTACTAGTAAAACATACTATCTAAAACATGGTAAGGCTCATGCAACACATTGAAGTCACATAACAATATGGTGATATCATATCGATACAACTCAAATACAACATGGCATACTTGCATGGAAATCATGGAAGCATTGAAATATAATAATAAATGCAATTCATAAAATATCAACCATATTAGAATCCTTCCTTTCGTGACCACATGATTCACAATAAAATCCACACCTAACCAAATAGGTATTTTAACAACACACCATAAGACCATTTGGGTATTTTACAAAGCTCATGCCAAACACCTCATTAGGCATAAAAGACTATAATTAGGTGTTTTACAATGCTCACCAAACACCTTATACCAATTGGGAGTTTTACAGTGCTCACACCAAACAACTGATTAGGCATAAAAACCTCTAATTGAGTGTTTTATAGTGCTCACACCAAACACCTCATTAGGCATAAAAGCCTCCAATTGGGTGTTTTAGAGTGCTCACAGTAAACTCCTCATACCAATTGGGTGTTTAGAGATGACACCAAACTTAACAAAAAATCATGTCCCAAATACCATCATGGTCGTTCATATTAAATAAGGTCAATCATAATTGAAATTATAATTAAAATATTGTAAATGCATAGAAGTATCAACAAAAAAGGACCAAGATAAACACAAAAAATTATAACAAACCAGTCGTCTTCCAACCAGACTAGTCGATCAGTTCTTCAGACCAACCGACTAGTCTGGTCATACCAGACCTAGACTAAGGCAACATTAAAGAACTAGTCGACTGTTGGATTCACCGATTAACTATGCATGTGAACCAATCAAATTTTTTGGTGCAAACGATCTATGGATCTAAGCAAAGACCAACCCATTTTAGCCCACAGAGAAACCAATTGATGGGTTTGACCAACTAATTAACTAATCTTAGTAATCAGCTAATTAGTTTGGTCTAACTGATCAATGGGTCTAAGTAGAGACCAAACCATTTTGATTTGTAGGGATACCAATAAATGGGTTTGACAAATTGATCAATTTTTCATCAAAACCAATTAACTAGTTCATCAAACCAATCAACTGGCCTCGCGAGAAACCGATATAAAACTCTAAACAATTTAACTCCTTGAAAAACCAGTCGATGGGTTCAAGGAACCGATTGAATGGTCTAAGTAAACACTACCATGACTTGTGAAACACACTCCAAATTTTATCACACATTAATATAGTAATGCTATCATGCTTCTATGTGAAAACCCACATAAGTATACATGCTAGATAAATATAATCTCATGGATATGTAATAACGTACATATTTAAACAAATCATACTTAAACAACCCATTTTATGCTTAAAATCTCTAAATTCCAACAACACTAATTTGGGGAGAATTATACCACATGTTCATACCATTGAACACAATTAGATCATACTAACATAAGCACCAAATACATGGAACCCCATTATACCACATAAACCTAATTATGTTAAAGGTAAGAATGCATTACCTTGAAGTAATACTCCTAGCACAAAACTCCTACCAAATGGCTTATCTAGCAAAAAATTGCTTCCTAAGAGAATAAAAGTAAAAAATATTTAAAAATCATCTTTCAAAAATCGATTAAAATCAAAGAAAGGTTAGAATAAGATGAAGAAAACAAAACACCACCATTGTCTCAATAATAAGGTGCTAAAGGAAGAGCTAAAATCTTCAAAACTTTTCAACCTTAATTCTTCCTTACTAAAGGAGGAGAGAACTAAAACCAAGATTAGAATAAGAGAATGGAACAAAATGCTTGGACAATGAAAGGAGAAAATTAGAGATAACCTTTGTTTTTCTCAATAGAGGAAAAAAGGGAAAAGGGGGAAAATGGAAAGGTACTCAATAATTGGGGAAATTTTCCATAAGAGAAGGGAGAAGAGAGAAATAACACAAGTGGGGAATGATAATGGATAAGAAATTAGAAGCATAGAGGCAAGGCTAGTCGACATTCTCAGGGAAAAGGGGGATGATAATGGTGAGGTTGAGTGTAGACAAGCCAATAAGTGAGGGCTAACTTGATGAGGTGGTGGGGTGTTGAGTGTAGTTAGAAATGGGCATGGTAGTTGGTTGTCAAATCAGTGAATGGTGCACAAAGTCAATCATATATTCCCATCTACAAAAAAGGAAGAAGTGTGGGAGACGAAAGAGGTGAAGCTTGCCTCCATAAGCTCCTTTTTGGTAAAATTTTCTTAATTAAAATTATGTGATGATATAAATAATGTGAAAATAATCCCACAGTAGTAAGACATTCTCATTAGCATATATCCCAAATTGATCTACATGTATAACCAGAGACTTGCATTTTTATTTTGTAGATAACCAATAGACTATTTTCCTAAACTGATTGACTGGTTATACTAAAATATCATATCATTAGATATTTTGGCTCTTATTATATTTCCAATGTTTATGAAAAACTCTAATCATAGTCACTTTTTATTAGTAAGAATATTTTGATGCTTTAGGATTATTTTACATTATTTGTCTCATCTTATAATTTTATTTAGCTACAAATTCCTTAAAAGTAGTTTTGAGGTACTTTCTCACATACACTACCTCTCCTTCACTTTCCTCTCTCCTTTAGCAAAGATGGTTTCATATAGATATTCCAACACCCCTAACGTGCCTTAATTATTCCATAACCTAATTACACTTCATCTCCTCCATTTTCATCATTATCTTTCTTGCACTCAAGTCCCCTACACTCGACCATGGTCAATTATCCCTCATTCCTTCCTATTTGATATGCCAACCCCCTAGTCTCCCTTAGGATTCATTTTGTATTTATTTTAACCTTGGCCTGAAAAACTTTCTCTTCTTTTTTATTTCACTTATTTTTTATCTTTCTAAGTGTTTGGCATTTTCTTATCTTCTTTCCACTTCTATTTTACTAGAAAACAATGTCTTTGCCTCTTGATATTCCTCCCTTGAAAAACAAATTTCTCTCCTCTCTTCTCTTAACATTATCCTTAGTTTTCCCTTATCTTCCCCATTAAATAAGAAAGTATTAAGGTATAGAGAAAGGTTAAAGGTCTTATCTTTTCTATTCCTTGTAACTTTATTTTTAGGAGAATGCTGAGTTGTATTTTTTTCTTCTCTTCTATTTTATCTTTTAATTTTCTTTCAAGGGAGTTTTTGATTGTTTTTTATTATTAATTCTCTTAGGAAAATTAAGATCCTTGGTATATGTCATCAAGTTAGGAGTTTATTCTTGGGCTAGGAAATTTCTTCTTAGAGGTAAGACATATCTATCTTTAATATGTCTAAGGATCTATGTTGGCAATTATAGTCTCATTTCCTTGGTGTGTTCTATGATGCATATGTTTTATTTTGAATCATTGATTTTCAAAAGTTTTAATGTTTATATCTTTTGAATTTGGATCATGTTTTGAGTATTTTGATATCAAGCATGAGCTTGGTGACTTATGCATGAATATGATGTGTATTGATTATCTATCATGAATCCATGTGTTTTAAGTGTGAATTTTTTTTCTTTTTTGTTCTACAAAAAAGGATCATGACATGGTTATTTTGGGAAGATTGTGTGATTTTTTTTATTATGAATATTCGGGTTTGGGTGATAGTTTCCCTAGACCGAGTAATTAGTTAGCCAAACTAGTCAACTAGCTCATGTGAATATTCAATGAGTTTCCGAGACCTGTAGACTAATCATTTTGTATTCAAAGTGGTTTTGGTCTCAGCTTAGACACATTCAATGGCATTAAATCATGATCCTATCGATGCATAATTGGAATTAAAGGAAATTAAAATGATAAGTATTATCGAGTGACTTGGAATCATTGTTTAATAAGTTTTTTGTTATCTCTTAAATACCCAATTAGGTAGCTTGGATCCCTTGGTTTTGTTCAATGTTACCACTTAGAAACGCCGAAATTGTTAGTGATATAAATGAGTTGTTATTTGTGATATCATCTAATAATTACTAATAAAGGAAATTAAGAGTTTGATCAATCCATTTTCTCCAAAACTTGAGGTATCTTATTAAGATTAAGTGGGTAGATCACCTATATGATTATTATTTATTTCACTTGGTACTTATTTTCCTTTTTTACCGGGTTGTTGTTAGTAGGAGTATGTGAACATTTATATGGTATAGGATTAATATTGTGGTGGGCCCACATAGCATCAATGTCTAACTTAGGTTGGTGTAGTATCCCTATACAAGTGTAACACCCTCAATATTTACTACTGAAAAATTTCGTTTTAATAAAAAAGGTTTAACAGAAGTGAAATGAAAAAACTGTAAATTATGGGGTATTACCGCCACACTTAATACCTGACCGATTCACTACTACCATTCCAGTACTAAGTGTTAAGGCTAAACAAGGTTAACATCAAACACAAGGCATTAATACAACAATGAGAGCCCATGAGAGGACTCCCTCAAGGTCATACATAAATTAGAGTGTGATTTAAGAATTACAACCTAAAGAGTAAGTAACTAAAGTTTTCCAAAATCATAAAATAATGTATGAAATGACATGACTAGAACAAGAAATAAACATGGTAAAATAAGAGGAAAAACAGAGTCTAGTTGGGTCGCTCTCAATACCCAAGTCAGTCTAGGCTCAACTCTTAGTCCCGCCCGATGTCTTGTAAGTGTCGTAAGTATCAAAGAAGTCATCTCCTACCTACACAAGTTCAGATGGGTATTCTACTCTTGGGAATGAGTAGCACCCATGAAACATGTGGTCAATACGCTACGTACTGATTAAGGTAACCATATGGGTAAGGCCAGTAAGAAACACGCAAGGCTATGTAAGAGAATAATACAAAAGGGGTACAAGAGAACAATCCAGAATTATAAGAGTAGGCCGAACTTATATTAATGATTTATCTTACATCTATTTATGTTAATTCCATGAGAGTACAAAAACCCCACTATCATAGCCGGTGGACTGAAACCACTTAGTAGGGCAACACTCACCTAACCACTATTACAGCCGGTGGATTGGAAAGTATATAGGTAACCTCACTGGCCCCGACTCACATGGTGCTCCACTATAAATATTAATATATTTCCATTCCTTATACTTATGGTTCAAAAATTTCTTATATTAATTCCGCGTGAGTACTGGAACCTCATTATTATATCCGATGGACCGAAAACACTCCATAGGGCAGAACGCACCTGACCACTATTATTGTAGGTGGATCGGAAAAAATATATATCCTCACTAGCCCCGACTCACGAGGTGTTCAACTGTAAGTAAATAGTATCTTTTCAAGACTTATTACCATACAAGGTTTGGTTTATCAAGCCCGGAATCCCCAAATATTATAGTAGGTGCACCGAAAACGCTCAGTAGGGTAAAATGCACCTAACCACTATTTTAGCTGGTGCACTGGAGAATATATAACCTCACTCGGCCCTGACTTGATAATCTTTTACTTTAAGTGCTTATTATTTTATTGTATCTTATTTCATACACAACCCCGACTAGACATGTACGACCCACTCGACTTCCTAATAATTATGTCCCATATCTTGGGACTTTTACTTCTTCTAGTGCATCCTAATACTCTTCTCACTCTTTCCTCATTACCATGACTACTCAACATTGAGGCCCACTTCCCATATTTTTTAATCAACTTAATATAACTCTCTAGGTTTTTCTTCCAGGAAAACCCTAATTTGGCCTATATGGCCAAACATGCCTCTATCCCATATAACTCATACTCCTCTAATTTATCACCTCACTCGATTCTTCCCCAAGTACCATATTTCACTTCCCATATAATACATGTGGCCACGAAACCCTAGTCGGCCATTCCAAAACTCTAGCAATTCTCTTTCCTAATACGATGTTATTCATTCATCACTCTTACTTACCACCATCTCCTCCACATGACACATATTCAACACAACCCATGATCCCAAAACTTCCTTTCATCTTTTTCCCACTCACTATGAACCCAAAACTCTTATTTATTATTAAGAACATCACTTCTCTCGACCCACACTTGACCTTACAACCTCACCATGCAACTCCCACACATGATCACCAAAACCCTAGTACACCTCCTGTCTTTTATACGACTCACTCAACACCCGAATACAATCTTCTGTCTTGATTCACTTTTCCCCCATATGACACCCCTTTCCATCTTTTATCCTCATTCCATCCATATCTATTAATTTTCCTCCCTTACACATTTCTCTCTTGATCAAAACATATGGAGGGGTTTGGACTGAGCGGGCCGGCCTAGTAGGGGAGGAGGTTGAAGAAAGAACAAAGAAAAAGGAAATAAAGAAGAAAAAGAAAAGGGGGAAAAGGAAAAAAGGAAGAAGGAGAAAATGATGGGTTGGGATATTTGGTATATTTCTTTTTGAATATTTAAAATTAATAATATCTATTATAATAATTATTATTAAATTCCTTTTTAGCTTAATTTGGCTATGTTGGACAAATTCCCTTACCTTCCATATTAACTAGCAAAACATTCTAATTTTTCCTCAATTTAATTCTTTATTATTTTCCTCTTGATTTACCTTACTTAACTCTCTTAATTTTAATTAAATAATTTATTTAATTAATTTTCCTAATAAATCCTTATTTGGCCATAATTTCTTTAAATAGGATTTTGGGGTATTTCAATAAGCCTCCTAAAACTTTTTATGTTTATAGTTTATGGGGGTTTGGTGTCCCAATTTGTGTACCCCTGGCAGAAAATGCATTTAAAGTGTGGTGGGTGTGGTATCCCTTGAGAAATCCTCCTTTAATGCATTCTAACAATGTATGGTGGGTGTGTTGTTCCAATTTCTATTATCCCTCATAGTAGACCAATTTGTTGCATCCCTCATGGCAGATGCATTAAAGGTGTGGTTAGTGTAATATCCCCTAAGAAATCCCTCTCGGTGTATTATAACCATATATGGTGGGTATGATATTCTATTGTGTTTTTTATGTTACCATAACTTTTTTTCATAGTGGAGAATTAGGTTTGTTTGATCGAACATCTTAAAAATTGAAAAGTATGTGGTCACTAAAGGGAGCATTAATAATATGGTTTATTATGTGTAAGCTTAATAAACGATTTGAATTCTCATCTCTTTTGTGATTTTTATGCAAGCATGTTTTATAATATGATAATCATCGGATTAGAATTTATATTTCCTAATTATGTCTTTCACCATGTTATTGTGTGACCTCAGCAAGAGCCATTTCCATGTTTAGGTAATTTGTTTTGTCAGTATATTACCGTACTCATAGTACACTTGTGTGATCACTATGATGATTTAGCTTTAATCCCATTGGACAGAAGAAGATTTGCAGGGCTATGATTATAGGCTAGATTATGTTGATGATGATGACACAAGCCTTTAGTTGGTCATTGCTTGGGGATTAATATTTAAATTTTTTACTTTAGTTAAGATTACACCTAATCAGCTTAGATTATTTTACCCACTATGTTGGGATGTTTTTACTTCTTTATGATTATTTAAACTCTTAGTTTAAATTTCTGTATTTAGATTTTTATATCTCTCCCATGTGTATTATTCTCGTCGTTATTATTATTACTATATTGTTAGTAAGTACATTCTTTTATTTATTCGTCCCCTTTTTCCTTACATCAAACATGAGGTTGGTGGTGGCAACATCCCCACTTTTATTTTGCTTCTCTTCCACATTATCTTCAAAATGAATATATATATTCTAAAATTTGGGGGTGTTATTACCATCCCACCCATAATTTGTCCATTTCTTCACCTTGAAACCCCCTCTTCTATGCAAAACACTACCCTCACCCCTTTTGCTACATGTAATCCCTACTAAACCCAACCCAACCAGCATGAACTATTCAAGCACCTAAGCTCCATGGAGCATGGATGGCCACCAAAAGAAGAAGAAATAGGGAAAAATTTATTTGGTAGAATTTATTTCATATAAAAATAATTTTTATCTAAATAAATTCTTAATCTTTTATCTATAATTAATTCTGATTATTTTTTTCTTTATTTTTAATTTATATTTCTGTGTAATTAATTCTATAATTATGTTTGGCTAATTATTTATTGTTAGGGAATAAATTAAACCTTAGATTAGGGTTTGAATTATAATTTTATTTTCTTTGTTTCTTGATATTGTTTCTTGACTCTATTTTAATTGCTATCGTTTATATATATAATTCTGTTAAGTATAATTTATTTGGTACATGCCTTGTTTTGGTTTCCTCATAAGTGACAGTATGTAGAATTATTTACCTGCTAGGTGGCCATCTAAATATACTATAATTTATATTTATAAATTGCAGCTAGGTTAGATAACAATTTATCTAATAGTTTTCTGATTCTAACCAAAGTAGTAAAACATTTAGATACGTGTGGGTCAAGGAAAGGAAATACATCTAGACATGCTTTGTGTACTAGTTTGGGTAGTTAGATTGACAGCCTTCCAATTACACTTAATGCATTAAATCTAGTTAAATATAGGAGCCGCTTATTGCTTCTATACTGCTAGTATTTAATAGGGTTAATATTAGCGCTTTGTCGTATTAATTAATTAAGGGAAGTAATATAAGGTGTATGGACTCACTTTTGGTGTACAACTTGGTCGATCTATTTCTCATAATTAAAATATGACTCCGAAATTAATATTATATTTTTACCTAATCTAGTGTTGGATTTTGATTTTCCTAGCACCTTTATTATATTTGCGGGTTTCCCATTATTTTTATTAGTTTATTTTATTTTATTTATTCCTTTTATTATTTTATTATTTTTATTTTTATAACCCCCATTAGTATTTTCTTAAATAGTTATTTTGTGTTATTTAGGATTTTATTTTAGTTTAAGCTAGTTAGATAGAGGTGAGCCCTCTCAATCCCCGACCTAGAACGATACCCTTATTTACCAGTGCTACAATTGAAAACAAGAGGGTTTAAATTGAGTGACAGCTACGGCTGATAAGTGTGACTTTTACATCTTATTCCTAAGGTTTATAAGAGTTTTTACCTTTAATTTTAGTCGGAATTCTCCTTTTTTGTTCTTGTTACTGCCTTTGTGTTGTGAAAATTTGCAGGGTCTCAAGCAACAAAAAAATCATGAAGGATGAAGAAAAAGAATAACCTTAAAGGGAGAATAAAGGAGAAAAAAGGAGCAAAGAGGAGCAAAAGTTAAAGTAGAAAGAGATTTAGAGCTAAAATGTAAATTCTGGAATAAATGAAAGAAAGAATGCATATTTAAAGTATATGGGCCTGAAAGAAGTGATATTTAGACCTAGAAAAGGTCTGAATTTAGAGAAGCTTTCAACATAAAAGTTTTAGATCTTTTTAATAACTTTCAAACGAATCTAAAATCTGCTTAATCGGAGTTATGATGAAAAATTTATGGTTAAAATACGCATCATTGTCAAAGCTGACTCGGAAAGCCCATTTTTACCGAAACCCTAGCGATCCACGAGGCGGTAATATAAAAACTCTCATTCTAATATCTCAAGGAGCCTCCACTCCCTCTCTTTTCTCTCTTCTCTATCCTCTTCCCCAATTCATCAAGATATCTCTTGTAAATTAAAGACGGAGGTTCAAGAAGTTAATTTTTGCAAGAATTTGTGAACATCAAGGGTATTATCTAATGATATTTTCTTTATCTATGGAATCTCTTATTGTTGTTAATATTCTTGCTATGAATTTGATGGGCTAGATCTTGTGCTAAGGTGAAGGGTAATTTCCCCCGATCCTAATGTGTTGAATTATTGCATCCTTTTTTATTCAATTCATAATGTATGTGTTGTGTTATTGATTAATTGACGGATTTTTGAACCGCGGCCGGGTTCTGATTTTTGGTGTGGGAAATACCGGTGAGATCGAGAGATAATCCAATATTAGACTCAATAGCACAACGGGAGATTAAATTGTAGGTCGAGAGACGATGGATTTGACCTCTTCAACAATAAAGGAGGAACCTTTATAGACTTTAATCCATTACATTCTATTAGACTCTAGATATGTAATAGGGTGGTTGTGGCTTGAGAAAGCACAACAATTTCTATCCTTGTTGGCATGATTGATTATGATTGTTGAATTACTTTGTGATGTGATATTCGATTACATGTGAGGATCGGGGGCGATGAACCGGAACCTTAGCTCTTCTATTTATTTGGGTGACTTGAGTGCTATTTTCCTTTCTTTTTAGCTTATTTAGTTATTTTAGCTTAAAATTTATTATTTCATATCATCTCGTAGTCTAGACATAGTTAAGTTCTATCATTGTCCTAGTGGTCATTCACCAATCCTTGTGGGATCGACCTTGACTACTACTCTGACCCCGTGCACTTGCGGCTAGGAACGTGTCAACGGCCACACCAATTTTTGGTGCCGTTGCCGGGGATTGGTAACTTCACCTTTATTTTGCTAGTATTTTTAGTGTTTTTTTCTTTTAGTTTATTTAGGATTTTTGGTGTATTTTTGTTTTCCTCTTAACTTTTTCCTTTGAAGTGTTAGTGTTTTCAGGTGGCTATGAGGGGATCCTTAGGCTATGGACAACTTTGCATGAATCTTAATGAAAGAGTAAATGAGGTAAGTTCAAGTAATCTTGATGATAGACTTAACCAACTCACTACTCTTCTTTTGCAGGTAGCCACGGCTACTGGAGTTATTAATACAAGCGTAGTGTGTCATACATAAGGAAATCCATATGCTTACCATTCACAAGCTATGAGTGGAGGATGGACACAACCAAGTGCTCAATCTTTCAATGATTCCCAAGAACATGATCCCTATACAAGCGCATGCTATTCAGAAAGGAGGTATCACCCCAACTTTGGATGGGAGATGAATGATCATTATTCATTATCATAGCAAGACCCTTACACACACCAATATGAAGTTTCAAAACATTATCAATATCCTCAACAAGAATCTTCTCCAGTTTCAGAACCCTCAAGTTTAGAAAAAATGGATAAGCTTTTTGAAGCACTGACAAATGGTCAAAATTGGTTGGTAGACGGGAAAAATCAACTCATAGAGAGTCAAATTAGACAAGATGAAAGGATGTCAATGCTAGAGGATCAAATGGGTTATGTGGTTGATATGATCAATCAATTACAACACAAAATGAGCTCTCTAGTAATTCAATTTCAAATTCGAGAGTTATGAGTATGATGATGCCATATCTAAATGTAAGGATGAGCTAGTTGAGGAGGTTTCCATGGAGAACATTGAAAAGCAATATCACGTGGAAGAAGAGCTTGTAAAATTAGAAGAAGAATCTCATCAAAACTAGGGTCAAGTGAACAAAGAGAAGTATATGGATGACAAGACTATCACTTTCATCTACCATAGACCATCTTTGAACATTTATTCCCCACTTTTGCTTGGAGATTACCATGAGACACAAGGTAAGCCTTTGAACCGCTTTGATTTTATTTATGCTAACCATACTCCTTGTTTTCCCTCTTTTAGTAGGTTGTATGGATCCAAGAGTGAAGAGAGTAATCAAATCACCTTGGATACATCTAATAAGAAGCATGATGCTACAAAGGAGAGGTTATGTTGGAAGGATGTTTTCAAAGATTTTGAGACGGGAAAATATGTTCTTCCTTTGATAAAGAGATCACCATACATGGACATGGGACAAAACATTATCTCTTTACACACCTGCTTATATCCCATGATAGGTAAGTTACGTTCTTGCTGGATCAAATCATTCATTAAATCTAATGTTTTATCTTTTTCTTCCTTACAAGATAAAGATGATCATCATGAGGAAGGATTTGGTGAAGCAGCTCTCAAGTGGACGTATCCACCTTGAACGAGAAAAACCGAGATCATGTCAGGCTGAAGACATAAAAACAAGCGCTAATTGTGAGGCAACCCAATGTCATAAGGGAGTTTTCTATCCTCTAGTTATTTATTTATTTAGTTTTTTATCTCCATACTTTAAATTACATGTTTGCCTAATTGTTTACATGTTGAGAACAATGTGTGATTTAAGTGTGGGGGTCTGTGTGTGTTATGTTTTCGCAAAAAATAAAAAAATTAGATTTTTTAGTATTTTTAGAGTCGTAGGACCCTTAACTAGTTAATGAGGAGTATATCTTTGAAATAGAAAGAAAAGATGATCATAAGATCAAGAGAAAGTAAGTGGAGATTTTTTTGTTAATTTTGATATAGGGAACATATATCTACGTGTCTAAATTTGAATGGAGAAAGAATATGTATAATTGTCTAATCACCGACATGGCATGTAATCCTCTAAAATTTTAGAAAACCAATAATTTAATAAATGGCTTTTATTCGAAATAAATTAGCTTTTAAAATCATTTAGTTTAATTATTTTATGGATTTTCGAGTATAAAAATTTGGATAGGAGTATTTAATAAATTAAAAATAAATATTTTTTTATTTTATCATATTATTTTTATTTAAATAATGTTTCAAACTAATATTTTACTAAAATAAGCCTTTTTGAACCAATATATTAATTTATATTGAATTAAATTATTAAATTAAATAATTTATCAAAAATATTATATTTTATTATTTTATAAATTAAGTTAAATTATTTTCCCATTTCTCTTTTTCCTTTTTTTTTCTTTCTCCCATTTCCCCTTTTTCTTCTTTCCTTCATTTTCCTTTTTTTTCTCCTTCGGGCCACCCAGCAGGCCAACCTGCCTCCTTGCATCTGGGCCGACGACCCATTCTTCCCCCCACACGCATAGCCGATCCAGCCCTCCTCTCCTCCCTCCTATCTCCCCTAGACCGGCCAGCCAGTCTCTTTTTTTTCCTTCCCTGAATGGCCTACTCCCTTATTTCTTTCTTCTCCACCTTCCTTGACATAGCAGCCCCGATCAGTCCCCTTCGCCATAACTGCCACCATTTGCAGCCTCCCGCTGCCACCTCTTGCAACCACTGCCACCACCTGTCTTCCTCCCCCCTCTCTCTCCCCTGCCCCTTTTTTTCATAATTTCGGAAATTGGGCAGCCATGCACCCCATCCCGTATGGCTCCTTTTTCCTCCCCATCATCACCTTCTCCCTGCCACCCTAAACCCTGCCACCGATCGGCCACCTATCTCCCCTACCCTCCCTCTTCTTTTTCTTCTCCTCTTCAGCCCATTTTCTGCCCCATCCTCTCGAGCCTTTACCCCCGACCTCCTCTCCTCTCTCATTTTCATCCTCTCCCATTTCCACCCTCTCCCATTTCCACCCCTGTTTTGCATCGCCACCGCCCTCCGCTGCTCCTGCCACCTCACCAACCCCCTGCACCACTCCCTTCCACCCTCCACCTCAGCCTTGCGCCACCACAACGTCCCTCTCCAGCCATCCTGCAGCCCTTCTTCTTCCCCACTTATTTTCTCCCAATTTTCCCCCTTCTCGGCAGTCCTCCTGTAACGCCGCTGATCGCCACCTTCGTACCGCCTCTGTCGCCATCCAACCCACCATTCAACTTCCTACAACCTCCTCTACGATCCCCATCCATTTTTTGGCCGAAGCAAGTCCCCGATCCCCTTCATTTTTCCCTCCTTTTTTCCTTCCTTCTTAGCCCCTCCACCTCGACCCACCTCGACATCCAACTTCGCCACCTCACTGCCGCCGCATCCACCGCCCTTGGCCGCCAACAACCCATCCCCAGCATCCACCTACACCCCCTCTTCACTCCTGCACCATTCCCTTACCTTGAAACCTCCCCCATCTATCTTCTTTTCTAGCCTAAAGACCCCAACCCGAAAATAGCCATTTTACCTTCCTTCACCCTCCCCTTCGAGCCTTCCTCTAATTATTTTTGCATGAGCTGCATATGCAGCATAAGTTGCTGCAATTATTGGACCATTTTTATTTAAAATTTTAAGGTATAATAATATTTAAGCTAATTATTTCATTAAGTAAATTTTATAAGGTATTATGCTTTGATTTCTTATTTCTAATATAATAATTATTGATATTATTTTTAGGTGTTGATTTTTCTATTTAAAGCTTGAATCTTTAACCGGGATATAAGGTAATCATTAAACCCCACTTAAACGCATGGATAAACGTATGTTTACACATTAGGATTTTTAATATGTTATTATGTTTGATATATGGTTGTTAGTATAATTTATATGTTGGCTTGTATTGTTTAATAAAAAGGAAAGTATGCCCTTTTATGTGCTATGTGTGTAAATGTTGTCTAAGGGAAGAAGTAGATTATTAATGAAAATGTTAAGTACTTATCCATGTTATTTTATGTTATTGTGACCATTTATGCATGAATATTATTATTGTGAGCCCTAGGGACATTTTACTAATATTTATTGTGCAAGAATGTGGCCTAAATGTGTGGATGCTAATATGTATTATATTGAAATATAATGGTTGGTGGAGTTGGATATTGTTAGTGGAGTATTAATACTATTATTCCATGTTGTAATGTTGATTTAATAAAAGTGGTGTAATAAAGGGGGTAAAGTAGTAATTTTGAAGGAAAAGGGCAATATGGTAATTTTACAAGTGAAAAGGGGTATTGTGGTAATTATGGAAGTTAGGGGCATTATGGTAATTTTATGAACCAAGTAAGGGGTAATTTGATAATTATGCAACCTTAAGGGTAATATGGTAAATTGTCAAGTAAGGAAGGGATGACTTAGCAATTATATAAGGGGTAAATGAGTAATTTATACCTCACATGTCGTTGTGATTGTGGAATTTTATAATATGACTCAAATAACGTTAATTAGCAAGGTAAGAGTATTTGATAATTAGTAAGTGACACGAGAACGAATCCTAATCCAGAATTAGATGAGATTATGATGGCCTTAATGATTTATCTGTGTTATCTTGGATAACTGCCTAAATAAGAAACGACTAATGATACCAGAACGATTGAAAGTGAATAAGTATCTTATTATTGCGCCTTTCGTGATCACTTTAATTCAGACCCCTAATACTTAAAGTGAAAGACCTCGAGATCGGGAATGGTGGCTCTTTAGGGATCGCTACCCTAAAGACGTGGTTTAGCCCATGATTATTTTGGTATTTGCTGGTGTGCCTTTGAGTTGAGCCCCAGCCAGGCCCTATATCTTACTCTATCTAGCTCTACGTACCTAGTTAGGGGGTATGCATACTTATGGATTAGGTGTCCTTATCGGTAGGGTACTGAGTATCTTTATGCACCAGTACGACCAGGGTACCTTTGTGTCCTTGGGTGCATGGTTGAAGGGTACTAAGTAGCTTGTATGCATCGGTACGATCGATGTAGCTTTGTGTCCCGGGTTCTTGATCTCCCATCCGAGGCAAATAAATGGAATTGTTGTGCTGATTAAAGAAAGGAAAAATACTAATCATGAAAGTGAAAGATTATGAGTCGGGCCCAGTTGGATTATGATATTGATTACCAATCCACCGGTTATAATAGTGGCCCAAGAGCGTGTTGCCCTGAAAAATAGTTATGAGTATCGATCCACCGGATATAATAGTGGCCTAGGAGCATGTTGCCCTGGCAAGTGATTATGAGTACCGATCCACCAGACATAATAGTGGCCCAGGAGCGTGTTTCCCTGGATGATGCTGATATATATTTCGATCCACCAGCAATAATATTGGGGGTCCCGAGCTCAATAAAATTAGTCATGGATGTGAAATAAGTTATGGAAAAATACTAATCACTTATAGTGGAGCACCATGTGAGTTGGGGCCAGACCGGTCCACCGGCGAATAATAGTGGCTAGGAGCATTTTGCCCTGGAGACCGATCCACTGCATATAATAGTGGTTAGGTGTGTTCTGCCCTATAAGTGACCGATCCGCCAGCTATAATAGTGGGGTTCCCGCACTCACATGGATATAAAATATGAGATTGATTGAATAATGATGGACTAATGGCTTAAGGCCCAAATGTATTGATTTTGCACTATGACATGGCTTAAGGCCCAAAAGTATCGATTGTTCATGAGAGCAGCGGCGAGGCCAAACGAGCCGCACGGTCTTCAGAGAAAAAAAGGGCAAAGAAAAAGTGAGAGTCAGCCACACAAAGCAGGGCTAACGTGGAAAGAAGAAAACAGCGCACGAAACAAGAGATAGACGCAGGCTTGTGAAGTAGAGGCCTAACGTGGACGACGTAGCCCACGGAATAAAAAGCAACAGACACGCTGAGGGAGCAGAGCGGTAGAGCCGCATTAAATAAAAGGAGATATGGGAGAGCCTTCATAGGCTCGGACGGAGCGAGAGCGGCAGAGCCGCAAGAAAAACAAAAGGAAGGGACGTCTCCAAGGCCTAGCGTACGAAAAGAAAGAAACTGGTAGGCAAGGCACAAGGCAGCCATAATTATCAGCGCAAGGAAGAAAAAAAAAGTAAAGGAAATTATTGCATAGAAATCAAGGCCACCAAGAGAAGAAGAAACAGGGAAGAATTTATTCGGTAGAATTTATTTCATATAAAATTAATTTTTATCTGAATAAATTATTAATCTTTTATCTATAATTAATTTCGATTATTTTTTTATTTTTAATTTATATTTCTGTGTAATTAATTCTATAATTATGGTTGGCTGATTATTTATTGTCAGGGAATAAATTGAAACCTTAGATTAGGGTTTGAATTAATATTTTATTTTCTTTGTTTCTTGAGATTTTTTCTTGACTCTATTTTTATTGTTATTATTTATATATATAATTCTGTCAAGTATAATTTATTTGGTGCATGCCTTGTTCTGGTTTCCTCATAAGTGACTGTATGTAGGATTATTTACCTACTAGGTGGCCATCTAAATATACTAGAATTTATTATAAATTGCAGCTAGGTTAGATAACAATTCATCTAATAGTTTTGTGATTCTAACCAAAGTAGTAAAACATTTAGATACGTGTGGGTCAAGGAAAGGAAATACCTCTAGACATGCTTTGTGTACTAGTTTGGGTAGTTAGATTGACAGCCTTCCAATAACACTTAATACATTAAATCTAGTTAAATATAGGAGTCGCTTGTTGCTGCTATACTGCTAGTATTTAATAGGGTTAATATTGGCACTTTATCGTATTAATTAATTAAGGGAAGTAATATAAGGGTTATGGACCTGCTTTTGATATACAACTTGGTCGATCTCTTTCTCATAATTAAAAGATGACTTAGAAATTAATATTATATTTTTACCTAATCTAGTGTTGGATTTTGATTTCCCTAGCATCTTTATCATATCTGCGGGTTTCCCATTATTTTTATTAATTTATTTTATTGTATTTATTCCTTTTATTATTTTATTATATTTATTTTTATAACCCCCATTAGTATTTTTCTTATTTAGTTATTTTGTGTTATTTAGGATTTTATTTTATTTTTAGTTTAAGCTAGTGAGATAGAGGTGAGCCCTCTCAATCCCCGGCCTAGAACGATACCCTTATTTATTAGTGCTATAATTGATAACAAGAGGGTTTAAATTGTGTGTCGGCTACGGCCACACCAATTTTTGAGCCGTTGTCGGAGATTGGTAACTTCACCTTTATTTTTCTAGTATTTTTAGTGTGTTTTTATTTTTAGTGTTTTTTTCTTTTAGTTTTGTTTTAGGTTATTTAGGATTTTTTGTGTGTTTTTGTTTTGCTCTTAACGTTTTCCTTTGAAGTGTTAGTGTTTTCAGGTGGCTATGAGGGGATCCTTGGGCTATGGACAACTTTGCATGAATCTTAATGCAAAATTAAATGAGGTAAGTTCAAGTAATCTTGCTACAATTGACAACAAGAGAGTTTAAATTGTGTGCCGACTACGGCCACACCAGCTTGCATTCCCAAACCTAGGTTCCTCTTCCTCCCATGTTGCTCTAGTATAAGGGCCTTACATTACGAGCCCCATGAAGTGTGAGTGTCTCATGGTGGCCACCTTGTTCTATATGAGTGGCTCACATTTGTTCCCATTTGTTGTTAAAGCTTTCACACATTTCTTCCCTAGACAATAGAGACTTAGTCAGGGGGTTTTTTGTGGGTTATGATTAATTGTTGTGAAAACTTTAGTTATTAACTATTAGTTTCTAATATGTATTTTTATTAGGTTTGACATTGTTCATAGGGTTTGCTTGAAAATTAAAAATAAAGAAGTGGTTAAGTATGAAAATTATAATTGTTAATGTGCTAACTGGTATTCTTGATCACCAAATAAAATATTAATGTTTAAAGTGAATGACGTTGAGATTCAGGAATGTTTTATGCTCTAGGGTTAGCTACTCTATAAATAAGGTAGGAGTCTTCAATTTTTTTTTAGTTTCCTTTGTGTGCCTTAGTGCCCCAGTAAGGCCCTAATCTACTTAGTAGGTAATCTACTAGCCCTCTAAGGGATATCGATATGTAATGATTAGATAACGTAGGTTGATAGGTATTGTGTTGCCTTAGTGCGCAAGTATAACCGGTGTACTTTATAAATCTTTGGGTTGTAGAGGGCATTATGCCACCTTTGTGCACCAGTATGACTGGTGTGCCTTATACATCTTTAAGATGACTCTTGTATCCCCACAAGCAATAAAAATGGCAGTAAATAATGTATGGTTATCAGTAATGTATTTGCTTAATGATTTAATAGTTTCCTCCATGCTCGCCTATGGTTTATATAGAAGAATTTATGATGGAATTCTTAGGAAGGTAATATGTCACCCATGTGAGCTAGTATTATTAGAGTACTGTATACATCTCTGAGTTATCTTTTTTCTCATAGCCTTAATTAGAATTGATTTAATGGTTTAGATAGAAGACACCATATTACCCTAGTGCACAGGCATGAATGGAGTACTTTATACTTCTCCAAGTTGTTTTATGATAGGGGATTGATAAAAATTTGGAAAGATAAGGTCTAATTGGAATCAATTAGAACACATAATAATTGACATGATAAGAATACTGAAGAACATAGATTGGGGAAACAGATAACCTTATTAATGTGAACTAATTGTGATTACAAAGAGAATCAAAGAAATCATCACCTAAATGACTCAATTCACCAAGGAAATACAAGAGAACTCAAGAGAGAGAAGAGGATGGTGTTATGCTAATTAGGGTTCTAATTGCATGGCATTTATACTTCACGAGACTATCACAAACATGAAGTGTTTCTTTTTAACTTTGATAGTCTTCAGTATTTCAATCACAACTTCTTCATTTAAATATGGTGTTATGCTAATTAGGGTTCTAATCGAGTTGATTATTGATGCGTTGAAAGACTGAGGCGTCAAGGTCAAATCTTCACATATGTTCATAATAGCTCACATTTCTACTCCAAATTTCTCCAAAACACTTCACACACCAATCCAAGATATTATACACACTAAATATGATTCACAAGGTTACAATGATCCACCTTGATGACGTATTTGAAGTAGATATCACCGGGAACACAAAAGACCATATATAAAAACCCCTGGGCCCCAAAAGGCCCTCATGGTCAACAAACACCAACCAAGTTCAGCAATGCTCGAACTTGTTCACCAACTTGCCTTCAGCAATAGTACCTTAATGTGCTTCATCTAATGATGGAAAAAATTCTGATTCTTTACCAAACATATATCACTTTGACTATCACTATGAATAACGGGAGAACCATAACCAAACCCAAGCTCATGAATGAAACCACCAAGCCACGAAGCTTCTTGAAAAGCCTCAATCATATCCATATACTCAGCCCTAGTAGTGTACAATGCAGTCACATCTTGTAAAGATGACCTCCAGCTCATTGCCAAACCACCAAGACAAAACACATAACCTCCAGTGGATCTCCTATTATCAAGATCTCCACCATAATCAAAGTCAATGAACCCAATAAACACATCATTCGACCTTCCATACTCCAAATAAGCTGATGTAGTACCCTTCAAGTAACTTAAAATCCACTTCACCACTTGCTAGTGAGCCACCCTAAGATTTGCCATATATGTGCTCACAACACTCACAGCTTGAGCAATATCCAGCCAAGTACAAACCATATTGTACATCATGCATCCCACATCATTAGAGTAGGGAACTATGGCCATAAACTCCTCCTCATCTTTATATTTGGGGCAATTTAAAGAAAAAAATCCAAAGTGAGTCACCAAGGGACTACTAACCAGCTTGGCCTCAATCATATGAAACCTCTCGAACACCTTGTTCACACACTACTCCTGTAACAAGTAAAGACACGTCTATTTGTGGTCTCGAATGATTTCCATGCCAAGAATCTTTTTTGCAGCTCCCAAATCCTTCATCTCAAACTCAATCTTCATCATTCTTTTTTCCTTGTTAACTTTAGACAAATCTTTTGCTGTAATAAGCATGTCATTGACATACAAAAAAAGATACACTAGAGAACCATCATCAACCTACTTCAAGTACACATCCATTGTAATCACACCTGGAGAGCCCATCCTCAATCATAAACTAATCAAACCTCTTGTACCATTGTCTAGGTGACTACTTCAGACCATACAGTGACTTCTACAATAAGCACACATCATCCTATTTGCCTTCAATAACAAAACCATCTAGTCAGCACATATAAATATCCTCCTCGAGCTCACCATGTAGAAAAAAATGTTTTAAAATATTATTATTCTAACTCCATATCCTACATAGCCACAAGCTCAAGCAAAGTATGAATAGAAGTATGCTTGAAGACAGGGGAAAATACCTCGTTATAGTCTAAACCAGGTATCTAGCTAAACCCATGTGTGACTAAAAGAGCCTTGTAACTCGGTCCCTCAACACCTGGAATTCCCTATTTGAACTTTTGTACCCACTTGCAATCAACTATTTTCTTCTTCGTGGGTGCCTTCACAAGTTTCCATGTCTAATTCTTCCATAGAGTTTGCATCTCAACCTCTGTAATAGCACATCATGAAGCAGAATCATCACTAACAATGTTATTTGTGTATGAAACTAGCTCTTATACATCAACCACCGTCTTAGCAGTAGCCAAAGCATAACCTGCTAACTGCTCAAAACCATATCTCATAGGAGGCTTCATAATCCTCTGTGGTCTACCTAGAGTAATGCCCCTTTGCTCCACCTACTGCCTGGATCCACCCACTTTAGAAATAGTGGGTCTCATATTAGAAGAGTCTAACAGATCCAAATCAACCTCTACCTCCACCTTATCTATAACACCACACGAGTTCTCTTACTCCACCTTTTTAGACAATCTATCAGAAGAAGACTCGGTCTTTTGGAGGAATATGGACTCATTGAAGGTAACATCCCTACTAGTCAAAAACTTGGATGTAATTGGGTCCCATAACCAGTACTCCTTCACACCGGATGTATAACCAAGAAAAATACACTTCTTGGCTCTAAGCTCAAGCTTCAAATAATTCAAATAACATAGGTGGGACATCTAAAAACAAACAAATCAAAATAATCAACTGGTTTGCCATACCATACCTCCTTAGATGTCTTTAAATCAATGGAACTATTGGGTGACCTATTCACCAGGAACGCAGCCATGTGAACTGCCTCAGCCTAAAACTCCTTACCTAATCCATCTTGTGACAACAAACATTGAGCTTTCTCTAATATGTTCAGATTCATCCTCTCAACAACCCCATTCTGTTATAGTCTTCCAACATAAGTGTGATGCCTAGCAATACCATGGTCCTCACAATAATCAATGAAACTATACTCCACAAACTCAAGGCCATTATCTATTCTAAGACACCTCACTTGTCTCCTAGTCTACTTCTATAGTAAGGTCTTCTAATGCTTGAAAACACCAAAGACATCATTCTTATTTCTAATAAAATAAGACCACACCTTTCTAGAGAAGTCATCAATAAATGTTAGTAGGTATCATGAACCATCCATGGAAACCACCCATATAGGACCCCACAAATCAAAGTGAACATAATCCTGAGGCCCCTTCATAATATATGTAACCTTTGAAAAGTTAACCCACTTCTACTCTCCAAACACACAGTGCTCACAGAAATCCATAGTACATGTACTCTGCCCATCCAATAACCCTCTCTTAGAGAGTTCAATTAATCCTTTGACATTCATGTGTCCTAGTTGTAAATGCCAAAGTCTAGTAGCATCTAACTGAGACATACTCAATGATGTTACCACAACTTCTCTCTCAATAGTGGAACCAACAAGCACATATAGTGTTCCGACCCTCTTAGCTTTCATTACAATAAGATCCCCTCTAGTAGTCCTCATTATCCCATCCTTTATCACTCAAAAATATCCATTATAATCCAAGGAACTCAATGAAATCAATGTCTTGATCATTTCGGAGACATGTCAAACAATAGACAGTGTTTTGACCACAATATCAGGTATCTTCGCCTTCACTACCCCTAATCCCAGCATCATTATCCATAAGAACTACTCCACCTTGAGCCATCTCATAATTTTGGAACAATTTCTTATTAGGATAAATATGGTAAGAGCATCTAGATTCCAAGATCCACCTATCCATAATATTGGTATGACTATCAGTGGCAGTCAACACATCACCATCACTATCATATTGGGTTATAGCAGCATCATTCTTTATGCTAGATGATTCACTAGATTTATCTCCAAATTTTGTATTAGGAAAAAATTTCTTAATATGGCCCTTCTTGTGGCATCCATAGAACATGATATTCTTGGATTTGTTATTCCTCAACTTTCACCTGGAATTCTTCTTCTTCTCACCAGAACTCAGTTCCTGAGTTATACCCCTAGCTAAAATTCCCTTACTATATGAGTCACTAGAACCTCCTCCAGTCAACTAATTCTCAATTAGTTCCTGTTGTAGCAGGGTAGTATTAACATCATCAAGAACCAACTCACCATCCTTCCCATACAGTATGGTCTCATGAAGATTTTTGTAATCAGTAGGAAAATAACATAATAATTTAATAGCAAGATCTTTATCCTCCAATTTGAAATCTATATTCCTCATATCCATAATTATAGAGTCAAATTCATTAAGATGAGATTATAGGGATTTTCTATTACACAAATTCAACTCGTGCAACTTTGTCTTCAACAACAAATGATTTATCACCGACTTCATCATGTATAGATACTCCAACTTGAGCCATAGGGATGACGTCATTATTTCTTTAGCCACCTCATGCAAAACCTCATTAGACAAACAAAACTATATGGTGGAAAGAGATTTTTGATCTATCTCCTCAAATTTCTCATCTGTCATCGAATCAAGTTTCTTTGATTTCCTTCGTAATGCCTTCTCCAATCCATTCTAAATTAGTATTTCCTTCATCTTCAACTTCCATATGTCGAAGTTCATGAACCGATCAAACTTCTCTATATCAAATCTTATAGGCATCCCAAATATGAACTCTATGCTTTAATACCAATTTGTTAGGGATCGATACCAATTTAGAAAAATAAGATCTAATTAGAATCAATTAGAACACACAAGAATTGAGAAGAGAAGAACACAAAAGAAGACAAATTAGGGAAACAAATGATCTTATTGATGTGAAGTAATTTTGATTATAAAGAGAATCGAACAAATACTCACCTAAATCACTCAACTCACCAAGGAATTATAAGATAACCCAAGAGGAGAGAAGATGATAGTGTTATGCTAATTAGGGTTCTAATCTCATGCTATTTATACCATACGAGACTATGACAAACATGGTCCCCCGGTACTTCTTTTCAGCTTTTACAATCTTCATCATTTCGGCCACAAATTATTCATTTGACCTCCAATCAAGCTTATTCTTGATTTTTTGGAAAGATAATAGAAATATATACAACGTTTATGTTCAACAATTTTCCAAATTGTGGTTTCATCGAATGTCAAAAATTCATTTATTTCAAACATAACTCACAGTTCTACTCCAAATTCCTCTAAAACACTTCACACACCAATCCAAGCTATTGTACACACCAAATACAAGTCACAAGATTACATTTTATCTACCTGTGGTGCTTTGAATTTTATTGGTATGATTTGTTGATATCTATATGATATGAAATAATTGTGATGGAAATGATTAAGTATAATGGTATTATGAGAATGTTCCTTGGTAATGTATATGATATGCCCTGTATTATCATTTTCACAATCACATATGTTATTTAATATGTTTATTCCATGTTCCTCTTTTTATGTCATCTATGTGCTCCATGTGAATTGTACATGCTTATTTTTTCATAGTAGCTTATACAATATTATTGTACTAATGAGTTCCATACTCTACCAATTCAATGTGTAGTTCTAACTCTATAAGAATATTATTGTGATACTCATTGATTAAATGTCTTTATTGTTTTGCTTGTGATGAGTGTAATAGAGTTTGACATAAAGTATTTTTATCAAGGACTCTCTCTCTCTCTCTCCTTGAACTTCTATATCAATTTTTTTCATTATATCTCTTTTCTTCTTTATATTTTGTATTATATATCATGGTGGGATCACGTGCTTCACACACTTGACCCTTAGAAACAAGGTTACTTTTACCTTACATATGGCATATATTCGATATATATAGTGCCTCTTCTTTATTAAATATGTAGTAATGCCCTTAAATCCTTAATGTTTTATATTCCTGAATGAACTCATTAAAATGAAATTTTTTAAGTGCTAAAAACTAGGGCGCTACACTTAGCTTCATACGTCTTGAGAGGAAGTACAACATCCTTTGGAACCATATCTTTTAAGAATTTGAGAATAGAAGAAAAATTTGTATCGCTCTATCCATTAGTAGCCTTTAGGTTTTTACAACACAAATTATAACCTTGTAAAATTTTTACAACCATTACATAAAGGCACATCAAAATCATTAGCCAACTTCTTAAACTTTTGTGTGAAAATTTTCTTAAACATTATTTTTCAAGTTTTCCATGTAATCAAAGTTAGTATTAGTATGAACATCATCAAAGTCAAAAACATTAGATTGATCAAAAGTTGACTCTCTATGTCATATTCACCTTGCGTAACTCAAATCAATTCCATGGACAATGAGATAGCCTCATATTTTGTTGATTTCTCTCCTAATTATGTTGCCACAATCTACACATTAGTAAAATATCCACAAAGGATCTTCAAAATGTTTGTTGGAAAACCTTATAAAGTACCCAACACCATCTATATAATATCTAGATAACCTACTAGCATATATCCACATTTGATCCATGATGATATGTACAAGCCCCTATATTTCAAATAGAATATAGTAAAATAAATTAGACAAGGCAAGCTCCAAACACCACCACCATTAAAATAGATTTTGTTAGTCACAACTTCTAAACTTCCATCACTTTCCTTTATTTACATCATTTTTGGTAATTTTTTCAGATACTATGGTTTCCTCTATAAGACATAAACATAAAAGTATTATCATATAGAGTTTACATCAAAAAACTAAAAAATAATTTACACAATAGTTGTACAAGAAAATATCAAACAATATGGAACAAGCAAAACCGACATTCAAAACATCATACAAAAAGTTGCTAAAAAAATCCCATAAGAACAAGGAAAAAGCATCATAAATAAAACAAGAATGATAATGGAAGATGAAGGGCATCAAAAAAAAGTGAAAACAACATTGATAATGGTGATAATGGTAGAAGAATAAGACGAGAGTAAGTGATCAATTGAGGTGTAAAAATTATAAGGGTGTGAAGAAGAGAGGTAAATGAATTAAAAATGGATCACCTAGGTTAAAGTAATAAAAAAATAGTTGGGAAGGGAATATTTGATAAGTTTTCAAATAGAATCATGACATAAACTATTTTTTTAGAAAAAAAGTAAATATATCATATATATATACATATATATATATATATATATATTACATTTTTTATAATATAATTGTTGTGTAAAGCCAATGCATATTAAGTATTTGTTTTTTTTATAATCACCCTATAAAATCATTTCAAAAGTTGATAATATATGGAAGTTTCTATATTATAATATATGTGTATGGTTTCCTATTTGAAGAAGACATTATACGTAGATTCTTTCAAGAAACCACTATGTATGACCTTCACATGCTACAGATTTCACTTCCCTTTCCCTTTTTTACTAGGCAACTCAATACATGATAGGTCAATTTTGAACTATCTAATACTAATTGTAGTGTATTCCTAACAATATAGTAATGGCCATACATCAAGTTTTGCCCACCTCGACATTGATGATGCATGATCTCCTTGATCCTCAACATGTTATAATTTTCTATTCACCTCCTTTCTCTAATATGAAAATACTTCATCCTCTAATTTTACTTTCTCCAACTTCTTGGTTCTAAGGTAGGTTCTTTGATCTCTTGTTCCATGTAAAATATAATGAAGAATAAGTGCGAGGTTCAATAAAAGAGGAGAAATAATATATTGCACTTTTTTCAATCTAATAATTTATTCAATGACATTAATCTAGCTTATATAAAAATACAATATAAATCCACATTACCTTGATATCAATAAGCACTTAACCTTTAACTCTACTACTAACAAATAAACAATATGAGATTCTAAAGTTTAAAATATATTGACTAACAATGTAAAACTGCTTATATTAGATAAACTAATAGATGTGAATTAAAGTTGAAATTGATATAGTAAAATGACATCTAATTCTTCCTAATTAAATAATAGAGTATAGATAATAATATAACACCCCACTTTTACTGCTGAAAATTTTTTATTTACAATAGAAGCATATAACCAAAATAGTGGGTGTTACTACCATAATTAACAAAATTCTGATTTACCAAACCATCCTTATATCAATCACAAGGCCAAAATCATACATAATACAAAAAGGTAATCAGAAACAAAAGAAACTTTTATAAATATAAGTCCAAGTTTAGAGATTAACTCCAAGTTAAAATAATAGAATACAAAATGTGGGATACCTTGGATCTAAGAGTCCAAAAAGGTATCTATGTAAAACATCATTGGGATAATATAACTCTATGCCCAAACACCCAGAACAGATAAGAGGTCACTCATCCCCACCTAGTGCATCAAAAGTAGCAAAGTTACCTAGTAGAACCTCATAAACCTGCACAAAAGCACTAGGGCCTTCTACTCTCGAGAATGAGAAGCACCCAAAAAAAGGATGATCAAAAAGTTGTGTATTGAGTAAGGTAATAATACTAATGGATCTGGGGTAAAGATAAAAACATGCATTAATAGAATATGATAAGTACACACATAGATTATGAAAAAAAATCACATAAGGTAATTGATTTTACATGTCTCTTTAATAGATATAACTTTTTTTGTTCTTTTATTTATGCTAAGTTCAAGGACCCCACTATTGTTAAACTCACAAAATAGTTTGAAGCACCTTCTCAGGGAAAGTACCTAAACCACTATAATCCTCCGGTGAAATGGATCTGAAAATATCATCTAAGTCCTGGCTCACATACTTTTCACTATAAATCATTATTGTCTTATCCATTAGGTTACTCAATTCATATTCTTATTCACAATGAGCATGAGCCCCACTCTTATTAATCCAATGGAATGGAATCAAATACCTTATCAAACATAACACACCTAATCCACTATTATTATCCAATGGAACGAATCTAAAAACATCACCTTCTTAGGGCAAAATGCTTCTGAGCCACCATTACCATCTAGTGGAACGGATCTGAAAACACTAATTTCACACTTTAGGCATAACTTCTCCCATATAGATCATTTACCCACAAAATTTAGTGCATATTCCTAAAATATTATTATTATTAACATATCTAAAATTCAAGGTCTAACTCCCATGTCTTACACATGCAATAATAGCCCTATATCAATAGTTACTATTCTTAGGGTTTATAAACCCTACTTTCACAATTATGTCATAACTTTCCACGTAGAGCTCAAAAACTTACCAAATTTAATATACATTCCACAAACACTTATATTAACAACATATTTGAGTTTCGTGGTCTAATTCTATAGTTTCGCACAAATTATAATAGCCTCTTCACTTTATAGTTACTATTCCCAAATCAACTTAATTTCATACTTTTATTAAACTTAGGTTATTGACAACTACTCTAATACTTCACGTAGTTTAATTAGCATATTTTGGAAGATAAAAAACCTTAGAATACCATAATTTCCATATTTAATTGGAGTTGAGCAAAATGCTCTTATTGATAGCATAACCTTTATTTCATGTGTGTCTTATGTGTTTAGTAACATTATTCCCAAATTCACATTTTCTCCAAAGGACTTGCCATAATAATGGCACATTCACCATACCATAATTAAAATCCATGATATAACCACATTTCACACTAAAGGATTTTTTCACATAAAATAACAATATCGCATGAACCCTACTTACTCTTTACTAACATATAATATCAAACACATATTATAGTTCTATAATCATGTATGATTTCATATAATCACAATAACTTGTTACCCAATAAAAAACATGTATATCACTTAGCAATCAAGAACCCTAGAATACAATAAGTATCCTTACAAAATGACTCCAATTTCTAAGCTTGCAAAACTATTTTTCCTCTTTCAGAACCATGGAAAAATCACCTAAGAAAAGCATAATAAAACTTTATTAGGATAAAAAAAAACCTAAGTAATTAAATGCTTAAGGAAATAGGAGGATAAATGAAGGAATAAAACCTCACCAAATAAGGCTATTGTTTGTGAAGAAATTACGTAACCAAAAGAGGAAAGTAGAGGATGGGGCTTCAACAAAAGCTATGGAAGTGAAAGGGGGAGTTGTAGCCAAAGCTACCAAAGGGAAGGCTTAGGCTATGGGAGAAAATGGTGCAGCAAGAAAAGGAGAGAGGAAAAGTTAGCAGAAGATAAGGGAGGTGTTGAAGTGGAAATGGCTGAATGAAGAGGATTAGGATCAGTGGTTTTAGTTGGTGCTATGGGGCAGGTTGTGGGGACTTTTCTTTGTGGTGATGAGGGAGAAATAAAAAGATTTTCTAGTGGGGTGTGGTTAATTCAGTTTTCCTTGCTGATGAGGGCTTTTGTGGTGGTTTTTGTGGTAGTAAGAAGGGGAAAGGAAGGAGGGGGAATGATGCATTTGGTGTGAAATATTTTGGTATAAGGGGTATATGTAGGCACTAAATGTGCCTTTTATGGACACATGTACATAGGAAAGGGAGAGGTGAGGTGAGGTGATAGGGCAAAAAAATTCAACCTTGGCCCTAGAAATGAGGAAAGGTGAGCTGATAGGGTAGAGGGATAGGCTTGGAAGTGGGTTGGCGTACATGAAAGAAGAAGATAAGGGAAGAGAAAGGTGAGGATTGGCAGAGGTGGAGTTAAAAAAATAAACCAGGAAAGGAGGAGGAATGAAAAGGGGAAAATAAAAGTTTGTGTTTTGATTTAGGTTTAGATTAAAAAAAAATTGGTTAAAGTATTAGGATAATTAAGTGAAATGAATATTCGGGATTAGGTTTAAGTTAGAAAAGATATTAATAACCCAAGATAAAATTGGGGTTAGGTTATAATTGAGGATTAGGGAGTTAGGGTAAGATAGAAATATTAATTTTTTGATATTATAATTAGCCTATGATATTAATTACTTAGAGTTAGGATTAGCTAAAATTTCAGGGTATTACATCACCACCCCTTTAAAAGAGACTTCATCCCAAAAATCAAAATTTGAGGTTGGGCGAAGAGAAAAAAGATGTAAGAAAGGTGATCTCAACAGCTAACCCTATCAAAGTTGCTACTATACTAATGGGGACTTTCCCTTTAAAAGAGAGAGAACCCAAAACCTAACACTCTTGAGTCAAAGAGCTCAGGGTGTAACTAGAACATGACCTTCTCAATCTCCTAGGTTTCCTCCTTAGCTTTGTGCCATATTCAAAGAACCTCCAACAAATGAACTAAACTCATTTGATCCTATCAAACCTTTATATCAAGAATTTGCAAAGGCCTATCCTTATCGATCAATGAATCATAAAGCTCTATCTCATCTTGTCTGATCATGTGGGACGTGTCTATGATATACTTCCTTAGTTAGGATATGTGGAAGACATTATAAACTAAGTCTAAGTCTGGTGGAAGCATTAGGAATTATGCAACCTCTCCAACCCTATCAAGAATCTCATAAGGATCGGTATGCCTTAAGCTTCGCTTACCATTCTGACCAATTCTCTACAACCCCTTAATGGACGAAACCCTCAACAGAACTCTATCCCCTCGCTCAAATCTATCACTACTACATCTCTGATCTACATAAGTCTTCTAACGACTCTAAGTTACTCTCATCATGTTCGGGGTCAACTGAACCTGCTAATTTGCCTCCTCAATAATCTCTGATCCAAGTAAAATTGTCTCATTAAAGTAGCTCCGGCAAAAGGGTGTCCGGCACTTATGTCCATACAGTGCCTCAAAAGGGTGACATCCCTATGCTTGCATAATAACTGTTGTTATATGAGAACTGAAAAAATATAGATGTTCCTCTCAACTACCTCGAATATCCAAAACATAAGTTTGTAGCATATCCTCAAGTGTCTGGATTATCCTCTCGGTCTGCTCATCTATAGTTGGGTAGAAAGTCATACTCATCCTCAATCTCGTGCCTATACCCTCCTACATCATTCCCCATAAGTGCAAAAGAAATATTGAATCCCTATCAGACACTATATCAGTAGGGAGCCCATCATAAACCTCAAATATGTCTTGGCCAGCTGATCCATACTCCAAGTCAACTTCATCGGCACATACGCTGCAGACTTAGTCAACATGTCGATGATCACCCAAATTGTGTCGCACCCATTAGAATTCCTCAATATCCCACTAAAAAAATCCATTGAGATGGGTCCCAATTCCATCCTAGAACATATAAAGGCTGAACTAACCCTACAAGACTCTAGTGCTCAATCTTGACCTTCTAGTAGGTCAGACACCTTGACACAAACTCTACTACCTTCCACTTTATGTGAGGCCAACAATAGATCCTCGTGAGGTCCTTATACAAATTATCCCTTACTGGGTGAATAAAATATGAAGTATACTAACCTCCTCTAAATTATGGCGCTTCAAATTAGTGCAATTCTATAGCATACGCCATCTACCCTTGTAGTGAATGCTACTATTCTCGTGAATCTAGAAACCCTTAGCCCAACCATCCTAAATCTTTTATTAAATCCTCTAGATTTTAACATCCCCAAGATTTCCTATTCACATCTCATCAAAAACCATCAGCGTTATTGTTAAAGCATACTTCGAAACCTCATGAGCGTGACATCTTTATGCTCAAGGCATCAGCAACAGCGTTAGCCTTACCCTCGTGGTAGGTTAACCCGATATCATAATATTTTACTAACTCTAGCCATCTCCTATGCCTCATATTCAACTCCTTCTGATTGTATATACTTGAGGCTCTTATGGTCGGTTTAGAATCTACACTAAGTCCTATAAAGATAATGCCTCCAAATATTTAGTGCAAAGATGACTACTACTAAATCTAAGTCATGTGTCGAGTAATTTTTCTCATAATACTTCAACTGACAAGAAGAATAAGGCACTAACTTACCATATTGCATCAAAACACAACCCAGCCCATTCTTTGATGAGTCACTGTAGACCTCAAACATGGCTGATCTAGATGGTAGAGTTAAAACCGATTCTGTAGTGAACCATCACTTCAACTCCTAAAATGCTCCCCAACAAGCATCATCCCACTAAAGCCCAGTTGTCTTCTTTAGGAGGTTTGTCAAGGGATAAGATACCTTTGAAAAGTCCTAAAAACACATATATAGTACCCAGATAAACCCAAGAAACTACGTACCTTGGGCACGCTGATGGGGACCTTCCTCTCAGTCATTACTAAAACCTTAGCCAGATCCATGGTGAATCCTCTTGCTAACACCACATGACCTAAAAATACAACCTCCGAAAGCTAAAATTTGTACTTAAAGAGCTTAGCATACAACTTATGCTCTACAAGGAGTGACAAGGTCATATGTTGGTGTTGCTCATGCGCCTCTCTACTCAGAGAGTAGACCAAAATATTGTCTATGAAAACCATAACAAACTGATCAAGGCACAACCAAAAAATCCTCTTCATCAAGTCCATAAAGAAAGCAGACACATTGGTGAGCCCAAAAGGTATTATCACAAACTCATAGTGCTATTACCTTGTCCTAAAGGTCGTCTTCATGTTGTTAGCCGCAGCAACACTCAACTAATCATATCCTAACCTCAATTCTATCTTCAAGATGATTGAAACACTCCAGAACTAGTCAAACAAATTGTCAATCCTTATAAGAGGATAACAATTCTTGACTATTAGCTAATTCAAACCTCAATAATTTATGCACAAACAAAGGCTCCCATCTTTCTTCTTTACAAACAAAACTAGTGCTCCCTATGGAGATACATTCATGTGGATGTACCTGTGAGCCAATAATTCCTCCAACTGAGATTTAGCTCCCTCAACTCTACCAGTGTCATCCGGTAAGGTGCCTTTAAAATAGTCTCAACCCCCAATACCAACCTGATAATGAAGTCTACCTCACATACTGGCGGCATACCTAGAATCTCCTGGGAAAACACGTAAGGAAACTCTCAAACAACCTAGATAACCTTTAATGTTGACACATCGTTGCTTAGCTCTTGGACCCCACACTAACACATAGGCTAACTATAACACCCCAAAATTAACTCTTTTTTTAAAAAAAATGGAACAATCAATTAAAACTTGTGAATTTCGGGGATGTTACCGCCACACTTAATACCAGACCAGTTCAATCCGACCGTTTCGGTACCAAGTGCCAATGCTAAAAGGAATTTAATTATTAATATAAATCAAATCTAATCAAGACTTCAAATAAGCATTCAATGACTATAAAATAGAAATCAGAGTAAAAAGTTAAATTTCCTTTAAAGGAAATAAGTCTACAAACATTAAGAATTAAACTTGGGAAACCCAATACAAATATGAATAACATAAAGAGATAGAAAAATATAACGAGGGGATTCAGCCACTCCAATCTCGATCCATGAGCCAAATACATGCTCAACACTTGGCCCCATCGGATGCCTCATGAACATCAAAGGCATCAAAATAGGCATCACCCACCTACACAAAGTCAGAAGGGCCTTCTGCTCGTGGGAATGAGCAGCACCCATAAAAAGGGTGATCAGTACGCTACATACTGAGCAAGGTAACCGTGCACTAAGATTAACATAGAAAAACATATAGTCCAATATGGTAGCATAATAACATACGATCATTCAGGTAATTACATGGAAGCCCATTTATAGTTTGGAGCAATAAATTAATTAATCTCTCATCAGAACTCATTTCACACCATGCCTTTTATCAATCTATGTGAGTACAGAAACTCCCACTATTTTAGCCGATGGCTCAGTCACATATAGGGAAACATGCATCTAACTGCTATTATAGTTGATGGATCGGTCATAGGGCACCCAGGTACCTGGCCACTATTATGCCGGTGGATCGATCTGGGCCCGGCTCAATAATCTTCCACTTTACATGATTAATATCTTCAGTATCTTATTCAGAAGTTTAACCCTAGACATGTATGACTAACTCCCTCTACGCGTATCCTCCAAAAGGACCAGTCTCACATCATAAGACTCATGCACCTTCTAACTTGGCCCAACATCCTTTCCTCCTTACCCTAACTCACACTAGCGCCCATCTCCCATGTATGTGGGTCAAGGCTCACTACCTTACACTTCCAAGTCCACTCACCATCTCACTCTAGGGTTTTATTCTGAAACCCTAATTTAGTCCTAAGTGGCTCATCCTACTCCACCTCACACAACCCAAATCATTTTAACACTCTACACATCATAACCCATAGATTCCACCCTCATCATCACACTTTAATCACCAAGTACACGTATGACCATGAAACCCTAAGTAGCCATACTAAACCCTGGCTTGCCACACCAAACCCTAGCTCGGTCTCCTATGCACCCTTATATTGTCCCACGTATAATTTTTCATCCAAAGTGTTCAAACACCCAAACAACACTTCCATTACCTTCCTCACACCCCAATCAACTTTCCATACTTAAATTTTACCCCCATGCAGACTTTACACATCTCATGCAACCCTTCGAACGTTTTCATGCAAACCCTAAAACTCCAAATTGAAACCCTTGATTCACCCATGCAAACCCTAGATCCTTCCCTACATACTTAGATTCTCCCATGCAAACACTAGATCCATTCATACAAAACCCTAGATTCCTCTATACAAAAATATAGGTTCTGCCATACAAAACCCTAGATTCTTCCACTCATGGTCATGCAAAATTTAGATCAAATCCACATCCTTTCATTCCATATCATCACATTACATAACTTAGCATGCATGTCCTAAAGGGCCACATCATATCACATCATAATCACAGCTTATACATGTCATACGCATGCCATAAAGTAACACATGAACATACCTCAACTCCAAGCCACGCTACACATAAAATAGTTATTAAAATACACATAAGATACTTCACATAACATGGCACATGGCATACAAAACACATTACATACATAAGGCCTTAGCTACACCCTTACCTAATACGACACTGGTCTTAGAGCACCCTCTTATAACTCCTTAGGGTTTTGACTAGTCTCTCCTATAAGAGGGAAAAAATAAAGATTAGATTCACTCCTACCAAAAATACTATTATTTTCTAATTTGTTCTAAGATTAGGGTTTTATATATAATAATAATAATAAATAATAATAATAATAATAATAATAATAATAATAATAATAATAACACTAACTACATACTAATGTTTCTAAAGATAAAATTAATAATAGTAATATTGTAAAAGATAATAATATAAGGTTTGAAGGTTTTACCCTAATAATAATAATAATAATAATAATAATAATAATACTAATACTAATAATAGTATAATTTGAAATAAATGGTGAAATAAGGGTTTTGACCCGTCACCTAAATTAATACTAATATTAATACTACTAATGCTAAAAATAATAATAATAATAATAATAATAATAATAATAATAAATATGATAATAGTAATATGTAATAATAATAATAACAATAATAATAATAATAGTATAAATCAAAAATAATGTAAAGTAGGGTTTTAACCCTACTTTGAAATAATAATAATGATGATGATGATGATAACACATAATAATAATAATAATAATAATAATAATAATATAATCGAAATAAAAACATATTAGGACTTTGGCTCTTAATAGCAATAATAATAATAGAATTAGTAGTAGTAGTAGTAGTAGTAGTAGTAGTAGTAGTAGTAGTAGTAATACATAATAATAATACATAATAATAATAATCAAAATAATGGTAATATAATAAAATTAAATAATTAACGCTTGTATAAATAGGGTAAAAAGGTTGAGAGGGTTTAGGGTACCACCTTGGGTTGGTGGTGACAGGAGGCACCGGCGGTGCTGCACGGCGACGGCAACGGTGGCCGAAAAAAGAGAAGAAAAGAGAGATAGTTGAGTGCTAGGAAAAGGAGAGGGAGAAAGAGGTTGGAATTTGGGGTATTTATGGTTGTCTAGGTTGAGAGGAGTAGAATGACGATGGCGGCGCAGGGCAGCGGTGGTGGTGGCCGAGAGTGGAAGAAATAGAGAAAGAGAGGAAGAGAGGGAGTAAGGGGAAAAGAAGGGTAGGGAAAGGTAGAGGGGAGTCTGAAAAGCAGTTTGGGAGGTGTAGGAGGCGATGGTTACGTCGAAAGAGGTGGCTAAAAGTGGTGTGAAGGGTGGAAGAGGTGGAAGGAAGGGTTGGTCGAGGAGGTTACTTTACACGGCTGGAGTTGTAATTCCCCGAAATTTCAAAAGCCTATAGTTTAATAAATAAATATTATTTGGGATAAATTAGCATTTAAATCTATTTAATTTAATTATTTTATGGATTTTTGAGTATATAAAATTGGGTATAAATATTTAATAAATTAAAATAAATATTTTATTATTTTACCATACTTTTATTATTTAAATAATTGTTTAATCCATTATTTTACTACAATTACCCTTTTTAAACCCTTATATTTTAATTATATTAAATTAAATTATTAAATAAATTTATTACCCAAAAATATTATATTTTATTATTTTATAAATTAAATTATTTTATTTAATCCTATTTTCCCTTTTCTTTAACCTTTTCCCTTTTCTTCTCCTTTTTCTCTCCTTTTTTTATTTTCTTTCTTCTTCTTTTTTTTCCTTGGGCCACCAGCCGTCCTGCCTCTTCCCCCACCCCCTACGCTTGGGCCGAAGGCTCGCTTCCTCTCCCCCTTCCTTCTCTCGCGTGAGCCGGCATGCCAACCTCTTTCTTTACTTCCTTTATCCCCGACTGGGCCGGCCCGCTTCTTCTTTCCCTTCGGCCACCCACCGTGCCCAGCTTCCTCCTCCCCTTATTCTTTCTTTCTTCTTCTTCCTCTTTCCCTGACGAAAATGCTGAACACCCTCCATCACTGCCACCCTACCTGCAACCCCTTCCCCCTATTGATCTCCCTATCTATCTATCTCTCTCTCTCTCTCCCGCCATTTCTCTACCCTATCCTAGCCCCACCATTTCTCCCTTCCCCATTCCCTACCATCGTCATTCCCCTCTCTTCTTCTCCCTCTCCCTACCATCGCCATTCCTATACCACCGTACTGCCGCCCTTGAGCCACCCTATCCCCTCCTCTCTCTTCCTCTTCTCTTTCTTCTTCCTTCCCTACCTCATTCGACATTTTCCCAAGCCTCATATGCCTTCCCCGACCTCCTTTTCTTCCCTTATTCTCCTCCCATCTCATACCCTGTTTTTACTTCGCTGCCCCATTCCACCGCTATCGCCGCCTCACCAGCCACCTGAACCACCCTCTGCCACCCTTTACTTCACCCCCAAACGATCACAGCACCCATCAACCCACCCCACAACCTCCTCCCTTCTCCCCTCTTCTTTTTCTCCTCTTATTCTCCCTTCTCGGTAGCCACCCTACACTACCATTTTTCGTTGTTGTTCCGCCACCTATACCGCCACCTGAGCCACCACAATAATCCCTGCAACCCCCTATACCACCCCAAACCTCCTTTGGCTAAAACAACCACCCACAAGCCTTCATTTTTCCCCCTCCCTTTTCCTTCCTTCTCAGCCCCCTATCTCGACTCTCCTCGGTAGCACCACTTTGCATCCTCGCTGCCATCGCCTCGACCGCTCTTAGCCGCCATAAACCTATCCTTGACCACCACCTACACCCCCTCTCCACTCCTACACCCTTCCCTTGCCCCAAATCCTTCCCCATCTACCCCTTTTCTTAGCCCAAAAACACCACTCCCTCCTCCCATTCTTTCCATTTTGAGACTCTCCCCTCATTCCTTTGCATGCAGCCCATGCTGCATGAGCAATATAAGCTAATGCATGCTTGGTTATGTTTTGTTTGATAATTTTAAGGTATAACAGTATTTTAAGTTAATTATTTTATTAATTAAGTGTTATAAAGTATTGCACTTTGTTTTCTCTTATTTCTAATATAATAAACCTTGATATTATTTTTAGGTATTGGTTTTGATACTCAAAGCTTGAACCTTAAACCGAAATACCAGTAAGGTTCATTTTTGCGGGAAGCAATGTAACCATTAAATCCCACTTAAAGGCATATGTTAGCATATTAGAACTTTTAATATGTTATTATGCTTAATATATGTTGTTTAATATCATATGCGCAGTTTCTTGTGATGTTGGATGAAAAGAAGCATGTTAGGTTATACGTTATGTATGAAAATATTGTTTAAGGTAAGAGTTTGGTTGTTAATGAAAATGTTAAGTATTATCCATGTTGTATTATGCAATTGTGATCTTTAATGCATGGTTAATATTTTGTGAGCCTTAGGGGTATTTTAGTAATGTATCTTGTACAAGAATATGGCCTAATATATATATATGGGTGCTAATAAGTATTATATTAAATATAAGAGTTGTGGATGAGGTGTTAATATTAATATTTTATGTAGTAATGATAATTTAATATAAGTGGTGTACTAAAGGGTAAAATGGTAATTTTTAATTAAAAAGTTATTATGGTAATTTTGGAGGCAAGGGCAAAGTGGTAATTTTGTAATTAATGGGTAAAAGGGTAATTTTGGAATTAAAGGATAAAATGGTAATGTTTAATTAAAAAGGGTATTATAGTAATTTTGGAGGCAAGGGTAAAGTGGTAATTTTTTAATTAAAGGATAAAAGGGCAATTTTTGAATTAAAGGATAAAATGATAATTTTGAAGATAAAGGGTATTATGGTAACTTTGGAGGCAAGGGTAAAATGGTAAATTTGTAAGTAAAAGGATAAATTGGTAATTTTAGAAGTATAGGGGTAAGATGGTAATTTTGGAAGTAAGGGGTAAATTGGTAAATTTGGAAGTAAGGGGTAAATTGGTAATTTTTGAAGTAAAGGGGTAAAATGGTAATAATTTTATGAATAAAGGGTAAAATGGCAACTTGTGAATAAAGGGTAAAATAGTAATTAAAGAGTAAATTACTAATTTTTTAATTAAAGGGAAAAATGGTAATTTGGTGAATAAAGGGTAAATTATTAATTTTGTAATTAAAGGGCAAAATGGTAATTTTGTGAATAAAGGGTAAGATAGTAATTAAAGGATAAATTAGTAATTTTGTAATTAAAGGGGCAAAATGGTAAATTTGTGCATGAAAGGGTGTTATGGTAAATTTTGAAAGTTAAGGGGGTAAAATGGTGAATTTAAAAGTAAAAAGGCAAATTGGTAATTTTGTAAATAAAAGAGGTAAAGTGGAAATTAGAAAGGAGTAACTTGGTAATTTTAATAATAGAGAAGGGAAATTTGGTAATTTAACCAACTAGAGGGTAATTTGGTAATTTTTATAATGGAAAAGGGTAGTTTAGTAATTATGATAATAGAGAATGGTAATTTGATAATTAACCAACTAGAGGGATAATTTGGTAATTAGTATAATGAGGAAGGGTAATTTGGTGACCAACTCAAGGGTAATTTATTAATTATAATAAAGGAAAAAGGGCAAAGTGGTAATCTAACCAACCAAATGGAAAATATATTAAGTTTAACAGTTATGAAGGAGGATTAGCGACCTAATAAGTATGGGATATAACTTAGTAACCTAAATCAAGTAAGGGGTAACTTGGTAATTATGTAACAAGGAGGGTAATATGGTCATTTGTCAAGTAAGGAAAGGATGACTTAGCAATTATATAAGTAAAGGGTAAATGAGTAATTTGTATATAACATGTCATTGTGATTGTGGAATTTCGTAATATAACGCTGAATAGCAAGATAAGAGTATTTGATAATTAGTACGTATCACGAGAACGAAATCTAATTTAGAATTATATAAGATTAGGATGGCCTTAATGATTCTTCTATGTTACCTTAGACAACCTTTTGAGTAAGAAATATCTAACGATATCTGAACGATTGAAAGTGAATAATTATCTAATTATTGTGCTTTTGTGATCACCTTAATTAAGACACTAAAACTTAAAGTGAAAGACCTCGAGATCGGGAATTGTGGCTCTTTAGGAGTCTCTACTCAAAAGACGTGGTTTAGCCCACGATTATTCTGGTATTTGCTGGTGTGCCTTTGTGCCCCATCCAGGCCCTATATCTTTCTCTATCTAGCTCTACGGACCTAGTTAGGGGGTATGCATACTTATGGATTAGGTGTCCTTATCGGTAGGGTACTGAGTTAGCTTTATGCACCAGTACGACCAGGGTACCTTTGCATCCCTGGGTTGATAGTTGAGGGTACTGAGTAGCTTTTATACACTAGTGCGACCGGTGTACCTTTGTGTCCCGAGATCATGATCTCCCTATCGAGGCAAACAAATGGAATTGTTGTGCTGGTTAAAAATGGGAAAACACTAATCGTTAAAGAGAAAGATTAATGAGTCGGGCCCAGTTGAATTATATTATGATTACCAATCCACCGGATATAATAGTGGCCTAGGAGGTTTTGCCCTAGATGATGTTTATAATTACTAATCCATTGGATATAATAGTGGCCCAGGATGTTTTACCCTGGATGATGTATATTTGTATTCCGATCCACCGGCCAGAATAGTGGGGGTCCCAAGCTCAATAATTTGATGTGGCTGTGAATAAATTATGAAAAATACTAATCACTTATAGTGGAAAACCATGTGATTCGGGGCCAGACCAGTCCACCAGTGAATAATAGTGGTCAGGAGCATTTTTGTAACACCCCCAAATTTACTACTGAAAAATTTCGTTTAAATCAAAAGGTTTAGCGGAAGCGAAAGAATTAAAGCCGTAAACTTGGGGGTATTACCGCCACACTTAGTACCAGACCGGTTCACTCCTACCGTTTCGATACTAAGTGTTAAGGCTAAACTAAACAATCGTTAAGTAAGAATCCTCAAAACATAGGTTCATAGTTAACATAGGTCATTCACGAGAACGCGAGTCAACAACCGTTAGAATATCGTTTAGGAATACAACTTAAGAGTACGGTTTCAAAACAAGAAGCGTAGTACAAAATATAGCTAAATAAAACAGATCCTAAGGGACCAGTATCCGGATCACCTACTCACTCAAGTCAAGCCTTCCACCCCAATTTAGTAACCGATCAAACATGCATAGGAGGTCTTCTCCCCACCATCGGTAGATCATCACAGGACCCATTTAATCAAGGTAGTATCAGTACGGGTCCAATACTGAGTAAGGGCGCAGGTGCGCTAAGGCCAAGTATACAATCATACCACATAGCATACATAGCACAATCATATAAATAACATACGATAACCCGCAAGATAAGGCCTGAATACTTTTCTGGTGACTTATTCTTTATTCCCATTAATAATACGTTCATTCCACACATATTCTTTAATAGTCCATGTGAGTGCGGGAACCCCACTATTATAGCCGGTGGAACGGTCACGAGGGCCATGCCCTGCCACTATTATAGCCGGTGGACCGGTCACGAGGGTAACATACCCTGCCACTATTATTTGCCGGTGGACCGGTCTGGCCCCGACTCACAAGGTGTTCCACTGTAAATGTTTGTATCTTTCCCAGGTCTTATCAATATTCTGATTAGTTTGTTGAGCACGGAATCCCCCACTATTATAGCCGGTGGAACAGTCATGAGGGCCATGCCCTGCCACAATTATTGCCGGTGGACCGGTCACGAGGGTAACATACCCTGCCACTATTATTTGCCCGTGGACCGGTCTGGGTCCGGCTCAACATCTTTCTCTATAAGTGGTTAGTGTCTTAACATATCTTATTCAAAAGATATTCACCATTGATATGCATAATCCGTTCTCTCTATGCTTTACACATCGCACACAATAAAATTCCACATTCATAACTACACTTTAATCAATAATACACATGATAACACCGAACAACTCTAAGCAGCCATAACCAATCCTAATTGTCCACACCAAACCGTGGTTAACCACTCTTAACCCTATTTTACCATAACAACCATACTTAGCCATCCCAACCTTAATCATCCTCAACAAATCACAATTAGCTACTCCAACCCTACTTAATCACTCCAAAACCCTAATTATGTCTCCTCCATACCCTTATACTACTCCACGTACTATTCTCCGTCCAAAACAGTTAAACTCCCAAATAATATTCGCATTACCTTCCTTACATCCCAATTCAACCTTTCATACGTAAATTTTTCTCCCATGCAAATGTTACACCTCCCATGCAACCTCTCAAACTTTTCACACGAAACCCTAAATCCCATACATTCATTATCTCCCATGGAAAACCCTAACTCCACCATGCAAACCCTAATATCCACCATACCAACATTAATACCACCACACAAGCCATAACACCACCATGCAAACCCTAATACCACCATGTGAACCCTATCACCACCCTACCAACCATAATACCACCATGCAAACCCTAATACCACCATAAGTCATTAATATCACCATGTAATCATTAATACCACCATAAAAACCCTAATACCACCATGCAAACCATAATACCACCATGCAAACCCTAATACCACCATAAGCCATTAATACCACCATGCAAACCATAATACCACCATGCAATCATTAATTAAACTCTCCCGTGCAAAATCATAAAAATTATAAACCTGATTCTCCCACACAAACCCTAGAATTCTCATTTTATTCTTTCACTCATGATTCATTAAAATAATTAGATCAACTCACCTCCCTTGGTCAATCTCCTTCCCCATCCTCCTTTCTAATACATCAATTCCCTCATATGCATGTCTTACAGGATCACGACACATATCATCACATATACATAATACACATGCCATGTAAACATACCACACATATTTCATCTCCATGTCATGCACACACAACATAATTGATAATGATATACGTAGGGTACATAGCATGCGAAACACATAATACATGTAGACACGCAAGAGGCCTTAGTTACGTCCTTACCTAAGGCGACGCGGGGCTTGGAGCACGCTCCTATAACTCCTTAGGGCTTTGGTCGGGGTTACCTATAAAAGGGCAAAATGCTAAGTATTAGTTTCCCTTGCAAGTACCAGCATCCCTTATTCTAGTTTAGGGTTAGGGTTTTTATTACCAAAGAGGGTGTTATACCAAAACTAGGGTTTTTACCTTAGAATTAGTATACTAAATATTAGTAGTCAAAATATATTTATTTATTATGCTTATTGTTACACTTATTTTATTAAACCCGTTAGTTCTAACCTTGTAGTAATAGGGCTCATGCTAGCTATAGGAAAATAGTGTTAGTATTAATAAAATAGTGACACTAATGTCTAGTGATAGAAACCCTAGCATTTTAAGGCCAAGTCTATTAATGGGGTTATATTTGAAATAAGAATATTATAAGGTCACAATATTACAAGTAACTATTCCTAAGGGCAATAATGATAATAGTTGTATATTCTTGAATAATACAAGAGTTCAAATGCTTTTGGTTACAATAATACGGTAGTGATGGTAGTAGTAATAGTAATAGCTAATAATAGTGTCATATTAATGAGGTTAGGGTTAATGTTAAGTGGTATGGTAATAAGGCTCAAGTACTCTTCTTAGTTAATAACCACATGATTTTTACTAGCTTGAGTTAAGTAACATGGATAAGGACAAAGTAGTATTATTATTAACAATAGTGATAATGTGTTGAGTATAATAATAATAATAATAATAATAATAATAATAATAATAATAATAATAATAATAATAATAATAATAATAATAATAATAATAATAATAATAATAATAATCATAGTAATAATAATGATAACAATAATACAACCAAGTAAGGTTAAGCAATAATAATAATAACCATAGTAATGATAATAGTGATAATAATAATAATAATAATAATAATAATAATAATAATAATAATAATAATGTTATTACTAATAATTATAATAATAACACTAAAGTTAAGTGTAATAGAAGCTAAGGTTCGAAGGGATGATGGTGTTGGTAAAAATGATATTTTTAATAACAGAGATAATAATATTAGTAATAATAATAATAATAAAAGTAATACTAATAATAATAATAATAAAAGGAATAATAATAATGATGATAATAAGTATAATAACATTAATATTATTTAAACTTAGTAGTAGCTATATAAAAGAAGGGTTAAGGTTTGGGATGAGTGGAAGGCCACCTAGGGTCGGTGGTGGTCCGGCGGCGGCGCGTGGCGGCGGAGGAGGAGAAGAGAGGGAAAGATTAAGGTGGAGGTTATATGGGAGGAGGAAAGGAGAAGTTTGAGGTGGGGAAGGATCAGCAGGTGAAGGGGAGTGGAATGAGGGTGGTGGCGTGGCAAGGGGCGGCGGCGTGCGGTGGTTGGCGCCGAGGCCGAGGGTGGTGGAGAGAGGTGGAAAAAAGGGGGAGGTAGAAAGAGAGGGAGGCAGGGAGTAAGGATGGTATGGGCAGGTAGGGGAGGACCTGCTGGACACTTTGGGAGGTGGAACAGGGGTTAATTACGGCGGAGGTGGCGGCAGAGGGTGGCGCAAGGCGGCGGTGGCGTTTTTTTCGGGGTGGCACTTTCGCACGATTGTGTTGGCTCGTGCGGGGCAGGAAGGGCAGCGGCGGTTGTTTGATTGCGTGGGGGGTGGCGCAAGGAGAATTTTGGTGGGTAGAGGTGGTCTCGGTGGTGGCTGGAGGCGGCGGAAACGGCGTCTGTTCTGGCGGCAGCGAGGCAGGGTTTCAGCAAGGTCCAGGGGGAGGGACTTGGTGTGGCCGTTCGGGAGGGGGTATTTATAATCCATGGGGGGAAGGAAAACGACGAAAGGAAGGGAGGTGGCACGCAGGGCAGGCGCGGCAGGTGGCCGGCCGGCGATGGCAGCGCCTCGTGCCCTGCGATTTGTAGGGTACGTTTGGCTGTTTTCTGGAAAAAGGAAAGGATGGCAGGACGCGTGAGGGAGTACTGGGTCGAATTGGGGAAGAAAGGGACGGAAATGGCAGGGGGAGGACGCCGGACGGCAGGCGGCAGGTGACAGGCGCAAACCTGTGCGAGAGGGGAGGAAGAAGACGACTCCTGGACCGGCCGTCCAGGAGGAAAAGAAAATAGGGGGAAACCGACCGGTTTGGCAACGAATATAAAATCCTTAAGTCAAACGCGGCGTATTGGGGCTTGTGGGAGGAAAATTCAGCGTCGCGTCGTAGGCTAGCAACTGTCATAAGGTTGTTGAGCGTGACGCGGCGTTTCGACGGCTCTGAGGGCAAAGGGCAGTGTACGGGGCGCACGGTGGTTGGTGTCGCACAGCGCTGGGCCGCGGGCAAGAAGGAGGAAGGAGAGGTAGGTTTGGGCCGGGCGAGGCCCAACTTCGGCGGAGGAGTGAAAAAAAAGAAAAAACAAGGAAAAGAAAAAGGGGAAAAGGAAAGAAAGGATTTATTTAGGGTTTTGGATTTTGCATAAATTATTTAGAATATTTTTGGGCTATTTAGAATATTAATATTTAGAAAATATTAAATAAATTCCTTTTTTGCTTAGTTTAGACTATTTTAGATAAATTTCCTTAACCTCCATGCTAATTAGAAAAAATACCCAAATTTTCTTCCAATTAAATTCTTTATTATTTTCCTCTTAATTTACCTTAATTAATTCTCTAAATTTTAATAAATGAATTTATATAATTGATTTTCCTAATAATTCCTTATTTGGCCATAATTTCAAAAATTAGGATTTTGGGGTATTTCAATTTTTCCCTGTATGACTAGTCCACCGGCGAATAATAGTGGGGTTCCTGCACTGACACGAATAATTATAATCCGATATGATTGATGATAATGGACTAAGGGCTTAAGGCCCAGAAGTATCGATTGTTCTCTATGGCCTATTAATATCTGATTGATTTGTTAAGTATGTGGATGTATAAATGTGGATATTAAGTATTTACCTTTCATTACGTATGTATATAGTATCATGTGTTGCATTGCGAGCCTGCTGTTAAGTATGATTTAAAGGGTTACTCAGTACCGTAGTGCTGAAGGGTTCCATTCATGAGGCCCCTACCTATTCAATGGGCAGTGTCCCTTGCAGGTGGTTCTTAGGTGCTATTCAAGTGGGCTCTCGGGAAAGAGCGTAAGGTACTGTCCGGTAAACCCTAGGGTTGTACTCTTTCACCTTTAAAATTTATGGTTTCAATGTATTTTTGATTTGTAACCACCAGTGGTGGATTATACTCTTATAAAATGTTTAATTGCGCTACTCTGATTTAATTATTGGTTTGAGTTTCTCTTTAAGTTGTATTTTTCTCTTTTATCCTTAGCACTTGGTACTGGAACGGTAGGAGTAAACTAGTCTAGTACTAAGTGTGGTAGTAATATCCCTAGAATTCACAGTTTTATTATTTTACTTCCGCTAATTCTTTTTAATAAAATGAAATTTTTCAATAGTGAATTTTGGGGGTGTTACAGGAGTGGATCGGGCAAGGCAAATAGAGGTAGAAAGGAGGTGTAGTTAGGTAGAAGGTGGTGCAGGGAAGGCTTATGTGGGTGGCATAGGTGGTGGCGTTGGTTGATGGTAGTGGAAATAGCGTATGATCGGGTGGTGGTGCAAAAGGGGTGATTTTTCTGGGTTGAAATCAAAAGCTTGAACAGGGCTGGTTATGGGGGTATTTATAGAGTAAAAGGAGAGCTAAGGCCAGAGGGGTGATGGGAAAATAGGGTAGGTAGGTGAGGGTTCATCAGCGACAACGATAGGCCGGCTCACAACTGTGTCGTGGCCTGCGATTGACCAGGGAAAAAGGGGAGATTGTGCAAGAAGATAGGCAAGTCAGGGGAAGGAGAGAGGAGAGGAATGGTAGGTCAATGGGGCGTGATCGGCGGCGAAAAACTAGGGACGTTATAGGTTGACGGGGAAGGGAGGAAGGAAGAAGAGGAGGAGGAGGAGCGCGCGCGTGGACCGGCCGGCTAGGAAAAAGAAAAGAAAGAACCGGACCGGACCGGGCGACGGGGAGGGGAGAATAAATGGAATGCAGCGTTCTGGGCCATCGAAGGAGAAAAGAAAAGGAAAGGGTTTGGACCGCTGGATAAGCCCAAGTCGGGAAGGAGGAAGAAAAAGAAAAGAAGAAGAATGAAAAGGCAGAAAAAGAACGAAAAGAAAAAAAAGAATAAGGAAAAAGTGTAAAAGGGAAAAAGAAAAATAGGTGAGTTGGGATATTTAGATTATTTTGGTAATTTCGGATATTTAAAAAAATATTAAATTCCCTATTTAGGCTAATTTAGGGTTTTTGAAAGGTTTTTCCTAAATTCCATTGTAATCTACAAATCACCCAAATTTTTCCTGATTAAAAATATGTATTATTTTATACTTGATTATCCCTAATTAATTCCCTTTTATTTTAATAAAAAAATTATTAAATTAATTTTCCTGTTAAATTCTCTTTTGGCCAAAATTTCTATAATTAGGGTTTTGGGGCATTTCAGTAACCTCTCTGCACCAAAGAATTTGACGTATGGGCATATGCAACTTTCATCGTAGGTCTAAGCTTACATCTTCAATAGGATACCCTAGCACCCTAAGATCCCTACAACATGACTCACTCTTGGGCATAGTCTATCACTACCTTATACCTCCCTAACATATCCATCCCTAGGATAATGTCAAAATCCTTAAGGTTAATCTCAACCATATTCACTAGGAAGTCTACCTTGCCTATCTATAATGCCACATTTGAGTAGAGCCTAGTACAGTCCATTCTATCCCTAGAAGGCAACATCACAGATAAAGATATAGATGGAGATGGAGATAAAGTAGCTATAGCAATAAAATAAGAAGATACAAATGACACAGAATCCCCCAAATCAAACAACACATATTTTGGAAGCGAGAGGATGAAGATTGTACCAGTGAATACATCCAACTACATGTCAGACTCTACCTGGATGATGACATTCAGGTGTCCACCTGAATGTCCTCCCTAGTATCCTATGTGATAACCTCTGGAACTTTAGATCTGTCCTCCTCCCTAAGGAAATGGGTGAGGCCCCTACGGTCTCCCATTAGCCTCCTTAGACTGACTAGTGGTAGGGGCAGGTGCCCTCTACTACTACTACTGCCGATAGGGTCATTGTTGAAAGGCCTGGTATTGCGATATCAATGGTCTCTGTTGCTAATACTAACTTTGCTGACGCTGGCACTCATATGACCGATGGCCTGTAACACCCCAAGTTGATACGACCACATGGGGGTTACCTTGGAGCGCTTTTGGATTGAGCGGCTAGCCCCACAGATCAACATGAGTCCTTTCAGCACGCTTTATTCTCACTAACGCACTTTTCAAGAAATTTTTAGAAATTTTCTAAAACTTCCCAAGAGGGTCACCCATCCTAAAAATTGGTCTATAGCCAGCACACTCAATTGTGGACTTCTTAGGATGGAATCACCAAAAAGATGGTATACCTTGTTGATATAAGTCGTTATATCAATCTTTATAGCACACTACTCAATTTGGAGTATTACATTCACCCTTACTCAAAGAACACAACGTCCTCATTGTGCCGCAACCACTAATTGTCTTTAATATAGTTTATCCCAAGAATTATCCCACTAGGTGGCTGACTAGATCACCCAAGATCAGCTCACGGTCATGGTTTTGCTCTGATACCATTTGTAACCCGTTGAGTCTATATGACCACGCGGGGGCTAACTTGGAGAGCTTTCGGATTGATCAGTTGGCCCCATAGATTAACACAAGTTATTTCAACACGTTTTGTCCTCACTAACACACTTTACAAGAAATATTCAAAAAAAATTCAAAACTTCCTAGGAAGGTTACGCGTCCTAAAAATTGCTCTACAGCCAGCACGCTTAATTATAGAGTTCTTAGGATGGAATCACCAAAATGATAGTATACCATGTGTATATAAGTAGTCATATCAATCCTTATAGTACTTCGCTCAATTTGGGATATTACAAGGCCACTCTGACCAATGCCTTGCACTAAATAAGAATGTCCCAACAATCTCTCCCTAGATGATCCTAACCATAGAAATGAAAAAGGAAGTGTCGCAACTAACCTGAAAATCTACTCTAATTGCATACCTGAAACTAGTGTCCGAACTAACCTCCCTAAGGCTAGATCTAACCTTGCTGCTAAAAACTCTGAAGGTCCACCTCCCCGATGCTAGATTCTACCTCCAAAACCCCAAGTCTTTGACTTCCTCTTTCCCAAAATGGAAGGATTCGCTGGAACCAATGTAATAGCGATACATGCTCTCTCGTAAATCATGGTCAGATCCTGGAAAGCCACGACACCCATCATACTTCAAATGCTAAATTGGAGAACACGCTCAAACTAATAGACCACCAACAACTCACTAGCTACAATCCCTAGCGCAAATAGCAGAAAATCAATAAATCGAGTATGGTACTACCTCACAGTCATACTCCCCGAGTCAGCTACATGTACTCCTTTAGCTATTCCATATTAAAACTCTTGGGGTAAATTTTAGTATGAATCACCAACTTTATGCCCTCATAGGACGTCTGCTTCCCACCAAGAGCATGATGACCTACCCACCAGATGTTAGGAACTCCTCACAAGAAGAAAGATGCAATACTCGCCTTCCGAGCAGGAGGGCAGTCAACTACCACAAACGTCTTATCCATGTCCCAAATCCATCCCTATGAGATGATTAGGTCCTCATCATTAGTGTAGGTCATGGGTGATGTCTTGTAACCCTCCAAATCTAGCAATCTCCAATATCCTCCTATGGATAATGCAGAGGTGGTGGTGGAGGCTGAGGCTGGCATCGAATGAGCTCGATCAATGCCTCAAAGGTCTACTCCAAAACACCAATGTGGCTATTACATGCCATGAAAAACTAGCTGTAAGAAAAAAAACATGTTAGGGAAAATATTCTTAGGTTACCAACACATTATACACATAATCACATTCAATGGCCACCTAGGCTACCCATTCTTGATTCCTACGAAGTTAATCCAGGTTTTTGAAGACTCAATTTCTCTAAAAATATGAAATAAATTTATAAAATCAAATGAGGGATCATTTTAAAACTGAATTCAAAATGTGGAAATCAAAATCAAAAGCTTTGATACCAACTTCAAACACCCTAATTTTACTATTAAAAAATTTTGATTTATAGCAAAAGCATATAAGCAAAATATTATGTGTTACAGCCATAATTGACATAATTCTGGTTTACCAAACCATCCTTACATAAATCACAAGGTTAAAACCATAAATAATAAAACAAGGTAATTATAAATGAAATAAACTTTTATAAATAAATGTATGAGTTTTGAGATTAACTCCGAGTTACAATAATAGATTAAAACCTATAGGATACCATGGATCAAAAAGTCTAAAGAGATATTCAAGTAAAAAATCATCTTGATGACATGACTCTTCACCCAAACACCCAGTACAGATAAGAGGTCACTCATCCCCACCTATTTCATCAAAAGTACCAAAGCCATCCAGTGGGCCTCAAAGACATACACAAAAGCACGAGGTTCTTCTACTTAAGAGAATAAGTAACGACTATAAAAAGAATGGTAAGTAAGCTAAGTACTAACTAAGGTAACAATACTAAAGTATTAGGGGTATAGATAAAAACTTACATTCATAGCAGATGATAAGTACACAGAGAGATTACATCACCTTGCCATGGCCCACATACTCTTTCATATTAAATCATTAGTGTTTTATCCGTTAGGTTACTCAATTTATATTCTTATTCACGATGAGCATGATCCTCACTATTCTTAATCCAATGAAATGGTCTAAAGCACCTTATTAGGGATAACACACCTGAGCCAATATTATCATCATGTGAAATGGATCTAAAAATATCACCTTCTCATAGCAAAATGATCCTAAGCTACTATTATCATCTGGTCGAATGGATATGAAACATCACATTAGCCTAAAACACATGATCTTTCACTTCGAAAGATTAATGCCTTATTCATGATCTTTTTAAAAGTACAAACCATGTTAAGGCAAATAAACACATCACATAGGTCATAAGACTGTTCTCCAAAGCTAAGATCCTTATTTCCTTAAAACCCTAACTTCACACTTTAGGTATAACTTCTCCTATATTTATCATTTAATCACCAAATTTAGTGTATATTCCTAAAATATTGTTATTAACAACATATCTAAAATTCAAGTTCGAACTCCCATATCTTACACATACATGAATAGCCCTATCTCAAAAATTATTATTCCTAGGGTTTATAAACTCTAATTCCACAATTCTGTCATAACTTTTCACGAAGAACTCAAAAACTTACCAAATTTAATATACATTCAAAAATCACTTATATTACCAACATTTTTGAGGTTCTTGGTCTAATTCTATAGGTTCACATCAATGATTATAAACCCTTTAGTTTAAGGTTACTATTCCCAAATCAACCTAATTTCATGCTTTATGAAACTTAGGTCATTCACAACTACTTCAACACTTCACATAGGTTAATTAAAAAAATTTGGAAGATATAAAACCTTAGAATACCTTGATTCCATATTTAACCGATGTTGACCAAAATGCCCTTATCGGTAGCATAACCCTTATTTCATGTGTCTCGTGTGTTTAGTAACATTATTCCCAAATCCATATTTTATCCTAAGGGATTTCCATAATCACTTCTCATTAATCATACCATAATTAAAACCCATGATACAACCATATTTCACACCAAAGGTTTTTCCACATAAAATAACAACATCATATGAACCCTACTTACTCTTTACTATCATATAATATCAACCACATATCATAGTGTCTACAATCATGTATTATTTTACATAATCCCAATAACATGTTACCGCATAAAAATCATGTATATAACTTAGCAATCAAGAACCCTAGACTACGATAATTATCCTTACGAAATGATTCTGATCTCTAAGCTTGCAAAACCTAGTTTGCCTCTTCTTGAACCATAGGGACATCACCTAAGAAAAACATATTAAAGCATCACTAGGATTTAACCACCTAAGTAAGTAAATGCTTAAGGAAATAGGAGGATAAATTGAGGAATAAAACCTAACCAAATAAGGGTTTGTTTGGGAATAAATTGTGTAACCAAAGAAGAGGAAAGTAAAGGATGGGGTTTCGGTCAAAGTGGCTGAAGTGAAGGGGGGCTTTAACCAAAGTTGTTGAAGGGAAGGCTCAAGATATGGGAGAAAATGGTGTAGCAAGGAAAGGGAATAATGAAAGAAAAGGGGAGTGGTGGAGTTAGCCAAAGGTGGGGGAGGTGTTATGGTGGAAAAGGCAAATGAAGGGGGTAGGACCAATGGTTTTGGCCGATGTTAGGGGTACATTATGGAAACGTTTCCTAGTTATGGTGAGGGAGAAACGAAAAAGGGTTTTTGGTGGGTGTGTTATTACTTTGGTTTGCCTTAACGATGGGGGATTTTCATGGTGGTTTTGTGGCAATAAGGAGGGGAAAGGAAGGAGGGGGAAGGCTTCATTTGGTGTGAAATATTTTGACAGACAAACAAAGGGGGAAGGGTATAAATGCAAGCATTAAATGTTCCTTATAAATGCACGTGTACATAGAAAAGGGGAGGGGAGAGGTAAAGTGATCGGGCAACAAAATTCAACCTCGACCCTAGAAATGAGGAAGGGTGAGTTGATGGGATAGAGGGATAGGCTTGGCAGAGGTAGACGTGCATGCAAGAAGAAGATAAGAGAAGAGATAGGTGAGGACTAGTAGAGGTGGAGTTAAAATAAAATAAACCAGGAAAGGAGGAGAGAAAAGAAAAAGTATGTGTTTATGTTTAGGTTTAGATTAAAATAAATTAAGTTACAATATTAGGATAGTTAATTTAAATAAATATTTAGGATTAAGTATAAACTAGAAAAGATATTAATAACCTAAAATAAAAGTAGGGTTAGGTTATAATTTAGGATTAGCAGTTAGGGTAAGATATAAATTTTAATTTTCCAATATTAGAATTATAATATGATATTAACTACTTAGGATTAGGATTGGCTAAAATTTTGGGGTAGTTACTTGATCCACAAATTTAGTTATTCTATTCTCAAGAAGGGTATTGTGTAATACCCCATCCTAAATATTTTCAAAATGTGTTTAAAATTATGTTGATATAAAAATAAATTAGTTTTGAATTCGAAAAGGGATTAAAATTCTAATAAAAATGTGAACTTTAGGCATACTGATAGACTAGTTTGCCTCAATGATCAATAGGCACGCTCAGAACGTTTTCTCAAACAGATTGACTGATTATCTTATGATTTCATATCCTCTTCTGATTTTGATTTAAATATCTTTCTAATATTTATAAAGACTTCTAATTAGAATCTATTTGTTCGAATGAGCATATTTCTGTCATTTGGGATTATTTTTACATTATTTAGATCATTATATGAATTTATTTAGTTAAATTTCCCCAAAAAGAAATTTTTGAGGCATACATCAACTTTTCTCTTCTCCCTCACCTTCCTCTCTCTCTTCTATCAGCAGAGCTCTATGTTTGACTTTTAACATCCCTTCAATGACTCACCAACTTTTTGCCATGTCTTTTCTTAAATACACTCAACCTCCTATGGATTTTGACCACCTTCACTTCTATACCCTCTATTCCTGATTCATTTCATTTCTTACCTATGTGCTTTCTCTCTTCTTCCATTCCCTTAGTGAAAATTGATAATTTCTAAGTATTATCCATTTTTCTTTGTTTTTCAACTCTACTAAGAAAAAACAAAGACTTGCTCTTGTTTTCTTCCCTTATTTAGATAAATTATTGTTACTTATTTGTTTTTCTAATCTTGGCTTTATTTCTCCCTTGTTTCTCTTAAGAAAGGAAGGATTAAGGTTTAAGAAATGTTAAAGATTCTAGCTTCATTTTTCTTAGAATTATGTTTTTGAGAAAACATTGAGCTATGTTTCTCTTCTTCTTCTTTTTCTTCTAGTTTTATTTAACTTTAATGGATTTTTAAAAAGTAGTTTTAATAGTTCTAGCTTTTGATTTTCTTAGGAATCAAGGTCCTGCTAAATAGACATCGAGTAGGAGTTTATGCTAGAAGATTTACTTTAAGGGAAGGCATTCTGATCTCTAATATGAGTGAGGTCTTATGTTGTTTGTTATGGTTTTGAATGCTTGTTATGTTCTAATTATGAAGTTTTGGAGCATGTTTGAGTATTTTTAATATTATGCATGTGTTATTAAACTTCAAGTATGATCTTTTTGAGTATTGATCCCTACCATGATTTATATGAATTCATATGAGGAGTATATATTTTATGTATTTTATAACATAGAAGCATGATAGAATTAATATGGTAAAGTTTGGCAAAATTATACTAAGTGGATTGCAGGTCTAGGTGTTATTTTACCAAAAATAGTTGATCGGTTTGTTGAACTAATCGACTGGTTGGATGAATAGTCACTCGCTTTGGGATTTTTTTTATTGGCTAGTCGTAGGAGCGGTTGATTGGTTTGATGAACCATTTAATTGGTTTCAATGAGCAATCGATCAGTTTGTCAAATCCATTAATTAGTTTCCTTGTAACCAAAGTGTCCTGGTCTCTACTTAGACCCATCAAATTATTCAGTCAAATCGATCTACTGGTCTCCCATGAATAGTCAACCGATAGAATCAACCAGTAGATTAGTTTGTTGGTTTTATTTTCTATTTGGGTCTAGTATAACCAAACAAGTCAACTAGTCCTAGGGACCGATCAACTAATCCACCTAATTGTTGTCATGTTTACTTATATCTAATGGTATTCCTTTGAGCTTTATATATTAATGGTTCTATATAATTAAAATACTTTGATCATGACTTCAACCATATTTAACCTGAATTTAATATGGATCAAAATGATAATATTGTGGTTCCTTACTTGGTTGAGTTTGGTGTTCCTTTGAATGTCTAATTTAGTGGCTTGTATGTCTTGGTTAGTGTTTGGTGCCAACACTTAAAACACCCAATTGGTTTTATATTTAGAATTTGATAGTGGAATATTAGAGTCCTTCTTAGTATTCATACATAGTGTTTGGTTATCTTTTGTGCCTCTAGTCTAGGAAACCAAGTGTGGTGGATGTTAAAGATCCCTAAGAAAAGCCCATTGGCACTAGTATTAGTGTGCTAGTTGAGGCAAACCCAAAATTGACCCTCACCTAGGAGACCAAGTATGGTAGATGTTGAATATCCATGAGAAAAGCCCCTTCACACTAGAGTGATTTGGTGGTGGGATTTGTAGTCCTACGTTTGTCCTAGTCTTGGAATATAAATATCTATTTGATTCCATGGTATTGTACTTTGGGTGAGACAGACCCAAAATTTAGATTATACCCCCTCACCCAAGAGATCAAGTGTGGTTGATGAAGAAGATCCTTGAGAAAGCCCCTTAGCACTAGCGCGATGTGGTGGTGGGACAGGTAGTCCTATGCTATTCTCGTTATAGAATATTAACATTATGTGTTCTACTTTTATATGGATCGTTATGGAGACTCATGCGTAAATGGAAATGTGTATCCTAAGGTCTTTCCATGATATATATATATATATATATTATGTTGTACACCATGTTATTGTATGACCTTCTTGTCCAGCATGAGTCCTTACCGTATTTAAGTAGTTTGATTTACCAATACTTCACCGTACTAATGCTACATTTATATGGTCACACCGATGATTTGGCTTCTAGTCGTATAAGTAGAAGACATTTTGCTAGGATGTGATTCTCAGCTAGAGTATGTTGAGAATGGTATCGTGGGCTAGTATCTAGCCATTGCTTAGGGTTCAAGAGTTACCTTCCTATTTACTTAAGAGTTAGGATAACCAGTTAGATGTTTTTGCCCACTACTCAAGGATGTTGGGATGTTTTTAGTTCTTCTCAGTAATTTAAACTTTTGGCTTTGGTTTCTATATTTGGATCTTGTATACTATCTTATCTCTATATTATTATTCTCATTGTTGTTATTAGTATTTTTGTATTAATAGTAGAGAATGCATAATGAATTATTCATTCTTCATTTCGTTTTACCTTGCATCACATGAGTTGAGTGTTGATCACATTTCTATCATGGTTGATGTGGCAGTAAAGTCTCCAGGTTCTGCTTTTATAATGTTTCTACATTGTCTTCAAAATAAAATTTTCTAGTTCTAAAAATTGGATGTGTTACATATTGATTCGATCACAAAGTGTATCCAAAAATGTGTGACTAAGAAGGAATAAATTAGGGCAAGAAAGTAGTGGTGATGATCTAATAGAGATAAGGCATGATGGAATTTTTTAGGTATGTTTTCCTTTAGTCTGATTTGGACATTCAAATATGTTAAGTAAGGTTAATAACTAATATGTCATAGTTTTAACATATTATGTTATTTAGGGACTAAAATAGTATAAAGAAAAAAATTTGTGACTAAATTAGAAAAAAAAAAGTTTAGTGACCAATATGGGACAAATTTAAAAAAATATAGGTGACTAAAATAATAATTTTGATTTATAATTCATTCAATATTAATCCCAAAGAAAGAAAATTGTATATCAAATTACATTTAAAAATACCAACGAACATCATGATATCATCAAAATTAACAAAATTCAAACCTAAGACCCCTGAGGGATCTTTAGCCAAATGGTCTATTATGCCCAAAATTTATCTTTTTCCACTTAACAACATCATACTAGCAAAAATACATAAATAATGGAAATAAAAATTATCTCATGATTCATATCACAATTCACATATCATAATATCATGATTCATTAACCCTCCGTATCATCAAATATGATCCTTAACTCATCTAGCATACATATTACAATAAACATGCCAAATGAAGCATATGTCATCAAAATCCTTAAAATGCACGTGATAAAACCAAATCATTATTTTAGCACAGGCAAACTAGATTATACCTTTTGTTATAAGGCACACAAATGGCAAGGAAGAAGATGGAAGTTAACACCAATCACCACCACACAAAACACCTTTAAAACATTAAATGATTATAAAATCATAAGTATAAATATCACATAAACAAACATAAATCAAGGGAAATTAAAACTATCAAAAAAAATAAATAGTAAATCATACCCTTGAAAGAATTAGATGATCATTTAAGAGTTATTAAAAGAGGAGGAAAAGGTTAAACTTCACCAAATGTCACACTTTAACTCGCGTTTATGTACAAAAACACTAAGGAGCGAAATCTAAGCTTTTTTTTGAAGTTATTGAAGCTTGAAAGGAGTCAAAAATAGTGGAAATGACACAAATAAAAGGGGAAAATAAGAAGAAAAATTCACGCACAAGTGGAAGAAAGATGGAGGTGCTCGGTTGGTTAGGGCAACACAAAAACACAAAATGAGAATTAAGTGTGCACATGTCATCATTGTGAATTGGTGGATATTTGTATGTCAATTATGGATAATTATACATGAAACCTTACACATAGATAAGGGAGATACATTGATCTACACAAATAAGGAGGTTAAGGGGGGATAATGACAAGTGTTGGAGGATGATAAGTTTGGTATTGATGAGGGGAATATTTTCTTGAAAATATCAAGCTCAAGGGGGGCGTATTAATGGGCATAAGCATGAACAAGAGGAGGGAAAAGATAGGGTAGCTTTATGAGTGAAAGAAGAGGAAAGGAAACCAAAGTAATAGCTAACAAGTGTTAAAAGATGGAGGATGTTAATGACTATAGCAATGATTAGGGAATATTTTATAAACATTAAATGTGCCATAAGTTAGGTGGAATTAATAAGTTTTTGTGGCAAAATCAATGACTAAGATTCAATCTTGGCATAAATACATGGCTTAGATTAGTTTTCGCTAGAGTTAGATAAGAGTTACAAAGAGAAAGATAAATTTTGGTTAAGTAATTATGTCAAAAAATAATAAATAATATAAATATAAAATATGTTTATTTCATTTATATATATCAAAAACATTAAAATATAACCATCGCTAAATTTCGTAATTCAAGGATTGAAACATATAAAGGACCATGATTTGTACTTTCTATTACAATCTTCTTTTATCATTTAAAAAATTACTAGAAGAGTAAAAAAAAAGTTAAGGGACTCAAATATGGATTAACTAGAATGAATCATAAGAAATTTCATAACCAGACAAGTCTAAAGAAAGTTAAAATTGCAAATAAGCAAGAATGAAACATTTTGAAAATATATCTAGAGTTTTTAATTTTTAAAAGATGTATCAAAATATGCAAGCGGGATAATTTTATTTTGAAATCACAAAGAACGTGAATAAATTTTAAGAAATAGGGCATTACATGTAGACTAATAAGCTTATATTTTATTTGTCTATTTTTTATCCAATTTAAGTGATTTAAAAAATCAATGTATTATTATAATTGTTAATGTCAAGATTAGTATGTCTTATTATTATTAGTTTCATTATTATCACTAATTTTATACTATTTTCATTATTATCAAAATTTTACTTATATGATAAATTTTGAAAATAAGTTGAGAAGAACATAGCTTAAATTGACTTATTTTTTAATTATGGGCCTTACTCTTTAGAGGGAAATAGGAGTGGAAAAAATAATAACCTCAACATTTCTATATAATATACTTACAGATAAAAATATATTTCTTTTCAGAGAAAAACTCAAACCACTTATATATATATATATATATATATATATATATTTGACATTTTTTATTCCAATTAAAAAAGACAAGATAAAAAAACAAAATAGAATAATATTATTTTGACCTCTATCCACTATGTACCAAATGAGAGATTACATGGTTTCAGCACTCCCAATATAAAATGTTCGTAACCTTAGACATCCCCAAAATTGGCAAATGGATGGAAAAATATCAAATATCAATTCTTAAGTTGTCAAGTGAAAATAAATATCAAAATAAATATTTAGAATTTGATCTAATCAAGAAAAAAAAAACATTTTCAAATTACTAATTAATGCATAAAAGTTTAAAACTTACCCTCCTTTATAAAATTCCAACATATCAATCACTTAAAGTCACCCGTATTTAATAAAATAATAATAATTTTATATTTTTTTACTAGATAAAACAGCTTATGTATAATATTCATTTTTTTATTTTATACTATCTAAAATATTATTAATCATAACTTATATTAAACTGTAATCAAATTTTAAAAACACCCGGTAGTTGGAAATAAGACGGCCAAATAGGATTAACTAAGATTCTTTCCAAAAGGCTAGCTGACCCAGCCTTATGCCAAGAGAACTTCAAATTAGAAAGCTTAAAATTGATGAGGTCCATCCTATCAATCCACTCATTAAAGGACTTAAAATTGTTACTATCCAACCACCCCCTTTTTTTCACTATGTGTTCTAAACTCATTAAAATCCCCCATCACAATCAATGGTCCACTACAATTCTGGCCCACATTCCATAATTCTTCCCAAAAACCTTCCTATCTCTTGGATCATAATTTCCATATACGAGCAACACCCCGTAGTCAAAAGAAAGCGGACCTAGTCGTCCTTCAAGAAAAATCCACCTACTACCACTCCTGAAATCCCTCAAAATAAAATGTTGTGTATCCCAACCAATAATCAAACCTCCACTCCTACCTTGTGCTACTGAGTCCCTCCAATCAATCAAACAATTTCCCCACACCTTATTCTTCTATAAGTCCAAAAAAACATTATGCTTAGTTTCTACCAAACCACAAATTCAAGGCCTTTCCTTAGAAATCAATGCCCGTATACTAGACATTTTGCCTATCACACAAATCCCCCTTACTTTCAAACTAATAATTAACATAGGATATCTTAAGAATCTCTTATGTCTTATTTGTATGTGGTAATTGTGATGATGTAGAGTTCTCTAGGAGGGAAGCCTTGAAGAATCAATTATGGAAATAGCATAAGAGGAAAGAAGCTTACTGGTTGCAGGTGTCCAGGGTAATAGGTTTTAAAGAAAGAGATAGGAACACAAAATTCTTCCACATTGTTGCTGCTGTGAGGAAAAAAGAAAGCTATCATTAGTAGGTTGGTAGAGGAGGGTAAGGAGATTTTAGAGCCATTCGAGATTAAGGAGGTAATAATTTCCTACTTTAAGAGCCTATAGAAGAAGTCGAATCTCCCGGTCATTAGTATTACAGATGATGGGTTCCAAAGGTTATCAAAGGGGCGGAGTTTGGAGTTAGATAGCATTCCTCTTCGGGAGGATGTTCAGAAGGTGGTCTGGCCATGTGATCATATGAAAGCTCCAAGGTATGATGGGTTTCATTCGAAAGATGTAGGGTGTAATTGGGGAGGTGTTCATAGATTCCGTCCTAGATTGTTTCCATTCGAGCAGATTACCGCTTGCACTCAATACCACTTTGATTACTTTGATTCCCAAAGTGGATGAGGCGGAGGAGGTTAGTCAATTTAGACTCATTAGCTTAGTAGGGTGCATTTATAAGGTGATTTCAAATATTCTGGCCTGAAGGCTGAAATGGATTGGTAAGTGATTATTAGTTAGCTTTCATTGAAGGAAGAAGTATTTTGGATGGTGTCTTGGTAGCTAATGAGATTATTTATTGGTCCAAGAAGCAAAAGGGATCGAGAGGGGTAATGATCAAACTAGAATTTTAGAAGGCCTATGACAGTATCAGATGGGAGTTTGTGGATAGAATTTTGAGGATCATGGGCTTTGGGAATATTTTCAGAGGATGGATTGAGGAGTGTATTTCAACTGCTAGTATCTCAGTCCTTGTTAATGGGTCCCCTTCCACCCCTTTTAAGATGGGTAGGGGGCTTAGACAAAGGGATCCCATTTCACCATTTCTCTTTGTTCTAGCAGTGGAGGCATTTAATTAGCTCATCAGAAGAGGTGTGGATAAAGGCTTGATTCATGGTTTAAATTGGGGAGAGATAATTGTGAAGTTACTCATCTTCAATTTACTAATGACACGATGATTTTCTATAGGGTGAATATTGAGAATATCAGGAATTGAAGAAGACTATTTGATTGCTTTTATTTGCTATCAGTTTTAAGTGTTAATTTTGCTAAATTTGAGCTTATAGGTATTGATGTGGATGAACACTTCCAGAAGGAGGCAGCAGATATTTTGAATTATAAGATTATTTCTCTTCCTATCATTTACCTTGGTCTTCCATTGGGGGCTAATGTGAGAAACAGTCAAGATTGGAAACTAGTGGTCGATAAGATAAAGCAAAGATTGGCAGGGTGGAAGTCAAAAGTCCTTTCAAGAGCAGGAAGATTGACTTTGATAAAACAAAATGTTTTGAACAACCTACTAATGTACTACATGAGTCTTTTCAGAATGTCAAAAAGGGTGGTTAAGGAAATCATCAATGTCCAGAGGAATTTTTTCTGAAGGAATAATGGGGGCAGGATGAAATTGCCATTGGTTAAGTAGAGTGTGATCCAGAAACCTAAATCATTCAGTGGTTTGGGTGTGGGGGATTTAATCATGAGGAATAATACATTATTATTCAAATGGTGGTGGAGGTATTATATAGTTAAAGGGGCATCGTGGAAGAGGATTATTTCTTCCATTTATTCTAGAGACCATTTCGGGAATCTAGAGAATCTAGATCAAAGGAGAGGGTGGTCCTCGTGGGTGGATACTATTAAGATTGGAAGAATGAATCCCATTCTCAAGGTAGGTTTAACAGTTGTACTTGGAAATGGTAGAAGTGTAAGGTTTTGAAATGATAATTGGATGGGACAAGGATCGTTGAAAAGCTTATTTCTGAGACTATTTTTGGTGTCTAACAACAAGAAGAAAAGGTAGCCAAAATGGGAATATGGGAAGGGGCACAATAAAGCTAGAATCTATGGTGGAGACAGCGTCTTTTTTCTTGGGAGGAAAATCAAGTGGAGCAGTTGGAAAGGCTAATCAAGCAATTTTATTTAAGCAAGGATAAAAAAGGACAAATGAGCCTATGATATTCAGGGGGTTTTCTCTATGAGATCATTCTGGCAGGCCTCTTATCAGAACTTATATGGGGATGAGTCTAGTAGTAGTATCTTCAACATGATTTGGAGTGGTATAGCACCCTAAAGGATTGAACTTTTGTCCTAGTTCGTGATTTAGCAAAGGCTCAACACAAAAGAAAAACTGGCTAGGCTTCAAATAGTGGATTTGAGGGAAGCAAGATGTCCTTTTTGTAAGTCAGAGCATGATTCAGTCAGCCATGTTTTTCTACATTATACCGTGACAAGAAATATTTGGTATGAGATTTATGATTAGCTAGGATACACATGGATAATGCCAAGATCTGTTGAGGATAACGTTGATGCTTGGTTAGGAGACAAAAGAAAAGGACTGGGGGGAAATCTAGCAAGCAACTTTCTTTGCTATAACGGAAACTATATGGGAATTTAGAAATAAGATTGTTTTGAAAATCAGCAAGCTTGAAAAAGGTGAATGATTATGCTCATCAAATCAAGAATTGGCTTTTGGATTAAGAATGGAAGAAAGGAGTTTCCTCATAGAATTGAGTAGGTGGTACACAACATACATGTTTTTATGTGATTCGGGGATCAAAGGGGTTATGTTTTGTAGTTCTTTGTTTTTTGTAATTCATTCCCTCAATTATCATAAAAAATTCAAAAACACCCAATGTAATATTTTTTTTTCTCACTATGACTAAGCATGTAATTAAACAAATGAAATCAAAATAAACATGTAGATAAAATTAAAAAAAAAGCATCGGAACAATTAAAACAAAGAAATCAAGCAAAAGTCAAAAACAATATAAATTCTCTTGCACACACTCTTCGCTTGCGAAGTCTTGGAGCATTTAACCAAAGGCCTTGCTGCTTGATTTTGTTCTTCCTCGTATGGTAAAGTGGTATCTCCTATCTATTATCTAATTTGATAAAAAAATATTCCTATATCTATATCTAAGTCCAATAGATATTTTTTTCCTTCCATATCTATATCCATTTACATATCTATCAGATAAAACCAATTGAGTTTAAAATATAAATCATCTAATGTTGGAATTTTATACTGAGATTGTTAGGATTTAATTATATTTATACTTTTAGCGTTAAAAATTATGTTGAAGGTCTATAAGTGAAGGGTAAAAATATAATATTATATCGGATAAACGGATGTGTGTATGGGTATAGATATAAAGATTGTTAAGAATTTGATGATCCCTTACTAGTTTTCATACCTGAATTTGGCTGATATTTTTTTTCTTCCTCTATATCCATTTACCTATATTTATTTACACATCTAACGAATAAAATTCATTCAATTTCCATCCTTATTCCTTCATCCTTACTTTTGATTTCTTCTTAGAAATTTTGTCTTCAATTGAAGATATCAACTAGGAATAACAATAGATAAGGTTTAGCCAAACTCAAACTCATTTACATTACCTCGGCTCAAACATGACTTGGACTCATTAGGTCTCAAAAGTTTAAATCTAGACCCAAACTCATCGAATCTAAAGAGTAATTGAGTCCTAAACGGATTCTAAATGGGTCTAGCTATTTTAAAATAATAATAATAATATATGTAAATACAAATACGTTTATGTTTTATATAGCTTAATATGTATTTTTTTCTAAAAAAAATTATTTGAGTAAAAAGATAAATATTTTAAAATAATTGATTTAACTTTGTAAACAATGTTTTAATGCTTTTAGAATGAGATATATATATTACTTATAAAGTAAATACACAAATAAAATTAAAAAATTGAATAAAGAATTCAGACAAGATAACGACAAAGACGATAAACATAATATTAGTATATATTTATAATATATAGATATATATACATACACACACATATATACTAAATAAGATCTGGTGGGTCGGGTCTAGTAATCTCATATCCAAACCCGACCTAGACCCATTTATATTTATATAAATTCAAACTCAATTTAAATCCGTCAGATCTAAAAATCATGGAATTAAACTCGCTAAAGATGAGACGGATTGAATTAGGAACACATTGTCATCCCTAATATCAGCATTTGCATCTTCTCCATTTTTTAGTGCGGCAAAACACGAGGATAGATGAAAACTAGGAATGAAGAAAAACACAAATCAAAAGGAAAAAGGGCAAGCTAAAAAGGATGAAGGGCAAGAAAATGGAGTACTAATCTCTTCGGTCCAAGGCTCTAAGACGTCACAGATGAAGAAAGAGTTGTTGAAGGAAGGTGATGCTTCGACCGTTGTTAATGAGAAGACGAAAGGGCAAGCTAGAAAGGATGAAGGACAAGAAGAAGAATAGTATCAAAAGACACACGATCTATATCTTTAAAGTCTTGAAGCAAGTTCATCTCCACATCGGAATCTCAATAAGAACATGAGTTATGAAAAGCTCTATTAATTAAATATTTGAGAAGCTTGCTTAGAAGGCCTCAATGTTCGCTAGGTACAACAAGAAGCCAACAATGACCTACCTAGCTATCCAAATTGTGTTGCAGGGTGAATCGAAAAAACATCCCATCTCTTAAGGGTACAAGGCAATGATGCTGCATTACCAATTCGTGAATTCTGAAGTGAAGATAAATAATATTTGAATTGTGTAATTTCAGCTTTCGGGAGAAGGATTAAGAGATAAGGTCTATATTTTACTTTATTCTTTTGACAATCACATAGGATCTATTTTCTTTTCCAATAAGATAAGTTATTTTTTAATGTTTGAACAAAGTGTTGAGCTTGATATGTGGACTATTGTTTACTCTTGATTACAGAATAGAACGACTCCAGATGACATTTAGGCCGCATATGGTTCTTATTATATATATATATACATATATATATATATATATATATCTTAAATGATATGAACAGTTTCTATTTCGTTTACATGTTACGTTAGATTTCTTATTTTGATGAAGATATTTCGATTGTTTCGATTTAGTTTAGATTAATAACGTGTTCATAGTATAAAATATGGTTATAAACATAATACGTGGCCTGTATAGTAAAAATTTAATCATACCGACCGACTTTTGATGGTCAATACATCAAATTATTTTAGACGGGATAAATTTTAAATGTTATGCTTTGTTTGAAATTTTAAAAATATATTTTCCTTAGCTAGAACAAAACTCTTTTTTTATTTATTTGTAATTATCTCAATAAAAATACATAGACCTTTGCAAAGACCGAAGGAAATTATCCACCAAAAAGACCGAAGGGTAATCCACAAAAGCAGGAAAAATGAATATTTAACTTCTCCGCGCTGCATGGGCAACAGTCAAGTCAGACATTGTGCATAATACTCCCTTCGCACAACCACCGAGATTTACAGGAGCAAAGAAATAAGATCACAGCCAGATCAAACAAGCGATTCAATGGTATTCAATTTATAGATAAGTCACAAGACAGGCCCAAGTCTGATGATAGGCGGGAACAAGTCTAGCACCGAAGTGACTGGCTATTATTTGAACACCACAACAAGCTACAGTAACCGGACATGTCCATCTTTCCGCCAGTTTCCCATATGCAACACATTCCAAAATTACTCATTTTGAAAGGCAGAGCATTTAACACGCAACTATAAGTAGAACAAAATCCCCAAAATGGCAAACATAACAAGTGTCAAACGAATCACATTATGTAACATACGTTGAGCAAGCATTTTGGAGAAGGAAAAAGCATTAAATCTTTCAGAAATCAATCGCTGGACACACCATCAAGAGGAACACTAGATTCTAGCAATAGAGGGAGATGAAGATGTCCACTTCCATATATACAGCATCTGTGATAAGTTCAACCAGCGAGACAATCTCACATCTAAGCAGACCAAGTCTTTATAAATTCCACTCATAACATTGCTGTGTTTGTCTTCTATTCATCAGCATCCTTGGCCCTCTTGAGGATAACATTTCGCTAATCAATACTTCTATTCTGGATCAATTTATTAGTACTTGGAACACGGAATTAAGCCAGATCAGTTTCATGCAATCTGGGTCGCAACTCATGAACTTGAAAAACTCTTAATTTCAGAATGTGCTGTGACTCTAGGATGGCTTGACTACCAAAGCTGAAACCAGTACAGCTGGAACAAAATATTTGTTTTACAATGAATTGATGTAATAGCTTTTAATCACCCTCTCTCTCTCTCTCTCTCTCTCTCTCTCTCTCTCTCACACACACACACACACACAATTTGACGATGATTTTAATTGAGATTCAGTTCTTGTCAATGAATGAACAATAGCAGCTCACTGATTTGATGGAAGTTGAACCGATTTACTTCCATATTAGGCAAAGCAGCACCCTTGCTCATTGATTTGTGTAAAACACAACCAAGTTTCATTAAATTGGAATAACAAGAAGACCAGGTTGGCCCATTTTCCTTGCTACCAAATTAACCCATTGAACTTTTCCACCCTAAGTCTGCTAACGATTGACACTAACTCACCATTGTGCAAAAATCTATAGATAAACGTAAAATAAAGATCTGAAAGAAGATATTAGCAAGGTAAATGAAAACATGTTAGATGGTACTAGAATTATGGTGGAGAAAGAGGTAATGGCCACAAAATACAATGGTGACCTGTGGTGGCCGACTTGGACTATGCTGATAGCAACCACAGAAAAATAAATACTTAGTCCTAGAAGAGGAGACATAGTAGAAACAATCAAATTGGCAACACCCCAAGCCTATGATAACCAGCATGACGTTGAATGCAAGACCCACCTTAATAAACCAAAAGATGAACTTTTCAACATCCATATACCATTTACAGTCTACATTGGCAATTATATCCCAAGAAAAAAACACTCCATATCACGTAAATATACTAATTTTCTGCAATGCAATATATTATTTCCAACAGAAAACTAATTTAGAACAGTTTAATTTCTTGAGTCAAGAAATATGCAAGATAAATGAGCATTGGTGACAACTAGAACATTAGTAAGTTATATCAAAAAAGAAATCACTCCATATTCTTTTCATTCAGTTGGAGATATAAGTTCAACTGGGCCGAAACTACCTTCCCAAGGCCCTAAGAAAAAAGAAATATTTTGGCCTACATATATATATACGCACACATACATTTACCTTGTATATATATATATATATGAAAAAAAAACTTCATTAGCAATTAGAACCAGATAAATTGAATTAATTACCAGCAAACATAGCTTCTAAACTCAATCAAAATTAACCCGGAAAAAAAAATGAAACTGGAATGCACGGACAAAATCACAAGGAATCTATATTCTACAATCAATATGGTAACTGAATCTCAGGTTAGGTTGGGAACGAAAGGAAAGGGAGGAGGGGGGAAAGTTAAGGGAAGAGCATTAGACATTTTTGGGGAAAAAAAAAAACGGATTATTGCATAGAAGGAAAGAAAATATTACATTGTTTGGAATATCAAAAGTCTTCATGAAAAGAGAAAAGGAGAAGAGAAAGAAGATGAAAGTTTATGCAGTACTCTTCACCAGAAAATAGAGAACACAAGCTGTTCATTAAAAAATAGAGCAGGAAGGAAACTACTGTCCAGCAGGTAAAATCTCCAGGCATTTCCTTCCTTTTTCAGTGTTCTTAATCTTTTATACATCTATCTCCCTTATAAATTTGTTTTAATGCTTTTTTTCCCCTATCTACCTCTCTGATATTGAGGGTTTGTTCTATGAAACATTTTTGAATTTTCAATAAATAATAATAATAATAATAAAAGCATTTCAAGTTTGTTCCAATTAAGTTTTCTATTAAGATATGAAATCATTGTCAATTAAAGAAGAAATGTTTAGAATTTGTTTTAATTAATAAATATATGCTCTTGAGTTTATAATAAAAGAAGAAACGCTTGAAATTTGTTAAATTAAAGAAGTCTTCCATTAAAATAATACCCTCTTTGTATCAAAAAGGAAGTCCTTATATCATTAAATTTTTATACAAAAATGAAAGTTTTTTTAAAAAAATCAAAGCATACTTTCAATGCTTCCTTTCAATTTTTTTTTAATTACATATGCATTAAATACTTTATTATTTTTCAAATAAAGGTGAACATGTAACTTTAAAACTAGTTTTATTATTTCTTTAAAAAGTGAATAAATTGTTTAAATAACTTCCTTTTACATATTATAAACATATAAATACCATTACATCTATTAATACTTATTGAATATAATAATTAACCATAAATTAATATATGAAATAAGTATTTTATTTTATTTCATATTTTAACAAAAAATATTTTTCATATTTGCTTAAACTCAGTTTTTTTAATCTTAAAAAATTAAAAATTAAATGATTAATAATAAAATTCAATTTGAACTTTAAAGGTAATGCATGTTTATAGCAGGTGTTTTATATTTAAATAAGATATTTTTATTTTTGATATTCAGAAATTGAATATTTTAATTGACAAGACTACAAGGTTTCAAAAATACAACTTTTGATTTTTTGAATTCTATTTTATAATTTTAGAATTAAAACCTACTAAGAACATACTTAATTAATTTTCCATTGCAATTTTTAATTCTAGATTTCATTTTTAGTTTTAAGTATTATTTAAAATTTTAAAGTTCCCCTTTTTTTAAAATTTTCACTTTTTAGTTTTTTTATTTTTAAAATTTTTAACTTTTTAAGTTTTCAATTTTTGATGTTTTACTATTTGTTTAATTTAAATTATTTATTTTATGTTCTATAAAATATTTAATTTTTAAAGCTTAACATTTTCATTTATGATTTGTGAAATTACTTATTTATGAATTTTAAACTATTTAATTTCTAAAATCTTGTTTAATTTTTAATTTTTTGTTTTATTTTTTAAAAATAAGAAAAATAAGAAATATTAAATAACTAAATAAACAATGAAATAAATGTATATTGAATTAATTTATAGTTAACTAGTATACTAAGTAAATATTAATAGATGTAATTGTATGTATGTATTTATAATATGTAAATATCATATTTATAAGAAAATAATATTATTTGAATGGAGAATTTCCTTGATTGAAATAAATTCAAGTGTATCTTCCTTCATTGTATACTCAAAATGATTTTTTTCCCTTAATTGAAACATATGATAAGAGCCAAATTTGGAAGAAAAAGGAGAAGGAGAAAAGGGGGAGAAAAATGAGGAGTACATGAGCAAAATATGGAGGGAGGATGAATTGGGTGAGGGATCAGGAGAATTTCATAAGATGGACCATGAACAACTTTTTGATTATTCATTAAAAAATGGCATTAAAAATTGTAAAAAATTAAGATTTAGAAATTTTAAAAAATCAAAAACTTTAAAAAATAACAAATAATAATTTAAATAAAAGTTAAAACAAACAAAATTAAAACTTTACAAGATAAAAATAAAAAAATAATAATAATAACAGAAACACAACCGAAAAATATCATAACTACTAATTATGAAAAATAGGAAGATTTAAATAATTAATTGACAAAAACTATCAAATAAAATGGAAAAGACAGATAATAGTAATAATAATATAATATATTAATTTATAGTTAGCTAGTGTATTAACCAACAAATAATATGCATAATTATATACAAATGAATATAGTATACAAAATATAGTATTTATATGAAAGTATTATTATTTTAATAAATAAATAAATAAAAAAATCCTTAACTTGAACAAACTTCAAACATTTTTGCCTTTATTGAAAATTCAAAAACATGTTTTATGATGATTGAATCGGTCTTCCTACTAGTTTAATGGTTTGGTGGTGGCTTAAAGTAGTTTGATAAATATAGTCAAAAACATAATATAAGATTTTAATAACCAAAATAGCATTATAATTACTTTCATATTTTATGTAAAAAATAAAGATAAATATGTAACTTAATTGTTTTGCTCAATTCGTCAAAACTTATACTAATTAAGGAAGCTATAAAAATAAAATAAAATTCTTTCAGCCAAAGTAATGAATATATAAGATAACCTAATTCTGCCCAAAATTAAAAGCCAGCATCTATCCTAAAATTAAAACCATAACCCTTACTAGCTTCCACATGCCGCTGCTTTTTCTTTTCCCCTCCCCCATTTCATTTCCTTTCATTTGTCTTGTTTGTGCACATTTTCATTTGCCTGCATTCGTATTTTGCACACCTTTTCTTTATCACATTATTTTGTCTTCTTCATTCTTTTGAGATCATGCTTCCTCTCCCTTATCTCTCTTACTATATCTTTTTCTCTTTCTTACTTGTCAGTTTTAACTGTTCAACTCGTTGGAATAGGATGTTAACGTTAATGCCAACAAACTCAACACTCAGGTCAAGATCGTTTGCAAACGGATTGTGCAAACTACTAAAGGCGTAAAAAATGCTTCTATTTTGGAGTAGCTGTTCAGCATCCCACGTAACCTGTAATTTTACATACATAAATGGTTCTATGGTAACTGGACAGTTTATGGCTTGCATGCTTAAAAATGGCCGGCCAGAACAAGTTTTCACTGGGTTACATGCATAACTGGTCAGATTCAATATCCTGACAGGCATTGTGCACGGGCAACCAGTCCACTGCCCAGACTGGCAAGTCCAGTTCATTATCAAAACTATGATTGGAGCAAACCCCAGACGTTTGTTCCTTATTCTACAATTATCTCCTCTGTTATTTGCTGCTATACTGTTTTTTTTCTTCTCTCCTTTGTTTTCCCTCTTCTCAATTTTCCATAATGCCCTCTGTTTTTCTCTTTGTATATGTTATAATGCATTTTTTTACCTCTGATGTGCCATATTATCATGCCTATTATCTCTGTTTTCTTCACTGTTAGAGTGCCCTTTTTCCTTCTGTTATATGCCACTAATGTATCTGTTTTCTATCTCCTTTCCCCTCTTTGCACTATGTAATGTTGCTACATAGAGTTACTGATTGGTGCCTTTTTCACTTCTGTTTCTGGTCTGGTGCTTATCACCTGCGTCCTACACATTAGGCAACCAGGCCTTTGTCTCATTCAGTCAAAAAGATGAAGGGTGATGGTGACAGTAAACATGATTTGAGACGGAAATATGGCTTTTTAAGTGATCCTAATAAAGAAAATTATGTGACTTGCACATTGCATGTAGCTGGACATTTGCAAGATCCAGAATTATTTCATGATAATCCCCAACATGAGCAGTGTGAGCAAGTGGTGAGTAGCCTACATCAATGCATCTAAAGATTTGTTCCAATCATTGACTACCAAGATAAGATAATGGATGAGCTCACTGCTTACAAAAATGCTTATGGTTTATCAGGTATGGAAAGACCAAAGCCCCCATGTATTTAACTAATCAATTTGTCTATTTTATTTGTTCTTTTTCCTATTATTATTTATTGTTAATGTTCATTTTATTTGATATCTTTTAAAGCCTATTTGGTATGATATCCCCAGAAATGGAAATGAAAATTGATATCTAATTCCATAAGATTTGTATCTCCCAGTTTTGTTCAAGATAGAGTTAAATATTTTATTAATTTTTAATAAATCAAACTATAGAATTCTAAAAAAATAGAAATAGAATTCCAATTTCGATTATTTATAGGTATTCCAAATGAGTGGTTAATAACACTTGCAGCTGAGTGGTGGACAGCCTATGGGTCTGCTACTCACTTTGAAGCAATTTGCTGAAAATTTTTTAGCCTGACATGAAAATGGGCCATTTTTTAGCACGTAAGCATATTATTATTTTATACTTAAAAATTAATTGCTAATTTTTAAATGTCTTAACCAACTACTGAAGTGAGTTATCTTCGACTTTGCAGATTCGTACCAAGAAAAGAAATAGGCTTTGCACAATTCTGACTGAATGATTTAGTCCATGTGAAGTACAATTGAGCTTTGATTGAAAGATATCAGTTGAGGGACAAGATTGATCCCATTTGTTTGAAGGGCATTGATAAGAGTAATGAATGATTAACTTTGTGAACAAAATCACATGAAGAAGGTGCTAAACAAAATCTTGTTTGTGAGGATGATGATTTGAATCAGGAGACTTTTGCTGCTGTGCTGGTTGATGAAGAGAGGTTTAACCAGGCAATAGGCCTCATGGCACCAATAGTAGCAGAGTAGCACACAAAGATATAGACAGCATATATGTCTAAACAGGAAAACAGGAAATAGAGGAAGAAGTGAGGGAGGAAGATGAAGGCCATGGGTTAAAATAAAATGCATTGGAGAATGAAGATGCCCTTTTACAAGATGATGACTTTTTATTGTCTTGCTGGTATTAGTCGTCATAAATTTACAGGTCATTAATTTTAAATTATTTCTCATAATGGTATTCTTTCTTCTTCTTTTTTGACAGCTTAAGTCATTTATTACGTTTTAAGTAATTTTGGCACCACATTTTGTTTAAAAGTATGCCTTAGCCTAGTACCTAGGCTCTAGGACACCAATCGCCCAAGTGCATCTTGGGCCTTTTCAAATACTTAGATGTCAATATGGAAGAGATGCTTGTGAAACTAAAGCACCGATAAGGCTAGTGTTTGAAAAAGCCTAAGGCACACCTATAGGTGCCCTAGAGTCTAGGCAATAGGCACAAGACGAAGACATGAGCCTTGGAAAAATGAGAAACAAATTATCTAGTCTAATATTGTTCTTGATCTTCTAAAAAATGTGCAATAGATATTTTTCTTTCCCTTACCACTCAAAAAGATGTCTCTTAGTCTTTCCATTACCTTTTTCCCTCTTCCTCTCCTTCCCAACATGAGATTTAATTACTATATAATGAAAATAAATCATAAAAATAGCTAAAAAGAGTTTTCTTCTCTGCATTAAATACCCTTCTTTACCCTTCATTTTAAAATTATTTCTATTGGTCTTCCTATTACCAAATTTCCCCTCCTCCATTTCCTTCCTAAAATGAGATTTAATTATCATATTGATAGAAAACATTTTTGACGGAAATTTAAACCTAAAAATAATTATTTTTTTAGTAAGGCATGTGCCTAAGGCCTTGCACACCTCAACTCCTAGTGCACCTGCATAACGCCTTGCCAATACCCCCCCACCAAAAAAAAGCCCCAAAATGCCTTGTGCCTGAGGCACACCTTTTTAAATACTGGCTATGGTTCTATTTTCCTCCCCTTATTTTTCAATCAAATTGGAAAAATTTTAATAATAATTAAAATCATCTTAAATTAATGATGATGATAATAATAACAATAATAATGATAACCATAATAATAATAGAAATGAGTAAAATATAAATTATGGGAATAATTACTATAAAACAATAATAATAACACAAACTTTACAAATTAGAAAAATCAAATGAAGCAAACAAGCCTTAAGTTGGCATCAAGCTATTTTTTATTACATAAATTCAATGTGTCCCCTCATTACAAGAGTGGAGATATTCAAAATAATGCTACAACAAAAATTTGCCAAGTACATTAGTACTCACTCCCACTGATTACTAGGGCATTCCACATTCCCAGATGCCAACCGATTGAACGACCTCCGTAAGGTTCTCCCTCATTGAATTATTTTTTTTATATATATTATATACAATATTAAATCTAAGGGCCATATGCCCATGCCTAATTTTGATATACCTAGGCCGGCAGTGAGTTTGAACCTTATTACTTAAAAATTTTAGTTTCAATATGAGATAGGAAGATGAACAACAACCGATGGCCACTAAATAAGTTCAAATGCCCAACCAAAATCAAATTGTATTGTGATTAGACTTGGTTAATTAGTTGGGACCCAAACCAGCCCGCCTAGCCCAACACAAAATTCAATACGCATGGGTTAGCATTTTTATCCTCTAGCCTGACAGGTATGGATAAGGCCTATGAGTGTGGATTTTATCTAACCCGACTTGTTGAACTAGTGACCACTTATGTACACTTTCTTCATCCCTCACCCTCCCTCCTTTCCTTCTCCTTCCCCTTCCCCTTCCCACTCTCTAAATCAATTTAAAAACCTAAAAGGGTTGCCGATTAATCATACTACATCAATTAATCAAAAAACTCTTTCCCTTTCATTACAAAAGTATCAATTACCAATTATTCATAGATTAGTTTTATGGTCACCCCACACCAAGGTCATCCCCTAACAATCAACTCTTAAACATAAACACGTTGTCAATTAAAGAGGTTTGGGGTTTAATGTAGGGGAGAAGTAAAAATATGAGGAAGATGATCCAAAAATATCAAGGAAATCACAAGTATGATAACGAAGAGGTTACAAAATGCTTATCTATAGTTCTATGGATCTACTGAAATCACTCATAAGCTTCTTAATCAAGGTAACTAAAAATTCACCATCTCTTCATGAGTACAAGCCTCCCTATTTTTGTTTTCAGAGGAAGAGAAGACAACTAATGGTATTACCGAGAAGTGTGGATAGATGATAAAGTCATGGGGTGTGACAAGGAAATGGTGAAGTGCATGGGTTGATTCCTTATCCCTTGTTTAGTCTTTCTAACTCATAGTACTTAGTAAACTATGGGCATTAAGCTTCACAGTATGACTTAAAATATCAAAAAGAATGGAAGTTGCAAATGGTATTTCTACTCAGTCTCATCCATGAGTTGCCACAACCCAATCTAGTCCAAAGATGAACCAACAATAATTTAGTCACATATATCTTTTCTTGCACAAGGGCTAATGCAAGTATGATCCAAATTGAGCCCAACCCTGACACAAATTAGGTCCACTGCTAACCATTTCTAATTGTGATTTACTCTCATAACTGTGAGAAATATAGCTAGAGTTTCAAAAGCTATCATCAAAATGAACAATTAGTTTGTGGTAACGATTATCAATTCCTAATAATTTGCATACATGGATAACATCTATGGTGTCAATCATAATCTCCATCCTCCCATAAGAAGTCCTAAAGTGGCAAAAAAGTGTCAATCGTGATTGCAATTGTGGACGACATAGAGTCAAGGTATCAAAGTGTCAAAAATGATTAATACTATTTTGCGATTGTCGCGATGAGATTTCTATTTCTTTCGCAATAAAAATTAGAAAACATAGGAAAATATTGATACACTTCATATTTCATTTTTCATGTTGCACATTGGACATTTTGAGTATCAATAGGCAATAAATCCAATATATACCGGTCCCATATCAGTTCATATTTTACTTCATGGTCTGGTCATGTATTCATTAATACTTTTCCAAAAATAAACTTGGATACAGCTTATGGCATTGCAATACCCTGCCTTCTTATAAATCTCCATTCTGTAATGCAATACACCCAACGGAAGTAGAATCTCCATTCTGTATTATAAATTTATAATAACTGCTCAACAAACATGTTATATCATTAACTTAGGATTGAAGTGATTCACTACCGAGTTGTAACAAGTCATGTGAAACGATTTTCAAGCTTCTTCCAAAGTTGTTCACACAATGACAAATAAATAAGATTAATAGATGAATTACCAATTTGGTCAAGGGTTCCTTTGTGCTTGTGGCAAGAAAACACAATGAATGACAAATTCTAGAACTTGGTGCAATGACATAAGGCAGGTTGGGTGAAAGAGGAATCAAACTTTTTGTGGTGACATTTATAAGGTGGGTTGTGAGAATAAGGCTTAGAAATATGGAGGCAAAGGGATAAAAAGGGAACAACAAAACCTATATGTGATGAATGAGCATCCAGGATATAGGTTTGTCAAACAGGGGGACAAGAGACAATTCTCATGGGTTCTTAGTCATCTTGTCTAGGCATAGGAACTATTTTGGGGAGTCCTGAATACTCCACGAACAGCTCTACTAACTGATTTTGGAAGCAATTGTGTGTGCTCTCAATTATTCTTGATTCCATAATAAAATAATTTATTATTTGACCTAGACAAAGTGAAGGCAAATGTCATGACTTGTTCATTGATTTAAGGGGAAGATAAAGTGGTAGAAAGTGGTAGATGAGCCAAATCCAAACCCAAGTTGCTAAATTATAATAGTAATGCAAAGAATATGGTTAAGACTAACTATAAGGAGAATTAAGATGCATAATAAGAAGAAAATTCAGCACTAGGGAAAACAATATTCTAGCATAAATTTAAGGCTCCATATGTACATGTGAGATTATTTGCAACAACAAAGAGCTTTTGGGAAGTTGGCCAAACCAAAAATATCAATTTAAGAATTAATTGAGAATAAAAGCAGAGAATATATAGATTCATGTGAAAACCCTAATTGAGTAAAACCACATAACTCGACTATGAAAATAGCCTTTACGACTAACAATTCATACTCTCCACATCATAACCCTTGGGCTTGCATTATCAAAAACCCCTTACCATGGGTTCATATAGGAGGGGCACATATGAAGATGACAAAACATTGCATTGTGGGACATGGAATCCACCATAGCTAAAGCAACAAGAAATCACCATTTTCCAAAGCATGGTTTATGAGAAGATGAGCAAGAAAATTTTACAACGAAGATAGCAAGGAACCAGCAATCTGACCTACAAGGTCTCTGCCACACATGAAGAATGCACCACGTGTAACAAATTTCAGATGAGCTAAGTTACCACATGTATACCAAATGCAAGCTACCAAGTCAGACTAAAGTTTGATGTGAAACAATACTTCAAGGTCCTTAATGAGAAGAAAGAAAAACTCAATGAGGACGATTTTGTTCATCCTGCAACTGTAGCAAAAATGATGACAGAAATGTTCAACAAAATGTGAATGGGCCACAACTACTACGACATGTGTGGAGTTTTAAACTGTATATGCATACAAAGAAACAGTTTTATCTGATGACAATACCCTCAGCTTTGTTGTGCCAAAATATGCAATCAAATTAAACTGTCAATTGCATAACTGAATCAGAAAACTGGCTTCACTTGATGATGGAGTTTTTGGCCCTTCCTCCACCAAAAGGTCAGAGGAAGTTTAAGAGGGCTGGTATAACAAAGATTGAGAATGTTGAGGCTGCAGCCAAATCAATAGTTTGAAAGAGTACCAAGAGCTGAATCCTAGAGCTCAAAACAAGGACATCTGAGGTTTCCATGAGAATAGAAGTGCAAATGAGAGAGCATGCTTCTTGTGAATGGTCAGAACGACGTGAAAGCCTATAAAAATAGTAGCAACATTTCAGACATATTATGTGAGTTTTGCAGTTGAGCGGAGCCAAAGACATGTAGCAAGTTTAAAACCTTTCAATCGCTGCTTTGTTGAGAAGCATTCATGTTAAATCATAGACGCCCAAAAGCTCACAGTACCGCTGGAAGAACAGATATATAACTAAAAATAAACCCACTAATTCAGCATCAATTCTGCATACATTACATCAATATGCAATGACAATTCAGACAAACGAAGGACAATGGGGGCAGAGCTAGAGTAGCGTCAAGTGAACCTCAGAATCATATTATTCACTACATTTAGATGAAAAAGAGATACAGCTATCAAATTGCATCGATACCCGATCATGTTCGACATATCTATGAAAGTTGAAATTAGAGCCACGAGTTAATCCCGTGATTTTATCTAATCCAAAGTCGAATAGTGCCCCTTGACGCAGAGAGAGAGGGAAAAAGAAAAAGAAAAAACATTTCTGCAAGCAAACGTAAACTCCAAATACCACAACACTGGTCAAGCAAATACGGATAAGGCAATGAAGAATCCCATACGGATAACAACAACGGATTTAGGAAAGAGGATCGATGAGAAGAAAACAAACTTCATAATTGGCGTAGCGGAACCTGGACTCTTCTTCAATGATGAGAAGAAGAGGATGAAGATGACAACTTGCTGTAAGCGGCCTCACCAACCAGGTAAATGCCGAAGGCAACGAGAGCGATACCGAGTCCAGGAGTTGCGTGACGGAACTGATTGGAAAGCATTGGATGCTTCCTCCATGCGTCCCTTCTCCTGAAGAATTCTCCGGTCGATCCCAGCTGCTTCGCCATCCTTCTATCCCAAATTCTTCTCGCTCCTCGACTTCGTCGGTAGACTCTCTCTCTCTCCCCTCGAAAGTTCGATGAAGTCCTGTCTGATTGATAGATTAACCCGTTTGACGGAGTAAATCGAGAACTAAGATAGAGGAATCAGGCCGCTACCGTCCTATCCTAGTTGATTTATTAATTTACCTCATCTCAAAATTTATTCTATATTTTAAGACTTATCTTAAAATTAATTTTCATTTACCCATAAAATATTAATCATCAAATTAGTGGTTAAATGAGATAATATTAACTTATTGATAAAATTTAGTTATTTACTTCAAAACAAAAAGGTTATAAGCTATTCAATTAGATTAACTTTAAAAATACTCAAACAATATTTAAAACATTTAATTCCTTTCATCTAACATAAACTAACATATATCATCTAACGTAATATAAATTAACCTTAATTCATACGAACTAATAAAATGCATTAGGGTGGAAACGTGGCATATAGGTGTAATTAATAAATAAAAATTTATAATACAAAACATAGGCAACCAAATTATGGAGTGCATAATTACATCTATAAACTAGATAATCACTTGGAGAGTGCATCATAGAGTTCTAATTAATGAAAAAATTGCTTACAACATGTAATGCGAGTGACCAAAACACGAAGCACATAAAATACTTGTATAAATGAGAAAAGCACTTACATAGAAAGAATAATCAACAATGTTGTACGTAAGACATAATTAGTATGTTTCTATAGCATAATTGCTTGAGTTTTTATTGGATAAATCTTGATATATGCACTTGGGTATATCATACAGGTATTGAAATAGTAGACAATATTAGCCCACTAGATATGATGACTTATGTATGTTTGGTAAAATATTTTTTATGGTTTATTTGGATAAATGACTTCAAGGAACAATTTTAATTTTAAAAAAATTATTTATAAACTTCTCTAACTTAATGCTTTATTTGAGTTTTATAAAATAAAATTTAGATAATTCTTGGATTTTTTAAAATCCATGCTAAAATTATACCAAATGAGTTTATAATATATTTAGTACATAGTTTCATAGATAAAAATGAGGATATTACACTTGGTGAAAAGCATGATTTTCCATGAATCCATGTATATTATCGTGTCTGATGCCATATACTGATGCAGGAGCATCCACGACAAATGGGCCCAATAATTCTTCTAATTTGGATAAAACTAAAAATTAAATTCTAGTAGCAGCCACATATATGTTGCAGCGATAACAACAGGTTAGCAATAGTCTTAGCCATACTTCTGTCTATTTTTTGGTACAAAAATGGAGGTATAAGAGTTAGGGAAAAGATTAATGCAGCTACAACTGTCGTAGCAGAAAAGTAAGGCAAACATGCGATAATAACACTTAGATCTTCACTTGAAAAAGTTATTTTTTACTATTTTATCTTATTATTATTATTTTTTAAAACACCCCCCAGTCAGATCTTCAAGCATGGGGAGTGTTTTTACACCTTCATTTTGTAAGAAAAGTCAACTTAGTGGGCTTTATGGACTGATTTACTTCAAGTTAGAATCAAACTAGTTAAATTTTATTAGATAACTATTTAGTTTGATTTCAACTAAATCAATTTCAGAAGTTAGTAATTTAGCTTATAAAACATTGACACACCATATAAGGTGTCAAGATTGTGTTTGAATGAAACAACTTTGAATTTATTTATTTTTTTGTGGAATTCAGAATCCCCACTCAAAATTCAAGTGAAGAATTACATTTTAAATCCATAAAATCTTGCTTTCTGTATTCCAAGAGTTTATTCTTTGGATGGTGATAGCGTATATTTGTTCTTGAGAGGTGCTCATAGATCAAATAACTACCCATTTCCCTCATCTCTTTCTCTTTTTCTATTTGGTGGTAATAACCTTAAACCCGCCACCTTCCTTAGCTTGACCCGATTGTTTCCCATTTGCACCAAATTGGTATCAAAGCTTAAGGTTGTTGAAATTGGGACTCTATCCTCTCTTTTCTTTTGCAAATTCATCACTCATATTCACCACTCACACCATTATCATTTTCCCATCAACTTTCTTCACCATTTTCATCCATCCACCTCCCGTTAAACCCACTTTTACTCACCCTCTTCCATACATATGAAAATTCCAAAATAAAAAATAATCAGCCCACCATTGTTCGAACACCATCTTTTCTTTCCCAATTAGTTTACTGTTTCTCCTATCTTAAACTCCCATGGGTGTTCCTCCAAACCCAAGAGGCTTAAGACTTAAAGAAAATGTATATGTTAGAAGAGACCGGTCTATGGAAACTTTACAAAAAAAACATAAGAAGGTTAGAGCAATCTATGGAGAATGTTCAAGGTTAAATGAGGGAGATTAGAGCATTGTTGAAGCAACTACTACATACTACAAATTTCCCAAAGCCACAAATAAGAAACAACCTGCCCCATGAAAATGAAGGGGTCATGCACATAGGAGATGGTTCAAGTGAGCTTAGTTCCTCCTCAAGTGATTCTTCTAATGAACCAAGGAGAAGATGACATGAAAGGAAGGACCATTTTCACGATGTAAGAGCTAAACTTTCAGAATTTGATGGCAGCTACAACCCTAAAGAGTTTCAAGAGTGGGAGTTGAGATGTTCTAGGATGTTTGAAGCATAATGTTATTCAGATGATAAGACATTTAATTTGGTTGTTTAAAGGCTTATGGGTCATGCTTCTCTTTGGTAGGAATACCTTATACACCAAGGGAGGAAGATGGGAAAGGCTAATGATGTAGGAGCATCTCATAATAATATTTCACTAATTCATTTTTCTAAGTTAGGGGATCACAAAACACTCTTAACTTGGATGAAATTAATTAGTTGAATATAAGAAACAAGTGGATGGTGGAGTAGGTGAAGAAAGTCAGCCAAGTCAAATCAGTCAGCCAAGTCAAATGAGTCAGCCAAGTTAAATCAGTCAGCAAAGTCAAATCAGTCAGCCAAGAAAGCATGGGAGATGATTGATTAGGTATGGGGGATGATTGAGTGACTTGTAATTTTATTTATTACCTACTTTTAAGCATGTAAGGGGCTCCATGCTGTGGTATGGCTTTCAAAATACCACACATAGGCTGACCTCATTTTAGTTCTCATCCAACTAGTTGTTAGGTTGTATTAGATAATTAAATAGTAAAGAATGGTTGGAATGTAATTAGGTAGGTAAAGGGGATGGGTATAATGGAATTTTTATAACCCTGGTTGCCACTATAAATATGGGTAGCCTCAACACAATGCGAACACTACCCCCCTTGAATTATATATCAGATTTTTTAGCTCCCTTAAGCCCCCTCTACAAAGTTGAGTGAAAACTTTGTTTTGAGTGAAAAATCTCATAACTTTTATCTCAAGTGTTGAAACATTGAGTGATAGTTGTCAGCATTTGCTCTTTGGTTACCTTAGATCAAATATTATCATACTTCTCATCTCTTTTCTCTATTTTAACTTTTGGTGGTCAATTATCCCATAAGCCACCATCTTCCATTAAGCATGTGCCAACTTGTTTAGCATATGCATCAGCTAAGGTTCAAACTTGGTCCAAAATGAGTAAACTCATGGAGGAAAGGTTCTAACCATTATTCTACACAAAATATTTTTAAAATAAAATGACATATTTCAAGCAAGCATTGTAAAGCATAGAGGAGTACACCAAAGAGTTTGAAAAACTCATGATGAGGCTCAGGCTTGAGGAAATAGAAAATCATACCATGTTTGGGTTTAATGGAGGCCTAAGACATGATATTGCTAGGAAGATGGAGTTGCACTCATACTACACTTTGGATAAGACTTAACATTTAGCCACTAAAGTGGAGAAGCATAAGAAAACAAAGAATATCATAAGGCTAAATGATTACAAAGGAGATTCAACCACGTCAATTAAAGCTTCATCACCCTCAAAGTTCCCCCTTACACTCGAAAACTCTGATCTAAAGTGGAAAGGCAAATAGGTTAGGCACATCCAAGAAATCCAAGAGAATTCAAGTTTTTTAAATGTCAAAGGATGTGTCACTTCTAATTACAATGCCCTAACAAGAGGGTAATGACTCTCTTAGACCTTAAAGATTTGGAAAGAGAAAAATATCAAGAGGCACTAAGTCCAAACGAAGAAGAGATCATTGAAATTGATCTAAATCAAGGAAATGCCCTAATGATCTAAAAATGCCTCCATACAAAAGAAGGTATGCATGCTAATACTCAAAGAGAAAGTTTCTTCCACTCCAAGTGCACCATTTAAGGGGAGTTTTTTCCTTTTATCATTGATGGGGAAGTTGCACCATTGTAGCCTCAAAAACACTTTTTGAGAAGCTCCACCACCCCACCCGTAACACCCCCAAAATTCACTACTAAAAAATTTCGTTTTATTTAAAAGAAATTGCAGAAGCCAAAATATTAAACGGTGAATTTTGGAGATATTACCGCCAAACTTAGTACCAGACCTGTTCACTCATACCGTTCCAATACCAAGTGCTAAGGCTAAAGAACAAAATATTAATTGCTACAAATTCAAACCATTATTAAATCATAGTTACGCAAATAAACACTTTATAAGAATAGATTCCACCAATGGTGGTTACAAGAACAAGAAATACATTTTAACTAGAAAGTAAAAGCAAATGGAGAACCCTAAAAGTCCGGATAATCCTTATGCTATTTCATGTTGCCCACTTGAGTAGTACCTAAAAAAGACCTGCAAGGGACACTGCCCATTGAATAGGCAGGGGCCCCATGAAGGGAACCCTTCAGTACTACGATACTGAGTAACCCTTTAAAATCACACTTAAAAGCAGGCCCGCAATGTCACATATGATACAAGCTATATACATATATAACAAGATGTGTACATATAACATTCACATAATTAACAATCACATCAGATATCAATAGGTCGTTATGAACAATCGATACTTTCGGGCCTTAAGCCATGTCATAGTGCAAAATCAATACATTCGGACCTTAAGCCACTAGTCCATCATTTTTTTCGATAAGTAGAATATTATTACTAATTGAAAAGGAGATTACAACTTTGCATTATAAGTAATGACATCCAACAGACCTAGCCACTGACCAAACTTTGCAGAAAGGACATGGTTGCTAAATAATCTCGATACATGCATAAGAATACTTCTCATAAGGACACCTAGCTGTCTAGTTTTGTTCTGAAAAAGTCTAAGATTTCTTTCATGCCAAATAACAGCTATATAAGAAACAAAAAGAGCTCCCAAGATATACTTCTTCTTATGTGCCTACCTTGTTCTAGTAAGTAGAGATTTAATCTCTTGATCCCATCCTAGAATAGGATCACTTCTTCCAGCTAAACTTCTAATAGTCTTCCAGATGATAGCAACAGCAAGACAGAAGAGAAAGAGATGATCCCTAGTCTCATCATGCTGTTGGCAGAAAATGCATTGAGTATCCACAGCCATGCCAATCTCCCTTAGCCTTGCTTTTGTCAAGAGTCGATTTCTGCATGTAAGCCAAGCAAGGAAACTTACCCTGGGAGTAGAAACAGGTCTCCAAATAAGGCTAGCCCAAATACATTTGTCCTGTGGAGTTCTAATGGCCTTATAGGTTGATTTAATAGTATACTCCTTTTGGTTTGCTGCACAGTTTAAGATGAACTCCTTCACAATTGTTCTGCTCTATAAAATCCTGAGAAAAAGCCATGAATTGTAAGATGATGGGCAAAAATCCCATACAGTGGCTTGTTTAAAGTACACTGCATGTACCCATTTAACCCACAGTGTATCCTTCTTTGCAGCTATGTTCCAAAGCAGCTTACCCAAAGCACAATAATTCCACAACTGCAAATTTAATAGCCCAAGCCCGCCTTCCTGTTTTGGAGAACAAAGAGACTCCCAGGCTACCAATGCAGTTTTCTTCATCTGAACTTTACCCGACCAGAGAAAAGTCCTACAAAGACTAATAAAATAGTTCAGCACTTTCCTTGGTAGGAGAATGATTTGACTAAAGTAAAGTTGTATACTGAATAACACTGACTTAATGAGCTGAACTCTTCCAGCATAAGAAAGGAATAATGTACTCTAATGCCTTAACCTTGCAGAAATTTTATCCAATAGTGGCTGCAAATGATTAGCTGTAAGTCTTGCAGAGGATAAGGGTAACCCCAAGTAAGTGATTAGAAAATTTCCTGCAGTATACCCAAGAAGATGGAGAATACTTATCTGGTTCTCTGTTGACACTCCTCCAAAGAAAACAGAACATTTGGTAGGGTTCACCATGAGCCCTGAAGTTGTAGCAAAATGAGTCAAAACTTCTTTGAGACAGATCACACTCTGCAGATTCCCTTTACAAAACAATAAAAGGTCATCTGCAAAGTTCAAATTTATGAGCTGAAGTCTTCTACTTCTTGGGTGAGCTTGAAACCTTGGATTTGTCCATAACTTCTTCAAATATTTTCTGAAATAATCCATGACCATCACAAAGAGATAGGGAGAGAGAGAATCCCCTTGCCTTAATCCTCTTTTACCAGGGAAAGGAGCAGCCAACACCCCATTAAAAGAAACAGAATAGGATACAGAAGTTACACATGCCATAATCCATTTCATAAAATGAGGTGGAAATCCATAAAGATTTAGAATTTTCTGCAGAAAATCCCAATTTACCATGTCATAAGCCTTCTTGAGATCTATTTTGATCATGCATCTAGGCGAAATGCCCTTGTGAGAATATTTCCTTACTAATTCATGGGCTAGCAAAATATTTTTACCAATGCTTCTTCCTTTAATGAAGGCATTTTGAGAGGGATCAATAATTTGAGGCATAAGGGGTTGTAACCTCTAAACCATGCCCTTAGAAATGATCTTATACAACTCCCTCCATAGCAACATTAGCGCCCAACAGCTCTTGATAATACGAATTGAAGGCTTCATGAATTTGTGTTGCACCTCTGATCTCGTTATTATTGGAATCTAATAGCATGACCACTGTCTTCCTTTGCTGTCTCTCTTTTACCTTGGCATAAAAATATTTATGATTTGAATCACCACATGAAAGCCAATGGTTGGTAGCTTTTTACTTGTAAAAAAGTTCTTCACAGTGCAGCAAATGAAAGTAATTTTTTTCTTTTTCCTGCAACAACAGTCTAGAGGTCTGTTCACCAGGATGAGTGAAACAATGAGTCTGGAAAAATGCCACTTCCTCTCTAGCTACCTTAACTCTGTGAGAAATGGAACCATATTTATCTCTATTAAAAGATTTCATGTCTTACTTAAGCAAGCTCAATCTTTTGGAGACTTTTAGCAGCAAATTGGCTCCATCTTGATCCTCCATATGTTATGTACTATAAGTAAGAAGTCCTCAGATTCTGTCCAAAATTGAAAATTTTAAAAGGTTTTGGACTAGTCAAACAAGCAATATTAAGGTGAATAAGTACTAGACTATGATCAGAAATAAGAGGACTTAAGAACTCAGCCATAGAATGTGGATAAGAAGTAAGCCATTAGAGGTTAACAAGAGCCCTATCCAGTTTACACAACACCTCCTCTTCTCCCTACCTATGACTGGACCAGGTGTAATGAAAACCCTGACTTTGTAAATCACATAAGTGTAACTCATGACAAAAATCTCTAAAATCTTGCACATCAGAGACATTTAGAGTCCTACCCTGGAACTTTTCAGACTCCTGTAAAACCACATTGAAATCCCCCATGAGCAGCCATGGTTCCTGCCCAGGTGAATTCTCCTGCAACCACTACCATAAAGTTTGTCTTCCCCTACCAGAATTAAATGCATACACAAAAGCCACCCAAAAGCTTGAATTTGAGTGAACATTTGTAACATGACATAAAATAGCCTTATCATGCACTCTATAAGGTCCCATCAACCAAACTGTAGGATTCCAAACAACCTATATTCTGCCATTAGGATGCTGAGAATAATTAGTAAGAAAATGCCACCCATTATGGACTTTGTTAAGGATAGCAACTGAATTTGATTCTTTTACCCTAGTCTCCAATAAACCAAACAACTCCACTTTGTGTCTAGCACAAAATCTTTTGACTTCCTTATGCTTGGAAGTCTTATTGAGTCCTCTTACATTCCAAGCACTAATCATGACCATGAGGGTCAATGCTGGAAAACATTCCCCTATGATCTAATCCACCTCTGTTATGGGTTGGTCCTGAAATAACATCCATACATTCATGAGAGCCAGCCATATTTGCTCTGAGTCTAGTAATTCTAGGTTCAAAAAAATGAACCTGTGTTCTGCAATGACTTTTTCTTCCTTGATGCGCTTCCTTCCATTATTCCATCTCCAGCAGCAATAAAGGTTGCAGGGCCTGCAGAAGTTATGATTTGTTCAACCAACTCAAAATGTGTCTTTTCCAGAGAACCTTCTTCAGTTGTATGACATGGAACTGCTCTAGCACCCTTTTCCTTTCCAGTGGCATGTGCAGTGGGTAATTGGCCAGGGACATTGAGTACATTGACTTGTGCTTGATCCTGCACATGAGTAGCATCAATAGGCCCTTTTCCTTTCCTGTTATCCCTAACTATTCTCCATTCTCCTTCTGTTGTAGAGCCTATATTATTCTCATGTTGCAGTTTCTTACACCTCCTTTGGTCATGACCAAAACAGTCACAGAGAGGACAATAAAAAGGCTTCCAATCATACTCCACTTTTATTCAACCTCTATCCCCTCTGGATCAAGAATCATGAAAGACTCCAGCTATGGCTTTTTCACATCCACCTCTACCAATACCCTTGGATATGAGGCCCTATCTCGAGATGCTGTTATAGAATCAGTGCAGACAGGATTCCCTACAACACTTGCTAGTTTACTAAGTGATTTCATGGACCAAAACTCCAATGGTAGGTTAGGGAATTTAATCCAAAGAGGAAACACCTACAATTCATCTGGATTAAATTGCAATCTTCTATGCCATCTTTTTAAGACAAATGGTATATTGAAGAACATCCAATGCTGGCTAAGCACCCAAGCAACCTTCTCCTGAGATTGAAATTTAAACAGAAAAAAAAACCAGAAGAGTGCAAGATAACCTGAGGAGCCTGCATTGATTTCCATTATCTCAAGACAAAATTCTGCATCTGTGTGGAGGATGGAGTTTGCCCATAAACAAAACCGATCAAAGTGTTTGCCCAAAGTGTTGCTTCAGAATCTACTTCCTCCCTGTCCAGTTTTACAATCACCCTCCCCTTTTAATATATGGGATTTTGAAAATCCAGAGGTTGTCCATGGCTAGGGATTCTGTTACCAAGTACCACATCTCTCCATGATGATCTTGGGGGTGATGCTGGTTGGAGTCTGTTCCAGACTGACTCTCTGATATTGGACGTTGGCTGATCTCCTGCAATGGCAATCTCATCGGCCAGTGCGTCTACTGTTGTATTAGATACACCTACATGGGAAGGCCCTGGGGTAGATAGATTAATAGTATGTCCTCCCATTGTATTTTCCTGAAAATCAATAGGTGAAATTACATCGATCAGATCATTCTCCTCAGGGAGCATTTGAGCGCCACCTCCTACAACTAGGGTTTCTGGAGATTCTAAAATTTTTGTTCTAACCAAAACAAATTTGGTTCCATCCACACTTATGTCACTATCCTGATCCATAGCAGCCAAAGTTCCTTGATTTCTAGTACTAGGGGAAGATCTCTTCTTCTTGGTCATGGTCGAAACTCTCTCAACCCTAGGAGAGAGGAGAGAGCAAACCGACAGCCTTATACTACTAGTCCATCATTATTCATACAACTCTCATATTTTATATCCATGTGAGTTCGGGAACCCCACCATTATAGCTGGTGGATCGGTCACTTATAGGGCAAAACGCTCCTGGCCACTATTATTCGCCGGTGGACTGGTCTGGCCCCGACTCAGATGGTATTCCACTATAAGTGATTAGTATTTTTTCATAACTTTATTCACATACATAACTGGTTTTATTGAGCTCAGGACCCCCACTATTATTGCTGGTGGATCAGAATATATATCAACATCATCCAGGGCAACACGCTCTTGGGCCACTATTATGCCCGGTGGATCGGTACTCATAATCACTTGCCAGGGCAACACGCTCCTGGGCCACTATTATATCCGGTGGATCGATACTCATAATCACTTGCCAGGGCAACACGCTCCTGGGCCACTATTATAACCGGTGGATCGGTAATCAATATCATAATTCAATTGGGCCCGGCTCATAATCTTTCACTTTCATGATTAGTATTTTCCCTTTCTTTAATCAGCACAACAATTCCATTTATTTGCCTCGAATGGGAGATCAAGAACCCGGGACACAAAGGTACACCGGTCGTACCAGTGCATACAAGCTACTCAGTACCCTTCAACCATGAACCTAGGGACGCAAAGGTACCCTGGTCGTACTGGTGCATAAAGCTACTTAGTACCCTACCGACAAGGACACCTAATCCATAAGTATGCATACCCCCTAACTAGGTCCGTAGAGCTAGATAGAGTAAGATATAGGGCCTGGCTGGGGCACAAAGGCACACCAGCAAATACCAGAATAATCGTGGGCTAAACCACGTCTTTAGGGTAGCGACTCCTAAAGAGACACCATTTCCGATCTCGAGGTCTTTCACTTTAAGTATTAGTATCTTAAATAAAGTGATCACGAAAAGCACAATAATCAGATACTTATTCGCTTTCAATCGTTCTGATATCATTAGTCATTTCTTATTTAGGTGGTTATCCAAGATAACATAGAGAAATCATTAAGGTCATTATAATCTCATCTAATTCCAAATTAGGATTCATTCTCGTGATACTTACTAATTATAAAATAATCTTACCTTACTAATCAATGTTATTTGAGTCATATTATAAAATTCAGCAATCACAACAATATGCCAGGTACAAATTACTCATTTACCCCTTACTTATATAATTGCTAAGTCATCCATTCCTTACTTGACAAATTACCATATTACCCTTAAGGTTGTATAATTATCAAATTACCCCTTGCTCGGTTTATGTTATTAAGTTATCTCCTATGCTTTTTAGATCACCATTCACCCTTCATAATTGTTAACATTAACATATTTCCCTTTTTTGGTCGGTTAGATTACCAAATTACTCTTCTCCTTTGTTATAATTACTAAATTGCCCTTGAGTTGGATAAATTACCAAATTACCCTCCTTCATTATCATGATTACTATTTTGCCCCTTTAGTTGGTTAAATAATTACTAATTTACCCTTTAGTCATTTAAATTACCAAATTGCCCCTTTAGTTGGACAAATTACCAAATGACCCTTCTCCTTTATCATAATTACCATTTTACCCCTCTCAATTATTATAATTGCCATTTTACCCTTTTCAATTATTATAAATCCCAAATTACCCTTCTTCATAATTACAATTATTAATTTACCCTTCTTCATAATTATAATTACCAATTTACCCTTCTCCATATTTATAATTATTAATTTACCCTTCTCCATTTTTATAATTACTATATTGCCCTTCTCCATTATTAAAATTACCATAATGCCCTTTTATTGATTAATTTACCAAATTACCCTTCTCTATTATCATAATTATCCAATTACCCTTTTATAACCATAATTTAATTACCAATTTATCCTTCGTCGTTATCATTATTACCAAGTTACCCCTTACTCCCAAGTTTGCCATAAATATCCTTTTAACTTACAAAATTACCCTTCTACCCTTACTTCCAAATTACCATAATATCCTTTTATTTACAAAATTACCACAATACCCTTTTACTTATAAAATTACTATAACACCCCTTTTACTTTACAAATTACTATTTTACCCTTTTACATCCAAAATTACCATTTTTATCTTTCCTTACAAAATTACCATTTTGCCCTTCTTTTCCAACATTATCATATTACCCTTTACTTCCAAAATTACCATAATACCCCTTTACTCATAAAATTTCATTTTCCCATTTACTTCTAAATTTACCATAATACCCCTGACTTCCAAAATTACCACAATACCCCTTTTTACTTGTAAAATTATCATATTGCCCTTTTGCCTTCAAAATTACTACTTTACCCCCTTTATTATACCACTTTTATTAAATGAGCATTACCACATGGAATAATAATATTAATACTCCATTAATAATATCCAACTCCACCAACCATTATATTTTAATATAATACTTATTATCACCCACACATATTAGGCCATAATCTAGCACAAGGAATATTACTAAAATGCCCCTAGGGCTCACAATAATAATATTCATGTATAAATGGTCACAATAATATAAAATAACATGGATAAGTACTTAGCACTTTCGTTAATAATCAAACTCTTCCCTTAAACAACATTTCCACACATATCACATGAAAGAGCATACTTTCCTTTTTTATTAAAGAATACAAGCAAACATATAATTTATACTAACAACTATATATCAAACATAATAATATATTAAAAATTCTAATGTGCAAACATACGTTTATCCATGCATTTAAGTGAGGTTTAATGATTACCTTAGATCCCACAAAAATCAAATCTTACCAGTATTCCGGTTAAAGATTCAAGCTTTGATTAGTAAAACCAATACCTAAAAATAATACCAATATTTATTATATTAGAAATAAGAAAATCAAACATAAGACTTTATGAATTTTACTTAAGGAAATAATTAACTTAAATATTATCATACCTTAAAATTTTTAATAAAAATGGCCAATAAATGCAGGAACTCATGCTGCATATGCAGCATGAGCTGCAAGCAAAAATAAAAAGAGGAAAGGCTCGAAGAGGGGGTGATGGAAGGTAAAATGGCTATTTTCGGGTTGGGGTCTTTAGGCTAGAAAAGAAGATAGATGGGGGAGGTTTCAAGGCAACGGAATGGTGCAGGAGTGAAGAGGGGGTGTAGGTGGATGCTGGGAGATGGGCTATTGGCGGCCAAGAGTGGCGGTGATGGCGGCAGCGAGGCAGCGAAGATGGCTGCCGAGGTGGGTCGAGGTGGAGAGGCTGAGAAGGAAGGAAAAGAGAAGGGAAAAATGAAGGGGTCCAGGGGCTGGTTTCGGGAAAATAAGGTATGGGGTGGTAGAGGAGGTTGCAGGGAGGAGATTGGTGGTTTAGGTGGCGGTAGAGGTGGCCGGAAGGCGGCGGAAGGATGGGTTGCAGGTAGGCTGCCGAGAAGGGAGAAAAACAGGAAGAAAAAGAAGAGGGGAGGCAGAGGGAGTTGCGGGGTGGCTTGGACGGTGTTGGGGCGGTGCAGGGTAGTAGTAAAAGGGTGCAGAAGGTGGCGTAGGGGCTTGGTGTGGCGGTTGGTACGGCGGAGGCCGGGGCGTGCAAAAATAGGAGGGAAAATATGGAAGGAGAAGAAGGGAGAGAAGAGGGAGATTGAGGGGTAAGGAGCTCGAAAGAATGGGGCAGAAAATGGCTGAAGGGGAGAAGAAAAAGAAGAGGGAGAAGAGAGGGGGCAGGTGGCTGATTGGACGGCAGTGTCTAGGGTGGCAGGGTATCGTAAGGTGGCAGAGAGAGGTTGACGAAGAGGGGAAAGGGGAGCCATGCGGGATGGGGTGCATGGATGCCCAGTTTCTGACACAATGAAAAGAAAGGGCAGGAGAGAGAGAGAGAGAGAGAAGAAGGCAGGTGGTGGCAGTGGTTGCAGCAGACGGTGGCCAGCGTGCCCGAGGTGGTAGCACTGGCCGATGAAGACAGGTCGGGGAAGGCATTGGATGGGGCGTTGTTGGGTCGAGGCATAAGAAAGAAGAAGAAGGAAATAAGGGAGCAAGCCGGTCGGGGAAGGGGAAAAAAAGAGACTAGGTCGGCCGGTCTAGGGGAGAAAGGAAGGAGGAGAGGAGGAGGGCTGGGTCGGCTGTGCGTGTGGGGGGAAGAATGGGCCATCGGCCCGGCGCGTAGGGAGGGGAATGCAGACCAGACAGCCTGGCAGCTCAAAGCCAGGAAAAAAGGAAAAAGAAATAGGGAAAAGGAGAAAGAAAATAAAAAGTAGGAAAAAGGAAAGTGGGAAAAAATGGAAAATTTTAAAATAATTAAATTTATAAAATAATCGGATGTAATATTTTTGATAATAAGTTTATTTAATAACTTAATTTAAATTAATTAAATATATGGGCTTAAAAAGGATAATTATAATAAAATACTAGTTTGAAAATTTACTTAAATAAAAATAATATGATAAAATAATAAAATATTTATTTTTAATCTATTAAATACTCCTATCCAAATTTTTATACTCAAAAATCCATAAAATAATTAAACTAAATAATTTTAAAAGCTAATTTATTTTAAATAAAAGCCATTTATTAAATTATTGGTTTTCTAAAATTTTGGGGGATTACACCACCACTATCCACCATATACCTTACAAACTTTAATGGCTCAATAATGGTAACAAAGTTTAAGTAAAAAAGAGAACTCGTGTTTCCTTTTCTATGATACTATGATAGCATTTTATGTGACGATGTACCCACAAATGATTTTCATTAATTGCTAGGAAGACCATGGCAATATGATATGAGTATGTTGTATGATGGGATAACCAACACCTATACCCTTAAAAAGAATCACAAAGCCATCATTTTAAAATCATACAACTCCTACGACTCACAAAAATCTTCTTCTTCATCAACCCCTTCACTACCCTATGAATTTAGAGTATGATTAGTTAACTTTTGGTGAGAAAATGTGACTTAGCTTGATTTCAACAATTATGATTGGGACTTCTATGATTTGAAAAGGATTTATTATCATGAGGTTCCTTATGCTCAGTTTCAAAACGTCTCTAACCTTTTTATTAAGGGAGCAAACAAAGGGTGGCCTCTAATATTTATTCTCTGGCAACACTATCAAGGTTCACAACTTAACGAGATGAAGAATCATCCTTACCAACCCAGGGAGGATGATGCATAAGCATCCACCACGAATGGGCGTAAGTTACATATTAATTTTTGTACGAAAGAAGACCCAAAAATCCTTCTAATTTGGATAAAGTTCATGAATTAAATTCCAATATCAACTACATATTTATTACATCAATAACAGCTAATTAGCAACTATTTTAGCCATACTCTTGTCTATTTTATGGCAAAAATGGAGGTATATGAGTTAGGGAAAATAATGATGCACTAGTAGCTATCATGGCATAAATGGAAGGCTAACATGCCATAATTGCACTTAGGTTTGCACTCAAAAAAGTTGTTTTTGTTGTTTTTAGCTATTTTAGATTATCTTTTCTTGTAAAACACCCCCAAGTCAAATATACAAGCATGGAGAGTGTCTTTATGAAATGCCCCAAAAATCCTAATTTCTATTACCTATTATCAAATAAGATTTTATGAGGGAGTTTAACCAAAATAATTTACTTTTATTAAAATAAGAGGAAGTTAATTAGGTTAAACAAAAAAGAAATTTAAAAGTGTTTTAAATAGGAGGAATTGTGGTATTTTAAGCTAATTAAGGATTTTATTTTAGAAATCAATTAAATAAATTACTTTATTTAAATTAAGAAGAATAGAATAGTTTCAAATTAATATAAAATTTATAAATAATTAAATTGGAGAAAATTAAAGTGTTTTGTTAATGGAATTTAAGAAAATTCTTCCAAAAAATCCCAAAATTAACCTAAAAATAGAATTTAATTATTGTTTTGATAATTGTATTTTATTAAATACCCCAAATTATCCAAAGTATACTAATTAAGCCAACCACTAATTTTCCCTCTTTTTCCTTTTTCCCTTTTTCCTTTTTCTCCCTCATTTTTCCTTTTTTCTTTCTTCCCCCTCCTCTTCCTTATTTTTCCCGACCTGGGCCGGCCTGCTGGCCCAGCACCCTTGCGCGGCCCAGCTCCCCAACGCACGCCCTTCTTCCCTCTTTCCCCGGCCGGTTTGGCCCACCCCCTTTTCTTTCTTTCTTTTCTTTTTTGCTGGACCGCCGGTCCAGCCCCTTCTTCTTCTCCTTCTTCTTCCTCGCACAGCAGCCTGTCGCCGCCTGTCGCCGCCTGCAACACGAATTCCGCCGGAGCAAGAAAAGCCTTCCATGACAGATCCAGCTCCGGTCGTGTCGCCCTCTTCTCCCCGTTGAATTTCCCATGGATGTGACTGAACGACACATCCCTTCTCCCGCACGAAAATTCCTCTTCTTTTTCAGGTAATTATGGTCTGAAAATTTCAGACCATGCGCCGGCCAGCCTCACCGGACACGCCAGGACCTAACCCCCTAACCTACCTCGCACCCTTGTCGTTTTCCCATCCCAATTTCCCTCTAAATAGCCCCAACCTCTGCCTGAATCGGGTTCGAAAAATCTGGAACCCAGAGAAACCCCGTCGCGCCGCCCCGCCTTCAGCCGCTATTTCCTCCGCCTTCGGCCACCGTTGCCGCTTGCCCGTGCCACCAACATCCTCCCTGCACCTCCCTCTACACAACCAGACTACTAGCTCCCCCTGCCTTGCCTTGCATGAGCCGCTCCGGCCGTGCGAAATTGCTACCCCGAAACAACACCTCCAGCCCCTGCGCCACCTTCGCGCCGCCACCGCCGGCCATACCGCCGCTTGCAGCGCCGTCACCACCCCCCAAAACAACCAGGGGTTCCTGCTCTACCACCCTATACCCCCCATTTCTCCTAGTTTCCCCTTCCCTAGCCTTCACCTCCATTTTCCCCCTTCTTCTCCCTTCCTCCACCGCCGCGCCGCCGCCGCCGCCACCACCTCTCAGCCAGGTTGCCCAACACCCTGAACCCTAAATCTTAAAAAAATAAATAAATAAATAAAAGTGATTAATGATTTAATATTATTAACTACTATTATTAGTACTATTATGATTAATATTAACATTATCATTATTATTACTAATATTATTATTATTACTAATACTACCACCCTTATTATTATTACTAGGACCCAATCCTCCCCTTAGAACTTCTAATTAATGGTATTAAGCAATACAAGACCCTATTAAGTTATTATTATTGTTAATATTGCTAGTATTATTATTATTATTATTTATTATTATTATTATTATTATTATTATTATCTTTACTATTATTATCTTTATTATTATCGTTACTATTATGATTACTATTATGATTACTATTATTATTATTATTATTATTATTATTATTATTATTATTATCATTATTGTTGTTATTATTATTATTAGTACTATTATTATTATTATTGTTACTATTAGTATTATTATTATTATTATTATCACTATTATTAATATTATTATTATCATTGTTATTATTGTTATTATTGTTATTACTATTAGTGTTATTATTGTTATTAATATTATTATTATGAGTATTACTATCACTATTACTATTATTGTCATTATTATTATTGTTATTATCCTTATAATAATAATTATTATTATTATCATTATCGTCACTATTACTATTACCATGGTTATGAGGTTGTTGCTAGTATTACTATTATTATTATTATTATTGTTATCATTATTATTATTATCTTTATTATTTTTATTATCAACATTACTAATATGGTTATTATTATTATTATTGTGATTATTATTATTGTTATTTTTATTATTGTTATTATTGTTACTATCATTATTGCTATCATTACTATTATTATTATTATCATGGTTAATACTAGTGTCATTAGGTTTATCTTTCTAACTATTATTATCACTTCAACTATTTCTATTATTATTATTTTCAATATTCATACTATTATTTATACTATTATTATTATTTTCATCACTATTGCTACTTCTACTATTATTATTAGCATTTCTATTTTGACAATCATTTATCTACTAAGATATTGTTGTAGTTAATTTCCTCAATTCTTTCTTATGTTTTCCCGTGTTTGTTTTGGACCTAGTATGGCCTTGGTTTGTAAACCATAAAATTTTTACCTTTATGCTATATAACTTGTGCACTTGAATTAATGTTTGGATGCTCAACCTTGTATTTAGCACAGGAAAAATCGTGGGATGTCTATCTTATGTTAGATATGGTAGTAATACCCTATTTTTAGGTGATTATTTGGTATTTTTGCTTCCATGATTTTTTTTAAAAAATTGGTAGTAAAAATGGAAGTGTTACAAGTTGGTATTAAAGACTTTTGTTTTTTATACTTCTGAAGTTTTGTTTAAAATTAAATTTTTAACAATTTTAAATTATTTTTTAAGTATTAGATTTAGAAGCTCAAGTGTTTTCAAAACAAGAATAATCTATCAAAAATGGTGGGGTTAGGAATGTGTTGTTTATTCCTTATGTATTTGTGTGTTGATTGTTGTGTACTCCTTTCATACTTATATATCCTGTTACTGTTGATTAACCTTAGTATTTAGCATATCAATGGCTACAAATTGCCAAATTTATTATTTAGAGGCTTTCATGGAGACCATTAGGCGTGTATGTTGAGGGCTAGATTCATTCACTATAGTCATCACCATCAACATTGGCATCCGCTCTGGAGGATTAACTCAAGAGAGCTAAACATTATCATCTACCAACCTTCGAGGGTTAAAAGGACCTAAAGAGGTAGATTAGGGATATGGAGAAGGCCTTCATTGCATGTGGCATGTGGCTTCTAAATAGATCTAGGGGTTGATATGGTAGTTTACTATTTGAGGGGTCAACCAGACGTGTAGTGGAGTATTATCTAGTATAAGGGTATAACAACTACTACTTGGGGTCATTTTAATAGGTATTGCAAGCCTTATTCTACACCTACCCACCTTTGTATGCAGAAATTGTAACACCCCCAAAATTCACTATTGAAAAATTTCATTTTATTAAAAGATATAGTGGAAGCAAAGAAAACAAAACTATGAATTCCGGAGATATTAGTGCTACACTTAGTACCATACCAGTTCACTCCTACTGTTCCAGTACCAAGTGCAAAGGCTAAAAGGATAAAATACAAATTGCTAGAAATTCAAACCATAATGAAATCAGATTAGAGAAATAACATTTTACAATAATAGAATCCACAAATGTTGGTTACAAGAATATAGGTTACATTTAAACCATGAATTAAAAAGAAAAAGAAGGGAACTCAATAAATTTTTGGACAACGCTCTTTCCTCTTTCCCACTTGAATAACACTTGAAACGAATCTATAAAGGACACTGCCCATTGAATAGGCAGGTGCCTCACAAATGGAACCATTCAGTACTATGGTACTGAGTAACCATTTAAACCATACTGAAAAGTAAGCCCACAATGCAACACATGATACAAAACTATATACACATATAATAAGAGATGAATACACAACATCCACATACTTAACAAGTCCATCACATATTAATATATCATAATGTGAAATCAATACTTTTGGGCCTTAAGCCAATAATCAGTCATTATTCCATCATCTCTCAAATTATATCCATGTGAGTGTGGGAAACCCACTATTATAGCCGGTGGACCGGAAATATACAGGGCAGAACACTCCGGACCACTATTATTCGTCGGTGGATAGGTTTTCAAGGCAGAAGGCTCCTAGCCACTATTATTCGCTGGTGGACCGGTCTGGCCCCGACTCACATGGTGTTACACTATAAGTGATTAGCATTTTCCATGATTTATTCACATCCATAATTTAATTTATTGAGCTCAAGATCCCCCACTTTTATAGCGGTGGACTGAAATACATATATACATCTTCCAAGGCAAAACGCTTATGGGCCACTATTATATCCTGTGGATCAATACTCATAAACATCTTCTAGGGCAAAATGCTCCTAGGTCACTATTATATCCGGTGGAACAGTACCCATAATATAATTCATTTGGGTCTGGCTCATTAGTCTTTCACTTTCATGATTCGTGTTTTCCTTTTTTAATTATCACAACAGTTCCATTTATTTACCTCGAAGGGGAGATCAAGATTTAGGACACAAAGGTACGCTAGTCGTACTGATGCATACAAGCTACTCAATACCCTTCAACCATCAACCCAGGCACGGCAAGGTACCCTGGTCGTACTGGTACATACAATTACACAGTACCCTACCGACAATGACACCTAATCCATAAGTATGAATACCCCTTAAATAGGTCTGTAGAGCTAGATAGATTAAGATGTAGGGCCTGGCTGGGGCACAAAGGCACACCAGCAAATACCAGAATAACTGTGGGCTAAACCACATCTTTAGGGTAGCAACCCCTAAAGAGCCACCATTCTCGATCTCGAGGTCTTTCACTTTAATTATTAGTGTCTTAATTGAGATGATCACAAAAATCACAACAATCAGATACTTATTTACTTTCAATTGTTTATGATATCATTAGGTATTCCTTATGCATACAATTATCCAAGATAACATAGATGAATCATTAATGCCATCATTATCTTATACAATCCCGATTTAGGATTCGTTCTCGTGATACTTACTGATTGTTAAATACCCTTATCTTGATATTAATGTTACTTGAGTCTTATTATGAAACTCTGTTATCTCAATGACATATTTGATACGAGTTACTGATTTACCCCCTTCATCTCTACAAAATTACCGAATTGCCCCTTGTTTTTATAACTATTAAGTCATCCCTTCTTTACTTGCCAATTTACCATATTACCCTCCATGTTGCATAATTACCAAATTACCCTTACTCAGGTTAGATTACCGAGCTATCTTCCACACTTATTAAATCACCAATCATCCTTCATACTTGTTACACTTTTTAGATTTCCCATTTGGTTGGTTAGATTACCGAACTGCCCTTCTTTATTATTATAATTACCAAAATGCCCTTTTTCGTCATCATAATTACCAAATTGCCCTTCTCCATTATCATAATTACCAATTTACCCTTCTCCATGACTATAATTACCAAATTACCCTTTAGTTGGTTAAATTACTAAATTGTCTTTTAGTTGGTTAAATTACCAAATTGCCCTTCCTTTACACCAATTTACCATTTGGCCATTCTACTTTATTAAATTACTATTTTACCCTTCTTTTTTTTTATTAAATTACCATTTTACCCTTCCTTTACACCAATTTACCATTTTAACCTTCTACTTTGTTAAATTACCATTTTACCCTTCCTTTACACTAATTTACCATTTTACCCTTTTACTTTGTTAAATAACCATTTTACCTTACTTACACCAAATTACCATTTTACCCTTCTACTTTATTAAATTACCATTTATACCCTTCTTATTTATTAAATTACCATTGTACCCTTCCTTTACATCAATTTACCATTTTACCCTTCTACTTTGTTAAATTACAATTTTACCCTTCTACTTTGTTAAATTACCATTTTACCCTGCCTTACACCAAATTACTATTCCCCCTTACTTACAAATTTACTATATTACCCCTTTACTTCCAAAATTACCATAATACCCTTTCCATTATATTTAATTCACCAAAATACTTTCTCTCATCCAAACTTACCAAGTTATCACCCTCCATATAAAATTACTAATATGCCTTTCCCACTTGTCCATTTACTATTGTTTCCCTTTTAATCTTACAATTTACCATTTTTCCCTTATTACACCACTTTTATTAAAATACTCTTACTACATAAAATATTAATATTAATGCTCCATTTTCATTATCCAACTCTACCAACTATTATTATTCAACATAATCCTCATTAGCACCCACACATATTAGGCCACACTCTTACATAAGACATATTACTAAAATACCCCTAAGGCTCATAATAACAATATTTATGCATTAATGGTCACAATAACACATCATATTATAGATAAGTACTTAACATTTATATTAATAAAAAAAGCTCCTTCCATAAACATTATTTCTACACATGGCACATAAACTAGCATGCTTTCCTTTTTTATCAATCAATATAAGCAACTACATATAGTATACTAAACAACATATATCATGCATAAAAACATATTAAAACCCTAATGTGCTAGCATACATTTAAGTGAGGTTTAAATATTACCTTATTTCCCGCAAAAATCAAATATTACCGGTATTCCGGTTAAATAGTCAAGCTTTAGAAAAATCAATACCTAAAAATAATATCCATAATTATCATATTAAAAATAGAAAAAACCAAAAGCACAAGACTTTATCAAAACTTAATTAATAATATACTTAACCTAACCATTATTATACCTTAAAATTATTAACCAAAATAACCCAAAGGAAGGCAGCAACTCACACTGCTCATGCAGCGTGAGCTGCATGCAAGCACAAGCAAGGAGGGGGTTGACGAGGGTGGAAAAAAGGAAGGGGTGTTTTTGGTTTGGTGCTTTGGAGCTAGAAAAGAGGGAAGGTGGGGGAGAATTAGGGAAAAGGATGGGTGTAGGGGTGGAGTGGGGGTGTAGGTTGTGGTCAGGGATGGGTGATTGGCGGCCAAGGGTAGTGGAGGCAACAATAGTAGGGCTGCGAAGGGGGCTACAGGAGTGGCGGTGGTTGAGAAGGAAGGAAGGGGGACGAGGAAAAGAAGGGGTTGTAGGGGTTTGTTTCAGCCAAAGGAGGTAAGGGATGGTAGGGGAGGTTGCAAGGAGTGAGTTGGTGGCTAGGGTGGAGGCAAAAGTGGCGAGACAGTGGCAGATGGAGGAGGAGCAAGGGGGTTACCGATAAGGGAGAAAAAGAAGAGGAGAGGAAGAAGGGGGTTGTAGGGAGGCTCGAGGGCTGGTGTGGTGGTGCAGGGTGGGAGTAGGAGGTGGTTAGTGTGGCGGTGGCAGTGGTGGAATGGGGCGGCAGAAGCGAAACAGGGGAGGGGATGAAAGGAGAAGAAAGGGAGAGAAAGAAAGGTTGGGAGAGGAAATAAAGGCTAAAAAATGGGGCAGGTTATAAGGGGTAGGGGTGTTGGAGTTGCAAAGAGAGGGAAGGAAAGAAGGGAAAGAAGGAGGCATACATGGCTGGGGTTTAAGGTTGGTTTAGGTCCAAAAAGGGAAGAAAAGGACAAGGGGAGAGAGGGAGAGTGGCAGGGAGGAGTTCTAGGCTGCGTGCTTGAGGTGGTCGGGAATGGAGAAAGAAGAAGAAGAAGAAGAGAAGGGGTAGGTTGGCTAGGCGAGGGAGAAAGAAGATTGGGCCGGGCAGGTTGGGGGAGAAGGAAGGAAAGAAAAGAAAAGGGGGGATGCACTATGTCGCACGGGCGAGGGAGAAAAAAAGGGAAGTGGACCAACGACCCAGCACGCAGAGGGGAGAGCAGACCACAGCCTAGCGGCCTGAAGAGAAGAAAAAGGAAAAAGAAAGAAAGGAGAAAAAGGAGAGGGAAAAGGGAAAAAGGGGGAAAGGGAAAGGGGAAAATAGGGAGAAAATAGATAAAATAATTTGTGGAATAATAGAATTTAATGTTTTTGGTAGAGAAATAAATTTAATAATATAATTTAATAAATTGGTTTAAAAAGGTTAATTTTAGAAAAATATTGGTTTGAAAAATTATTTAAATAAAATGAGTATGATAAAATAACAAAATATTTACTTTAATTTATTAAATCTTCATATTTAATTTTATATACTCAAAAAACCATAAAATACTTAAATTAAATAAATTTAAAAGCTAATTTATCCCAAATAAAAGCTATTTATTAAAGTATAGGTTTTTAAACTTTTGGGGGATTACAGAAATATAATGAGTTCATGGTGCTTTGATAAGGGAACATGACAATGGAAGAGTATTATACATGGATCATGGACTTTTCATTTTTCTCTAGAGATGGATGCTAGTAAGGTGACGCATGTTCGCCACGTTAAGGTTGGTCTCATGATTAAATACCAAGATATGTTGGTTGAATTTGTACCATCTGATACCGTCACTATGTATAAGTCAACCTTGGAGACTTCCCGTGTAATACAAGTTAGAGTTGTCAAATAAAGGGATAAGAGGAAGTTTGAGGGTCTCTAGTACCATATTGGTGGAGAAAGATGTTTTCTTAAGGTAAAATACCATCTAGGTATAATAGGTTAGTGGGATTAGTACCTCAATCAAGAGGTCAATCTAAAGATAGTTTCTACCATTACAAGCATTACGGAGTAAATCATCTAGGAGTGGATTGCTCCTGTAATAATATAGCTTCTCATGGTTGTGTTATGTTGGGTCATCAGTCCTTTGATTGTTGTGTTGAAGGTGGTAGCATTCAGATAGGTCAGTCTTAGTGATGTGTGTGGGAGGATGGAATTCTCAAATTGGTGATATTATGGCTCGATTATGTTGGTGATAATTAGAATAAGGTTTGACAATGAGGGATAGATGATAATAACATTCAAATAGGGTGAACTAAAGAAGAATATGATTTGAACAAAGTGATGATGATTTGGTGATGATGGTTAACTAATGGTGATGATTCGAATGTGTTGTGATAATTAAGATATGTATTCAATAATGGTGTGTTGAGGATAATAACATTCAAAATAATCCTAACCCTTCCATTGGTGGGCCTAAACCGATTGATTAGTTTGTTGATATGGGCATATTTTTTAACTCTTTTTTTTTTTGAAAAATTTCTTATACTAAAATATAACAACTCCAACCTATGCCAAATTGTCCCTAAGAGATTCTTAACCTTTTTCATGATGCATTTAGCCTAAAATACTACCTTAGATTGATCTAGAAGTCGATTAAGATAATTGAGGGAGAGAGATGACCTCGACATTGTCTTCTTCCACCTTTCTTCTCCACACAATTATGAGATCAATGCTTCTATGTTAGAAATGATTCTAATTAGCCAGAAGATTCTTTCCACACTGACCTTCCATTACCCCTCTTATGAATTTCAATTCTGGCCTAATTGACCTACATTCACCAGAAACACCATTTGAGCTCTAGATAATACGTCGGCATATCTTGGAAAAAATTTGTTTGTTTGAATTAAATTTAAATAGTAAAAATTAGAGTTTTGAATTATTTATAAATCCTCCATGAACCTTCTCAATTGGTTGGTTATAAATAGCTCTAATCACCCCTTGTGTGCACCTTCTTTCAGCCACCTAAAGCCTTTAACTCTCTATATTCATCATCTTCATTTATGCACTTTGAACCTTGTATTCTATTCCTTTTACTCTTTTGATCATTTCTCTATCTCTCTCTTGCTTTAATCATTAAGCAAGGAAAAGTTAGATTTGGGAAAAAGGACTGAGTGGTTTAACATAGCATTCCCTGTTTTACCCTAGGTGAGGTATGTTCCTTCTTTCCTTTATGTTTCAAGTTCGAAATTATTAAGGTTTTGTACGAAATTCTGAGTTTAAGATTTGTTGTTTTAATGTTTTAAAAGTTAAGATTTTCATAGATTGAAATTTTTGGTTTAAGGGAGTTGTGTTTGCATCAAGTAAGTGATTCTTGATTCTAAAATGGTTTATAAATATTCTTGCATGATATGATTTTTTGTAATTTGATACTATACATATAGATATATCTAACTTGCAAAATTTATTTGGGTAGGTAGATTGTGCATTTTGTAACCACCCCTTTTTTCACTACAAAAATTTTTTGTTAGAAGCATGTTGCGGAAGCAGAAAATGCTATGAAAAATGGGGTGTTACCGTCGTACTTGACACAGGTTAGCCGTCAACTTCCTACCCCATATCAGATACAAGACTAAACCAATAAAGCACTAAAATAGTAGAGTATGCAAATTATAATTTAATTGAAATGATTCCAAAATGTTGACAACTAGTGACCTTAACAGGTTCTAATCAAATCATTATAGAATGAGAAGGTGATCGAGGCCCGATACAATTTCCATGGTCCTCTATGGACCCCATCAAGACCCTCTAGATGTCCTTGCTCACAAGCCCAGACCCAACTAAGGTAGACCCTTTACTAGCCATCCCTAAAAACTTGCAGAAGGTCATTTGCTTATGGGAATGAGTAGGTGACCGAGAAAATGGGCACATTAGTACGTAGATATGGCAATGAGGGGAGTTGGGGATAGGGGTCCATGCCCATCCCTGAACCCGATAAGAAAAAAATCCCCAAAACTGACCCGATCCCCAATTTTTTTTTATCGAGGATTCCTCAACCCGATCCCCGCGGGGATCAAATCTCCATACTCGACCCGATCTCTGATCTATTTTTCGTCCCTGATTTATTTCCTAAATTTAAAACCTGATCTGATCCCTGAAACCCGACTTTATACCCAATCCTCGATCCCATCCCTAATCATCAAGCCCTTTTTTATATAAAAAATATATAAAAATATATTCAGGGTGGGTTCGGGGATGGGGACCCCAAACCCGCCCCACCCCATCCTCGAAAAAATCCCTATTAAGAATCCCCGAACCTAAACCTAATCCCTAAATTTTCTCCTCAAACCAGAATGGGGAATCTTTGATTGGGCCTCAAACCTGTGGGGAAAATTGTCATCCCTATTAGTACGCTACTTACTGAGTAAGATAAGTTACTCCCTTAATATACACAAATATACCATTTTATCACACATAAATATAGATTACAGTATGCATCATGCTAATACCATATATATAAAGATAGAAGTACATGAAATCATATTATCATGCATAATTTCCAAAAATTAGCATACTTCATGCATAGACTCATAACCTTCTCACATAAGCATGTACATACTTTATGGTAAGGAGACCCAAGCAACTCCTAGAGTTGAGTCCAATTAACCAAATTCTTAGGTTATACCATTAGTTCATCCATAAAAGAGATAGGTATGTCTACCAATCAATATTCCATTTCATAACCAAGCATTCAGGTCAACCATTTGCCAAGCATAATAACTAGATTTACTCATTTTCGACAAACCATATGATTACTTCTATTCTTACCATGTATTAGCCATTCTGTTAACCATCATTCACAATTGATCAATTGTTTATTTAAAAACCATATTTTATTATAGTTGAGCGATGGATTATACACCATTCCATGGTCTCATATACCAGAGAAGCCTATCCAAAAAGGGACATAAAGTCTAGGCCGAAGTCAATCACCAAGTGGACATAAGTCCAGGCCGAAGCCAATCACCATAGTGGACATAAGTCCAGGCCGAAGCCAAGCACCTAGGTAAACAGACCCTTTAGTATCGATACCCCATAATATATCATTAGTGTCTAAAGTAGGTAAGGTACTGGGACTTCTCAGAATCCCACACAAGGTAAAACCCGAAGGCACCAAAAATTCCTAAAGGCATACTAACCCCCAGTAGGTAATCGAAGATTGGGTAACCCAGACACAGACCCAGACCCATACTCAACTCAACTTTATTTTTATTTAAGTGATTAGTGTTTTATTCATAAGGATGGGTCATCATACAACACCCATACAAGCAGACAAGGTAAATCCCACAATAAACTATATTGATCTTTTTTATTTCCATTTTCCCCAACCATATGGCTTTATCATTTTTCCTTGGCTAATGAAATTCATATCCGTCATATGGTTTAATCCATGCCCTTACTGATTTCCATTACTCTTATTTCCATTTTATCACTTATCACAACTAAATTACACCTTTAGCCTTTACATTACTCATAATATATGCCATAAGTTATGATCCGTTTTAATCCTTTAATTAGTCCAATAATCTATGTTAAGATCTACATTTCATCCCATTGACAATCATGATATAGTCCCAAATACGACCCCTAAGTATAACTAAAACACAAGGAAACAAATCAAGAAAATTGGCTGAAGCAGTCGATCGGTTTGCCCCAATCAATTGATTGATTTGGGTTGACCAGTCAATTAGTTCAACTCAACTAGCCGATGTTTTCTTCAAATAGGTTGATTGGTTTGGGAAAACCGGTTGACTATTTATAGACCAATCAATCAATGTCAAATCACTCGAAGGGCTTAAGTAGAGCACAAGATCAAGGTCTCTAAAGACAAACTAGTCGAGGGGTTGGGTCAACCAATCGACTGTTCTAAGAACTAGTCGATTGGTTTGACCTAACTGGTCGATCAATTTACCCTAACATAGCATTAATTCACAAACTTCATGTAGATTCTTACATGATTATCATTTCTAACTATACTAAAATATTCATTAACATCAACCAACATATTCCTTTCTATACTAACATGCATTTCTCCACCTAACATCATCATAACTTATTTTACCCATTTTCATGCTCTTTTCTCCATTTGTGACATTAAACACATGCAAATCATGCACACAATTGCATTTCTTCATATCATATGCATCCACTAACTAAGATATCACTTTTCATGCAAATACACATGCTTACATTTTAAGAGCAAGAATTACTTACTTGATGTAGGCTAAATTCCCTTAAAAATTGAATTTCCAAGTTTGTGAAAACTTCCACTCTTAAAATCCCAAAACCAAAATCTTAACTCAAGTATTATACCAAAAACCTTATCAAATTTCAAAAAAGAAATCAGAAAGGAGAAGGACATACCATTGAGATGAAACAGAGAAAGGCTTAACTGGACCACTCAATCTTTTCCCACAAATCTAACTTTGCTTTATTCAACAATATAAACAAGTTAGAGCTAGAGGTAGGATTAGGAGAGTGAAAATAAATTGGCAGGTGCTTGAAGTGTGCAGGGAAAAGAAGAGAAAGCAGAATTTAGAGAAACTTTTGTGGCTGAAAGAAAGTGCAATGTAGGGAGGATTGGGGCTATTTATAGCTAACAAATCAAAGGAAAACATAGAGGGTTTGGAAGGAAACCTGTGACCATTTGAATTTAATCAGAATGGATATATTTGCTTGGGATTTTCTAACCTAGTCTCCCGAGCTCAATTTGTGACTCTAGGAAACTCATTTCAAACATACCAGAACTCATATACATAAATAAAAAAATGGGAGTTCACTGTGGAAGGAATCTTTTAACTGCTCAAAAATACACCTGAGGTTAAAGTAATCGATCTCAGAACCAAGTAGAGGAGAGGGGAGGAGTAAGATAATGGCTGAGGTCACCTATCTCCCTCATGTGTCTTAATGAACCTCTAGAGCAATCGAGGTAATAATTTTAGGTTAAACGCATCATAAAAATAGTTAGCAATCTCTTAGCAATAATAGGTATGTGTTGATAAGGTTCCATTTTAGTGTAAGAAAATTTTTAAAAAAATTTAATTTGAAAACATGACTAGCTCAACCAAACGGTTTGGGTCTACTAGTTGACTTTCATCCACCAATCGATCTATTTCCCCCAACCATTCGATTAGTTTGGTTGAGGAACTCAATTTGGCTACAACAACAAACCAATTGATTGGTTCATGGAACCAATCAATGGATTTACCTATAAAACTAAATAAACTTCATTTTCTGACATGATTTTAAATCAAATCATATTCTAAATCAAATCATATCAAAAATAAAAGGTCCAAAATTGACAAAAAAATTCTACCCTATCCATTACACAAAAGTGTAGGGTATTACACATTTTGAGTAAAAATCATGAAACTTGAGAAAAATGGGATGTGATGATTAAATGTTAAGTTATGAAAGTTTATTCGGTTGAAAATGTGTTATACTATGTTAAGGCATGTTCCAATGTGGTTAATGATGATTTACAAGTATATGACTGCATGAAAATAATGTTTTGATGTTGTTGTAGGGAAAACTAATCAAGTAGTAAGGTCAAACCAATCAAATGGTTCCTAGAATAGTCTACCAGCTGACCCAACCCATCAACTAGTAATCCTGCAAAGACCTTCTTGCTCTCTACTTAAACCCATCGACTGGTTTGATGGAACTAATTGATTGGTCTATGAATAGTTGACTAGTTTTCCTAAACTGATCGACTGGTTTGAGAAAAAATAGGGTCTGATTGAGTCAAACCGATTAACTAGTTGTCCTAATCTGATCTACTGGTTGGTATGACCGATCAACTAGTTGGGCCAAATCGATTGTTGGGTTTGACTAGTTTATGTGATTTGTTCATTTCGGTTTGGTAATACTTTGAGGCTATGCATGGGGCTATTCTAGGATAAAAAACATATCTTATCATGGATCAATGACTCAATGAATGGATTAAATGGATCATAGTTTATGATATACTCAATGAGTGTTATAAAGGCTAAATAGGTATCACTTATGACATGGGATGGTTTCGAGAAGAGAGTAATGAAGCCCAACTTAGGATTGAATATATTAACATGATGGGCATGATGAATAGTGGACAAGAATAAATGGAAACCCCACATGGTTGGGAAATGGAAAGGATAAATATGGAAGAAATATGTTAATGCATTTCTTGTTCTTGTATGGGCCTTGTATGATCACTTATCCTTATGAAGAATGTACTAATCACATAAAGAAAAAGATAATGGAATTGTGTATGGGTTTGGGTTACCTGATCCTCGATTAGCTACTGGGGGTTAGTCTGCCTTTGAGCTTTTATTGGTGCCTTTAGTCCTTACCTTCAGGTGGGATCTTAGAAATCTCGGTAGCTTACTTACTCTAGACAACAATGATGTACTAGGGGGTATCAATACTAAAGGGTTTGATTACCTATGGGGTTGGATTTAGCCTGGACTTATGTCCATACTGGTTGACTTCATCTTGTACTTATGTCGCTTTGGTAATTGACTTTAGTTTGGAATTTATGTCCCTTGGTTTGGATAAGCTTCCATGATATAGGAGACCATGGAGTGGTGCATAGTCCATCGCTCGCTGATAAGAATTTGGATGATAAGGAATTGGATGTTAAAATTGGTCAATGAATAAGTGAACAATATATAATTGGATAACGTTGGAAACAATGGATTATATGATGAAAATGGTAAAAAATGATTTATACACCTGTTAATAATTGGAAAGACTAACTAGATATGGATCTATATCAATGTGTGGACAAGGAAGAATATAACCTAACTAGTTGAGTAAGTTGGAAAGTAAACCCTAGTAGTTTTCTAAAATAACCTATTTATACATGTGTGATTACTAATGTGAGAATAATATGAAGATAAGCGTAATATATTTTTTATTATCTGAGTCATGCATGATAGTATGTTTTAGTGTATCCCTACTTTTATGTATATGACATTAGAATGGAACATGTTAATTACATTATCTATGTGTGATAGATTTTCCATTGCATACTTATCTTCTTGTTGAGGAAGCAACTTGGCTTACTTTGTACATAGCGTACTAATGTGCCTGTTTGTTGGATCGCCTACTCATTCCCATGAGCATAGGCCCATGTACAGGTTTTTGGGGATGTCCAGTAGTGGGCCTACCTTAGTTTGGGTCAGGTCTTGAGAGCATGGACATTTGGAATTTTTATGGGGTTCATGGTATACCATGGTTTTGTTTTTGGGGTCACACCCTAATCTCATTGAAATGTAGCCCCATACTTTTAACTATTATATTCCTATATTGATTTGGTTGGGGATAGATGAGGTCTTTGATGTAAATATTCTTTTAAGTGTTTATGTAATATATGGTTGTGTACTCTATTTTGAATTGGTTGATTGGTTTAGCCTAGTATATGATATGGAGTGGGTGATAGATGTCTATCTTGTGTTAGGTACTGCAGTATCACCCCATTTTCCTAGGTGTATTTTTAGCTTATGTATTGTTTTAAACGAAATTTTTTGGTAGTGAAAAATGAGGGTGTTATAAAGATTTCTTCCATCACCAGCCAATGTTGCTAGTTGTGTGCTAGTTAATTAAGGGTTCAAAAGCCCTACATTTTTTAGCCTAGATATTTCTAAAGCTTCTTCTAGTGGACACCCAAATGTGATCAGTTAGTTAGAGGCTAAGAATCAAGCCAATGTGGTGATTGATATGCCTATTATTTCTTCCTTATTAGCATGTGTACTTTTTCGTTCTAGTGTATGACATTCCTTTGTGTCATTTTTTTGTTGCTTGAGTTTCCTTATCTTTGTATACTAGTATTTCCACTTCTTTTATGTTTCCTTTAGGGTATAAGTTGATTTTTCTAGGCATTATAGAGGTATGTACCTAGTTATTATTGGTGTTGAGTTCCTAATATACCTCATACAGCTTGAACTCCATGATTTTGATTTGGTCTTTAGGATGGACATGTTATAAAAGTACTAAGCATTAATAGATTACACTCAGGAGTGCATGGTTCTTTGAGGACCAAAGGGTTCTATGTTCTCATATCGAAGGTGTGAGCCTAAGACCTTTGTGAAGGCGATGTTTGTGATCACTCTTGGTACCCATGCTTAGAAGGTGTATTCACTCTTCTTATGCTAGTGATTGGAGATTATTCTAATGATTCATAAGTATCTAAACATGTTCCCTAAGGAGATTCTAGGTATTTTACCTATCCTAGATATTGAGTTCACAATCAAATTGTTTTTAGGGACTCAACTATTGACCAAAGCACCATACTATATAGCACCTGTAGATATGTAAGAGCTTAAATCTCAATTGGATTCGTTCGAGTATATTACCCTTAGGAGGGTATTGATCCCCTTTGTTAGGAAGAAGAGCCATTATCATATTACTCATAGGATTGATCAACTAGTTTATCTATGGAATAAAGTGTATTATTCTTAGCCATAGCCAATCAACTATTTTGGCTAGTTTGATAGTAGTTGATCGATTAAGCCATCCCATCTCTTAGTTCTAGAAGGGAATTATGGTTTGGCAGTGCCCAAAGGAGTTGACTAGTTTCAATTAGAATGATTTCATTTCATGTTTTTGGCCTTGTCATGGTTTAGGGCATCATATCATGTTATGATACGATTATTGGATATTGAAATCCACTAACTGGCATGAGCTAATTAACCCAAATGGCAGATTAAATTGGCCAGAAGTAAACTAAGCCTTTATTCATGAATGAAAGGAAGAATATTTTTGAAATAATGATAGTTATGGGTGCATATGGTTATATTTGGATATTTTAATTACCACCTTGACATGATTTGGCTAAGTAATGATGATATCACCTCTTAGTACCCTTGATGGGTTTTGTTGAATAGTTTGGAGTACCTATGTGGGCATGGTTGGTTTGGTATGCTAAGTGGGCCTTCTATGGAATTTGTTTTGGTATAATAAAACACTAATAACTTAAAGAAGAATATTGAAGAGCATTACATGGGTTTATATTATCCAATCCTCAATTATAAACTGAGGGTTAGTCTGGTTCTAGGCATTTGTACTATCATTTACCTTTGGGTTGGATCTAATTTGATTCTGGATACCTTTCCTACTCTAGACACAAATGATGTACTAAAGGGTATCAATAATAATGGATCTGGTTATCTAAGTAGGTTTATTTGGCTTCAACTAGACTTTATGTACATTAGTGATTTCCTTAGCTTTGGCCAGATTTGTGTCCTTTAGTTATTAGTTCAACTTCAATAGGTATTTAGAGACCATGGAAGATAATCCATCCTATTGCTCAAAAGACAATTAGTTATATATTATTATGATCACAACCTTGTGAATGGTTAAATAAGATGGACCTTATGGTCATCCTAAGTGGCTTGCATTCTAAATATGTTATCTCTCATGCACTTATGTTGTTATCCATGATTTCAAAGTCTTGTGATAGCATGATTAACCTTGATTTCCTACCCTTCATGTGAAGCTTGATTTTCTAGAGTCTATGTCTATCATTGAGCATGATGTTACTTACCTCCATGTGCATGTATATGATGCCATGTTGATAATACAATGTTAGTAAAACATGTAAGTTTTGGTATGTTATTGTATGCACATGTTAATGTGTGTTAGCTTAACTTTTATGCCTATGATGAGCCTATGTTCATCATAAAATTATATGATAGGGTAACTTGACATTCTTGGTATGCATGTACTGACGTTAATGACCTTCTTAATGCCACAAGCATAGGATCTTATGTAGGTTGGTGAGGGTAGTTAGTAGTTGGTAATATGCTTATTTTTGGTTGAGTCATTTAAAAAGAGACTTTCTAGTATTAGTTTTCTTTTTTGATGGTCCTTTAGCAACTAAGATCTTATTATAGGTATTTTCCTCTGTTCTCTCTCATGTTTTCCCATGTTTGTTGTGCCCATATATGGTTGTGGTTTGTGAACCCTAACACTTTTATCTTTATGCTATCTAATTTGCACACTCTATTTCTTGGGTTTAAATGTTTGGATACTCAACCTTGTGTCTAGCATGGGACGGATAGTGAGATATCTATCTTATGCTAGATATGGTGGTAACATCCTATTTTTCATAAGATTGTTTTAGTATTTTTGATTCCGCATATGTTTGCAAAATGAAAACTTTTGTTAGTAAAAATGAGGGTCTTACTAGGAAAGACTGAGAAATTTGTTGAAAAGAGTCGTTCTCTTCTTCTTGTGAAGGAAAAGGATGTTTAATCTAGAGGGATCATGATGCAGGATCCTCAAGATGATAGTGATTTGGCATACTTGATTATTAATTTAAGTCATTCTTGTAGGTATGTAATATATTTGCAGGAAGAAGATCAAACCATTTAAGAAGTTAAGATACTTAAGATTTTTAATTGTTACAACCTATTATAAAGGAAGCTATTGTACATGAAAGTCAACTCTATAAGTCAAGAAGACCTAGTCAACCTTTGAAGTCAACATCAATGTTTTGATTAGGATTCTTGTTATTTGTTTTCATGTACTAATTAGCTTACTTTGTTTGTAATTATTTTTATTGTTTTATGTATTATATATGATATAAATACATTGTCAATAATAGTTTATTTGCTAGTTAGCCATTTGTGTGTCATATGGATAAATTAGTGTGCTAGTTAGCAATATCCTATACCTATATATACATCTCAATGTTCTACTAATGTTGCTAGTGAAAAAATGGTCAAACAACTATGAATAGTAACTACTATATATCCTAAACCATATTCATTACAATAACTTAATAAAGACAAAGGATCTAAGGTGAATAAACAAACCCAATGTAATACCCCAAATTTTAATAATAATAATAATAATAGGATGAAATTAAAATTTTATTATTTAGCCTAATCCCAATATTTTATTTTAATTATTTAGTCCAAAATAATTTATAGGCAATTTATAAAAATTTTATTTATTTATATAATTATCATTTTTGTTGTTGGAACTAAGCCAAATTTATCCAAAAATCCAACCTAAATCCCACAAATTTTCTGTTTCCCCCATTTTTTTCTTCTCCTTTTCCCTTTTCTCCCTTCTTTTTTTCTTCCTTATTCTCCTTCTAGGATGCGTTGTTCCTAGCTGATCCCCCTCTTTCTCTCTCTATTAGTTTCTTCTCCTCAAGCAGCCCAATCTTTCCCCCTCTCTTATTTTCTTTCTCCCAAGGCGGTTGGCCCATTTCCTTCTTTTCCTTTTTTCCCTTTTTTCTCCGTCTCTTATTTTCTTCTTTCCCTTTTCTCCTCGCCTTCTTCCTCACTCCTGTCTCCCTAGCATTGCCATCCTTCCCCTTCCATTTTTGTCCCCTATAGCACCTCCTGCACCCAACTAGGCATTCCCCCTTTCCCTTCTTAGCCATGCAAGGCCATGCAAACTAGCATATGCCATTGCACTCCCCCTACTATCTGCACCTGGCAATCGTACCTCTACACCTGTCCCTACCTTACCTTACCACCTACACCCCTCCTTCCCCCTACAATATAGCGCACCTATCACCCCCCTCTCATCTTCCTCACACCCTCAACCCCTTCCCCTGCCTATAAATACCCCTTCGATGCCCTCTCTTCTTCACCCCCTCGATGAGCCTCCCTTGTTCTACGCAACGACCCCACTTCCAGCCCATTATATCCCTATTATCAGCGCCTAGCCACGCCCCTAGTGCCTCCCCTCTTCCCTATCTTTCCCCTCCTTCTTCCCTTATCTTTTTCCTTGAGCCAGCAAGCATTGTAAGCTACACCTCCTAGTGCAACCACCATCGACTAACTTGTCCCCTCCATGCCACCGTCGCACCTTAGCCACCCTACATAGGTGTCCTAGCTTGTGTAGCAACCCCTTTCTCTCATCCGTCTCCCCATCCTTTCTCCTACTCCCTATCGGTTGTGTGCCCATACACCGCTGTCAGCCACTAGTTCCGCCACCATAACCATCCATCCCACTGGCCTATCTTGGTGCTAACACCACCCTTGACCCTAAGCTTCTAACCCCCACCTTTTTCACCAAAAAATTGGCCACCGTCACTACAGCCATGCTGCCACACCATTTTTCCTCTCCATTCTAGTAAGCACCACTTCCTTTCCTCTCTTTTAGTTTTCATTAGACTAGATTCCTCTTTATTATTCTTTTATTGTGAAAAAAAAATAAAAGGAAAGGATATCCTAAGTTCGAATATTTTCATTTTCTAGGTTCTATTTTGGTGACAATGGGAGAGGAGGCATAGATCATTTTTGCTTAAGCCTAAAGCCATCTCAGTAAGGATACAATCATAGCTAGGGCATTGTTTTTTTTTAATATGACCTTATTATATGTTAAGTGAAGACATGCATAAAATGTTAGATGGTATAGGGTTGTATGTGTAGCTTGGCATGGCAATGACTAAAGGTAAGAAGATGTGAGGGCACGATTGTGTTGGTTTAAGTGTTGATGTGTATCTCTATTTTATGAAACTGCATGTTTAAAAAGTAAGAGAGTCTTTGTGTTAGATGCTTTGTGACTTAGGTAGTATTCTAAGACCTAGGGGCATTTGGTTCAATATTGTGAAAAGTGGCATATTGGGTACTTTAGGCTATAATCTGGCCTAAAATAAGTTAGAGGTGCTACACGAAATAACTATGGTAAGAATAAAAAAGTCAATGCTAAACACAGTATGGGGAGGGTTAACCCTGCATAGGGTGGGTCAAATCAAATGAGAGCTATGACCATGGGTGAGTAGAGTAAGGATAGGTTGCTAAGAGTGGATATGGGCATAACACCCCCAAAGTTCATTACTAAAAAATTTCTTTTAATGTAAAGGTAATAATAATAATAATAATAATAGTTCCAATCGTAAGAATAATGCTAACAAAGGTCCTAATAATCATAATAGTAGTAGCCTTAGTGATAATATGCTCAAGTATAATAATAGTAGTAGTAATAATAATAGTAATAATAGTAATGATAATAGTAATAATAGTAACAATAATAATAATAATGTTAAGAATAATACTAATAATAATCGAAATGGTAATAGTGATATAAGGATTCAAATATTTACAATAATAATAAAAGTGATAATATGCCAAGGTAAGTATTAATAATAATAGTAATAATAATAATAATAATAATAATGATGATGATGATGATGATGATGATGATGATGATGATGATGATGATGATGATGATGATGATGATGATGATGATGATGATGATGATGATGATAAAAATAATGATAATCATAATAATAATAAGGTTGTTAACCCTTAATAATAATAATATTAGTCAAAATAATTACGAAGTTAGGTTAAATAATAATAATGATAACATAATAATAATAATAATACCATTAATACTAGTAAAAATTACTAACACTTGTATAAAAAAGGTTTAGGGGTTGGGGAGGTTAGAGTACCACCTAGGGATGGTGGCGGCACCGGCGGCGGCGACGACGGTGGTGGTGGAGAGAGAAGAGAGAGGGAGAGGTGGTTGTATAGGCTAGGAGAGAGGGAATGAGGGGATGATTGAGGTGGTGGTGGGTGCCTTATGTGGAGAGGGTTGGAGTGGATGGTGGTGCAGCCAAAGGGGGCGGCGCACGACACCGGGTGTGGTGGTCGAAGGTGGTGGAGGGAGGAGAAAGGAGGAGGAGAGGGTGGCAGGGAACAAGGTTGTAAACGGGGTGAATTTTACCCAAAACCTGACGGATTTTATCCGACGAATATTTAAACGGATATGGATACGGATATGGATTATGAAAAAAAATACCCATCGGGTTCGGGTATAGATATGGGTATGCGATATCCATACCCGTATGCATAACCATACCCGTATCCATATCCATACCCATTTACCTAATATATAATTACCCTTTTACCCTTAATTTTAAAATAAATATATTATAAATTAAAGTTAAAGTTCTCATTTAGCTTAACTCTAAGTGGGTTTATTCTTTAGGTAATGGATTTATCTGCTGGATAATATCCATTAACGGGTAAACGGATAATCCGTCGGGTAATGGATATTCAATGGATGTGGATATAGATGTGTTAACGGATATGGATTTGGGTATGGGTACGGATTCGGGTACGGATTTTCTTAACAGGTACGGATACGGGTATGGGTATACTCACCCCAAACCTACCCCGTTTACATTCCTAGCAGGGAAAAAAGGAGGTATAAGGAGGTAGAGGGATCTCCCCTGTTTGTTCAGGAGGGTAGAGGGGGTGTTAGTTGTGGCAGAATTGGTGGTGAACGGTGGTGCGAAGGGTGATGGTGGTCGAGGTGGGTTGATTGGGAGTTGGACTTTGCACGGCCGGGGTGGCTCGTGCAGGGAAAATCAAGGATAAAGGAAGGCATAATTTGGTAGAGGATGATGCAGAGAGCGGTTCTTTGGGTGGCTCGGGAGCCAGCGGTGGGGCAGTCGTCTGATCGGGAGGTGGCGTAAGGGATGGTTTCCTAGGCTATGAATCAAAGGAGCCTGATTATGGCTGCCATTATGGTATTTATAGGCCAATTGGAGGGGAAATAATGGAGGAGGAAGAGGACAAGAGGGGGCAGGTGAGGCAGGACCAATAGCAGGCAGCACAGGTCTAACATGGCAGGGGGTTGGTGGTCGGGGGAGAGAAAGGAAGAGGGGTAGGCATGCATGAGGAGGGAGGACGGTCTAGTTGGGTTGAAAATGGAAAGAAAACAACGGGGGAGAGAGGGAAGGAAGGTAGGATGGAGTGCAGTGGTGGAAAAGGGGAAGAATGGTGGTAGCATAGGGGAGTTCACAGGTCGTAGGGGGGCGGGGAAGAAGAATGAAGAGGAAAGGAAGTGGACTAGGCAGTGCGGGAAGAAAGAAAGAAAAAAAAGCGACGGATCGGGGCTGGGCAAAAAATAAAGGGAAAAAATGGTGTGGGCTTGAGCTGAGTGGGAAGGGGAAAGAGAAGAGAGCGAGGAGAGTTTGGGCCGCGCGGGATGGCCCAAATCAAGGAAGAAGGGAAAAAGAAAATAAAAGAGAAAGGACAGAAAAGGAAGAAAAAGGAAAAAGGAAAAAGTGAAGAAAAAGAAAATATATGGGTTGGGATATTTAGGACATTTGGTATTTTTGAATATTTAAATTAATAATATTTTAAATAAAATAATAAATAAACTCCCTTTTGGGTTAATTTAGAATATTTTGAATAATTTTTCCTAATTTTCATTTTAATTAGCAACATACCCTAATTTTTCCTAAATAAATTATTTATTATTTTCCTATTGATTTTACCTTATTTTCTTCCTGTTATTTTAATAAATTAATTAATTTAATAATTTCTCTAATAAATCATTGTTTGGCCATAATTTCTAAAATTAGGGTTTTGGGGTATTTCAATGGGGGTTAATGATGACATTGTTGGGAAGCTTTGCATATATGGGGAGTTCTTGGAGTTATAAGGGATGAAAGGTTACTAAAAAGGTGGAACTAGGGTTTTGGTAGGTTAAAGCATGAAACCTTAGGGGTACGTTGCTATCACATGTAAACCTAGATTATGGTATTAATCATGATATATAGGGGTTGTGTACCAAATTAAATAGTCACGAGGGATAAGTGGGAGCTGAGATAACCACCACGAGGAATTGGGGTTTTGAGAGGGGTATAATTTTTTAGGTTATTATCACATGTGTGAAATGGTGGAGTTAGGCTAAAAAATTTAGGTGATGGCTAATCATAGTAATATATGCCTAGGTATGGATAATTAGGGCTAAATACGTAGTAGATGAGGGGCTAGGCCAACTAGGGAAAACTAGGGTTTTGAGGAGTAACCCTATAGGCCAATTGTTCTCATATGTAAGAAATAGTTGTAATAGGCTATAAATCATGATAAGAGGGGTTTTTTAATGATATATTTGGGTTTATTAGGTAAACTAGGGACTCAAAGGAATATTGAGGGTAAGGATGTACCTACAATTATGAAGTTAGAGTTTCCAAGGGAATAGGGTTACCCCAGGGTGATGGTAGGGCATGATCCATGCATGACTTGTTCATGTGTTTTGTGTTGTATTTGGAATAAATAAAATACGAATAAGGCACTATTCACGAAAAGTGGAAGATCACTTGAGTCAGACCTAGTTGTATTTACCGATTTACTACTGAGAATAGTGTCCATGAGTATTCTGCCCTAGATTTTTACTTTGTTTACTGGTCCACAGGAGATAATAGTGGTTAAGAGCATGCTAACTTGGGTTTAGACTTTGATTACCATTCCATTTATGAGAATTATGGGGGTCCTAACTTAATTATAAAAAAAACATTGGGTGATAACAACATTTGAGAAGGCATTAATTACGTATAGTAGAACACCACGTGGGTCAAGATTGAATATACTTCACATACTGATCCACTGATGAGAATAGTGGCTAGGAGTGTATTGCCCTGGGTTTGTACTTTATTTATCCATCCATCGGTGAGAATAGTGGCTAAAAGCATGTTGCCTTGGGTTGGTACTTTATTTACCAGTCAATCAATGAGAATAGCGGTCCGAAGCATGTTGCCTTAGGTTTGTACTTTAATTACTATTTCAATAGTAAGAATAGTATGGTCCCTAAACCCACGTGGATAAAAATTCATGAGTTGACTAATTATTACATTAATATCTTAACTAGAAAATAGTGAATGAACTAATATAATCTACTTATGCACATTTCATTTCATATTGTTGTGTTATTAATATCTCTAACCTATTTAACTGTATTGTTACCTTACTTCATACATAGTGTATTAATCACCCATATCATGGGTGCTGCTCATTTCCATGAGTAGTGACCCGTTTTGAGTCTGTGTAGGTGAATGAGGATTCTCTAAATGAATTTGTTGCATATGATGATATGATTGAGGTAGAATGTTGTTGTTGTGTCAACTGGAGAGAGTGACATTCGGCTGTTGCCCTTTTTAGTTTTTCCTTGCGTTAATGATTTACTTTTGTTGAACAATGTTTGTGTATTTCAGTAATTATTTTAGAACAAACACTTAGCCCTATTTATGTTATGAATTGATACTTTGCTATGCTTATTATGGTTTACATACCAATTTTATTTTGCCTTGTAGTTGGTACAAGGATGGTTTGGGCCAAACTTATACTAATGACTATGGCAACAACCTCTTTATGATTGGATGATATTATGTTAAAAATGAAAATTTTCAATGGTTATTTTTGGGGGGTGTTACACCCTAATTACTTTTCACATTAGTGATTAACATGATGAAGTATTTATGTGATGTTTCTATCTATGGATGCTTGTGGTATTTTACTAGGAAGACCATGGTGATATAAAAGAAATGAAAGTCATGATGCAAATGACTATGCGGTGCTTAAAGTTGAGTATTCATCGAGAAGTAATGATATGAAGGTAAAATCCTTCCTTTTCTTTCTCCTTTGAAATCTAACAACCATATCATCTCTAGCCTTATGAAAGGCTTAATATAAGTAAACCATAGATGGTTTCTCTTCAAAATAGGTTCTGTAAGTTGCACAATGACAACACACTCCTTTCAAAAGACAGAACTCAACACATTCTCTACAAAATTCTTCCATTCCCTTTCTATAGCATAAGCACAAGAGGTCCATTCCCTAGAAACAAGCATTCCCCTAAGAGCATTCTTTTGCGAAAGATAACTTAGAGGAATCATTAAGGTCATTATTATCTCACCCAATTACAATTTAGGGTTCATTATCATGATACTTACTAATTGTCAAATACCCTTATCTTGCTATTTAGTGTTACTTGAGTCTTATTATGAAACTCTGTTATCTCAATGACATATTAGATACGGGTTACTGATTTATCCCTTTTATCTCCACAAAATTATGGAATTACCCCTTTCTTGTATAATTATTAAGGCATCCCTTCTTTACTTGCCAATTTACCATATTACCCTCCATGTTACATAATTACCAATTTACCTCTTGCTTAGTTTAGGTTACCAAGTTATCAATCAATATAAGCAACTACATATACTATACTAAACAACATATATCATGCATAAAATCATATTAAAAACCCTAATGTGCTAGCATACGTTTATCTATATATTTAAGTGAGGTTTAATGATTACCTTATTTCTCACAAAAATCAAACCTTACCGGTATCCTAGTTAAAGATCCAAGCTTTGATTAGAAAAATCAATACCTAAAAATAATATCAATAATTATCATATTATAGTAGAAAATCAAAGGAATAATTTTTATAAAAACTTAATAAATGACATACTTAACTCAACCATCATTATACCTTCAAATTATTAACCAAAATAACCCAAAGGAATGCAGCAACTCACATTACTCATGCAGCATGAGCTGCATGCAAAGCAAGGGAGGAGGGGGTCGAAGGTGGGTGGAAGAAAGAAAGAAATGACTATTTTCGGGTTGGGGTTTTGGGGCTAGGAAAGAGGATAGATGAGGGAGAGTTAGTGTAATACCCTGTATTAATTAATCTTTAAATTAGACACGTAAGACTTGAAGTTTGATTAGTAGGCGAAGTAAGCCATAAGATTTTTTTTGTGTTTTATTTATTTATTTATTTTTTTAACGATCGCCTTGTTGTCTCGAGTAGGTCCATAAATATTGAGTTATCAAAATAACCCGGATTAAATGTAAGAAAAGGTAGAGGAAGTTAAAAATTGATGTCGTTAATAAAACCGATAATAAGAAGAGAGTAATTAAAATAGAAGGGGATTGTAAGAATAATAATAATGTTAGCAATAGTTGCAAATAAAATAAAATAAGGGAAGTGATAAAATAATGATAATAATAATAATATTGATCATAATAATAATAGTACCATGATTTCTTTTTGAAGGAAACTAAACCTTGCTTAAGTGGTAATTCTTTTTCTTAATAACCTTACTTGCTAGCTTAATACTTTAGGAGGCTTTTGCTAATCTTTTCCTAATCAAACCCCACCTTTTTCCCCACTTAAACCCAGCCAAACCACCCCCAATCTGTCGAGCAACTTGCAGCCCATGCAGCCATGCATCCCGTCACCTTTTTCCTCTCCTCCCCATGCATATGTCTCTTCTTGTCCAGCACTATCCTCCTCCTTTTGCAGATTTCCCTCTTCCCCAAACGTAGCCCTTCTCCTCCCTACACTGCCACCTCCCTCACGCCACCCCCAGCCCTACATATTGCAGCCATCAACTAGCCCATCTCCCCCATGTCACACCCACATGCAGCCTCACACCCTTCGACAAACATCCCTTCCCCCTCCAACTTGTAGCCTCATCTTTCTTTTCCCAAACCTGCACCCTACTCTACCTTTCCTCATCTACCCACCCATTTCTCCTCCTTTCCCACGCTACTTCAACCTGCAACAGCAGCTCCAACGCCATCCACACTCCCTCACGTCACTCACCAACCTGCAGCCATACCCTTCGACACCCAGCCCCTTCCCCTCCAACTTGCAGCCTCAACTCTCTTTTCCCCAACCTACACCCCTACTCTATCTTCTAATCTTTACCCAACTATTTTCCCTCCTTCCCCATGCCTCTCCACATGCAAAAACGCAGCCCTTAACCCCCAGCCATCCTCCATCACATCTTCCAGCATCTTGCAGCCACAAGTCACGTAACCCCAACCATACCTCAACTTGCAGCCCCTATTTCCCCCTCCTCTCAACTTGCACACCTACCACACCTTTCTATCCATCTACCCCTCCATTTTATTCCCTTCCCCATGCCCGAACCTGCCCTTGCAGCCCCCCCATTCAAATGCAGACCTGTCAACACCCTTCCCCCAAAAATCAACCCACCTGCAGCCCCTTAACTCTAACCCACGTAGCAACACCTTTCCCCCTTCTTTCCCCTCTTTTCTATTAATTCCTAACCTGCAGAAAACACCTCCTTCCCCATCCCTTTAAGCCCCCTAAATTTTCCCCTTGCAACCCCTCTTTCCCTTCCCTAAATTCCAGCAACAAAAGAAAAGAAAGTGCAGCCCCAAACTCCCCTCCCCTCCACCGAATTGAGTCTCAAAAATATTCCAGCTTTTGCCTTGTGTTCTACCTTCCCCAAGTATCTATTTTTCTTCCCAAAGTAAGTACTCTATCCTCGGTGGGTTTGGTGCTTAAATTCATGCACCGGCTGCCTCATTTATTTTCCTAATCATTTGCAAGTATTAGCTTATGTAGGTTGCATTTTGATTATTTTTATTTTGCATAAATATTAATGCTTGTAGTTTGGATGGTGTATTCACTTTTAGGTAACCTCGACCTCGCTTAGAGTATTTGTGGAGGAAGCTTGTGGTGTTAATATTTCTTAGCTCAAGGTAAATCCAACTAATCCGTAGACGGTAGAACTTTTATGTCAAAATGATAGGCTAGTTTTCTAGGATTAAATCATGATAGGATGAAGATATCAAATTATTGTATGTTTGTGGGAAATGGGAGCATGATGTATTTCTTTTCTACATGAATATCATGATGTGTAAATTTACGTGTGTTATCATGCAATCTTTTCATATGCCTAAGTAATATTCTAAAGATTTGACGAAGTGTATGCTAACGATAACGAACTTGAATTATGCTAGTAAAATAAGATGAATATATCTAAGGTAAAATGTAGTTTATATGGGAGCATGTTGTAGTTCATTCATACATGAATATAATGAAGTGTAAATTAATATGTGTTATCATGTAATCTTTTTATATGCCGAAGTGATATTCTTAAATGTGAAAAAGTGTATGCTAATGGTAACGAACTTGGATTTATGCTAGTAAAATGAGACAGGTACGTTTAAGGTAAAATGTAATTTTATAAACTATGATTGTGTTTGAAATTTATGTGTGGAAATTGTATGAACCTATGAAATATTAAAAAAGCATGCTAATAGTGTTTACATGTACCATGTATGATAAATGGTTAGGGATAATATGGTCCATTGTAGTACCGAAGAAATTGTCGGATGTAAAGTATCATTAATTATTTTATGCTAGCGCTTCATGACAAATAGGTTATGTAAGTAAACTCCGTAATAAAAGTGAAGGAAAATGTGGTAGTTATAGGTTGAGGGGTATTTTGGTCATTAAGGCAAAAAGGGGGTCCAAAGTAGATAAAAGGATTAATTAAATTAAGTGTTGGCCTTAAAAAAAATGTTGGGAATAATTGGATAATTGGTTTGAACATTGAAGCGAATAACTATTCGAGCTATGGCGTAATGTCTAACCCTAGGTCGTGTTGGCCTAAAATGGTTTTGAACTCGTGGTCGTTGAATGTGATGTTGTTTGTTGATGGTTGACTAAGTTGAACGTTGTGAATCTCGACATTCTAAAAGGAAATAATAACCCAGAATTTCATAAGACAATAATTACTTAAAGAGAAAGACTCGAGTTGGAAAGGAATCTTGTGCCTTGGACTTAGCCGCCGAGTGTATAGTTTTGGGCCTTCGGGTCAAGGGGCTCACTTCTGCTCTATAGGTATTCCATATGCCTTATAGGGAGTACGCTTACTTAAGGTCTTGAGTTCTGAGGTTTAGTATGGGCGACTATTATGTCGTGTGGCTTCCTTGGCGATATTTGCCCTGTAATCGAGTGATTTATTTTGGTACCGCCCTCCTTGACGATCTTTGTCATGGATATGGGATTGTATTCCACTTGAGAATTGCTATGAATTTTACAACCGAATTAGACACCCGCCATAATACTTCTGTAATAATCGGAATAGGAATGATTTGACCTTGGTAAGATTGCTTGGAATATCACTAATTCTTCCTATTAGGCCATAATGTATGGTCGTTGGTAAGTTAAATTGATTATGAAATTATAAGCATGCCTTAAATGCATTTGATAGATATTTTGACCTAGCTCGTAATGTTAAATGTGATGTGGTTGTGTGTTTCAAAATCGTGGTCTTGCATGTGAGCATATGTTCTCTTTGAATTCTATACTTGTATGATGTTTGCTACGTGGGTATGCTTCCTCTTTGGAGCCGTTGTGGTTTACTCGGTAAGAGGAAGTCGTACTGATGCTATCACTTTTCAGAGGAGTACGTCCAGGGCATGCGTTGGCTAAAAGACTACGAGGAGTGTCACCCCGGCGAATAGGTAGATTTAGGGAGTGAGTGGACCCCACCCCTTTTTCCCCTTTTCCTTGTAATTTGTTGGACCGTAAGAGTGTAAGGCAGACCATTAATGACTTTTGCGTACTCTATTGTTATTTTCAAAATGGCTAGTTATTTAATTTCCTAAACAATCATTTGTCATGGATAATATGTCTTTTGCAAAACTCTTGATTTCGTATTATACTTCTCTTATCTTTGGATGAGTTGATTTGTTTTAAGCCTTAGCACTTGACATAAGGATGGTGAGGAGACTAGACTTATGTCAAGTGTGGCGGTAACACCCACCGTTCTTTAATTTTTGCTTCCGCAAAGCATAATTTAAATGAAATTTTCAAGTTGTGATTTTGGGGTGTTACAGTTAGGGCAAGCGATGGGTGCATAGGTGGAGAAGGGGTGTAGGTGGTGATCGGGGATGGGTTGTCGGTGGCTAAGGGCAACGAAGGCGGCGGCAGCAGGGCTGCGAAGGGGGCTACAAAAGTGGCAGTGGCTGAGAAGGAAGGAAAAGGGAGGAGGAAAAGGAGGGGTTGTAGGGGTTTGTTTCGGCCAAAGGAGGTGAGGGGTGGTAAGGGAGGTTGTAGGGAGTGATTTGGTGGCTCCAGTGGTGGCGGAAGTGACTAGACGACGGCGGACAGAGGAGGAGCAGAGGGTTGCCGAGAAGGGAGAAAAAGAAGAGGGGAGGAAGAAGGGGATGTAAGGGCCTCAAGGGGTGGTGTGGTGGTGTAGGGTGGGAGTAGGAGGCGGCGTAGGCAGTTAGTGTGGTGGTGGAAGGGATGGAGTAGGGTGGCTAAAGAAAATAGGGGGAAGGATGAAAGGAGAAAAAAGGGAGATAAAGAGATTGGGAGAGGGAAGGAGGGGATCAAAATGGGGTAGGAAAGGGCTAGTGATGAGAAGAAAAAGGAGAGGGAGAAGAGGGGAGTAGGTGGTCTGTCAGGGTAGGCTGCAGGGGGCAAGTGGTTTTTGGGGTGGCAGGGAGAGGGAAGGGGAAGAAGGGAAAGAAAGGCATGTAGCTGGGGTTGAAGGGTTAGTTGGATTCTAAATGGGGAAGAAAAGGATGGGGGAGAGAAAGGGAGAGAGGGAGAGTGGTAGAGAGGCATGTGGTGGTAGGGAGGAGTTACAGGGCATGGTTCAAGGTGGTCGATCATGGAGGAAGAAGAAAGGGAGAAGAGTAGGCTGGGCGAGGGAGAAAAAGAGTAATGGGTCGGCCTAGTTGGGGGAATAACGAAGGAAAAGAAAAGAAGGGGTTGGGTTGCGTTGTCGCATAGGAGAAAGAGGATGGAAGAGGAGAAATGGGGCAGCGGCCCAACGCGCAGGGGGGAGAGCAGGCCATGGCCTGACGACCTGAAGAGAAGGAAAAAGAAAGAAAGGAGAAAAGGGGAAAGAAAATTAAAAAAGGAAAAAGGAAAATAGAAGATAAAATAAATTATGGAATAATAGAATGTAATATTTTTGGTAGATAAATAAATTTAATAATTGAATATATATGGGTTTAAAAAGGTTAATTTTAGAAAAATATTAGTTTGGAAAATTATTTAAATAAAATGAGTATGATAAAATAACCAAAAAAAATATTTTAATTTATTAAATATTCATATCCAATTTTATATACTCAAAAATTCATAAAATAATCAAATTTAATAAATTTGAAAATTAATTTATCCCAAATAGGAGCTATTTATTAAACTATAGGTTTTTAAAATTTTAGGGGATTACAAGAATGCACTTGGCCACTATTATTCATTGATGGCACGGTCTCCAAGGCACAAGGCACTTGGCCACTATTATCGCTAATGGACCAATTTGGGCCCGACTCAATAATATTTCTCTGTAAATGGTTAGTGTCTTATTTATGTCTTATTCAATAGATACTTTCATACTAGACATGCATGCCCATTGGACTTTCCACTCACACCTACTCTCCTGAAAAGCCCTGTCCCATACCTTGGGACTTCTATGCCTCTTAAAACATCCTGACATCCTTTCCCCCTTTTCCTTTCTTACCATGAAAGCCTAAACTCCTATGTATGTGGATCGAGGCCCACTTTCCCAATAATCATGTTTAGCTTACCATTGCCCTCTAGGTTTTTCCTCTCAGAAATGCTATTTTGACCTATATGGCCTAACCTCTCCCTATCGTATGCGGCCTATGCTCCCATTACTCCCAACTCATCACCCCACTTGGTCCACACCCGACATCCCAACTTTACTTCCCATTCTGCACGTGTGGTCATAAAACCCTAGTTGCCCACCCTAAATGCTAACACCTCTCCTTTCTCATATGTTGTCCCTTTATCACCCTCACTCACCATTTCCCTTTTCACATGACACACATTTACCCTACCATGTGAGAGCCTTCCACTCTCATCCCACACTCCAACCTCTTTCATTAACTCTCCCTTCCACACATTTTCCCACTTAAGGTTTTTCTCATAAATCCTAACCAAGTCCCCCATACACCCTTATATCAACCTACATACAATTTTTCACATAAGGTCTCCAATCACCACAACTACTCTTTCCTCACCTTACTTAACCCTCGAGTCAACTTTTCCCACGTAAAATTCATCCCCATGCAGAGATTAACCACCCTATGCAAGCCTTACACTCCCCATTCATAATTTATTTCATCCTCTTAGTTTATTCATTTTTTTTTATTTGTCCACCCATAAGTCATAAGATTCTTAGGCCTTTCTTACTTCCCTCTTACCATTCCACTCTCTTTACTTCTATCATTTTTCCACAACCTCATCTTACTACTTAGGGACTCTAAGCATGCATGTCAAATAGAGCAACAATACATAAGCACTACACAAATACATGTTACATTACCATATTACACATGCCATAAAGCATACATAACTTACATTAGCTCCATGATTAGCAAGCTGCACTACAAGTGCATAGTTCATAACTACAGAAGATACATACACATAACCGCACACATGAACACACAATGCACATACTTAGCCTTAACTACATCTTTACCTAAAACTACACCGAGCTTGGAGCACGCTTTCATTATTCCCTAATTTACCTTTAGTAAGAAATAAGTATTGTTGATGATAATAATAGTATTCTTAGTAATATTAATAAGGATATTATTATTAAATTGGTTAACGATACTATTAATGGTAATATTAACCATAATAAGGTTATTAGTAGTAATGATGATAGTCATAATAGTCATAGCAGAATAATAATAATAATAATAATAATAATAATAATAATGACAATAATAATAATAATAATAATAATAATGATGATGATGATGATTATGATAAGGCTAAAATAATAATTATACTAATATAATATATACTTAAGTGATAGCAAGGATTAGGGCACAACCTAGGTGGGGTGGCAGCTAAGGTGGAGATGGCGGCAGCAGCGGTGGCAATGGTGGTTATTTTGGGAAAGGTTGGATTTTTGGGAGTTAGAGGTTGTGAGGTAGTGGACTCCCTATATGGGTAGGGTTGCAATGGTGGTGGTGGCGGCGGCGTATTAGGGTGGAGGCACAGGTGGTGGTGGTGGCTGTGGTGGCGATGGGGTGTAAAGGGTAGCTCGAGTTGCCCACTTTTCACTGTTGGGTGAGTTGTGTAGGGGGAGTTAAGGGTGGGAAGTGGTTTGGTTTAGTGGAGGGTGATGTAGGGAAAGGGCCGGGTAGTGGTTTGGATAGTGGCATTGCACGACGACCGCGTCCAAAGGAATGGTGGTGGGGAGAATTGAGTTTTTCTAGGCAAAGAAAAAGGGGGAGAATGGGGGCATTGATGGGGTATTTATAGTCATGGGAAGGGGAAGAGGACAAGGGAGCAGGAGGGTTAAGAGGGGCAGGGGCTCGCTGGCCAGCGATGGTAGGTTGCTACAAGCCTACGAATGGCAAGGGTGTATGTTGTAGATAGGGAGAAAGGGAAGGGGAATAGGCACGCAGGGGAGGTAGTACAAGGGTGGGTTGGGCTCGAAATAGAAAGGAAAGGGATAGTGGAGAGAGAGGGGAGTAAGTCGGGGCGGTACGGTGGCAGGGGATGACGATTGTTGGCAAGTTGCTGGCGTGACCTACGGTGAGAAGGAAGAAGAGGGGGAGGAAGAAGAAGAAGGGTAGGCTGGCCGGTCTGGGGAAAAGAAAGAAAGAAAGGAAAATGGGGTGAATGGGTTGGGCGGGGGAAAAAAAGACGGGTTGGGCTCGTGCGGGAGAGGAGAGGGAGAAAGGGGTTTAGCCACATGGGCAAGGCCTAACTAGGGGAGAAGAGAAGAAAGAAAAGAAAATAAGAAAAGGAAAAGGAGGAAAAGAGGGGGGAAAAGAAAAAGGAAAATAAGGTGGTTGGGGTATTTAAGTTTTTTTTGTATTTTATTGAATTTTCTTGAAAATAATAAAATTATTAAAAATAAAAATAAACATTTAGATTCCTTTTTATATGAATTTAGAAATCTTGGAAAAATATTCGTAAATTCTATCTTAGTTGAAAAATTATCCTAATCTTCCCTAATTTAATCCTATATTATTTCCCTCTTTTTTATCTTAATTACTCCCAATATTTTATTAAAAATTTTATATTTAATTAATCTCATATTTTAACCCCTATATTATTATAAATTCCTAAGTTAAGGTTTTGGGGTATTACATTTATATTTTATAATTTTCTTGTAACCCTATTTTGTGAAATTTTTAATAATTTTCTTTGAGTTATATTTTCTGTTTTAAAGATGTTCATGATATAGTAGTTGCAAGCTAAAGGGTTTCTTCATTGTGGTGTGATTTTGTTAGTTTAGCTTAAGATAAGTCATTCTTACTTTATCATGTATGATGAATGAGTATGTAGTGTTAGGCCATGTGTATGCACCTATGTTATATGTGAGCAAATTAGGATAAAATGTATACAAGCATAAATTGGATAGCATGTATAGGAGTTTTCAAGTTTAATCATGATTTTAGTGTATGAGCACAATCTTTGTTGATTGATGAACTTTCAAGTACATATAGGGGATAAGCATGCTAGAAATTTGATTCATTTTTGTTAATATGCCTATAAAATGGTACGATTGTGTTTTGGAACCTTTTAAAAATATTTTTTTGAGCTTCAAAATGGTTTTGGAGTTCAAGTGCTATTTGTTGAATAACTTGACCTCTCCATTGATGTGTCCCTTTTGAGCCCATCGATTGATAGGAATTTTTAGTTGAGTGATTGTGCTTACTCCTATCAGCTAACTGATGTGCCTAACTAGTTGGCACAATGTGCATATTTTCCTAGTAAGTGTTTTTCACTAGAGGTCGACTAACATGGGCTTACCATTGATCAATTGTCTTATTTTCAACATGGTTACATTTCTAAACCCAATTTAAATCCTTGGTTTTGTGTGACGTATCCACTATTCGTTTAGACTTATTTTGGAATTTTAACCTCTCTACTTTGGTTGGTTGACTTTGTTGACTGCAATTTGACCTTAGCCCTTGGTTTTAACCTATCTTAAGTTTTGAATGAGAGGATGAATAATTGAAAACAAGTGAAGGTTTTGGATTTCTTGGTCATTATTGGATATTTTAATTACCACCTTGGAAAGATGTGGCTAAGTAATGATGATATCACCTCTAAATACCATTAATAGGTTGTGTTGGATAATATGTAGCAATTATGTGGTTATGGTTGTTTTAGTGTGTCATGTGGGCCTTGTATGGTATTTGTTTTGGTACAATAAAACATTTATCACTCAAATAAGAAGATTATATAGCTCTATATGCACTTAGATTATCTTATCCTCAATTTAGCTACTAAGGGTTAGTTTGCCTTTAGACACTCTCATTATCATTTTCGTTTGTGTGAGATCTAAGTTGATATTGGGTTTATTTCTTCCTCTAGAAACTGATGATGTACTAGAGGATATTGATTCTAAAGGGTATGGTTACCTTGGTGGCTTATTTGGCTTTGGTTAGACATCATGTCTACTAATTATTTCTTAACTTCAGCTGGACTTATGACCTCTAGTTATTAGTTAGACTTCCATAGATATTAAGAGATCGTGGGGAATAATACAACTCCTTTCTCAAAGATAATTGGTTCTATAATATTGTGATTGAATTCTTGTGCTATTCAAGAATAATGGACCTTGAAGTTATCATAGGTGGCTTACTTTCCTAATATGCTAATTATGTGCACCTGTGTTACCATCCATGATTCCAATGTCTTGTGATACGTATAATTAAACATGAATATCTTAAACATTATGTAAAGCATGATTTCCCATGAGTACATTTGTGTCATTGAGCATGATGTTATCATCCCTTCACATGCATGTATAAGAATGGCATGCCATGAATACCATATTAGTAAAGTACATAAGTCCTAGGATGTTAATGCATATGCATTTCAAATGTATTCTTAGCATGTCTTGTATGCCTATCATGATTCTATGTGCTAATGTTGTGAAAAAAATCTAGGATCCAAAAATTTGATCAGATATCCAAAAGATCCAATATGACATTTAAGATATCTGATCCTATTTTAGTCAAAAGTGTAGAAACCACATTTTATAACCATCAATTTTTTGTTTTACAAGGCATTTTGCTAAAGCTAAATAGAAAAACAGGGTGTTATAGACACATCCAACATAGAGAGGTGCAACCAATAACTAACATATGGCGGGTGTAAGGCTAAGAAGTGAACTTATATCCCAAGAGTCAAGTGTGGTCATCACTAAACTCAAGTCTGATACAAGAATTTAAATTGAAGATAAACAAGACCTAGTATAGCTCTACAAGAGAAAAATAAAATAGAATACAAGATCCTAAAGATCCAAAATTCCATTATTAACAAGCCAACTAGAGATTTGATGTTCTCAACCCCATACCACATAAGCAAAAATGGTGTGGTATAAATACAACGAGCATACCGAATAAGATCTAATTATATCATGTAAGCATGCTTAACACAAAACATGTTATTATATTATATAATATCATTATTAATTCTTAAGTGGTTTTTCCATGGTCTCAAAATAGTATTCTTATGATACATACTTAGAGACGCGAGATATTTTTGGTAAGGATACACATTGTCACTAAGGCTTTGTGTGCAACGAGTATAAATGTATAAAATCTCATTTTTTGCATTGTTATATGGATATTTCATTATGATAACATTTTTTATGACATGTTTTTGTATGATAATATGGTATTGAGTCTATGAAAAGTGTGAGTATGTGAAGAGTATGAGCTTATATGTTATTGTTGTAAATCTAGCTTTATAATCCTAAGTTTGAAGTATCACCTTTGTTGTTTTAGTGTGGTTTGACTAGTTATTTAAAGTCATTCATATTGGGACTCGTATGACTTTTATGAAAATACGAGTATTTGGCTATCTTAAAGGCAATTTGATTAATATGGGATAAAATGGAACCTTTGGTATTTTTATGTATTAATTGATTCAAATATTCTAAATATATTATGTTGAATATTTTGAGTAATTATGAATGTCTTAAGGTTAATAAAATGAGAAAATGACTTAAACTGAGAATAGTAACCCTAGAGGCGAAGTCATTATCATATGTGTAAAAAGCTGAAGTTAGACCTTAATTTTCAAATATGATGTTAATCATAATATTTTATGAATGTGTAATAAATTTGGTGGTTTTATGAGTATTATGAGAAAAGTTATACCTAACTTGTGAAATTAGAGTTTTATAGGGATTGTAAATAGTAACCATTAAAGCAAGATATTATCACATGTATAGTTAATTTGTTAGAGTCAGACCTTGATTTTTAGATAAAATGAGTACTATAGGAGAATTTATGCTTATGTTGTGAAATTAGGGCTTCTTAAGGGAGATATAGGTCTTTTTCCTTGGGGGATGCCCCGATATTCATGTGATTATTTTTTATGTGTTTTAAATAATTATGTTGATTTATATTATGTGCCTTAAATATTGAGATTCATGGCTTCTAAATTGTTTCGAGATAAATATTATTTGATAAAATATTAATCACTTATAGTAAGAGATTATGTGAGTTAGGGTCAAGGTGTTATATATGTTCCATCGGAAAATAATAGTATCTTAGGAGAACTCTTGTAACACCCCAAAATCACGACCTAAAAATTTTGTTTAAATTTTTCTTTACGGAAGCAGAAATTAAAGAACCGTGGGTGTTACTGCCACACTTGACATAACTCTGGTTTCCTCACCATCCTTACGTTAAGTGCTAAAGCTTAAAACAAGTAAAACCAACAAAATGCGAGAGAAGTACAATACATAATCGAGGGTTTTACAAAAGAAATATTATCCATAACAAATAACCATTTAGATAATTAAGTAGCTAACCGTTTTCAGAAAACAACAAAAGAGCACACAAAGGTGCAACAATGGTTTGCCTTACACTCATTCGGTCCATCATAGTTACAAGGAAAAGGGAAAAAAGATATGGGGCCCACTCACTCCCTTAATCTAACTATTCGCCGAGGTGATGCTCCTCATAATTCTTCAACCATTGCATGACACAGACAAACTCCTCTGAAAAGTGGTAGCATCAGTACAACTTCCTCGTACTGAGTAAATCAAAATGCCTCCAGAGAAGTAGCATACCCACATAGCAATCATCATAAAATTAAGGCATTCAAATAAAACATACAATCACATGAAATCCATGCGTTTATGACACAAATCCACACCACAATTAATGATAATAGTTAGATCACAATCCCTAGCAAGGGCATTGAAGACATGCTTATAAATCTTACAACCATTTTTACTTACCAACGGCCATACTTTATAGCATAATAGGAAGAAGTAGTGACATTCCAACAATCTAACCAAGGTCGAGTCACACCTAATCCAATTATTATAGAAGTATTAAGGTGGGTGAATAATCCAGTTATATCATTTATGTAACAATTCTCAAGTGGAATACAATCCCATATCCATGACAATGATCGTCAAGGAGGGTGGTACCAAAATAATGCACTCGATTCCAGGGCAAAGCTCGCCAAGGAAGCCACATGACATATCAGTCATCCATACTAAACCTCAGAACTCAAGTCCTTAAGTATGCTTACTCCCTATAGGGTGTATGGAATACCTATAGAGCAAAAGTGAGCCCCTTGACCCGAAGGCCCAAACTATGCACTAGGCGGCCAAGTCTGAGGCACGAGATTCCTTTCCAACTCAAGTCTTTCTCTTTAAGTAATTAGTGTCTTATGAAATTCTAGGTTATTATTTTTAGAATATCAAAGTTCATATTATTCAACTTAGCCATCAATCAAACAACTAATGCCAAATCCAAAAGACCACGAGGGTCACAACCATTCCAAGCCAACACGACCTAGGATTAGGCATCATGCCATAGCCCGAATAATTATCCAATTCAGTTGTTCAAACCAATTGTCCAATTATTTCCAAAATTATTTTGAGGCCAACACTTAACTGAACTAGTCCAATTATTCACTTTGGAACACCTTTTTGCCGTAATGACCAAAATACCCTTCAACCTACAACTACTGCATTTTCCTTCACTTTATTATCAAATTTACTTATATAGGATACTTGTCATGAAAATGCTAGCATAAAAATAGCTAATGATACTTTAACATACAATAATTTCTTTGGTACGACAAAATACCATATTACCCCTAAACATTCACCATACATAGTACACGTATACACTTCTAGCATGCATTTCTAGTATCTCATAAATTCATGCAATTTCCACGAATAACTTTCAAATACGAATCATGGTATATAAAATTTACATTTTTACCCCTAGAACATGCAACATATAATAATCACCATTTAAACACATATATACTCTAAGTTAACATGCTATACGTTCAAAATTATCTAACTTATTCAAGGGACACGTTTAATCCATTTATGGGTCTTACCATGAAACATGGCAAATTTTCGGTTGGACTCTAATCCTAAACATGCACATTTATCTTTTAGCATAAATCCATATATGTTGTCATAAGCATACACTTTCAATTTTTAGAATACTACCTAAGTACACAAATATTAGCATGGTAACATATATTAGTACCCTAACATACTCATTTCCTTTTCTTAGCATAAATCCATAATCGTTGTCATAAGCATACACTCTTCAATTTTTAGAATACTACTTACGCATATAAAAATTTGCATGGTAACATATATCAATTTACACATCATAATGTTCACATAGAAATGAACTACAACATGCTTCCATTTCCCACAAAATACAAATCATTTGATATCCTCAACCTAACATGATTTTTACCTTAGAAAACTAACCTATCATTCTCACATAAAATTCTACCATCTATGGATTAGTTGGATTTACCTTGAGCTAAGAAAATAATAACACCACGAAGCTTCTTCCAAAAATACCTTAGGTGGGGTCAAGATTACCTAGAAATGAATAACACCATCCACAACTACAAGCATTAGTATCATTGCTAATTAAAATAATCAAAAGACAACCTATGTGAGCTAATACTCGAAAATTAATTCGACAAAATAAATAAGGTGGCTGGTGCATGAAATTTCTATGCACGAAGCCCACCGAAAGATAGAATACTTACGTTGGGAACATAGTGGCTGCTTGGAGAGGTGACACACAAGGAAAATGTTGGGTTAGTTTTGGGCTAGGTTTCGGTGAAGGGAAGGGGGAGTTTGGGGCTGCAAACCAAAGTTTAATTGTTGGAATTAAAGGGAGAGAAAGAGAGGACTATAAGAAGAAAAATAGGGGACTTGAAGGGAGAGGGAATGAGGGTGTTTGCTGCAGGTTGAGACTTAAGAAAAGGAGGGGAAAGAAGGGGGAGGAGTGGCTACTGTGTGGGTGTGTGGGGAAGGTGCTGCAGGTGGGTTCTTTTGGGGTTGAGGGTGTCGAACAGGTTGGATGGGAAAGGGGTCTCCAAGGGCAAGTTGAGGTATGGGGAAGGGAAGAAAATGAAGGGGTAGATGGCTAGAAAAGTTGGGTAGTTGTGCATGTTAAGAGGAGGGAAGGATAAGGGCTGCAACTTGGTTGATGGAATGGGGTTACGTGAGATTTGGGGCTGCATGTGGCTGGGTGACGTGATGGTTGTGGTTGCATGTGGCTGGGCTGTTTTGTTGGGATTTTACAGGGTGGAATGGTGTAGGAAAGGAGGAGAAATGGGTGCATAGATGGATAGAAAGTATAGTAGGGGTGCGGGTTGAGGGGAGGGGGAGATGATGGCTACAACTTGTTGGAAGGGGTTGGGGTTTCGAGGGGTATAGACTGTAGGTTGCTGAGTGACGTGAGGGAGGATGGGCTAGGTTGATGGTTGTGATATGCAGGGCTGGGGGTGGCGTGAGGGAGGATGAATTGCAAGGAGATGATGGGATGTGTTTGGGGAAGAGGGAAGGCTGCAAATGAGGGGTGGTTGCTGGACAAGAAGGGGGCGCATGCATGGAGAGAAGAAAGGAGGAGATGGGTTGTATGGGGAAGGTGTTTTCTCAATAGGTTTGGGGTTTTTGGCTGGGGTTAAAGTGGGAAAAAAGATGGGGATTTGGTTAGGAATTATTTAGAAAAAAGTATCCCAATGTATTAGGCTTTTAAGTGTATGGTTATTAGGGAAAATAATCCTACTTAAACAAGGTTTTATTTTCACGAAAAAATGTCACTACTATTATTATGATCAATATTATTATTATTTGTGTTATCACTTCCCATTTTCTATTTTCATAATTATTTCTAACATTATTATTCTTACAATTATTATTATCGGTATTATTTTTAACAGTGTTATTCGTAATAAGGTTATTGTTATTACCATCCCTTCTATTTTGATTACTATTTACTCTCTTTTTATTATCGTTATTAATACTGACATCAATGTTTATCTTCTTCTACTCATATATATACATTAATCCGGGTTATTTTCATAATTTAATAATTATAGACTCACTCGAAACGATGAGACGATCGTTTAAAAAGAATCCTATGATTTAATTTGCCTACTAATCAAGTTTTAAGTCTTGCGTATCTAAAATAAGGATTTATTAATACGGGGTATTAAACTCTTCCCTAAAAGATGATTTGAACCATTTCAAAAGCTTAACAGTAGCAGTCAGGAGCATGTTTTTCTAGTACATATTGGATATATTCCACCCAATGATAATAGTAGCTTGTGTAGGTGATTGGCGACCCCTTGGATAACTTTTCTATGTATTATGCTACACTCAAGGAAGAGTGACTATTTATCTTTGAAGATTGAGACATAGATTCATATTATTTGAATCTTAGTTTGATCTGAATACCTATTGAGACTCTTCGTCTAGTGTATATTTTTTTATGTATTTTAAATATTATACTTAGACTTAATCTCTAAACTATCATTTATGCTTATGAATTTCTCTTATTCTCCTTTTTATCATGTTTCAAGTGTATAACTATTTTGCATTGTATTTAATGAAATGATGGTATATTAAGCTAGACTTATGTTGAGTATGGAGTTAGCACCCACTATTTGTTTATTGTGCTTCTATTAAAATGAACTTTTTTAGTCGTAAATGTTACGGTGTTATAAGAAGTGACATTATTATGCTTAGGGTTTGAGAAAATAAATTCATGTTATTCAGATCTTAGATTTGACCAAGATACCCTTTGAGTGAAATACCCCAAAAATCCTAATTTAGAAAATTATCCTAAAATAGAAATTTATTAGGGAAATTAATTAAATATATTATTTTATTAAAATAAGGCGATAATTTAAGACAAAAAGAAGAGGAAAATGATAAAGAATTTAATTGGGGAAGATAATATTATTTTGCTTGTTAAAAATAAAATTTAGGAAAAAAATTTCAAAATATCCTAAATTAATATAAAAAGGAATTTAATAATTATTTTATTAATTTTTATTATTTTTAAATATTTAAAAATACCAAAATAGTCTAAATACACCAACCAACCTATTTTTCCTTTTTCCCTTTTTCCTTCCCTTTTCCTTTTTCTTTCTTCTTTTCTCCCTTCTCCTTTTTTCTCCTCTCCCCGGATTGGGCTTGCCTCCTAATGGCCCAACCTTCCCCTCCCTCTGTTCTCTCCCTTGCGTGGCCCAACCCGCCGTTCTTTTCTTTCTCCCCTTCGCTCGCTGGTTCTCCCACTTCTTTTTCTTTCTTTGATTTTCCCCTAGACCATTCAGCTTGCCTGTCTTCTTCTTCCTCTCTTCTCCCCTGTCTTCGAGTTGCAGGTTAGCCTATAACTCTGCCATCGTCCTTCCTCCTGCCAGCCTACACCTCCCCTCTCTCTCCCCGTCCTTTTCCTTTCCCTTTCTAATGCTGACCTGCATGTACCCCCTCCCACATATACCCCCTTCCTTTCCTTTTCTCCTCCCTGACCGAACCTGCACCTGCAAATTGTAGGCTCGTTCCAGCCTACCACCGTCGGCCAGTGAGCCCTGCCTCACCTTCCCCTTGTCCTCTTCCCCCTTTATCTTATCCTCCCTCCAATGACCTATAAATACCCCCTACCAATCCCATTTGACTCTCTTTATTCTGTCTAGAAAAATCTAGCATCCTTACACCACTACTGCGCAACACCACCACCTGAAACACCACCTAAATTCTTCCCTATATTACCCTCCACCAAACCATACCACTCACCACCCCTAGTTTCCCCTACATGAGCCACCCCAACTATGCAAAGTTGGTTGCTCGACCTGCCACTTTGCACCCATAGCCGCCCCTCTCGCCATCGTGTGTCACCTCTTCTACCGCAATCACTACCTCTCCTTCCACCCAATCCACTCGGTAGAGCCTCCCCTACCTCCCCTACCTTTTTTTCTCCCTTTCTCCCTCTCCTTCATCCCCCTCCTTCTCCAACCCAACCTTCCTTTCTCCTCTACCACCCTCAGCTACCACAACCACCACCACCTGTGTCGCCGCCCTTGCTACTCCACCAGCACCACTCCTACCCTCTCAACCTAGAGAGTCCACCACCACCACAACCACCATCTCACACTCTCTCTTCTAGCCCTAAAATACCATCTCTCCAACCCCCCTTCTTCCTCCTCTTCCACCGCCACCACCAAGCTGCCACCTCCACTAGGTTGTGCCCTAACCTTCCTAGCCCTTAACTATAATTAGTGTATTATTATTATTATTATTATTATTATTATTATTATCATCATTATTATCATTATTACTATTATTATTATTGTTGTTGTTTTTGTTGTTAACATTGATGTTACTATTAATAATAATAATAATAATAATATTATTATTATTATTATTATTATTAACGTTATTATCTTTAGTATGACAAATATTGTTAATAATACCTTATCATTGACCAATATAACTACCTAAACCTATTTGACTAATAATAGCACGGTTAACCATTTTAAGGATAATATCCTTATTTTTACTAATAAAGCTAATATTATTATTAATATCCCGAATAATAGGTTACGATAAAGGTAAGTAGGAAATAATACTAATGTTGGTAAGAGGAAAGTTAACCCTAGTATTTTCCTCTTATAGGTGAACCAAGTCCAAACCCTAAGGAGGCGTAGGAGCGTGCTCCAAGCCCGGTGTTGTTTTAGGTAAGGATGTGGTTACGGCTCAATATGTGTATTATGTGTTTTGTATGTGTGTGTGATGATATGTTTGTGTACCTTATATGATTATTACTACTTACTTGTAGTGCAATGCAAAGCTGACGTAAGTATATGTGTTCTCCTTATGGCATGTGTAAAATGATGTGTATGTTGTGCTTTATGGTGCTTATGTGATGTGACCCCTTAGGACATGCATGCTAGGAGGCTTTAAAGATATGGTGTGATGATGGAAATATGAAAGGGGTAAAGGAAGTGAGTCAACTAGAGAGAAGTGAGAATGACCTAATTACCTCATGACTTATGGGTAGACAAATAAAAGGATAAAATAGATAAAATAAGAGAGTGAAGTGAATCTTACATGGGGAGTCTAAGGTTTGCATGGGATGGATAATATTTTCATAGGGATGATCCTTATGTGGGAAAAATTAACTTGAGGTTTAAGTAAGGTAAGAAAAGAGTTTTCGGGATGATTGGGGTCCATGGGTGAAAAATAGTATATAGGTTGGTATAAGGGTGCATGGAGAACTTGCCTAGGGTTTGGGAGGAATACCCTAAGTGGAGGAGATTGTGGAAGGGATAAATAATGGAGATGATTAAAGTATGGGATGAGAGTGGAAGAATATCACATGGAAGGTGCATGTGTGTCATGTGGAAGAGGGAATGGTAAGTGAGAAAGATGGAGGGACATTGTATGAGGAAAGAGAGGTATTAGGGTTTTGGGATTGCCAACTAGGGTATTGTGGCCATATGCGTAAAATGGAAAGTGAAGTAGGATGCTTGAGGACGAATAGAGTGAGGTGATGAGTTGGGGGTAGAGGAGCATGAGTTGTGTAAGATACAGGAAGATTGGGCCATATGGGCCAAATTAGGGTTTCCCGGTAAAAGCCCAAGAGGACAATAGTGAGTTGACTAAAAAATATGGGAAAGTGGGCCTCGACCCACGCACTTAGGATTTGGGTATTTATGGTAAGTGAGGAGAAGAGGGAAAGGATGTATGGACATATTAGGAGGCATAGAAGTCCCAAGATATAGGACAGGCCCTTTTAGGAGAATAGGAGTAAACTGATAAAGTGAATTTTTCTCATATTTTTACCTCTCTTTCCCTTAGATTTGGGACTTCATTTAATATCTTTTACATATTTTGCTATAGTTTTGGCCTATTATTTGCACAACCGTTTTCTTAAGCCTTGTGTTGTAGGATTTCCCGCAAAAACACTAAGACCGAGAAATAATTGCTTATAATTAGAGCTAAGGACCTAGCAAGAAAAGCTTGGGAAGAGATTGCATCGACCCAACATGCTTATGAAGGTGTATTGAAGCTATGAGAGCCAAAGGATATGCCAAGATATCCCTTAGAAGACTCAAAAGGAGAGTGCACCATCGGTTGCACACCCAGCTGCACAGCCGTGCAGCACTCTTGTGCGTTTAACGAAGAAAATAGATTTGCATGACCAGCCCATGCCATACCTACACAGCCATGCAAAATTCTGAGTTGAAAAGTCAAGGATAAAAATATTGTACGGCTGCGCAATATCAGAATTTCCAAATTTCCCAGAGCTGACAAATGGCACGGCCGTGCAGCAGCACTCCTCCCCACAATCTTCGTATGCGACGTGGCTGGTGTGATGGGGAATTTCGTGGCATGCCTCGGGAAATTCTTAAGGAGAGAGAAAGATGACGTTTTGGAAGAGATATACCCCTCATTACCGAGCATAGCTTCTTATAACAACTGGTTTTCTTTAGTTTTATTTTTTGGAAGATTCAATTGTGTAATTTGTGAATGTTGATTTGAATCAATAGTGCACTCTTCCAGATTACGGTTATTTCAATCTGATTCTTTCTTTCTTTATCTATTGCATTGTTATTATGCTCATCATGCTATTTATTTCGGTCATTTTATTTGCAAGTATGAGTGAGTAGTCTCTTTTCTAGGATTGGACGTAGGTACCGTTTTAGTAATCAACATGATGAAATAAATTATTATGTCGTATGATTGATTCATTAATATTGTTATATATGCTAGACTTGATTGTCGTAAAGTGGATTTGACAAAATCTGACCTCCACAGATGTAATCTACAACAGAAAGGCTGATATTATTATCGGAAATTAGCATATATACGGGAATTTAAGCAATCATTAAAGTAGATGTTTAATTCTTAGGGACTATAATTGGTGGCGTTTAATGGGTTTAATTTAGTTTGTGAGTCATGAAAATAATTAGCAAACTAGATTAAATACGTTCTTAGACCTTGAAAGAGGCTAATGAATACGATTTGACTAATTGTCCATAGTCAATGAATTAATCTACGCCTTAAGTATTGTTTCATTATTGATTATTAATCTGGAGACCAAAGTTCAATCCTAAGTTTTATTCCTATTGTTAGTATCTCCAAGTTAGAACGCTTTTCTTAATTATTCTTTTCATCCAAACACATACCTTCACTTTTCATAGATTTAGATAGTTAAAATAGTAAAAAAAGTGTAGTCAATTACGAAGTCGCTGTGGATATGACCTCGAAATGATATAACTAATCTGTGCGCTTGGGGAAATAGCACAACATAAACAAGTTGTGTGAGCGGGTAGTCTAAAGGACATGCATGTCTAGGGTGAAAACATATATTGAATAAGACATGGATAAGACACTACTCATTTAAAGAGAAAGATTATCGAGTCGGGTCTAGACCGATCCACTGGCATAATAGTGGCCACATGTCGGGGTACCCCAGAGACCGATCCACCGATGAATAATAGTGGTTAGAAGCGTTATGCGTTGTATGTTTTCGATCCATCGACTATAATAGTGGGGTATCCCTAGCTCAATAAACCAAACCTTAAATTATGATAAGACATGGAAAAGATACTGATTACTTACAGTGGAATACCATGAGAGTCGGGGTCAGACAGATCCACCGACACAATATTGACTAGGAGCACTTTGCCCTAGAGACCGATCCATGGGCAAATAATAGTGGTAAGGAGTGTTCTACCCTGTATGCTTCCGATTCACAGGCTATAATAGTGGGGTTCCCGTACTCGCATGAAATTATAAAGAGCATGTGTGAAATAGGTATATTAACCAGAGATCTAATTATTAAGTTTAACTAGACCATAACACGACCTATACCATCTGTATTTCTTGTATGATTTATCTATATGGTTACCTGCTTATGTTATATGCATTTTGTGTATGGCCATAGCTGTATAGTTACCTTACTCAGTATGTAGCATACTGACCACCCGTTTCATGGATGCTACTCATTCTCATAAGTAGAGGGCCCTGCTGAGTTTGTGCAGGCAGGAGACACCGTTTTCGATGCTTATAACACTTATGAGGCATCGAGTGGGGCTGAGATTTGACCTTATGGGACTTAGCATGGGGCCCTAAGAGCGATGTAGATCGGACTCTTTTTATTTATATTTTTGTTTTATTGTATTATATCTTTTATCCCCTTGAGGGCTTTGACTATGCAACTCTTTTCGGTTGTATTGAATTTTAATCATGCACTCTAATTCTCTTGTTATGAATATTTTGTTTTTCTATGTTTCTCTACCTTAAGTGTATTTAATGATTTGTGAAAAGATCCTTAGCCTTTTGGTTGGTGCAATACTGGTCGGGGTCAGGCATGTACTGTCGTACTGATCATAGTGGTAGCTTGTGTTTGTTTTAATTGAACAAAAATTTTCAACTGTGATTTTTTGGGGGTGTTACATTGGGACTCTTACTTTATTATATCCCTTTTGTATGTATTTGGATATTATACTTGGATTTAACCTACAAACACTTATTTTTGTTTATGAATCTATCTTGTTCCCTATTTTACCATGTTTTAAGTTTTAAATGTTTTGCCTTGTATTCAATGTAAGGATGGTATGGTAAGCTAAATTTATTCCTAGTGCAGCGGTAACACCCATATATATTTTTATTAAGCTTCCACTAAAAATGAATTTTTTAATAGTACATTTTGGGGTTATAAGTTGGTATCAAAGAGAGGTTTTGATTATCATTTTTGTTTTCAAAAATTTAGTTTTCAAATCATCCCTGATATAATTATATCTATCTATTTCATATTTTGAAAAATTCAATTCTTTGAAAAACCTAGATAAACTTGTGAGGAATCGAGAATGAGTAGTTTGAGTGGCCTTTAAATGTGCTTATGTGTAATATGTTATAGTAAGCTAAGAATTTTTTATCTTAACAAGTTTTGTTGCCTTATAACTAGCTTGTTACGGCACTTAGGAGATGTTAGAGGCATTCATCGAGTTTGTCAGGTGTCCATCACCTCCACCTTAGCCTCAACTGCCGTCACCACCTCCACATTATCCATAGGATGGTATTGAAGGGGATTGGCTCCTAAGGGTCATTAGACATCACCCACTGATCTATACTGGTAAGAAGGATCTGATTATCTTAGAGGGATGGATTTGACACATGGATCGAACATTTGAGGTTGTCAATTATCTACCTACAAGGAAGGTGAACATCACAACCTTTTTCTTTTGGAGAGTCATAGATTCCAAGTGGGTAGGTCATCGTTCGTAGGGAAGATAGTTTATGTCCAATGAGGACTTTACGAATGTGATCTACACAAAGTTCTATCTCGAGAGCCTTAAAGGGACACGCTTATGGAGTTCATGAATTTAACCTAGAAAGATGGATATGGGACATGGATCGGATATTTGAGGCAATCAATTATCCACCTACAAGGAAGGAAAACATAACAACCTTTTCCTTTAGAGAGACATAGACATTTGGTGGGTAGGTCATCGTGTGTAGGGAGGATAGTTGATGTCTAATATGGACTTTAAGAGTCTGATCCGCATAAAGTTTTATCTCGAGAGACTTAAAAGGGATAAGATAATGGAGTTCATGTAGCTGACCTAGGGGAGCGTAATTTTATGAGATTACCATGCTCAATTTATAAAGTTGTTGATATTATCTCTAGGTATAGTAGCCAATGAGTCTACCAATTTGAGTAGGGTGCTTCATTTCAGCATCCATAGGATGATGGGTAGGGTGACTTTCTAGTACTTAGTCACCCCATGTGAGTGGCATGTGTTGCCGCTACTAGTTCAAGAATAGGATTCCATTCTAGGCAAGAGGAAGCTGGAGACATAGGTTTGTAGAGATCTCATCTAGTTTTAGGAGGTGGACCTTCAAGTTTCCAGTCTAGAGATCAAAAAGGTGGTCAAATCAGGCATTTAAGACCACTAAGATGCTTTATTTATTACTTTTGTAATTGAGATCATCCAAGATGAGATTGTCGTGATGTGTAGTATCCTATCTTTTTAGTAAATTTTGTTGAATAGGAAGTTTTAGTGCTTATTAAAATTTGATAATGTTTGATTTTGAATTAGGACTATAGTTGAGTTTGAGGAAAGGTTAGGTTTGAATAAGCATTGGCAAGTGAATAAAATGAGTTTTCAGGCAGACCAACCAACTAGTTTATCATTTTAGCTAAAGGGTTTAGTTTGACTAAACCGATCGACTTGTTGATAGAACAATTGACTAGTAGGCCAAACCAAATGACTACTTTGTCAAGTTGAGTACATTTTTAAAACTTGATTTTCTTACGAAAACTTCATATACCAAAATGGAAACTTGATAATCCCATTCCAAAATGGTATTTAGATATTCTTAACCTTTATTATCATGCAAGCTTCATTATTCCCTAGGATTAGCTTTGGGCCTTCCCTAAGCAGCTTAGGTGGCAGGCCAACAAGGCTCCCTTTTAAGGGCTTGATTTTCTACCTCAAACTAATTTGAGGGTTTGAGTTGGACAATTGAGGAACATGATGACCTTGGCCTTGTCTTCTTCCTCCTCTCTTCTCTTTACACTTCTGATAACATTACTTTGTTTCTCATATTGTCTCTACTCAGATGGGAGATTCCTTCCCACGATGATCATTCAGTTCTTTTGTGTTTCACATTTTCTAGGAAAATTTGACCTATATCCTCCAAAAATTACCATTTCAGCTCTAGAAGGATTTTAGCCTATGTTTTACAAAATCTTCCCATTTAACTCAAATTCGAATGGTAAAAATTAGGGTCTTTCGATTTGATCATAATCATACTCATTCTTGTACCAATTTGTTGGCTATAAATAACCCTAAACACCAATTCCATTTACTTTTCTTTAAGCCTTTGAGGTATTCTAACTTCCTAACCATGTGTTCTTTTCTACCCAATTCAAGCTTAATTTTTGTTTCATTCCATTCTTCCGATCCTTTCTCTAACTCCTTCTTGTTTATCTTTAGTTAAAGGAGGGTTAGATTTAAGAGGAGGTTGATTATCTCTTTAAGCATAAATTTCCTCGATTTTTTCTCTTAGGTTTGGTAAGTTTATTTTCTCCTAATTTGAATTCTAATTTATAAAAGTATTCATTGGATTTCTAAAGCTTTACCCTCTATTTAAGGTTTGGAAGTTGAAAATATTTCATGTTGAGTTTTTCTTTTTATGGAAAAGTTTTTCTTGCACCAAGTAAGTCATTCTTACTTTTGAAATATGACCTAGTTAAGCATGTGGTGTGGTGTATTATTTAAAGTCCTAATTATATGAGGTTATATGAGAATTTGGTTTCAGACTAATGCATATTAATTATTTTATGAATCATAAGAAAAGACATGATTTTTGGGAAATTAGGGTCAATTTTGATTAATTATGAAACATGTTTTAGTTTATAAACTGATGAAATTGGCATGATTCTATGATATGTTTTAGTTTGGATATGGTAAGATTTTGAGGGGAATTTGCATGAAAAATGTTTGTTTTGGGGCAAATCATTCTATTGGTTGGGTTAAATTGATCGATTGGTCCTTATAGGTTATCCAAATCCGATTTATCGGTAGCTCTGTGGTGGCCCTGGTTTGCTCTCTACTTAAACCTATTGATTGGTCTCTGAATAATTAACTAGTTTAGCTTAATCGATCGACCAGTTCAGAGGAACCTTTTGTTTGGTTGGGTCAAACTAATCAACTAGTTAGCACAAACCGATCCACTAGTTAGGGTAAACTAATCAACTAGTTCGGCCGGATTGTGTCATTTTGATATTTTAGCTTGGAAATACTTTGAGGCTATGTCTAATTCTGTTATGTAACTATTTGATAAGGAAAATACATTTGTTGACATGTAGTAAAAACCTAGTGGATGGATTAATTAGATCATGATTCTTGGCATGCTCAATGGATGTTGTAAAAGCATAATGGGTAAACCTCAATAAGTATTTTATGGCTTTAAAGGGGTAATGTAATCTAGATTTTGGCCTAAAATGTATTAACCTTAGGGATTTGGTTAATACTGATTAAGCATTAATGGGAATCTCACACATAGTTGGGGAATGGAAAATTTTAAGATGAAATATGTATGTGAATGCCTTGCTTGCATATTGTATGGTCATTGTATGATCACATAACATCGAGAATAATGTACTAATTACTTAAAAGGAAAGATGATTAAGCTATGTATGGGTCTTGGTTACATGATTCTCAATTAACTACCAGGGGTTAATCTACCTTTGAGTGTTTATTGGTGCCTTCGGTTGGGATCCTAGTAGATCCAAGTGTCTTACCTATTATAGATACTAATGATGTACTAAGGGGTATTGATACTAAAACATTTAGTTACCTAGGTGATTTTTGGCTTCGATATGGACTTATGTCCATTGGTTGTTACTTGGCTTTAGCCTGGACTTATGTCCATTAGTGGTTACTTGGCTTTAGCTAGGCCTTTATATCCTTTAGTTTGAGTAGACTTCCATGATATGTGAGACCATGGGATGGTGCATAGTCCATTGCTCGATAATAATTTAGATAAGAATTTGGAATAAGAATGTGGCTAAAGAGAAAAAAAATGGAAAGTAGAAGAAAAGGAATTGTAATAGAGACAATGGATTATATATATATATATATATATGACCTAATGGATTAGGAAAGTGGAAAAATGGCTTATGGTGGAATTTTTTGCATGGATGAATTAAGCCTTAACGATAGCTAGACAATCCATTTAGGGGATTACATGTTGTCATCTACGATGTTGAGCTACGTTGTTAAGCATGATGAGTCATATATGGTATGGGTTTCCTATGCATGATATGACCATGATAGAGCATGTATATTATTTTTTATGAAATATGCATAAACTATGTTAGTATGATTTCCATTATATGTTGGAATCTTGTGTTCTTGTGATTTCCATTGAAGAGATAACTTGGCTTACTCGGTATGAAGCGTACTGATATGCCTGTTTGCTTGGTCATATGCTCATTTCCACTAGCAGGGGGTCATGCAGGTTTTTGGGGTTGGTTAGTAGTAGACCAATCTTGTGTTGGGCATGGGTTCTGAGAGCGTGGACATCCAAATACTTTTGTGTGATCCTTGATGGACTATAGTTTAGGGATACACCCTACTTTTGTTTCTGTAATTTGAAATTATGTGTTATAGCTTAATTTTATTCATATATATGAATATTCGCAAATCGTCAAGGTCCTTTACTTTAAAGCCTTTCTTTCGACATTTATAGAATGTGTTGTGGCACACTCTACCTTGGTTTTTGTAGGTTTAGTTCTAAATCTTATATCTAATATGGGGTGGGCAGCTGGTGCCTAACATATGATAGGTGTGGTGATAACACCCCATTTTTCTAAGTGTTTGCCAGTTTTCTACGTTCGCAAAATTTTCAAAATGATATTTTTTAGTAGTGAAAAATGGGGGGTTTTACAAGTTGGTACCAAAGCTTTATGAAAATCTTTTTCAGACTTAAATTGTTTAAACTGATAGCACAGGTTGTCATCAAGGTTTAGTTCTAAAGGTTTTTTCTTACCAACCCATGCCAAATTATCCCTAAGATATGCTTAACCATTTTCATGAAATATTTAACCTGAATTATTGCCTCGTATCAATTTGGAGGTCAATTGGAACAAATGAGGGGGAGATATGACCTCATCATTGTCTTCTTCCACCTCTCTCCTCTGCATGTTTCTAAGATTTGATCTCAGGAACGACTCTTAGTAGTTGGAATATTCCTTCCGTGCTGACCTTCCATTACTCCTCTTGGGTATTCTAATTCTGGCCTAATTTACTTGCATTATCTAGAAATACCATTTGAGCTCTAGAGAATAGGTCGCCATATGTTGGATGAAATCCGCCCATTTAGCTCGAATTCAAATGTTAATTTCTAGGGTTTTTGAGTTGTGCATGAACCCTATGTTATTCCTCTCGATTGGTTAGCTATAAATAGCTGTAATCATCCCTTTTATGCACCTTTCTTTCACCCATAGAAAACCCTTAGTATTTGTTTTCACCTTCCCTCATTTTCTACACTTCAAGTCTTGTAATCAATTTTCCTACACTCTTCTCATACTGTCTCTATCTCTCTTTTATTTTAATTATCAAGCAAGAAGGATTTAGATTTGGGAAAAAGATTAAGTGGTTTAGCTGAGCTTTTTCCTATTTTGCCTTAAGTTGGTATGCTCCTTTTTTTGCTTCTGTTTTAAGTTTGAAAGTTAATAAGGTTTATGAATTTATAAGTTAAGATTTATGGTTTTAATGTTTTAAAAGGTGATAATTTCACAGTTGAAAATTCTAGTTTAAAGGGAATTTTGCCTGCATCAAGTAAGTGATTCATACTTCTAGAATGATTAATGAGTATTTCTGCATGATATGAGTTCCTTTAAGTTGATTCTGTATGTTGGCATGAATGTATATAGCCTGGAGAAGTTATTGGATTGGATATGTTTCATACATTGAGTTAAATGAATGAAATTTGATAAAAATAGGATATGATAATTCAATGTGAAATATGCAAGTTAATTTAGTTGAAAATGTGTTAAATTATGTTGATATATGTTCTAATGTAGTTAAAGATGATTCATAAGCATCATTTTGCCTGGAATTAATTGTTTGATACTATTATAGGGCAAACCAATCGACTGGTTAGGTCAAATCGATCGACCGATTCCTAGCATAGCCGACTGGTTGACCTAACCCATCGATTGGTAATCCTGTAGAGGCCTTAATCTTGTTCTATGCTTAAACCCATCAACTATTTGGGTAGAACCAATTGATTGCTCTATGAACAGTTGACTAGTTTACCTAAAGTGATTGACTAGTTTGAGAAAAAGCATGGTTTGGTTGAGTTAAACAGATTGATCGATCGACCCAAACCGATCGACTGGTTTATGCAACTAATTGACTAATTGGGTTAGACCGATCGGCTGGTTTGTGTGGTTTGAATTCCTTTGGTTTGATTATGCTTTGAGGATAGGTTTGGGACTATCCTATGATTATCAATGGGATAAAATACAAATTTTATCATGAATTAATAGCCTAATGAAATGATTAAATGGATCATAATTTATGATATACTCTATGAATATTCCACTTATGATAAGTGATGGTATTGAGTAAAGAGCAATGAAACACAGCCTGAGCTTGCATAAAATAATATGATGGATATGAATAATATTGGACAAGGATAAATGGAAACCCACATGGTTGGGAAAATGGAAAAAGGGATTGGTATGGAATAAACATGGAATTTTTTTTTGCTTTCTTTGTATGGGCCTTATGTGATCACTTATCCTTATGGATAATATACTAATCACATAAAGCGAAAGACAATCAAGTTGAGTATGGGCGTAAGTTACCCAATCCTCAATTACCTATAGATGGTTAGTCTACCTTCGGGTGAGATCTTGCGAGGTCCTAGTGTCTTAACTATTCTAGACATTGACGATGTACTAAGGGGTATCAATACTAAAGGGTCTGGTTACCAATGTGGTTGGCTTCAGCCTGAAATTATGTCTATATTGGTTGGCATTTGCTTAGATTTATGTCTATTCTAGTGATTGGCTTCGGCTTAAACTTATGTCCGCTTTGGTGATTAGCTTCATCCTAAACTTTATGTCCCTTATTTCGATAGGCTTCCAAGGTATGTGAGACTATGGGGTGGTGCACAATCCATCACTTGATGATAATAAAATATGGATGATAAAATATAAATGATGACAAACTGAATGGTTAATAATTAGATAAGGATAGAAATAATGGTATGGATGACCAAAAAGGATAAAAGTTGGTTTTTACACTTGGTGAATGGCTTAAATAACTATTGCTTATTGATTGGAAGTTGTTTAGATGATTGGCCTATGTCATATGTGAATAAAGAAATGGTATAACCTAAAGGATTGAGCCATTGGAAATAAACTTTAGCGGTTGATTATATTAATATGCTATTACACTTGTGAGTACATGCGTAATTATAATGTGAAACCAAACATGATATATTTTGTATTGTCTGAGTTATGCATGATAGGATGACCTAATGTACTCTTATCTTTATATATGTGGCATTAACATGATGCATGTTAAATTTTATACCCATATGCAATAGAAATTTCATACTTCTATTTCCATTGAGGGAACAATTTGACTTACTCGGTACGTAGAGTACTAATGTGTCTGTTTGCTTGGTCACCTGCTCATTCCCATGAGCAGAGGACCATGTGCAGGTTTTTGATTATGGACTGTAAAGGATCTACCTCAATTTGGGTTCGGCTTTTGAAAGCATGGACATATGGAGATCTTGTGGGGTCCATGGCAAATCATGGTTTTAGGCTTTGCTGTCATACCCAAACTTCATTTTGATGTAGTCACACTTTTATCTACATGTATGTTGTAACGCTTTGGTCGGGGACCGTTAAGGTCCTTCATTATAAAAATCTTTCAAATTTTTATGTAATATTTTATTCATGCACTCTGTTGTTTTTAAATGTATTAGTTGGTCTAGCCTTGTATCTAATACAGAGTAAGTGGTGGATGTCTATCCTATGTTAGGTACGGTAGTGACATCCTATTTTTCCTAGGCATATTTTCAGCTTTCGCATTGTTTTAAACGAAATTTTTTCGGCAGTGAAAAATGGAAGTGTTAGATTATGACCCTAAATAAGCATATGACTAGTTACTAGCCATTACCACCAATATACGCAAGGTCCTCTACTCATAAGATCGAACATGTAACCAATTTAACAAGCATGCTAGGTCTTTCGTACTAAGTAAACCAAGTTAACCTATTATGAGGGTTCATGTTGCACATAGTATTAGTGTGCAAAATAGGATACCCGTATCCATTCAAACATTTTTTTGGATATTCGCTCCATACTTTTTATACAAAATATCCAAATCTTTGATATTTAAAAAATACAAACCAGATTTAAATATATCCAACATCAATATGAAAATACTATTATATCAATTTTAATAACTTTTGCAAGAAGATTAAAAAAAAGATTAAATATTAATTAATATTTATATCTATATTCATGTAAGTGTATTATTTTATTTTAAAAATATTAAAATATTATTATAAAATTTTAAATTATAAAAATAAATAAATTTAAAAAACTTTAAACCACAAAAATATAGCATTATGATGTATTGTTGAAAGAATCAACAAAATATTAAATATTTTTCCAAATTGGATAATTTATTGAAAAATTGGATATCTTACGTGTTGAATATCCTTTTTTTATAATACCACATTTCTTGAAAACCCTAACCTATAAAAAATAAAATTATTTTAGTTTAAATATATTATTTTATTTTATCTTTTATCAAATTATAAACCCTAGTGTTATTTTTGAAACAGTTTGTTTACATTTCTTAACCCTTTTTTCACAAATTCATCGCTGTGAGATCTTTTGAGCCACTTTTGACTATCAAACTTTTTTTATATCATTCCAATTCTATAATTTTAGAATCTTGGCATTTTTCTACAAGCCAGTGGTTGTGGGTTGGCGTAGTAGAACAGGTGTAAGGGTAGGTGTAGTGCAAGGCTAAGAAGGGAAATGAGGGAAGGCCATACAAGATAGGCATGTGCGGACCAAAGAGTAAGGGGGAAGAACTAGATTAAGATAGGGAGAAGGGGAAGAAAAAAAGTAAAACAAAAGAGAAAAAAGGGAGAGGAACAAAAAAAAAATTTTGGGTTAGGATTAGAATCAAGTCTAAATTTTATATTAGTAAATTAGAGTAAAATTAATTTATCAATCATTCAGAGTTTGGCTTAGGTTAAAATATTTATGATCTAGAATCAATATTAGGATTATGATGATATTTATGATTAAGAAGTAAGCATATAATAAGAATATCAATACTCAATATTAGGATTATGTTAAGATATCAGTTACTCAATATTAGGGCTAGATAAAATTAGAGGTATTACAATAGTATCCTCCTAACCATACAACTTGAAGACTTATAAAATACATCGGTCATACAAGTGCACAAAGTAACACAATACCTTCCCAACCATATAATCTAGAGACATATAAAGTACACCAGTCATAAGAGTGCATGAAGCAACATTATACCCTCCAAACCTAGGTCACCTAATCTTACAGTATTGATACACCCTATAGGACATGTAGATCACCTATAGAATCCTAAGGATATCTAAAAAAAGATAGCTACCGAATAATATTGACTCTATACAAATATCAAAAAAATAAATCATTCCTCCATAAGAAGTGCATCATAGACAAAAAAAAAAAGATCAAGACATTCCTTAACAACTTGTATGTCACAACTGGAGTCATCTACTTGTGGGAGTGAACAACACCCATAAAAAAGATGTTCAATAATTGTGTATTGAGTAAGGTAAAAATATATTTATAGAAGATGATATACATAACACATAAGGTCGCATGTAATTACAAATCATAAATTGAATTTGAGAGTGTTACCAAGAGGAAATGCTAAATTTCAAAGTATATGATTATTCATTGCCATTTACTTAAATTTTGAATTTAGAGATCCCACTATTTATAACCAGAGGGCTAATATCATATAATATATCAACCCTAGGGTATAACACTCCTAACCTATTGTAATACTCCATATTTTTAAAATCCAATTATACTAAGCTTAATTATTTTATTAGCATAATCTTATGTAAACATTTAATTATTTTAATTTTGATTCTCTTTATAGATTTATCGATGATTTCGACTTCATATTTAAATTTAATTAATCGTTATCGTTGTGGATTATTCTAGATAAATTCGTTCACGACCATGATTTTATTATATTCATATGATTTTAATTTTCGGTTAAAAATATATATTTCCGTTCTTTCTCATAGTTTAATTTCTAATATTTTAGATTCGTTTTCGATTATAACTTCGTCGTGTGATTATGACTTTATTTTTAAGTTATATTTCGTTAATAAAATATATTATTTAAATTATAAAAATTCTATTTAAATATGTCAAATTCATTTTAATGATTTTATCTATAGAAAATATTTTCGACTTTGAATTTATTCGTTTATGAGGTTGATAAGATATTCGGAAAGTTTTAAATTAAAAAGATCTTTGGAGCTTATATATGGATTTCTTTCCAAAATTAAGTTTTTTCGCTTTACCCTTTTTGGTTGCGGAAGACCAGTTTTGGAAATTATTTAAATTAGTCTCAATTTATTAGAATTTGACTTAAATATTTCCTTATATGCTTTTAAATATTTTTTTAGGTCTTATAATGTATTTTCGTAAATAATATAGATATTTGCGTTCATTTGTAAATTCTTCAAAAAATATTTTTGAAATTCTTTACATAACTCTTATATCGATTTTAGGCCTTTGGATCCTTACGAAATGATTTTTCGTTAAATAAATTTAGATAAAATCTTCAAACAATATTATTAGATGTTAGTATCTCTTTTGTATATTTGTATTAAAACAAATCTTTTGTATATTTTTATTAAAAAAAAAAACAAACCCAAATTTCAATCAACCCTCCCCATTTTCCTTTTCTTTTTCTCTCTTCTTATCTCTCATCTTTTCTTTCCCCTTTCCTGTTCGTCTTCCTTTGCTAAAGCTAAAACTTGACCTGCTTCCTTCTCCCAGCCCCTCTATTATCAATTCCCAACCAACCAATTACCGCCCATCATCGACACTGCTAGCACCACCGCAGGTCCATAGCAAGTAGCAGCCGCAAACACAGCCGCTAGCAACAACAACGAGCACTGCAGGTTGTGCCACCGTCCAGTCGCGAGAAGCTTGGGTGATGGATGGCAAGCACTGGTCAACCTTCGGCGAAGCTTCTCCGACTTTCATCTATCCCGATTTGTTAATTTTGTTTGGTATAAAATTCTAAAAACCCTAACCCTTATTTTGATTAATTGAGTATGAATTAGCTTATGATACGCTAAATTGATTGTTTGATTATGTATATACATGTTGTATGATTGATTTAGAGTGGTTAATTGTAGTGTATTTGGTTTATTTGTGAAAATTAGATTTTTAGCCAAGTATTGCCCGAATTTTTTGGATTCGTCTGATTAAGCTATTTTGGGTAACTTAATTTTACAATATGTTGTAAAATGTACCAAATTTCATATCAAAATCGCCAATTTGAAAAATTTATGCAGAATTGACTTTCTAGGTCATAATCCATGTGTAATGAAATTGGGTTGCATAATTGAGTAGTTTCACTCAATTGATTTTATAATATCGTTTTAAATGTATTTAATTTTATGTTAGAAGTGTTGATTTAGGAAGATTGTGTGAAATTGGTCGGAATTGGATTTTTAGGTCAAAACTCTTGTGGGTCTAATTTGAATAGTGTAATCGAGTTATTTTATTCAATTGATTATATAATTTACATTAGAATATATTTAATTACAATTTTGAACCGTCAATTTATATATTTTAGTAATAATTGATAGGATTTGCGCTCCGGGCTCAAAATACTTAATTATGCTAAATTGGGTATTTCTTTAATTGGTTTTTATTGGTTGATTATATGATATGTTATAAAATAAATCTAATTTCATTTCTAAGCATTCAATTTAATTAAATTAATAAAATTCAACTGCATTGCATTTTTCGGCCGAAAACCCTAGCTTTCAAATAAAATTACAAAATTGATCATTTAAATAGTTTTTTTTATGAAATTGAATTTATAGAAATAGTTGAAATGACCTTAATTGTATTCTAACACCTTCAATTTAGATTAATTGATTTTAATTGTCTGAGTTTGTGTCTTGGGCTCTAAAACCCTAATTTTTGGAAAATGATTATCTTGAATTAGCTTCTTGTAAGATTGCTTTTATTAAAATTGATTATCTAGATTTATCTAAAATTAGTTTAATTATGTTTTAAAACTATCAATTTGAGGTAATCAAAGTTAATTGGTTGGTTTGTCATTTTGGTTGTAAAGCATGATTAGCAAGTCATTTTCGATAAAATTAACTTATCCTCTATTGTACTTTCCTCGATTTTCTAATTCAATTTAAAATGCCCAAGTGATATGTGCTAAACTCAATTTGATTAATATTTAATCTTAAATTTTAATAGATTTATGCTTGTGAGTCATAGGTGTTGGACACATTTTTCAAGAAATATAGTTCTCCTTGTTGATTAAATTGTAATACTTGAATTGTTGATCAATAAGGTAGTTTCTAACTTAGTATTGCAATTTCTATCGATGATCTAGGAAAGACTTATTGTGGATCCTTGAGCTAGTGATCTCCCTCTCCTTATTTTGCTTAGCTAGCTTTAGACTTAGGGAAGTATCTACTTGCCTCCATTTATAGGTGTTTCGTGAGGACGGATCGTTGTGCATGTGTGTTAAGAGGTGAAAGTTGTGTGACTCACATGGGTTGGTATGTTGAACATGTAATATGCCTTGTATGATGCTTTGTATAATCATGAAGTTTAAGCAATTCATACTTTAGCTTATTGTTGAGCATGTTGGGGTAAAAATATACATGATAGAGCTATTTGACTCTATTGAGGAGGACTAATTTAAAAGAATGTGTTTATACGTGTTGGAATGGGATTGTATTTTGTGTTTAGGAGTATGATTGAGTAAAAGAACATGTTACAAGCATGATTAAGTAACAAATCATGTTAAGCTTGTTACCTTCAAGCATGGATATGTGAAAGGCATATTAAAAATTGTAATATATATATATATATATATATACAATATATATATAAATGGCATATTAAAAATTGTAATATATATATATATATATGTATGTATGTATGTATATTAATTGACTGGAAAGCATCTTAATGTGTGGCATGAATTGTTTGCCAAGAGATGGATCACACTTTAGGGTTTTCTAGCTGCATGGTGCATTATGAAATGCTATGCATGAATGTTGATGATTTAATGCCTCTCTTAGCGTAACAAAGTTTTGAATGTGCCTGAATTATAGTTCAGGGCTGAGCATGTCCCTAAGTAATGTTTGGGGCTAAACATGTTCTTGAGTAATATCTGGGGCTGGATATGTCCCTAAGGAATGTCTAAGGTCGAGCATGTCCCTGAGTAATTTCCGGGGGCTAAATGCTCGATTGATTTAGTTTGGTGTTGTCCATAAATGCCCAATTGGTTTGGTTTGGCTTTGTCCATAAATGCCCTGTTGATTTATTTGAATATCTTATTGGATTAAGATGTTTGCATCTAAAATTGTGTGGTCATGTAATGAGTTGTCAATAATATGGACTATTCCTACTTGAAGCGCATGAAATACTTTACATTTCCATCATACCACACTTATATGTTTAAGTAGGATGTTACATATGTTTTGCATCTTATTATATGTGTATGGTAGGATTTATGATGTGGGTATTGAGTATGCATAATATTGTATCAATGTAATGCACCGTGATTCAATATGCACTTGATGCTATAGTTTATGTCTTTCCCATAAGATAGGGTAGTGGGATTTACTCAGTATTGGACCCGTATTAATACTACCTTGATTGTTTGGGTTCTGTGATGAACCACTGATGGTGGGGAGCAGACCATTTGTGCAAGTTCAGTATTGAATGTCTTATTGTTAGGAGGATTGTTTTCCTTGGATTTTGAGAGTAAGCTATCTAGTGATGTAATTTGGTGAATAAAGTTGGCTCCACTATTGGGATGCCCCTTGGTTCTTTTCTTAGATTTTAATGTACCTCAAATGTATTATTTTGGCATGTAAATCATTCACTTGATTTGTATTTATTTGGTTTGTTATTTTGTTGGAGATGTATTTGGATTTTATATCTTTTTTTTTAAGTTTTAAAAATCCAGGGTTATATCACAGGTTTTCCGTTGGCTTTATCAGCGATGTTTTGGTTATGAGAATTCATTCTCGTCTAGCCAATTTTGGAAATTTCTGGTGGGACTTTACTCACTTGGTTTATATGAGGTTTAAATTTTGATTGGATAGGTTTAGCCTTGCATCTAGCATGAGATAGGTGGTGGATATTTATCTTGTGTTAGATATGGCGGTATCATTTCCTAAATTCTATTTTAGCTTCCGCATTATTCTTTTAAACGAAAATTTTCGGGAGGGCTCACACCTATATTTTCATTCGGTGGAGTGGATTATTAAACCTAAGGCATAAACTTTCTGGGCACTATTCTTGCCCGATGAAACAAACTGGTACAACTCAAGACATAACACACCTGGCCACTATTCTCATCTAGAGGAAGAGATATGTACATTCGACCTTGATTCAAAAATCTTTCACTTTAAGTATTAATATCTCATTATACCATTGGTTATCTTGTTATTGTCACAACACCTTTAGTGTAGTACACACGACACATGTTAAGCAATATCACTTAAGCACATAATATATAGAACAATCATAATCTCATATTATGATACCACATACTAGTCAAATAACATAAATAATGTGATAGCGATATACTAACATGACATTATACACCATTTACATAGTATCAAAACCTTATTTTAAGACAAGTATCATTACCTAATAAATCACCGATCTCTAAGCAAGCAAAAATGTCTAAGTCTCTTTCTCCAAGGTTATCAGGGAAACACCTAAGGCCAAGAGGAAAACACATAGCTAGGATAGTAGATAGGGAAGTGAAGAAAGGCAATAAGAAAAATATAGGAGATGGGAACTGAAGGGGCTGGCTAAGGAGGACACAACCAAACAATGCACTCAATAAGAGCTAGTAACTGGCACCGAGGGGGAACAAACTCGATCGAGATCGAGGGGAAACAAGTGTGACTAAGACCGAAGGTTAAACAAAGTTGAGGCAAACTTGCTTAGTAAAAGTAAAATCACTCAGCTGGTTTAACTCGCTTAGCAAGATTAATCAATACCGAGGGAGAAAAGCTTGATTAAGAGAGGAAAGAAACACCAAAAATTGAGAGGTGTTGGGTTGGGTAATTAAGTCAAAATTGGTGACGGTTGCTGTGATAAAGGTAAGACGAAAAAGGGGCAGAGATGGTGGAGTTTGGGTGGTTTTTGGTTGGGTGAACTGTGAATTAAGCTCATGGCAAAGTTGATGACAACTTGTAGGGTGGTTATTGAAAGAATTGGTCGATAAATAGGGAGGGATGATTTTTAGACTAGAGGAAATGAGTTTTGGGGGCTTGTAATCAATGACTAGAAATGAGAGGGGGTTATAAAGGGTCATGGTTTGAGTGAGGGAGGGAAATGACATGAGGAAGATGAGGTTAGGTTGTAGGAGCTGGTTGGATTACAAAAATCAGGGGAAGAAAAAAGGGGGATGGGGTAGTGACCTGTAATTAGAAAGTGGAGATAGATTGAATGTGGGTTTGGGTATAGTTGAGTTTTGGTTTAGTTATCTAAACGAAACCAAAATTGGTTTAGGGGAAAAGGGTTGTGTGGAAGAGAGAAGAAAAGAGAAAGGAAAGGACAAAAAGAGAAAAAAGAAAAAGGAAGAAGGGAGGGAAATGAGTTAATTATTAGAGTTAGTGTTGGAATTATAATTTAAAGGATTAGGAAAATTCTAGGTTACTAATCACCTAGGATTAATGTTAGATTAAAATTTGGGGTATTATAATTGTAGACTCTATCATATCAAATTCATATACCTATTATTGTGGTCATATCTTTCATTATAGTTGTTTGTTCTATTTTGCCTTACACGAGTCATGAGTTAGGTGAATGACCACACCTCTCCCCATAATTGATGTACGCCAATATTTTTCGATCTTGATGTTTAACACTTCAATATTGCCTTAAATGAAAATTTTCATATGTTATAATTATTTATGATTCAAACAAGTTACAAATACAAATTCTCCGAATTGTAATTATCTTCAAAAATCTATATTTGAAATTAAGAGTTATAAAAATTGATTCTATAATTCTCAAGCTCTTCTAAATTGAAAAGAAAAAAAATAGACAAATATATTTTAATAGGGAGAAAAATAAAGAATAAGAAGGCGAATATTGAGATACAATTGAAACAAGATGATGAATATGAAGAAAAATAAAAGGAGATGATGAATAATAAGAATGTGAGAAACAAAAAAATGAACAGGGTGATGGAGAGAAACGAAGATCAAACAAAAACCCAAAAATAAAAGAAATAAGAAATATAGAGCACCAAAAGTTATTCGAGGCAAAAATACAATGTTGGTAAGTTTAAACCTTATTGACTTTAACGAATATTTTAGTACGTGTGAATGTGAGTTTGAAAATTAAGAAGTGATAATATAAGTGAAAATTAAAGAGTGAGAATTTTTTTATTTATTTCTATTATTATATTTGGAATGTAATGAGAATAAGTTGGTAATAAATATTTTCTATATTTGGTATGTGAGAATATAATTAAAAATAAAGAAACTAAAATACTGAAATGTTATTTTTAAACTAATAATGTATCTCTCTATAAGTATGCATAATATTATTTTAATTTTTTACAATTTTTAAATATGAATTGCTAACCCCTCTTAAAAATATATTTAAAAAATAATTTTTATTTTCATTCATATTTCATTTTTATTTTCGGTCCCTCCTAAACAAAAACAAATAATTTAAAATTTTATTTTTAATTTTCTATTTCCACTAAACAATTATCATAATTATATCTTAAATTATTTATTTATATTCACCTAACTTAAAATAACTAACCGGTTCATATCAACCGCAACGTTCTAATATTTATATTTTATAAGCATAAAATTGTATCCGATTTCGTCTTTCGTCAAAATATTGGATTATCTTGCTTTCCGCGGTCATTGTCTTTCTTGGGGTGATAAACATGGGAATTGTCGGAGTCGAACAAGTTCCCGTCGGGTGTGCAGGTGCTATATCTTTGGCTAATCGACGAATTCCTGTCACCTCATCATGTTTCTTCAGTCGCAATCACCCCTGTAGACATATTAGCGGGAACACCAATCTGTTGTTTTCAGGCAAGCTCACCCACTCTTCCTTTCATTCCTCTAATTCTCCTTACTCTGTTGGTTGATGTAATTCAAATAGTATTCCTTAAAAGCTGAAGTCAGGAGAAAGTCGAAATTGGCGGTGCCAACATTTAAATGCTCTGCTGAAGTTGTGGAACCTTCTCCCAAGGTTTGATCATTCACTTCCGACATTCTCTTTATATTGCCTGTACTATACCGATATTTGAGTGGTGGAGCTGTGAATTTGTGCAGTGGAGTTCGAACGTGGAGAAGAAAAGCGTTTCCGTCATTCTTCTTGCTGGTGGCAAGGGCAAGAGGATGGGTGTATGTATTTTTCCTTTAATTCTTTATTATCTGGTGTTGGCAATTGTGATGGTAGCAATTTTCTCCTTCATTTATTTATTTATGTATTTTTTTAATAGGAAACTATTCTGTGTGTACTCGTTTGGTCTGTGTCAAATTAAATTTCTGTAGCTGGATTGTGTCGAATCTGACTGTAGATATATGCATATATGTGTTTGTGTGTGTATAGACATATATTTTACTATTTTGAAATGTAATTGTAGACAATTTAAACGTAGAAAATGATAGAAAGAGGCAAATGGTTATAGAGAAGTATTTCTAATTGAACTATTGAATTAGAAAATTTCGGATATTATTAAAGCCAAAAAGAATCTTGGAACATTGAAGAAAGTCCTATCACACAGATATGTCAATTTTGATATTATGAAGTAGAGATTTAAAATTTAATATTTATGATATGTATTTTTTAAATTTCTGTAAATATATTTTTTGTTGTTTGCATATAATTTCATAGCTCCTTATAGCTTATAATTATTATTTTATATTACTTTGTTCATCGAAGGATGGTATCATATATATTAACTTTTTTTTCCCTTTTATAGTCTGAGCTACGTTTTTCTAACATATATTGAAGACAATTTTCAAAGTAAGATAATTATAGATGTAGTTTTGAATAAACAGTTTGACATAAAAATATAAATTAATATATAGAGGACCAAAATTAAATGAGAAATTGTCTTCTTCCTTGGTGTGCCTAACAAGCACTTCATGGCTAAGGGTTTTTAGTAGCATGTCCTTTGACCTTTTCTCTTTGAGGGAGGGGGGATTGCGATTGGGTCATCAAGAAACAGGGGTAATAATTAGAAAATGGAAAAGTACTTTATAGAAATAAGCTGCACACATATCTAAGTATCTTATCCCATACATTCCCATTAGTCTAAGAGCAACTTTAATGGTATTAGTTTTGATTTATAAGATTTTTGTAATTTATAAATAACCGCTGTCCTACTTTATCCAATAAAACTCCCCTATGCTATCATGGGCGGATGTTAATTTAGGCATCTTTTTGGCATCATGTTATTTTTATTTTATTTAAGTTATTATTCTTTTTTTTAATTGATGCACATAAATAATTATTGTGGATAGTGCTTTAATATATTTTCTAAACAATTTAAAATTAAATATATTTATTTAAAAACTCATTTCTGATTAATTATTTAAAATTATTGTGAATTTCAAAAAATTATAAATATCATTATCATCATCATTATTAATATTAATATCATATTTCCATCAGCACAAAGAAATCAGATCAACATGAATCAGATTAGATAAGCAAAATTAAGCTCTAGAGAACAGACCTTTTGTTTAATGACCTGTGTATCCAAATAACTATCGAGAGGACGCTTCCTAAATGGTTTTGCCTCATGTATTGATTTCCTTCTTCAATTTTCGAGGCTTTCTGTTGAGACCTTCTTTTTATCTTTTTTTTTAAGTACTTATTCGCGAAATAATTCTGTTTTCAGTCTTTAGTTGCCTAATCTCTAGCTCTTTTTGGGTCTGTCAACTGCACCTTCTGCTCTGAAAGTCTTCCCTTGATGTTGATTCCAAGTTTCTACATATATCATGTATTACCTGCAGACAACTTTCCACCGCACTTTACCTAGCAATCAAGGGCTCTCTTGGTGCTGGGTTTTATGATGGTTGTGTTACTCATAGTATTTAATTTGCAAGGATGGTTATCTGCCCATTTGCATCTGCACTTTGCAGGATGACCATTTCTCTGTTTATTGTCTTGTTGCTGCCTATCATTTTCATTATTTGTCATGCTCCCTTTTCTGCCACTTAATGATTTAGTTTTATTTGTTCTAATAGGCGAACATGCCAAAGCAGTACCTTCCAATTCTGGGACAACCAATTGCTTTATATAGGTAAATGGCAAAAAGGCTATTAATAGCCATGCTTCCATGTCAGAATCATATCAACTGCATGAAATTCCATTCATCATGGAGCAAAATGATTTTAGATATGATATGATATATAAATATGTACGCACACATATTCGTGTTTAATTATTGATGTGTAGTGACAGGTACAGAGTTCACTGAGTGAGGTTTGTTCTGTGTCCATGTAAAAATGGTTGAAGTGTGTTCTTGTTCTTATTTCATGAATTTTCAAGTTTTCTACAGTGAAAACGTACTGCATGCTTGGAGCTCATGTATTTGATATAGAGACTTTGATGATTGATTTGTGAGCTTTACAATGAATCTGTTAGCATGAATATATAGTTTCATGATCAATGAACCTAGTGTTTGTGTGTGTATGAGCTTAAAGCCTATGCTACTCTTTGAGAACCCTTGTGAAGCCAGTGCTCACATTTTGCAGTGGACCCTTGTGGGATCATTATAGAATACATTGCTGTGATTGGCATTTGAGGATCGGATCCCCCTGTAATGCTTTAAAGAATATAGAGGTAGTTGACTATCCATACTATTCTTTCCTGGAAGGGGGCTTACGGTATACTTAACTTAGGCTACCCAAAATATTCCTTTTTTTACTTTTCCATAGAATATTACAAATATGGAAGTTTTAGGTATAGAGCAAAGGGTGAAAACATAATATATTCTTATTTTAAACAAAAAAATAAAAAACAAAATAGTTAAAGAGAGACGAGTAGAGGTGATTATGATAATTTTTTTAAAAAAAATAAATCCTTTTTAAATGCTTCTATTTTTTTAAGTAAACAAATAAAAAATGAGATAAAAGGTGAGAGGTGAATATGCTAACTATTTCTTTTCATTTTTTTCTTAATACGAAAATTAAAAATCTTTCTTAATACTTCTATTTTTCAAAAAAAAAACAACAAATAGGAGATATAAAGGAGGTGTGTACAATAACTCTTTTTTCTTTTTATTTTTTAAATTTGAATCTTTTCAATTCTTTTTGATGCTTCTATGTTTGACTTAAAATATATACTTCTATTTTCTTAATTAAAAGAAAAAAAGAATTTATATAAGGAAATACGAGTAATGTATCTACTTCTCTTGCTTTTTATTATTTTAAAAATCTTTCATAATACTTTATGCCAGTATATATTAGCTAATGATAGACCCATAATCAAATATACTTACGTCCGGAGGGATAAAAGGGCTGGGTGATGGGGTTAGGCGGGCGAATTAGTTATGGCAGGGGTTTTTTCGGTCTTTTAGCAGAGCACGTAGCTGTGGAGTCTGTTAGGACCTATTTGCTGAGTCATCTTTTTTGGTTATTGTGCGTCTTGAGTCGTGGGAGTCTTTCATATTTAAAAGAAGGAAGTGAACGAGGGAGGGGGAGGGAAGTCGATTGTAAACGGGAGGGGCCAGAACCTCGAATATTTGGCAGGACTATTTTCATTAATATCATCATTCTTCTTTTCTATATCTCTGTTTTCTATTGCTTAATTCATTACAGCATATCTACGGGTGGGAGGAAGTGACTGGGAGCAGTGAATCTGCTACCATTTTGGTATCAAAGCCGTGTGTGATCGGGACAAATGGCACAGAAGAAGATGGAAGCAATGGAAGAACGAATGGGAACTCTGGAGGAGAGATTGACTGTGATACAGGAAGAATGGCAGCATGAAGTGGATGGCATCAAGGGGGACACACAGAAGATCCCACAGCTCGAAAGAACCATGATGGAGGTACTGGGCAGATTAGATCAGCTGCTTAGACAAGGTGATCGGGCTATGACTCCATCCAATTCACGGAAGGAGAAGGAGGATGAACGGGAGGTCACAAAGACTGGACCGGCCGCAACCCACACCATAGAACAAGGGGTCCCACAGGTTGAGTATTGCCCTGTTTGCCAACTGGAGTTTCCGAGTGATTCAGACCCGGATGGATGGTTGTTCCGCGCGGAACGATACTTTAATCTGAATCAGCTCACAGAGAATGAGCGACTAGAATTAGTACCAGTGGCTATGGAGGGGAAGGCTCTCGCCTGGTTTCAATATGTGGAAGAAGGGAGGAGGTTCACGACCTGGAGAAATTTCAAGGAGGCATTCCTTACCCGATTCCGACCGAAGCATGAAGGATCTCTTTGCGAGAAATTTTTGGCCATTCGTCAGGATACTTCAGTGGAGGAGTACTTGTAGGTATTTGAGTCGCTGGCTGCCCCATTGCAGGGGCGATTAACAGAGGAAGTGCTCGTCAGCACTTTCCTTAACGGGCTAAAACCAGCGGTGCGGGCCGAGGTTCGAATGATGCAGCCCAATGGGTTGGCAGAGATAATGGAGTCGGCCCAAATGGTGGAGGATAAAAATCGGGTCATCCAGACAGGGGGAAATGGTTTAAGTGGAATCGGGGAGATGGGATCCAGGTTGAAGTAACTGGGTCGGGGAAATTCGAACCCAGGAAGCCCCTATTCAAATTCGCCTAGCACTGGACTGACCAAACCGGTGGTCCTGAACTCAGCCCTGAGGTCATCACCAACCATTACCAACAGCGCACCTCACCTTGAGGAATCGTAAGCCAGCAGGAGAACTCCGGGAATTAGGTGACTTCCAGATGCTGAGTTGCTGCGCCGACGGGAGAAGGGGCTATGTTTTCGGTGTGAAGAAAAGTACTCACCTGGCCATGTCTGTAAAAATCGCATGCTCCACCTGTTGCTGGTGGACGATACTGTGGAGCTGGACGAAGGAGAAGCAGACATGCCAATGGAGGCGGCTGAAGTTAGGGCGGAAGTCAAAGGCGAGGTAGAGTTATCCATGAATTCAGTCGTGGGACTCACCACGCCTAGAACCATGAAGCTGAGAGGAACGATTCAGGAGGAGACAGTAATTGTTTTGATCGACTGCGGCGCTACACATAATTTCATCGCAGCCGATCTGGTAGAGAGGCTGGGACTCCCTATAACTGAAACAGCCTCGTATGGAGTACTTATGGGGACAAGAAATTCTGTTAAGACGAAAGGGATATGTAAGGGAGTTCGACTATCACTACCTGAGGTTGAGGTAATCGAAGATTTTCTGCCCCTTCAGTTAGGAAGTGCAGATGTTATATTAGGAATGCAATGGTTGGAAAAATTGGGTATGATGCAGATCAATTGGAGAAACCTACTGATGAAATTTACGGTGAATAGGACGGCAGTCACACTATGGGGAGATATTGATTTGTGCAAAACCCAGGTCTCCCTTAAGTCCTTAATTTGAACAGTAAGCTAAGGGGGACAAGGAATTTTACTCGAGTGTTGTGCACTTGCATCCAATTTCTGCTCAGAACAAGTACCGGCTGATATACCCTTCCAACTACAGGAGGTAGTGCAGAGTTTTCCTAAGGTAACAAGGAAACCGTGGGGACTTCCCCCCCAACGCAGATTGGACCACAAAATTCCAATGATCCCTGGTACTGGTCCAATAAGTGTGAGGCCCTACCGGTATCCTCAAGTGCAGAAGGATGAGATTGAACGTTTAGTGGGCGAAATGCTGGCAACTGGGGTGATTAGACCCAGCCACAGTCCTTTCTCAAGCCCAGTGCTACTAGTCAGGAAGAAAGACAACAGTTGGCGGTTCTGTGTTGACTACAGAGCCCTGAACAAGGTGACAATTCCTGATAAATTTCCCATACCTATGATTGATGACCTGCTTGATGAGGTGCATGGGGCATATGTGTTCTCCAAGCTGGATTTGAAGTCGGGATACCACCAAATCAGAGTAAACCCAGAGGATGTCCCAAAGACTGCTTTCCGGACACATGAGGGGCACTATGAATTCCTGGTAATACCGTTCGGACTGACTAATGCCCCGGCTACCTTCCAAGCTTTGATGAATGATGTATTTAAACCCTTCCTCCATAAGTTCGTATTGGTATTTTTTGACGATATATTGGTGTATAGCCAAGATATGGAAAGTCACACCAAACACTTAACAGTAGTGTTTGAAGTATTGCGTACTAATGCCCTAACAGTGAACGTAAAAAAATGTGCATTTGGACAGTTGGAACTGAAGTATTTGGTTCATATAATCTCTGCTGAAGGGGTGGCGGCTGACCCATCTAAACTCAAGTGTATGAAGAATTGGCCGGTACCAAAAACGTTGAAGGAGCTGTGGGGATTTTTGGGTTTGACTGGATATTATAGGAAATTTGTGAAGCACTAAGGGCACATAGCAGCCCCTCTCACAGCTCAATTAAAAAAAGATAGCCTCAGGTGGAATGTCGAGGCTCAGGAAGCATTTGATAAACTCAAGTAGGCCATGTCATCAGTACCAGTTTTGGGGCTGCCTGATTTTCGGGAACCCTTTGTGATAGAAACAGATGCCTCGGGGATTGGCATGGAGCAGTGCTGATGCAGAAACAACGTCCAATCGCCTATTTTAGCCAAGCCTTAGGCCAGCGAGCACGTCTGAAATCCATGTACGAAAGGGAATTAATGGCAGTAGTGTTGGCCATCCAGCGATGGCGACACTATCTTATGGGGCAGAGATTTATAGTGAGGACTGATCAAAGGAGCCTAAAGTACTTGTTGGAGCAGCGAGTAATACCCGAAGAGCACCTCAGATGGATTGCAAAGTTGTGGAGTTACAACTTTACTATCGAATACAAGCCCGGAGGGGAGAATAAGGCTGCGGACGCCCTCTCCCGGAGGGAATCAGAAGCTGACTGTGCTGCTCTTTCTGCTGTGTGGATAAAGGATTGGAGCTCCCTTCAATCCGAAGTGGCAGCTGACCCGGAATTGGGGGCCATAGTGCTAGAGCTACAACAGGGAACGCCGAACACAGGAGGTTACAACCTGCAGTAAGGAAACTTAATGTATCATGGGCGTTTAGTCATTCCGGCAAAGTCTGAACGGAAGAGGAAGTTACTGGCAGAATTTCATGGTGGAGGATTGGGAGGCCACTCGGGGGTGTTAAGAACGTATCATAGGTTAGCAAGGGAGGTATATTGGCCAGGAATGAGAAAGGAGGTTCAGGATTATGTTGCTGGGTGTGGACCGTTTGACCAAGTATGGCCATTTTATTCCCTTGAAGCATCCCTTTACTGCACGTGTTGTTTCTGTTGTATTTGTGAAAGAGATAGTCCGCTTACATGGGATCCCAAAATCGATAGTGTCAGATCGGGATAAGGTGTTTGTGAGCAACTTTTGGAAGGAACTATTTAAGCTGCAGGGCACAAAGTTGCGTTTTAGCTCGACATACCATCCCCAAACGGATGGCCAAATAGAGGTGGTCAATCGGAGTCTGGAGACCTACTTACGCTGTTTTGTGGGGGACAAACCCAAGCAGTGGGTAAAGTGGATACCCTGGGCAGAATTTTGGTATAATACATCCTACCATTCGGCCATCCAGTCCACACCTTTCGCTGCCTTATATGGCCGAGACCCCCCCTCACTGCTGCGTTATGAAACCGGGAATACTCCATTTGCGGCAGTAGATCACGAGCTTAAGGAGAGGGATGCAGTTCTGGAGGAATTGAAATATCACGTCCAACGGGTTCAATTGACAATGAAGCAGCAGGCGGACAAGAAGAGAAGGGAGCAGGAGTTTCCGGTAGGAAGTTGGGTATTTGTGAAACTAAAACCATATCGCCACAGGTCTTTAGCTAAATGCCTCAATGATAAACTGGCCCCAAGGTATTTTGGCCCATACCAAGTGGAGGCCAGGGTGGGAAAGGTAGCGTATCGCCTTAAGTTACCGGATGATGCCTCCATACATCCTGTTTTTGATGTGTCCTTACTCAAGGAGGCAGTGGGGGAAGGAAGTCAGGCCCAACCTTTTACCCCGGTTCTAACCTTTGATACAGAATGGAAGGTTGAACTTGAAGCTGTCCTGGATTTGCACTACAACTCCAAGGGCATACTAGAAGTTCTGATCAGGCGGAAAGGGTTGCCGGAGTTCGAAGCATCTTGGGAGGAATTTGATCTCATCAATCAGCAGTTCCCTGAGTTTCACCTTGAGGACAAGGTGAAGGTCCGAGGGGAGAGTAATGATAGACCCATAATCAAATATACTTACGTCCGGAGGGATAAAAGGGTTGGGTGATGGGGTTAGGCGGGCGAATTAGTTATGGCAGGGGTTTTTTCGGTCTTTTAGCAGAGCACGTAGCTGTGGAGTCTGTTAGGACCTATTTGCTGAGTCATCTTTTTCTGTTATTGTGCGTCTTGAGTCGTGGGAGTCTTTCATATTTAAAAGAAGGAAGTGAACGAGGGAGGGGGAGGGAAGTCGTGCTTTGATTTTTTCCCTTTTTTTTTTACTAAGTGAAGATACTGAAAAAAAAAAATTGAAGCAAGAATATTGATACTGATTATTTAAAACATACAGTATTAGGAAATGTTATGAAAACTTTGTCAGCTCTGAAGCTTGTGATTAGATGCAATGGGAGACATTCCTTTCTTTTTTTGTTGCGGAGGGGTCTTACGTGAAGCTTTGCTGCTGAGTAAATCGTGGCATCTCATTTTCTTCTGCAATTTACTTCACTGTACCTTTTTTTTTGGCAGCCTGTACACTTTCTCACGCATGGCTGAAGTGAAAGAAATTATTGTGGTTTGTGATCCATCTTACAAGGACATTTTTGAAGGTTTAAGTTACTTTATTTAGAAGATAGTGAATTCTTCATTCTGTATCTAGTGAGAGGCGGACATTCAATGTTTCTTTTTGTTTTCATTTCCAGACATCAAGGAGACAATACAAGTAGATCTCAAATTCACACTGCCCGGGAAAGAAAGACAAGACTCTGTCTACAGTGGTCTCAAGGTGTTTATATTGATAATTTTTTTAAAAATAAGTTAGCTAGGCCATTCAGTTGCAATATGTGCACTGGTTCTGGTTCTCAAATCATGTTGCTCCATTGTACTGTAATTCACCATAATCAAAGTTTTAGGTCCTTTTGAGAGTTGGATAAAGCCTCATTTACCTGTGTCCTTGTTCATTATATGTACATCCAAGCAATAAGTTAATTGGGTGGGTTGACATCCATTTCCATGTCACTTGAGAGAAGGCGATGGTAAAACAGTGTTTTAAGACCTGAAGCTAGAGTGGACATGTTTTTCTGCTTATGGAACCACCTTCTTGTATTTTGGAATTCTGTCTTTTCTACAGGAGAAGAAATCCAGCTATACATGTAGCAGTTGACAATCCTCTTTCTTTCTAAGTTGGTTATATTCTTTATTGCCTTCTTGTGTCCTGGTTTTTTTTTTTTTTTTTTTTTTTTTTTTTTTTTTTTTTTCTTCCTGATATTGCATTTCTGTGTTCATTTCATTCAACAACCTAGCAACAGGTAACAATAATTTGGGTTGATAATCATTTCCTGAATCTATCACTTGAGAGAAGGCCATGATAAATAATGAGCTAAGACTGTAAGTTGGAGCGAAACATGGTTTTCTGTTATGGAAGTGCTTTTTGGTATTTTGGGTTTATGTCTATCTGCTAGAGAAGGAATCCCACTATATGCTTAGCAATTGGCGATCTTCTTCCTCTGTTTGTGTTCTTGTATCCATGGTTATTGATATGATATTGATTTGCCATAATGATCCAAATCAGTGCAAGGATTGCACTTGTGTTAGGATCGTCTTGGTTAGTATGTGGGATTTGGGTGGGAGTGAGACAATCGTATGGTATAGATTCACATTCCCTCTTTTCTTTTGAAGCTTCCTTTTCTAGATGATTATGTCAAAATCCGTGGGTTATGCGATGATAAAGTTGCTCTCAATGAATTTAATAGTCATGATGATCAAGAAACAGACATTGATAATGATGAACATGAAATGATGCAGCAAGGACCTGCGCTGCTAAGAGTGAAATTGGAATGATATAGATGGAAATTATGTATATGATTATGATGAATGATTGATATTGTCAGTTTCTATTATTTCATTGTAATTTTTCTTTTATTTTGGGGTATATGTTTTTTGCGTCTTTAACTAGATGTAGTTCTTAGATGTAAAAAGTAATTTGACAATTCATGGTACTTTCTGGTTGTTACATCTTAATTAGCATCTACTTCAGAGCTTATGTATGAACTTATAGTGTTATTTAACTTCAAATATGTCTAATTTTCAGCATACTAGTATAATAGGTTTATATATTTGTGGTTCTCATAGGATCTTTATTTGATTCTATGATCTCATTCCAAGTACCCTTTGCTGATCCCAAGTAGAACTCTGATTCTGACAGCATTGTTTGTGACTAACTAATGCAATTTTGTAGTTCAACCTGATCTCATATGGGAAGGAGAGCAATGGTGAATCCATGACTGTTGTTGTGTGAGTAGGGATTCTGATAGTTTGAACTGAATAAAAAAGTTATTTGGTTCATCATCTTTATTTTGCTTCCTTTTACAGGTTGTCGATTCTGGCTCCAAACTTGTATGTGTCCATGATTCTGCAAGACCATTGGTATTACATGAAGATGTAAAGAAGGTTTGAACTCAGTGACTTTTATGCCAGGGCGTGGTTTATGCATTGCATCCACATCTATTATTTATCTCTTTCTTTGTTTGTGTATTCAATTTGTTCTCAATATGTTGAAAGAGAATTTAATCATTGGAATTTCCGTAACTAAGTGTTTTTGACAGTCTTTGTGTTTTAGGACTTCTCGAGTTTTTTGTTTATGGATTGTTGTTTTTTTATTGCTAAAGTTCATTACTTTCTTTGGAGGGTTTGATTCAATTTTTTTGGGGGTTATTTTAAATTTTCTTCTGGTTACTGACATTAGTTGGCTCTGTCTGTATGCTGTGCGGTCTAAGAATACAACTGCTGTTCTGCCAAACATTTATTGTCATTGAACTGAAAGGGGTTTTCTTTAATGGCCTCTTTCAGTTAACAAGATTCTGATTCTCCAAAATAATCCCAACTCACTAAAATTGTTATGATGACTTAGTAAGCTGCCTAGCCTTGCTCATTGCAATTCAATTTGACTCCATTTTCCAAATTGAATTGATTTTTAACATTATCTATTGTTTATCAGTTGGTTAATCTTCACCAATTTTCTGGTTTAGGCTGCAATTTACAAACCTATCATTTTATTGTCTTTGCATTGTAAGATTGTAACATGTAATCCAGTAACTGCGAGATGAATTCAACTGGCTCAACATCAACTAGAACTACTTGTTATTCTATGTTTGTTTGGCTTTGGCGTGGTGTCATATTTGTTTCACTTGGCTGTTTTTTATTGAAAGGCTTTTTAATTGTTCTCTCTTGGTCTGCTAGATCCACTTGATTTGTGTTTCATGTTAATGTTTGTTATTAGCCTTATGTTATTGTAGGTGTCCCTTTTGTAGTTGGCTGCATCTCTTAGTGCTTAGTGCCATTTTTATGTTGTTTTTGCCTTATAGTGATGGCAAGTGGCATTATAAAAGGGATGACAAATTTATCTCTGACAGATTCCAATTACGTTTCAAATTCTGCGTTGGCTGATCGGAGTGTACATTTTTTGGCATTTATTCTCACATTTACTAGAACTCCTTTCACCCATCTGCAGGTTCTCAGTGATGCTTGGGTGCATGGAGCAGCAGTACTTGGCGTGCCAGCTAAAGCTACAATAAAAGAGGTTCACTCCAATTTTTATATAAATTTGTTGGTATGCTAATTCATATTGAAGTTGCATTCTGCATTGGTTTTGTAGTCCTATTTTGCTCGGTTAATTTTCTTGGAATATGGAACACAATGTTCCTACTGCACTCTATAAACTTTTCTTCTTTCTCTTTCTGAAATTTTCTTGGTATGCTAGCTGAGGGTTCCTTACCAGCCAGTATGTGTGTGGGTCTTGGAATATGAATGCTCTGATACCCCCCTCCATATTTCAACTAGACATGCCTTTTCTACTTTATCTTTCTTATGTTGAAATGTTTATAACCACTTGTTGCCTATTTTAAGAGTTTGATCACCTGTTATTATAATTTCAAAGTAGCCTTTTTTATATTTAATCAAACTTGATTAAACTAAGATTGAGTTCGATATGTAGGTTTGGGACCAAATCATAACTAAAATTTTCAAGTCAATTTCTGAACTAGAGTTGATATAATAAAGAAATATTGCACTATATAGCCTTGTATAATGGACAAGTGTACCATATATCCCACCAAATGTCCTCAACTCAAACCAAATACTCCTCTATCTATGTTTATGTGATACTCTCATCTTTTGATACACTTCTACCCTTGAATGTCTCTTCATCTTCATCATCTTCTTTGATAAAACTAAGGAATATGACATCAAATAGTCCCGTGTAACTTGTAATGGACAAGTGTATAAGATAGGGCCACCTCACAGGGCCGACTTTATACACATTGCCACATTAGGGCCCAAGGAAAATACAATATATTTGGCCCCTCTTTTTTTTTTTCTTTTTCCTAGTACATTTTGAACTTGAGCATTATAAAGGTGCCCTAACCACCACACCAGAAGGTTGTTTTACAAAATTATAGGTCATTTTACCAATTATTAAAAGCATGTATATATGCGTACAAGAAATAGGGGCTCTATTTTATAAAACTAGAATTGTCCTCTCTAGGGCTCAAACCCAGGGGTAAGTGACAAGTACATATTGTAGAGTACTAGACCGCTAAGCCATAGGAAATTAATGCTATGTTTACATTAGATCTTGTTTATATAATTTCGGGGCCCTAGCCTCTGGCCTATTTCTCCTAGGCTTAGGGCCAGACTTACTAGGATTCACCATTAGGGGGGCTTACCATCATGTCATACAATAAAACTGTGGTTATGGTCGCAATTGCGGTTGCGGTGTCACGGTATTGGGGTGTCGCGAATGATATTTTATATATCGCGGGTGTCGCGGTGTGATTTTTTAATTCTTTTACACAACAAATATCGCCAAATATCGGTAAACTATTGGCCGATATCCGAAATTTCACTGATATTGCGGTAATAAATATGTGATTTTTTGAAACGGTCGCATTTTTGGAATTTTGCGTCACAGCTAATCCAAAAACCACGAAATTGCGGCCGATACGCAATTGTAGTACCGATATTTCATTGTATGCATCATGTTCTTGGGACTCTATTAGGGGTGTAAATGAGTTGAGCCACATCAATATTCGGTTTGGCTCGACTCGTTAAAAGTTCGGTTTAAATGAGCCGAGTCCAAGCATCACTTATGAGCTCGTTTATTAAACAAGTTGAGCTTGGGTCCGAAAAAATGAGGCTCGACTCATTTAAAGGCTTTGGCTTGTGAGCTCGGCTTGACTCATTAAAAGTTAGGTTTGTTTGTTTAGTTAAATAAGCCGAGCTGGAGATCGGGGGTGTTCGGTTTGGGTCGACTCATTTATAACCCTAGACTCTATCTGTTCGGTATCAAAACAATTTCCTTTGGGCTTCCCACATCCACTTATTGAAATTCCTCCACTATAGAGATTTCATTGGAAAATGATAACCTCTTTGACATTAATTGATCATCATGTTCCAAGGCTGCCATCTTATACTCCTGTGTGCCCATCATTGAAATTGTCCACCGATGTGGCATGTACTTCGCTTGCATCCTCCAATCTTCCATCTTCCTCATCATTGAACTTATTATCTTCCATGGAGTGTTCAACGCTATTCACGCTGTTGTTCATTGTTAGTTCTACTGGCTTACTCCTCCATAACATACATATTGTAAGCTTCCTGTTCGATGTACCTTTTGACTTCATCTTCTACGCATTTCATAAAAATAGTGAATAGCAGGATTTTGTTGTTGTCAACAAAGGTAGCTTGTTTTCTAGCATTTTTCATTGAAACAACCATCCTCACAAGCATCCAATATTATAGAATGTATCATGTGTCCATGTAAGAGAGGTACACCATTCATAGCAACCCACATCTCTCACCATTCCACTTTACATGAACTAGACTGGTCCTTGAGGTCTTCGTACCATTGTTGAAGCCACATACAACCCTAATTTAGCATAGTGACCTTATGGTCAGTCTTCGAGAAAGGGATAAGGTGTTGTGGTCCTCCTATGGTACTTGCTCTGACTCCAGTGACACCTTGTGTATTTTTATATGCTTTAATTATTCTTGGAGAAGCAAAGGATGGTGATGATATTCATACTATTGCTACTAGTAGGAAAAATAATAATTCTTGTAATAATAATACAAGTAGTAATATTAATAATCTAATAACAATATGTGATTTTCTCAATAGCTTTGAACATTTGAGGTTTTATTTTGATGAGTTAAGTACTTTGTGTATTCTAATCACATACACATTGTTTTATATGTAATATATTGTATGGAAATATCCTAATACATTAAACATAAAAATAATCAATATTTTTACCTTGTTTTCACTTATACATAGAGAAACTAAAAGCTACCGTTTTAAAAGATAAGTGTTATCAAGGAGATGCCCTAATAAAAAATATCATAAATTAATGAACTATACAATCAATTTCATCATATGTCTCGACAAATATTCAATACATCCCAATTCATCCCCAAAATTAGTAACACATTATTAAAAAATATTGTTTTTTGTCCTAATTTATAATTCTTATAACACATTTATTTTATTATTTATTTAAAATGTATTACAAAGTCCCATATTTATTTATATTTAAATTTTCATGAGTCAATTAAGTTGCATCATAATTTTAAATAAGTTACCAAACAAATATATCATGATGTGATACGTTTATGATATTTATAATGTATACGTTTATGATATTTATAATGTATTCAAATAAATATAATAAAATAAACAAATCATATTATGGCAAAACATAATATATTATTATAATTTTAAATTTGATAATAATATATAGTATTAGTTATATTGGGGATAGATTGTGGGCATAGCTTAATGATCGCTATATATTACATGAAGAAATATGACGTACAACAATTCTCATTAGCATATATATGTTAATTTAAAATGATTTCTTCTTAGGGCATCTCCTTCCTTCTCTAATGTTAATTAGTATCATTCTTACAATTTCTCTTTATGTGTTGCACATGAGATAGCGAAAAGAAGAGAATAATAATGATTATTATAGATTGTTTATGAGTAATTAACATTTATCTCTACAATACATATATTATGTATGGAACATGTATATGACCGGAATACTAGCCAGAACATTTAGTGAGCTCCTTAAATCAAAAAATAAAAGTTGAGATCTCAAACCTGAAATATGAGGTCATCAGAATGTACTTAAGCCCAATGATATAAGTCATTTTAGGTAAACCAAAGTGAAAAGGTCTTGTCTTCCACTTTTCTAAATTTCTAGATAATGTGAAAACATTGTCCGTCTCTTATTAAGAATGTTATGGTCCTTGCTTCAAGATATATATATATATATATATATATATATATATATATATATATGTACATACATATATGTATACATGTATGTATGTATGTATGTGTGTGTGTGTGTATATATATATATATAATGAAACAAATGCAGATGGATTTCAATTAAAATAAATTATGGCAGCAGGATACTCTAGAGAAATAAGAGCAAAAAACCTAAAACTATTGGAAGTATTGTCAAAGAGATATGTCTTAAGGTTGAAGAATAGTAATATATAGAGAGTAAAGGGGTTTTGTGATCACCTGAAATGCTTTCTTGTTTACTTTGGAGCAAGATATCCCAAATTTCTAATAAGATTTGTTGCGACTGAATTTTCCTATTAGGAACTAGGCCCATGATGTTAACCCCCTATAGAATGTTGGATGGGTTAGGATCTTGGTAAATACAGCTTTGCTGGGCCAAAGTATGTAGATATTCCACACCTTGTTGCTTCCAATGAAGAGGGTTCAAACCCTCCTTCCTATGAAATAGATGCCGATTGAGATCACCTTGGGACATGTGCTTGAAAACAAGAAGCTTCTTGTTCCTTCCGGACGTTATCCTAACAATGCGACCAAGTGTCGATTGCAAACCCCGGTAAGAACATGAGATTTGAATTTTGCCAGAGCTTTATCGTCTAGAGCTCTAAAATCTAGCCTCAGCTAGTTTTGTCTTGTCATGTGATTTCCTCTGTAGACAGTACTAGACCCCCTTTGCCCAAGCATGCTATGCTCACTTAAGTTGTTGGTGGCATTTCTTGACACTTGAATTGAAATGGCTAGGTTACCTAACTCAAGTGCTTCTTCTATATCACCAGGGGCATTGTTGTCTTGATCATAGACTTTATCTGCGGCCTTGTCATTCCAACCATGTGAACTTTGCACTCTACGATGAGGCTTTTATATTTGTCTAATAGGATAGAAAGTAGAGAACCCATCAACCAAGACTACAATAATGGTGCTAATGGTAATGTGGATAATATTCCTAGTATCGTTGCTTCTTGCTAGGAGAGGAAAAATCATAATGCATATGGAAAACAAATTGGGTCATGTTTGATTAATGGTGCCACTTTCACTGAAATGAAAAACATGAACGAAGGTAAGGAAAAAAGGATATAATATGATCTTTAGGCACCTCCAAAGATCATATACTCTATTCAAACTAGGGGTGAGCACAAGTTTAATAAGGAGACTTGGTTGTCGGTGAATAGATTGGATGCAGACAAGGAGACGACCTTCTCTTGAAATCTAGAAGTTGATACCGTTTGATTCGAGAAGTTGGTGCAAGACTATCACATCATAAACAATAATGACATCGCTAACGACCCCTTATGCTTAAAGAAGTCTAGACTAATTTCTATTACCGATATGTGTTTCCATAGCCAATGCCATGTGTTATTATTGTGTTTACTTCTTGTTGTGAGGCATCAACTGAGTGGGTTTTAGTGTTGTTGCATGTGTAAAATTTGCTTAGTGGCAGCCTTAACTAAAGGTTGTTCTCTAGAACTTGGCCAGGGTTATCAAGAGGCCTCAAACTCGCACTCCTTGGGCTATTGCCACTAAGACATTGAAGCAAGTGGTATGATCGCAAGCCCATTCTTTGCTATATTATGTGCTCATCAGCTAATCAAATGGTGGTGGTAACTCTTTTTATGTCTAATCGTGTTATTGAATGTTTTCCCTTGCGGCGGTTGCGCAAAAAGTCGAAGATTTCATTGGTCCCAAAAAGAAAAAGGTTAAGCCGATTAAGGATAGTGACACTGACTCTCATAATGTCCATTATGTTGTCCCTATTTCTGTCCAATTTTTGATTGTGGTCCTAACAAGGCCGAGGGACAAGCTTACCATTGCTCTTGCTAGCTTGCTCAGCTACGAGGATCCACACATATTATGACGAGTTCATGACCTTTTATATACCCACTCATGTCTCTAAATCCCCTTTGGCAAATAGGCCCGGGAGATTGAGGCTCCTTGGCCAAAGTTAAGGGCTGAGCTGGTGGGAGTGTTGGTCATCACAAGCTTGGAGGGGCCAGGTAGTAGGGTGGAAGAGTTGGAAGCCTTTCCTCAGAGAAAGGTGTCCTTTGAGAAGGGGGAGAAGGTTGGCGTTGAAAACGAGGGAGCCTCCTTGACCCTACTTGACTACTACTTTTTTGATTGTCACTTGAATGACAACACTAGTCTTGATTTGGTTGAGGCAATAATGTTGGCTTGAGATAAGGAGATAGTTGACGGACCGAAGACGCTTACTTTGCTGAAAGCAGGCATGATTTTGTCTTTACAGGGTGGTTGTGTTGGCTTATTATGAATTTTTATCTTGGAAAGTTTGGTCTTGATGTATCCACATTAATGAAAGTGTAGTCTGACATCTGCAACAATTGACGATTCAAGCTGAGGTATTTTTGTGGTTCCAAAAAAGCACAATCTATCAGTTTGAGAAGGAACATGCTGCCACATCAGCTTGGGTTGAGGCTCTGTAAACTGAATGCCAAGCCCTGAGGGCCAAAAGGGATTCCCTGAAGGCAATTGTGACTAACTTGGAGGCTAAGAAGGATTCCTTTAAGTCCACATGATGGATAAGGCCTTGTGTTTTTTTCTTTTCATAAAAACTCTTTAAGAACACATATAATTTCACTACTCAGTTTTGCAATTGGTAGTATGGGGAAGCTTAAATATATAAAATCAAACATGGGCCCTGTGTATAAAAAGTAAAGTAATTTTTCTTCTTTGCGTTTAAGCTTAAATATATAAAATCAAACACGGGTGTTGCATAAAAAAGTTAAATTAGTCATCCATGTGGTGCAGGGCTCGAACACAGGCAGATAGTGAAGTACTGTAGCCCATTGTATCACCGAGCCATAGTATTACTTTTGATGTTTAGAGTTAGATAATGCTTATATATTATTACTAAATATTCCCTGGTCCTAAAATCTTTAGGGTCCTAGGCTCGAGTCTAGTTGGTCTAAGCCTAGGGCTGGGCCTGACCTCAGCACCCATTTAGCTCTGAAAAACCTTCACCTCCGGCTTGAATCCCTTCTCCTTGTCTTTATTGTGATATTCTTTTTTCCTCGGCATCAAACCTTGCTCTGTTTGGCATGTTTCTCCTTAAGTTATGCATGAATCTCTCCCTTCATTTGTTGCTCAGACTTCTTCTCCTTGTCCCTTTTAGTTCTGACTTCTGAAAAGCCTTTACCTCCAGCTTGAATCCCTTCTCCTTGTCTTTGCAGCAACATTATATTTGCTTCGGCATCAAACCTTGCTCTATTTGCAGTGTTTATCCTTCCCTAAGTTATGCATGAATCTCTCCATTCTGTTGTGCCTCAGAAACATCAAGGTTGGCCTGATATGTCGGCAAGTTGTTTGATATTGGCATTGTAGATCGAAGTCCAAACTGAGCATGCTCTATTTGTGCTTTCTCAAATATTTCCTTTCAGTACTCATGTGTCATTAAAAACTAGGTGCGAGTTTCTCTTTCAGTGACTCCCTGGACAAAGGTCTTTAATGTGTGGGCCTTCAGCTTGTCATCTGGCAAAACTACTGGGAATATTTTCAAGTCTAACAATATCGTCAGTGCAGGTACCTATTGTAATAATCGCTGGGAGGATAGCCAATCATGATATTATGATATTACTGTTGTGTAGACTTGTTTTGCAAGGCCTTTATCTCAGCTCATTCGATTTCCTAATCTTATATTATGCGTGATTTCCAACTAGAGGTCTGTTTTACATGGTAAGAGTTTGCAGGAGATGGTGAATACTTATTAATTTTTGAGATTAAGAAATTAAATCTTATAATGAAGGGAGGAATATAAAAGGGAAAAGTATTTGGAGAATGCAGCCATATTCTCTGTTGTCTGTTCAATCCTGATTCCCTACAGAAGCCTTTAAACCAGAAATCTTCCTGTTCTGAACCAAATCCCGGGATTTGAATGACAGATATGAAAATTAATTACTCCTTCTGTTTCACAATAGATGACTTATAGTTTTTAAATGCGCATATTAAGGAGTTTTAAATTTCATAATAAATGATATCTAAATTGACCTAAATACCCGTATTGAAACTTGAACACCTTTATTATTCTCAAATATATTAATGAGGAAGATAACAAGGGTAAATTTGGTAATATAACATTAAATTCTTTATCATTTTTATAAAATGACTCTTATTATGAAACAAAAAAAAAAATTATGGGTCCTGTGAAACAGAGGGAGTGTAATTTGTGGTCAGTGTTTGGTGTTTCATTCTTCCTTTTTATCCAACTGTACAAGATGTAACTTGTAGGGTGGTACTAATGGAGTAAGTGCCATGTTTGTCTCTGAGTGTTTTCTTTCTTATTCATTGGCATTAATGGATGATAGTCATTATTGATACAGATGATGATAAAAGATATGGCTTACTATATTTATGCCATTTGCAGGCAAATCATGAGCGCTTTGTTGTGAAAACATTAGACAGGAAAATGCTCTGGGAGATGCAAACCCCGCAGGTCTACTTTTTAAGATTTGTCTTCCAGCAAATGGCTGAGATAACATTTATTTTGAGCAAAAATCTTGAGATTGTAATGCTTCCATCAGATTTGTTGTACTTGCAGGTCATCAGGCCAGAGTTGCTTAATAGAGGATTTGACATTGTTAATAGGTACGTCTTTTGTTTCAGCCCCTGTTTTATTGAGAGTCCACGTACATTGGTGTTTCATGAAGAGCTAACTATCTCATGTTGTCTGATATATTGTAGTAACATGCCTAACTTTTCTAACGAAGTATGATTCTACTCGATGGATATTCTCTGCATGTTATCCTAGGGGCATATCTTCCAGAAGCTGTTTTTCATGATTGATTGAAAACCTGATGCTTAGTGTTAACTTTTCCAATATAATTTGGGTTATCTTTTCGGTGTCTTGGGTTTGTATAGACCCTTTATGCATCCATTAATAGGCTCTGGTGAAGCTGTTTTTCGATGTCTATGGTAAGGAACTGTCATCTTGTTTGTTGGTGTGGAAATTGAATTGGTTTGAAAAGAGATTAAGGCTGAAACAGAATGGTATTCTTATTCCTAAAGACTGGACACTTTTATTACCTTTTCCCTTCATATCAGACAGGAAAGAAATAATTTTACTGCTAAAAAACAGGGTGTTAGGGATGAAATCTGCTAATAACACAGCAGGTTATCCGACTATTTACAAAAAGGACCCTCGTATAAAATATCGTCAAAATCCACTAGGTGTAAAGGTAAGCCACCTCCTTGTTCTTCTGAAACATGAGTTGTCAACAACACAGTGTGGCCTTTTCTTTTTGAAGGATCTAAGACCCCCACCTTCTTCTTTTTTTTTCTTTTTTTCTTTCTTTTTTTAATGAACGAACCAAATCTCATTGGCAGAGAATGCCATCTGTTGAAAGATATGTTGACTTCCAAACTATCAATTTTTTCAGCTCAATTAACAGGATGAGACATACTCTTTTCTTTAAACTTTGCTTCAGGAAGAAGTCCCAGAAATGTAAAAGGAAGTTGTCAAACACTCTACCCAAATAGTTCCACGAAAAGGCTAGTGGACTTTAGTTAGAAGCTTGAAAATGTGGTTTCTAGACAAAGGCCAAACATGGTTGTTCATATATGATGCTGGTTCTGTTAGGTCAAGACGTACAAAGACAATAGCTTTTATAGAACATTGAAGTAATTTTGATATCCTTAGTGATACTGTTGACAGAATTAAGTGATGAAAAAGTTGCAAGCTATCATGAGCGAAGGGAAATTTTATCTAACCACCTTGTTGCAATTAGGCTGGCATGAAAGCTCCTATCTGACCTTAGATCTTTCTATTCTGCTGAAATATTGAATAACTAAGATAAAGCAATAAGTTGAAAGGGGATTCCTTGGCTTAAACCACATTTTGCAGTAATAGCATCAGATGGGGAATCATCAAACATAGCACAATGTACTGGTATATGTTTCCTTTACTCAATCATGTGCTAATAGTATGTTGTCTCCAATTAACCCTCCCCTTTACAAAGTTGATTGTGTGATATCAACTAACCATGACATTCGCTTGTGCGTGCTATTCGTGATTACTCTATATATCTCTTCATAGACAAAATTGAAACATGCAATAGGCTTATAGTTTCCTACTGAAAAAATAGTTAAGTGACGTTTGTACCCTTGCTGAATCAAACATATCTAGCACCATCTTCTATTAGAAGATATAAACATCCAGACTACCTAACCCAAGTGCTTTATAAACTACTACCTCTACTTCCTCTAGCTAAATGGACTTGAATAGATTGTGCTGCTTGTAAATGCAGAAAATAATTCATACGGGTTGGGTCATTTTGGGTCGGTTTACAATTGGGTTTGCTATGCAATCGTGTTAGGTTGGAGTTGGGTTAGGTCCATTTTAGGATGTGATTTTTTAGGTAGGGTTAACTTAAATGCCGAGTATGGTGAATATTGGGTTGGATTTGATTCAAATCAAGTCTCATCAAATTTGGATCGAGTGAATTCGGTTTAAAAATCATATTGACATTGGTTGCTATTAATTGAACAAATTTTATTATTGTTATGCTTATTATAATACTTATTATCATCATATATGTAATAGTAATAACAAATTTTTATTATTATAAATATACCTATAATTGTTTTTATGAATATAATTACAACTATTGTTATTATAATTAATTATTATTATTATCATCATCTCTAGAAATATCAATTTTATTATCGTAATTGTAGTAATACATATTATGCTTATAATAATTATATTTGTAATTATAATTTTTATGTTTGTGGTAATAATAATAATAATATTTGTTGTTGTTATTATTATTATTATCTAATCCAATCTTAAGTGATCTTTGTTAATTTCATATGAATATCAAATGAGGACAACAAAGTCTTACTATTGTAGTTTCTTTTGCCGTATGGGTTGAGTATCATATTTTTTTACACTATTTTATTAACAAAAATGAAGGGGAAGAGGCAAGGAAGCATCAGGTACAACCTGTAGCTGATTGTGGAAGATAAAGCAACAAAAATCAGGCCTGCACACAAAATGCTTCTTTTACTTTTGCATTATAATGATGTTTTAGCTCCTATTCTAGCTTATTTGACTTATGGGATTGTTAAATCAGGTTGCGGGCACCCCTTTGGTCGAATTTTGGCCATAAACACCCGTGATGGCTGACTGTCATAGTCAAACTTCAAATTAGTTAGTTTGCTTCTGTTTGGCAGCTACTAGTTTGAATTTAACCAAAACAACTTTAGTTTGTAAGCTAGTTTATGTAACACCCCTATTTTCACTCTTGAAAAATTTCGTTCAAAAGAACAAGGTAGAAGCCAAAACCAGTCATGTGGAGTGTTATCGTCACAATTAACATAAGAGTGTGTAACTAAATCAGTCCATTGAAGGTTAGGATGGTCTTTTTGTAACTTAAGGAACCTAACACAACTCTTTATAGGTTATAAGGTTCCATGGAATGAAAACCACACTTGGTTGTCCGCTTTTGTGTTTGAAAACATACATGCATATTCAAAGACTCAAGTGAAGTGTTTTGTCTTGCAAACTTCAATATCTTACAATTTTTATCACAATAGTTGAAACCCTGAGTGGTAGTTGTGTATATTTGAACTCGAGGGTTACTCTCAGATCAGATTTTATCTTATTTTCTTCCTCTCTTTCTCATTTTCATTTTGGTGGAATCCTTCCCATAATTCCATCATCTTCCTGAAGTAAGACTCAATTGTTTAGCATATGCATCATGATTCTCACGATGTCGGCTTTGATATCAGTTTTTTTGGGTCCTAAATCTTTGTGTTGTGATAGGAAATTTAAAGGAATAGGAATGGTCATGGGGGTTTGGGAGCCAATAATATATAGGGTGGCTAACATTTAACTCTTGTTATTTTATCCTGTTTAAATCCATTCAACAACTAGGTGTTATATATATATATGTAGGGACTAGATATCTAAGTTGACCATATAATAACATCTAATATGATAACCCAAGAATAATAATATAATTCTTTAATTAAAAGAGCAACCAAATCATATCTTATATGATATTCTAAACTTGTTCGTTCCTAATATTTTAATAGTCTCATACTGAAGACTAACTATATTATTATTGATATGGCCGTAAGTATAGGCCTTGCTTAGTTAGGCAAACAAGTTAATCTTGTTGGGCAAGTTTAGTTGTGGGCTCAGCCCATAACATCCCATGTACAATTGGAATCCGGCACCTGAACTTTTATTCTTGTTTTCAGGGAAAATCTTGAAGTCACGGATGATGTGTCAATTGTGGAGTACCTTAAGCATCCGGTATATATCACAGAGGGATCCTATACCAATATCAAGGTAGATTATTCAATGTGTTGAGGATGAGTCACAGAAAGTTACATGTGGAATCTAAATATTGAGTTATTTTACCTTTGATTTTTTTTTAATTTTCTCTTTGATGCGGGAAGTTATTTATGGAATCTACATACAAAGCTTTGTGATCTTTGATTTAAACTTATTTTATTTGATTTAGGTACTTATTACCTGATCTGAATCACTGTATTCAAATTATGTTTTGACTTTCAGGTTACAACCCCTGATGACTTGCTTCTTGCAGAGAGAATACTGAGTACAAGCTCTTGAATGTTCCAGGTAACAAAAGAATCTGATGCCTTATGTGATAAGGGAAAGTACAAAGTTAATATTAGATGAGAATAGACTACCTTAACAACCCCCCCCCCAAATATCATAATCAGCAAGAAAATAAGTAAGATACCCAAGACTACCTATAAATTTTGATTTACTTAGAATAGTTTGTTTATTTTAAGTTATGCTTCATGATTTGTTGGGTTGACCTTGCCCTCGTTAGCTACAAAAATTGTGGCCCCTGAAAAACTAGCCTGTGGGTGCAGGGTTTATGCTCTAAATATGCTGTTATGGCTTTCGGCTGTGCACTCTTTCCCATGGTTTTCCTCCGAATTGAGTTTCATAGCAATCTTAATTTTTCATCCACGGTGAGCTTAATTAATTGTTTCATCAATCAATTTCACGTAACTGCAACAAAGTTGGAGAAAAGTTAAAGATGATGTAGTTCTTCCTTAATCAACTAGTGCATCATCTAAAGTAAAATGAGTTTGGTGGAGGCTTGGTTGTTACTTGGAAGAATATATCATCTCATGTGATGCAGTCTACGTAACTGCAACTCATGCACTTTTGCAGGATTATACTTTACGACTAGAAGACCAATTGGGGTAGTAAAAGAATTTCGAGTTGTAAGCAATAACGATATATAGTGGCATATCACCCTGCTAAGTGCAATGATAAGATGTAGAAAGGAAAATTTAAAGGAAGAATTGGGAAAAGAGGTAATGGGCTAGTGTTATAGGTAGCTTTCTAGCTCATAAAAGATGGTGTATTACCATGCTTCATACAAGCCGGGCAGAAAGTGGAGTCTATTAGCAAGCTTATTCTTAATTAAATAATAGTCCTAAAATCTTTACTAAACTTCATCGATTAGCCTTTTGTCACGACATCAAATTGTATTGTATACGAATATATTATATAAATGTCTTTGACGGTGAACCAATCTTATATTTGAGCTAGTATCTAAAATAGTAATTGTTGCAGTAAACTTGATACATAGTATTTTAATTAGCTCTAGTACGTGATGTTAATAATACATTATGGCAAAATATAGGAGCATCGGACTAGTGATCAGGTTTTAATTGGGATTGGAGACATAGCTAACTTGTCCATCGACCTTTATGTACTTAAAAATATGTTTATTGCAATTGTTTTTCATTCTCTATTTTTTATAAAATATTATTTTATAAACTTTGCCTATTTTAAGTCATAATTATCTTAATTTTGCAGTTTGTATTTTGAACAGAAATGAGATTAAGCTTTTATTGATATTTGATTGATTTAATATGGCCGTTTTATTGTTTGATAAATTGTTTTATTGTGATAAATTGTTTTATCGTCTATTAGTAGGATATTGATAGACCCATGATGAAGTACACATATGTAAGGAGGAATATGCCATGAAGGAGGCCAGAATTGCTGGGCTGGATTGTTGGGCATGGGCCATAGTCCATTGATGATTGCTTGTTGTTGATTTTTCCTTCTCATTTTGTGCTGAGCCATAGTCCGTTATGAGTTTGTAAGGGGATTTTGTTTATTTCTTGCCGAGTCAGCTTGCTTCTATTATGATAGGGGGTATTTAAGAGGAAAATTGGGCACTGAGTATGGAAGGGAATGAGTGGGTAGTTGGAGGTGCAAGGTCCTCGAAATCTTGCTAGAGAATTTGTCCATTGTATCACTTCCCTGAGCATCAATATAAAGCCCTGATTTCTCTTCAATATCACTACATTATCTTCCTTGTTAGTGGGATTGCATCATGGTGGTATTGGAGCCGTTCCATCCCGAGGAGCGATGACTAAGAAGGGAGGAGCATGGGAGGAGAGATTGGGACTCATCCAAGAGGAATTGCAACAACAAAGGAGTGAATACCAGAGGATACCGATATTATGGGATCAACTGAGTTCGATGGAGAAGTTGATGATGGAGATGGTTAGAGAGATGGCCAGACTGAATCAACGGAATGTTGCAAGCTCCTCTAGTCGTGATGCTAGAAAGCTGAAGCTCAGGGAAGTGTTGATAGTTGACCCACCATCACCAAGCGATGCCGTTCTGGACACAAAACCTAGGATGGAATGTTGACCATTCCGGCAATTGGAACTCCTAATATTTGACGGAAGTGATCCAGATGGGTGGATCTCTAGAGTAGAAAGGTATTTTGGGATTAATCAAATGTCCGAGAGGGAGAAGCTAGAGGCGGTAGTTGTGGCTATGGAGGGAAGGGCTATTGCTTGGTTCCAATATGTGGAGGATTGTAAGAGATTTAGGAACCGGAAGGAGCTCAAGGAGGCTTGCATGACTCGATTTCGCTCGTGTTAGGAGGGATCAATTTGTGAAAATTTTTTAGCAGTGAAACAAGAATAATCAGTGGAAGATTTTTTGGAGTAGTTTGAGGTGTTTGTTTCTCCATTACAGGTGAGGTTGCCAAAGGGAGTGTTGGAGAGCACCTTCCTAAATGGGCTGAAGGCTCATATCCAAGCTGAAGTTAGAATGATGACGCCCAATGGGTTGACAGAAATCATGGAAGCTGCTCGAATGGTTGAGGACAAGAATAGAGTAGTCCAAGTGAGTCGGACTAGACCGATTGGAGCTTAGCAAAATTCGAGAGTCCTAGTCACTCATCCAAAGCTGAACCACAACCCTAATTCGAGCACTTCAATTAGCTCACCTAGAAATTAGAGTCCAGCAAACCCTAATCGTTTGATCAATGGAAATCTACCAGCGAAGGGGGATGAATCTGTTGGCAGTTGATTCGCTTCCTCCCGACAACTGTTTGACTTAGAAATCCTAAGGCAAAGAGAGAAGGATCCATGCTTCAAGGGTAAAGAAAATTTTGGTCCCGTACATGTATGCAAGAATTGGTTGCTGCAAATTTTATTGGTGGAAGGAGAACAAAGCTTGGGTAATAGCGAGGAGGAAGTATTTGAAGGAGTGGAGGACGAAGCTGAAGGGGTGGAAGTCGAACGGACAGTAGAGCTGTCCATGAATTTTGTTGTTGGAATTACCACTCCTAATACTCTAAAGCTGCAAGGGGAGATAGGTGCCCATTCTGTGACTATCTTGATAGATTATGGGGCGACCCACAATTTTATTTCTCTTAGCTTGGTGAAACACCTTCAGTTGCCGATCACTGTGATTGCATTCTATGGCGTTTTGATGGGGATAGGGAATTCTGTGACTACCCAAGGAGTCAATAAGGGGGTCCAGGTATTCATACAGGGAATCGAAGTAGTGAATGATTTCCTACCTTTGGAATTAGGCAGCACCGACATCATTCTGGAAATGCAATGGCTGGAGAAAATAGGAGCTTCTCATTTCAATTGGAAAAAGTTGGAAATGAAATTCATGGTAGGGTAGATATTAGTGACTTTTAAAGAGGACTTGAGTCTATGTCATATGCAAACCTCCTTACGAGCCATGACACGTTTAGTGCGAAAGGAGGGTCAGGGAGTGATGCTAGAATGCTGTGCCATAGGGATGGAAAAGGAGCAGGTCATTCGTGTGCCGCAAGATGTATGAATGAGGATTTACCTACATCATAAAGAGCTAGGTGGTGCATTTCAAGCTCTTAATGTCCTTCGAAGGCATTGATGAACCTATTCAAAGTTAGGATGGACTCATCTTCCAGTTTACACCTAAGAAATAATTCATCCAAAGTGGTTACATATTCTGATCTAATAGATGCAGATTGCTGAAGGTTAAGTACCTATTAGTTGGGTCTTATGAAGGATGGTCAAATATTTTTCCTAAAGACCTGTTATATTAAGCTCATTATTATCTAATCTCATATGAAGTCATTTTTTAGTATTATTATTATTAGAAAAAATGCACGATATGGCCCTAAGTATAGGTAAAATATACAATTTAATCCTAAATTTTAAGAAATGCATGAGTTGACCCTAAGTTTAGAGGGTTATGCACCATGTAATCATTTGTCTGAAAACTTTGTTAAATCATAGTTAACTATCAAGATTTTTAAAAAGTAAGGTGCAAAATGATGAAAATATTGAAAATATTGTTACTAGCAAACCTTACTACCCCCATCCCCCATTATCTCCTATTGTTTCCCTTCTCCTTTGTCACACAAAATGCCTAAATTACCCCCAATTATTTTCTTCCCAAATTATAACTCTTTCCTTTTTGATGATGGAGCGTCTAAAATACCCTAAACTAATCAAAAAATCCTAAATATACCCCTTTTCTAAAATAACATCCCCTACCTTCAATAATTTCTCTCCCAATTTTCTCTCTCCTCCCTCCCCTCCCTCCCCTATCATAGCATTGTACACTTCATCCCCTTTTTTTGTTTGCTCTTTGTCAAAACCTAGTGCCATCAAATTCTTCCTTTAGCTCCTATCTACTAATCATTTCCAAAATCATTTCTCCCCAACCCAAAATCTCTCCTTCAAGAACAACTCCATCTTCACCCCTTCCAAAAAAGCTCAACTCTTTCACCTTCATGGCTTTCGATTTTTCATCAATCTCCTTCCATTCTTTACCTTTCTTTGCTAAAACCACCTCCCTCGCCCTTGTTGTTTTGAACGGATTGGAAGCCTTAGGCTTTTGCTCTAAACCCATCTGCAGCTGCCCGTTATTATCACCACTAGTAGAATTATCATTGTTATTATCATCACTATCACTAATGGCAACCATGGTTCTAGGCTACAATTTAACCTTGTCTTTCCGTTTCCAACACCAGCAGCAACCTCCTTTAGCAAATTCTCTAAATCTGTAGCATTAGTTTCGTGTGCCAAGTCAAACCTTTTTCTCCTCTCCCTTTCAAATCCACTGCCATTGCACTCGAATCTCTAGGTTTTAAAGTTGTATACTTCTCTCCCGGTCCTTTTCTTGGGCCAATTATCTAAATCAACATACCCATCTCCCATTTAAAAAACCCTTTGTAACACCCCCAAATTTTGAATTAGAAAATTTTATTTTTTTCAGAAAATGTGGAAGTGATTTGAAAAGTAAAACCGGGGAATGTTACCCCCACATCAACCATGAGAGAGGTGAGATCATCATCTAACCCATGCCTGATGCAAGGCAAAATGGAATAAGGAACAAAAGAATACATGATCTTAACAATAATGCAATAATACAAAGTAAATAAGACTAGAGCAATATTATAGATGGAATAAACTTGATAATTTTACAAAATTAAATACAGGAATCCGAGCCAAGAGGTTAAATAACCGAAAATACAAAAATATTCTAACACTGTGGGCAAAATACTAATAACCAGTTAGTTTAACTCTTACGTATAGTCATAAACTTCCAACCCCAAGCAATGACCTGCTAGTGGCCCACGTCATCACCTTCAGCGTACTCTAGCTGAGAGTCGTAACCTTACAAATCGTCATCTGCTCCCTGGACCAGAATTCAGATCATTATAATGATCACACAAGTATAGTATCAGTACGATGAAGTACTGACAGAGCATACTACCTAAAACATAGAAGACTCATGCAGCACATTGAGGTCATACATTAGTATGGTATTCAATCTACTCGAAAGATAACATATGAGAATAGTGAAAACATATAAATATCCTAGCAAAACCCGAGGGTATACAATTGCACACAAGCATGGTTTTCTACAACAATCCATATAAAGGTAAAACATATAATGCCAATATCCATGATGTCCCGCCACCGCATCATACTAGTGCCAAAGGGCTTTTCTCAGGGATCTTAAACATCCACCACACTTGGTCTCCTAGGTGAAGGAGCATACGTTAAATTTTGTGTCTGCCTCACCCAAAGTACATAACCATAGAATCAAAACAATGCTAATATACAATGATAGGACGAATGTAGGATTGCAACTCCCACCACCGCATCACACTAGTGCTAAGGGGCTCTTCTCAGGGATCTTCAACATCCACCATACTTGATCTCCTAGTTGAGGGGCATATTATCACAAACTGTTTATTTCTTTTAATTTTTACTCGGAAGGTTCTAGAATATTCTAGAGTTGTGTAGAATCTAGTAGAATTGTATAAAAGTATCAAGAAATGTGTGGATCCTTATTTAAATATCTAGAGATCTCCTAGAATAGTGTGGAACTCTTTAGAATCCCAAAGACTAAAATGATCATGAAGGGATCTAGAAGAGTCTTTTAAAATAACTTGTAATTTAGAAGGGTCTCTAAAAATATATAAGGGTTGTGGAATATTTAGAACTTTCCACCAAAGGGGAAAAGGGAGGGGGACCTCAACGATAAATAGAGGACCACCCCATTTGCTCCCACCATCTCCTAAGTTGTAAGCTTTCTCCTCTCTTATCAATAAAGTGTTCTCTTATTACATACAAACACTCTCTCACTCTCTCTAAGTCTCTTAAGATCTCTGAGTGTTCTTACTCGTCTTTAAAGGTTTGGTAATAGTCTTAGTGTTGGAAAGACTAACTTGATGAGCACTAAAGGAGTTGTGCTTCTAAGTGCTGCACAGGAAATGCTTAGGTGAAAGAAGTCACCCCATGACAATACGCTCAATTTTGGGCCTGCCTCTCCCGCCACACTAGTGCTAGTGACAAGGGGCTTTTCTCAGGAATTTTTAACATCCACCACACTTGGTCTCCTAGGCTAGGGGCACAAAAGGTAACCAAACCCTAAGTATGCATATCGGAAATGCCTGTACGATTCTTTGATCAAAAATCCACATATCAAACCCATTAAGTGTTTTAAGTGTTGACACCAAACACCAACCAAGGCAAACAAGCCACCAAATTGGGCGTTTAGAGATGACACCAAACTCACACAAGGAATTAAAGCCACTAAGTTAGGTGTTTAGAGATAACACTAAATTTACACAAGGCATTAAAGCCACCAAATGGGTGTTTAGAGATAATACCAAATTTCATCATACCAATTGGGTGTTTTAAGGATAACACCAAACTCAACCAAAAGTAAGTCTCAAATACCATCATATTGGTTCATATTGACTTAGATCAATCATGGTTGAGATCATAATTAAAATGTTGTAAATACATGGATAAATCAACACAAAAGGCCCAAGAGAAAACACAACAAATCAGGCATTTTCCAATCGGACCAGTCGATTGGTCCTTAGACCAGTCGATTGGTCTAGTTGTACCGATTGGTTTGGTTGTACCAGACATGGACCAACACAAAAATCCAAAGCACCAGTTGACTGGCTGACCTCACCGGTCGATTGTTCATAAGAACCAGTTGACTAGTTTGGTCTAACAGGTCGATGGTTCTAAGTAGAGACCAAACCACCTTAGTCTGCAGGGACACTAGTTGATGGGTTTAACCAATCGATCAACTGTTCCCGTGACCAACCGATCCAAAACTCCTAACCATTCGATTGCTCGCAAAACCAGTCAGTTGGTTTGAGGAATTGATCAACCGGTCTGGGTAAAACACAACCCAGACGTGCGAAACACACCATATTTTACCACACTTTACCATATTAATCCTAGCATGCTTTTATGTCAAAACGTACATAAAATTACATGCTTCACTCAGAGAATTACATGGACACATGGTGATATATGCATTAACCAAATCTTGCTCAAAAACCAATTTCATGCTTAAACATTTGGAAACTCAACAACACTTAGAAAGAATTATACCACAAGCTTATACCACGGAACACAATTAGATTTTACTATATAAACTCTAACAAATGGAACTCCATTATACCACATAAACCTAATTATGTTAAAGATAAGAATGTTTTACCTTGAGACAATTCTTCTAGCACAAAATCCTACTGGATGGCCTATCTAGCAGAACTTCAATTCCTAAGAGAATCAAAGTAAAACCATTAAAAACCCTCTTCCAAAACTTCATTAAAACTAAGAAAATTAGAAGGAGAAGAGAAACAAAAAACACCACATTTTAACTCAAAACAATGTGTTAAAGAGAAGTTGAAATCTCCAACTTTTCTCAATCTTAATTCTTACTTGCTTAGGAAAAGCAAGAGAGAATTAAAAGAAAGATTAGAAGAAGAAAAATGAACACGATGTTTGCACAATTCAAAGGAGAAAAGCAAAGAGGATCTCTATTTTTTCTCCGCAAAAGGAAGAAGGGAGGAAAAATGGAAAGGTGTTCAATACTTAGTGAGATTTTCACAAGAAGAAGGGAGAATAGAGCAAGAAAACAAGTATGGAATGATGATAGATCAACAGAATGAGAGATATAGGAGCAAACTAATCAACATCCTCAAGGAAAAGAGGGATGAGACAGGTGATGTTGGGTATGGGCAAGATAAGAAGTGGAGGATGACTTTATGGGGTGGTGAGGGGTTGAGTGCAGTTAGAGATAGGTATGCAAGTGGTCAAGTCAGGGGAGAGTGCATAAAGTCAAAAATCACTGTCCTAGTTGCTAGAAGAGATAAGGAGAGGTGAGGGAAAAGGAGAAGGTAGGCTTGCCTCCAAAAGTGAGGTTTTTGGTAAACTTTTGCTACTTAAAATCATGTAATGGTCCAATTATTATGAAAATACTACGGGAACACTAAAACATGCTTATTAGCATAATTGAACTAAAATAAAAAGTTTTCATAATCATTGGAGAGAAATTCGAATCACAATAAAAACTGTATATGAAATTGCAGGCAAACCAGTTGACTGGTTTGTCGAGAACAAGAACAAAAATTTCCCCAGCGCATCAGTCGATCGGTTATGTAAACCAGTTGACTGACACGTCTGAAATTCACATTTTTATTAGAATTTCAAGCCTATTTCCAAGTAAAAACTTATTTATTTTATATTAACATAATTCTAAATACAATTTGAAGGATTTTGGAATTGGACATTACACTCTTGACCTTAAAAACAAACAGATTTGAAGAGAATGGCACCTGAAATTTAAAATTAAAAACCTAAAAAGCCAAAGTTGTGAACATAGCCTGGATTTTTGTAGTGTTGCAAGAGTAGCGCTAGTTTTCAGACCTTGATCTATCATAGTGATGTTGCGTTCGTCACTATTTTGCCGTGTTGGGTGTTGCTCACTAAGTTGCTTCCCTTTAACCCGTTGGTTTGAAAGCTCACCATAATGAAATGTAGGAGGAAGTAAGAGAAGGTGATTAATGGTGGTCGTTAGGATTCATAGCTGCAGCGCTAAGGTTCCACAACTTTGGGTGGCTTGGCTTGTGCTTAATCTAGTTTCTCGAAGAAGGAAGAAGAATAAATAAAAAACTTGTGGGTTGTCTTTCAGATTTTTTCCCCTTCTTTGAACATAAAAAGAATAAATAGATTGTGTGGTGGGGAGGAGAGAAATTGTTGAGGGATAAGGGATGTTCTTTTAAAAAAGTTGGGGTTTTATAGGTATTTTAGGTTAGATAAGAAGAGTGGAAATTGATGGTAGAAGTGGAGAGGATGAGGATCATTAAAGATAGGGGTTAAATCATCAATTTACAAGCAAAATTTTGAATTCTGACGGCAAGTTAACATAAATTTAATGGGAGAGTTATTTGTTGGGTAACTTTTAAAACTTAGGGTTATTTTGTGCATTTCTAAAATCTCAGAATTATATCGTATATTTTTTCTAAACTTAAGGTTATATTGTGTATTTTATTTTATTATTATTATTATTGTTATTAAAAAAATATTGATCATAATTATAAATAAATAAATATTATTATTATTAATTAGTGTTATTTGTATTGATTAGTATTATGGATATAATTAAATTAATAATAGTACCTTTTTTTCTGTTTTTTTAGAAATAGTGGCTATAATATAGTAGGATTGGTTGAAACTAGAGTGAAGATGGGAAAGTTTGAAAAGATTAGAAAGAAGAATCAGAGTTACCTTAATAATTATTCTAACCATTATAATAGTAGAATTTGGGTTTTATGGAACCCTTGTGTGTGGTGTGGAGGGTTACTCAACTAAATGCTTCTAATCGGTGTATTTCATGTGAAGTGGATGCAGTTGATGGTAGTTCCCACTTTATAGCTGCATTCATTTATGCTTTCAATACAGGAGAAGCTAGAAGGACCTTGTGGAGATAACTTTTTGATAATTACATTATTGATATCCTTTGGATTCTTCTATGGGATTTTAATGTAGATTTATGTATAGGGGAAAAGATAGGTCGTGATTTCCCAGAATGTTCAAGATTTCTTTGATTTTATGTAGACATTGGGGTTAGCAGATCTAAGAGGTCATGGATTCTTTTTATCTTGGTGCAATAAAAGAGAAGGAAGTGAAGCTATTGCATGTAAGTTAGATCGTGCTTTGGTAAACATTTCATGGTTCTCTTGTGATAATCTTTCTTATGTTGAATTTAAAGTGCCGGTGATTTTAAGTCACTACCCCAATTTAGTTTACCTTGATCTTCACCATGTTAAATCTAAAAAACCTTTTAGATTCTATACTTTCTAGGTAGAGGATGATAATTTCCTTAACCTTGTGCATAAAAATTGGCTAGGCTTGGCTTCAGGTAATTAAGTGCCTAGTTTTTATTAGAACTTGAAAATCTTGAAACTTGTTTTCAAGGAACTTAATTATGGCAAGTACGGTGATATTGGAAGCAAATTTGCTATGGCTAGGCGACCAATGCTTATTGTCCAGCATGATTGTTAGATTTGAAATTCTAATAAAATTGATTTGGAGGTTTGAGATCAGATCGTAGAATCGGATTGTTAGATCGTAAGATCCTATAAAAAATTTTAAAAAATAAAACTTGTATATTTATGCGCTATAAAATAACATATTTTATGTTAAAAGAACATAAAAATTATATTATTAAGCTTAGATATAATCATTTATTAAGTTATAGGAACTTACAAGTAGCATAAATTGTTGAAATTGTTTTTACATATTAAGAACTATATTAAGTCAACCAATATTATAAACAAATTATCAAATGAAAAGGGAAAATTACAATAAAATTATGCATAGAGAAAATATACAACCTATTATGATTAATATATATAATATTATTAGTCTTAAGAAAAATACAAAAAGAATAATGAAAGCGGATAATAATGAAGGCAACAATGAGAGGATTTTTATTTTTCATTTTTATCATTTAAAAGAATAAAACTCAAAATAATAATAATTTATGTTGGATTTTAAAATTTTGATGAATCAAGATTAAAAAAAAGGGTTGTCTATATATATGTACATTAAGTTACTATATGAAACATTTGTATACTATAAACTAAAATTTATTCATATTATGAAGCTAACAAGATAAAAAAAATCATTAATTTTGAATGGAATAGAATTTAATAATTAATAATATTTTAAAGTTTAATATATTCATTTTACTATTTAGATGGAGATTATATTCTTTTGTTTTATTTTTTACATCAACAATCAACTTCATTGTTTTAGTGGTATTTCGGCCATACTTTCTTTGTGACTCATTTTTAAGACATTTTGCAAAATAATGTAGGGTAATGAATAAGTTGATTAAGGAAAAAATATGGTTGGAATTAGCCGAGAGATAGAGTTGGGGATAAATTGATACAAATTATAATTATAATATAGAATCGCATTATTTTACCTAAGATTGAAAGATTATATAACAATTTGGATCCTATAAGATTCTACCTAGGATAATAGATCATTTTGTGATTTTTGGATTCTAAGATCAGATTGGGATTTTAATAACTATGCTGCCCAAATTGAGTTGCTTAGTGATTGTTCTAGTTTCGTTTAAGCTGTCTTGCATACAGTAGGGTGAATCTAGTTTAATAATTGTGATTTTAAGAATCTACCACTGGATACGTTTCGCATGTCATTTGGTTAAAAAGAAATTTTGTTCGACAGAAAGAACTAAATTTGCGTGTTTGGAGGAGCATTGCTTTGATGGGCCATACGAATATTGTAGGGCGATAGAAAACCTAGGCGGCGTCATTCCCCATTTCTTATTAACGGATAGGATATGCCCATTACGATTTGAATTGGACGGAAACCAATGAGCATTGAGCGGTATCTGCTTAGCTTAAGGAAAATAAGATGGCTTTAGTTTAGAGAAAAAGATAATGATATCTAAAGATTTAAGTTTTACATTAGTTCTGATATCCTTGCTACGCTTTTCTGTTAATGTAACACATTTGGTCGCTTATCGAGTATCGACAATCTGCTGAAGGTTTGGATATAATTCAGCTGTGCTAGAAAATTCAACATCTTGTGTGCCCCGCCCCCTCCCGAAACCTATTTTTCTTTTCTTTTCTCATGCCCGTGGAGTCATTATACTAATGTTCATTGGTTTTGGACTGTCATCTCCAGTAAAGCCCATACGGCAGGGTGCGTGGCTAACGGAGAAGTAAAAATTTGACCTTGGTTTGAATTTTCTTGTCCAGGTTCTAAAAAATGATAAGGGTGTACAAAGAAAATAATTTGGCCAAGCAGATCTTGCGGGGTAATTATGATTCAGAATCTCCGACATGACATTTTAATAACTCTGTTATTATTTAGTTGGAGGGAAAACTATTTTACTTGCGCAAGTGAGTATAACGTGCATTCGAATGACCCAGGGAGCGTATCCCGAATTTGTTCCTATGATCTATAAGGAAAAACAATTATTCTTTGGTTTCACCCTAGTATTGTACTACTGATCCTGGGGGCTGATGTATTGTGGGACAACGGTACATAAATCACTCCTGTTGCGAAGACCATTATTCTTTGCCTGGTAAAGTGAAAGGCGTACGGTAGCTACAACGAGTACTGTAATGGCCGAAGGTATTTATATAGCACAGTTTTGTTTCGAAAATCAATATGCTGAATTATAATAAAATTATATAGGGTGTTTATTTCAATATTATATATATGATGTTTTATTATTATTATTATTAGGATAAAAGGTTCATTTTTATATAATTGGTCAGCTTAGAACTGAAGTAATAATTTATTAATGATTCAATTACTTAATGGATTTTAATATCCTAAAGAAGCACATTCTTGAATATTTACAAATCCGGTGTAATCCTTTTTTTTAATGTATCTTTTTCTTGAATGGGGAAAAATCTGCTTCAAAAAAAATAATTATCTATTATAGAGAAAAGACTGGTCATGGCCGACAATTAAAAATTGGCTTGCAACTTGTAAATTTGATTAACAATTTTAGCAGGTCTGACCAATAGATAGAAATTTATACTCTACAACCTGTTGTATGATCAAATATCATGCAATAAGTACACTAGTACCAATTTTTTCTAATTAATTTATTTTAATTTTAGTTTAATCAAAGGTTATACTATAATATTTCTAAAATTTTGTTTTATAAATAGGTATCTATATTAACATTGTTTTGATAAAAAAAGAAAAGGGCGGTGAAAAGTTAGTATATTAAGGATGAAATATTAGTTTTATGTTTAATAATGGTGAAAAATTATCTTGTTGGTAAAAGATCGGTATATTAATAGTGAAATATCATACTTAGACATAATAGTAGTAAAATACTAATTTGTAGATAAAAAATAAATATATTAATGGTAAAATATTAGTAAATTTGCGATAAAAAAAATTGGCATACTAGTGGTGAAAGATTAATTTTAAGTAAAATAATAGTGGAATATTAACTTATTGGTGAAATATTGTTATATTATTGGTGAAATATTAGTACATTTATAGTAAACGATTAATTTTAAGTAGAATACCAGTAAAAAGATTAATGTGTCAATGAAAATATAAACATTAGTATTGAAAGATAAATATATTGGTAGTAAAAATTTAGTATACTAATGATAAAATTTTAGTTTTAAGTAGAATATTAATTCGCTAGTGAAATATCGTTACATTAATGATAAAATATTAGTAAATTATGGTAAACTATTAATACATTAGTAATAAAAGATCAGTTTAAGTAGAACAATACTAAAATATCAATTTATTGGTAAAAAATAAATACATTAATGATGAAATATCATTATATTAGTGGTAAAAAATTAGTATACTAATGGTGAAATATTATTTTTAAGTAGAATAATGGTGGAACATTACCTTGCTAGTGAAAAATCATTACATTAGTGTTGAAAGATCGATACATTAGTAGTAAAATATTAGTACATTAGTGGTGAAAGATTAGTTTTAAGTAGAATAATTAAAAAATATTAACTTGTTGGTAAAAAAATAATTATATTAGTGGTAAAAGATTACTACATTGGTGGTCAAAAATTAGTACACTAATGGTGAAATATTAGTTTTAAGTAGAATAATGATGGAATATCAACTCCCTAGTAAATATTAGTTTTATGTAAAATAAAGGCAAAAGATTAACTTATTGGTGAAAAATTAATATATATAAGTGGTGAAAGATTAATGCATTAGCAATGAAATATTAGTACATTAGAGGTGAAAAATTAACTTGCAAGTGAAAAATTAAATTCCTAATGAAAAATAAATATATTAGTGGTGAGAAATAAGTGCATTAATGGTGAGCAAAGAGTATAATAGTGGTAAAAAATCAATATACAAATGGTAAAAGATTACCTAAACACTTATGAAAATTCATTTGAAAGAGATCAAGGATGGAGCATAGATTTTTTCTTAGTTTATTTATTATAATGCTGATATGACACATGTCGTACGGTATATCACTGGGTAACATATTGTATAGTATAGTAAGTGGTTTCAAATAGCATGAAAGTCTAATATTTAGAAATAGATTTAGCACGAACGTGTGGTTCCACAATCATCTCATTAATTTTATAATGAAAAAAACTTTTTATTTGGCTTTGGATAGATTTAATGGATCTAGTCTGAATTTGATCTACAATGTTGCACACTTAATGGACTAATTCACTTGAACGGGCTTAAATTAAAAAGCCTAATTAGATTATTATTTTAATACCCCAATTTTATAAAATTTTAGTATAATTATAATTATAAAAAAATATTTATAATAAAAATTTTAATATTCCTTTAACTTTCGTTACGTTACGTTTTTAAAACATATCATTTCAATCGTTAACCCGTCTTATAGTTTTGAGTTTTGTAAAACTTTTATATGACTTTTGACTATCGAACTTTCTCCATGTCTTTTTAATTTGATCGTATTTGAATTCTTTGGCTTTTTTTTTTGTCTCCTAAGCCTTTTTAAAATTTGAAATGGTATTTTTGAAAATAAAATACTATTTGCCGCCTTTTTTTTAACCCTTATTCGAGTTTAAGCATTAAAACAAACGTTTCAGCCAACAAAAACTTATGAAACTTTAGGAATACTTATATTTTAGCATATTTAAAAAATAGAAATGGGTTTAAGCTGGCAAAGAAACTAAACTTTCTCTAAATAAAATAAATTATAAATATCTAAAACTAATTTCCATCTTCCTAAAATATCTAGAATAAAGGTTGAACTTTATTTATTTTTTTACTATGAGGATTTCATTATAGGCTTGATCTAATTTTATTTTTATTAATATATTTATTATAATAAGCATAAAGTTCATTTAAGTTGTTAAATATATAAACTTTAACTAAAACTATTTCTAGCCTCTTTTCTTCTTCATAATTTCGTGCCTTTAGCCCCCAAGAATAGACTCCTTCAACCTCAATCCGTTCCTCCATTGTTTGGCATTTGTTTTTATTTTTACTTCTTTATTCTTGATTTTTAGCTTTTTATTGTTTATCTTGAATAGTTAAGTGTTAAAATTTAAAGAAAATGAAGGAAAATATCCTTGATTCTTAATTTTATAAATTATTATAAGGAAGGGTATGCCATTCTAGCCTTGATTCTTGCTCTTTTTTTATTTTATATTTTATTTTGTGTTTTGATTTTTTAAAAACTTTTTAGTGTAAGGTTTTCAAATGGTTGGAAAGGATTGATATTGGGATGATTTTTGTACGGTCATGAAGCTAAGGAATTTGGTAAAATAAGTTATACAAATAATGGATAGGTTATGATACATCAGAATGTTTAAATGTATAGTTTTGTTAATGACATTTTTACATTATTTTGAGCAATTCAACCTCTAGGAAAAATTTTATGTTTTGGTTGTTGCTATTTATTTTTGATGATTCTAAAGGTTACTGAGGTTCTTTAGATGCAATTTGATATATTTAAATTCTATAACTACTAGATGTTCCATGATCAATTTTTAAGGGTAATGCAAGAAGTATGAAGTTGGTTGGTTTCTAACCCATTTTAATTCCAAATCATTGAGAAACTCAAGCACTCTTTGGAAGAGTATAATGCTTAAGAATTGAGCCATTTAAGTGAAGATTTGGCCAAGGCTTTAACATAATGGGAAATAGTAAAACAATTGTTGACTATGGATCCTTATAACAATGTGTTAGTGACAAGATACTTGCAAGATAGGCACTTATAATGGAGAAAAGAACAAGTAGAAGAGCATTATCTACAATAGAAGTAAAATATCTTTTACATGAAACTAGGAAACAATACAATGCCTATTTTCATGCTAAGATAAAGGAGAGGCACATAACTTGCACACCCTCACTGCCTAGATGTGATACTCCCATTTTCACAACCAAAAAAAATTGTTGGTTATAGAAAGAGTTTGTGGAAGCTACCACAAAAATGGGAATGTTACTGTAACATCCCCATTTTTACTGCTAAAAATTTTCGCTTTGCGGAAGCGTTAATTACAAAATTAATGGGTGTTACCGCCACACTCAGTATAAGTCTGGCATCCTCTACCATTCTTATACTAAGTGCTAAGGCTAAAACATTTCTTTACTCAGATAACATGATGAAAAAAGTCAGAATACAGAGAATAATAGATGAGTACAACACTAGTTAAAATCAACATCAACAGTCTATCAAAATTCAGGAGATAAATTATAAGAGGACATAAAAGTCCAAAACAATTGGAAACCAGATAACAGAAGGGAAACCGGATATTCCTATACTCTCAGAATTGACCGACCGCTTTCAACGGGACTCAGGAACTGATCTGCAAAGTCCACTGCCCATTGAATAGGTAGGGGCCATGAAAATGAACCCTTCAGTACTACGGTACTGAGTAACCTTTTATACCAAACTAATATGATAAACATCATGGAACATATGCAAGGCATACCTTTAACATTGTATAAGACATATACATACATACGAGGATTGAGATACAGTAGTAATTCAAATAATCAAACTCCATCTTGGTCACAGACTACTCATATTCACTCTTCTGAAATAGTTGAACTTACCAAATGGAAAACCCAGATATACTATCTGAAGTATGATCAGAAGAAAACCCTAATACAATGACCATAAGGTATCATGACAATATAGGGTATAAACATCAAGCTGTACATGAGATGATCCAACATAATAAGCATAACAGATAAGCAATAGTCACTAGCTACATACTATTCATGCATGCTTATTTAGAGTATAATAACACTTATCAACTAAGCATCCCAATATGATTTCTAAAATAATAATCAAAACCCACTCTACACAATAATTATAACATTTACAGAGTAATTTATGTCTCAGCTTTACCCCAACCAATTATAGAACGTCACAGATATACTTACATGTACGGTATAATAAGATTCATACATCACAGGTATACTTACAGATACAACATCATAACCAATACATAACGTCACAGATATACTTACATATACAGTATAATAACATCCATAACCTCACAGGTATACTTACAGATACGGGACAACAATATGCATAACGTCATGGTATACTTATAGGTACATGTAATAACCAAATACATAACCTCACAGGTATATTACAGGTGCGGTATAATAAAATCCATCACATCACATATATGTTCACAGACATAATACCAACACAGGTAGGCACAAATGTTGCTACCCCAAAACCACAGGTAGGCACAACAGTTACTACCAAACAAATCCAATATCCAATAATAATTGTTCCAATCAAATCATATCATTTCCATTTTTATTTACTCGAGAGGGATACAATAATAACCCGGAGACATAACAGTACACCGGTCATACCGGCGCACAAGGCAACAAGATACCCTCCAACCATCCAACCCAGAGGCATCATAGCACTCTGGCCATACTCATGCACAAGGCACATAGTACCCTCCTCACCTCGGACACCTAATCTTTAAGTATCGATACCCCCTATAAGGCTCGTAGATCACCTATAGAGTAGACTAGGGCCTTACTAGGGCATAACCGGCACACCAGAAACCCAAACAAATCGAGGACTCCTACCTCGTCTCTAGGGTAGCTACCCCTAGAGAGAAACCATTTCCGAACTCGAGGTCTTCCACTTTACGTATTAGTATTTTTATAAAGTGATCACAGATAACACACATTACACATTTATTCTCATTTCCATACTTATTCATTTTTCCTTTATTTCCAATTATCCAAGTCAACCCTACGGTCAACGGTATAAAACAAAGTATAAGTCAATACTAAGGTCAACCTATCAAAAGTATAAGGCCATCCTATATCCAGTTATTCACATTTGGGCGTACTAGGCCGAAAATGACCAAAATGCCTCTGAGGCTAATAATTATCAGATTATCAACCATTTAAATACTAAAATTATTTTATTTATTAATCTTTCGTGAAAAGGCTAAAACAAAATAATATAATTATTTATTATACAATTTAAATCATCAGTCATGTTAAAAGACCATTTTGCCCTTACACATATTTCTGCATATGAAACTCTATCATATACTTTTGAAACGTACAAAACACATGATCGCAAAATCAACAACAGATAATACATGTTAGACATGATTTTCAGGATAAATATCATAATACATAAAAATGACTAAATTGCCCCTAAGGCACACATGTCTAATAATTATTCCACAATTATATCTAAACATGTTAAACTAATAATTATATACATAATTATCATACCAAATATTCTTCTGTCATTAGAATCATTTTTAAATCATACTTTTGTACCCGAAATATTTTATATCTGATAGCATGCTCATTTTATCCGTTTTCATAATACTAATAATTAATACATAATTATATCGAAATAAATCATGCTTAATATATTCCATACCCCAAACATTCTAATGTGCTATCACGTAATATTTAATATTTTCGTAAGGTATAATGGTTACCTGAATTCCAACATAAAATTAGCGGTATCCACTAAAATTTATTAGATCCTACAAATTAAACTTTCGTACCTAAAAATAATACCACAAATACAGAATTAATATCTATCAGATGAAATAATAATTATAGTAAAAAATATTTATTTTTCTAAAATTACCAAAATACCCTTACAATTAATATGATACCAAAATTTTAACCAAACTCCACGCAACTCACGCTGCATGCAGCGTGAGTCACGCATGAAAGGAAGGCATGTTGGCTGGGCGAGAGGGTTAGCCGGGCTGCGAGGCAGGGGGAAGGAAAAGGGTGGCAAGGGCGGTGGAGACTAGCGGCTGGCCGGCGGTGGAGGGTGGCTGGTTGGCTACGGTGGTGGTGATGCTGGGCTTGCATGAAATGGTGGTGGCTGGGCTCGGTGGTGATGCTACGCTGGAGGTTGGGTGATGGGGCTGCTGGGATGGTGGATGGGGGGTGCTGCGGGACGACGGGAAAGGTAGGGAGTTGGGTGCTGTTTGGGCGACGGGGCTGTGTGGCTACGGTTGCACTACTCGGGGGTGTTGTTGCTGGGTGGTGGTGCTCGTCGAGGGCGCGGTAGCAAGGAGGAGAGGGTGGTCGGCGGTTTGCGATGGTGCTGGGGTGGTCGGGGAGTTGGTGCGTTGGAAACAAACGGGGCTAGGAGGGGAGTAAGGGCTGCAGGGTTTGGGTTCAGTCGGAAGGTTGAAGAAATAGAGGGGGAAGCGACGGGGGTTGGGCGATGGATTGGTACGAGTGGAGGTGCAGGAGAGGGCTGGGAAATGGACAATAGGGGCTGCTTAGGGTGGGTTGCCGAGAGAAAATAGGAGGGAGCTGGGAGGAACAGTGGGTCGTGGCTGGGGTTGGAGTGTTAAGTGTGCGGAGATGTGTGTACGTACACAGGGCTTGGTTTTTGGCCGAAAGTGTGAGCGGGAAATGGGGGTTGTTTGGGGTAGAGTGTGCGAGGGTGTGTGGTGTGTATATGTGTGTATAAATGCAGAAGGTAGAGTAAAGGTAGAAAATGAGGGAGACAAGATGGGATGGGATGGGATAGCAAATGGCAGAGGGAGAGAGAAAAGAAGAAAAATATTATATATATATATATATATATATATATATTATTTTAAATTTAGTTTGGATAAATTAAAATATCAGATAGAAAAATAATCCGATTTAAGATAGATTTAAATAAAATGAAAAAGATAAGAATAATCGGGAATAAATTTTAGGAATTTATTTCGGGTTACGAGTTACGGCTATTAATAAAATAATTTGGATAATATTTACGGATAAAAACTAGGATTAAAATAAATAGTCGGTTCCTATCAACTTTTTAGCCCGATTATTTTTATATCTAAATTATCGTAGTAATAGTACGTTTAATACTAAACCTCCTAAATTAATACTTATAACTAATCACATGCAATTATTGATTTTAATTAGGGTTTCCTAAAAACGGGATATTACAGTTACCACCGCATCTAATATGAAGAAAGTTTAATCCATATCTAACTCATGCTAGGTAAAAGGAAAAAATTACTTTTATACATTTATTTGAGGCTTATATAATACCCACTTGACAATGAACCATAGTGCGAAAAACTCTTTAAATAACAATTCAAAACATAAATGGAGAAGCGTTAAATATTAAGCTTTACACTAAAATCATAACAATAAATAAAAAAACAGTAGAGGAAACAAGAGTGGCAACATACACACTATCTAACACAACTCCCCCATATAAGCCTTCACACTAATGGGTTCCCTACAAAACAAGGCTAATTGCTCGCTCACATTTTCCAAGTTCATCACATGACTATAAAGGTATTAGTACGGTTAAATATTTAGTAAAACTTAGTTCTTATGAGCATGTACAACAAAATACATGCATTATACCATTTTTTTACTAATAATATTTAATCATGCATTCATGCTAAAGTTTAAAGCACCCTAGTGCAACTAACATGCAAGTATGAATGATAGAAAAACTTGAAATATGTTATACTCATCCAAAAAGATAACATTTGTTTAAAATGATATAAAGACCAAAGTTACTTGGCCATTATGGATTGATAACAAAACTATTGAATCATTTGAGTTTAAACTCATAGAAGACTCTTATGGGAAAATACTCAACCCCATTTTAAATCATAGTTTCCAAATCATGGGTTATATTCATCTACCAACCATCTGTCATCGGGCTTCAAGTGGATGTTGAGGCTTATGGTGAGCACATGGTGGACCTTCTTCAAATGCTTGCTAATGTGAAAGGGTGGTCGTAGATCACGGATAGTTACATGCTTTAAATCACTATTTGCAAGTAAAGGGTCAAAACCATCTACTATCCAAAGTCTTTTTGCAAACGTCATGTTTTAAATCACAGTTTCCACTTCATGAGTTGTACCTATCTACCAACCAAAGTCTTTTGTAGAGGAAGTACTTTAAATTATACTTTTTCAAGTCATGGGCAATACCCATCTACTAACAGAATTCTTTTGTAAATATCATGTTTTAAAACATTGAGAAGACTTTTATGGGAATTCTTAGCCCCGGTACCATTTTAATAGCAATCAATCCAAGATAAACTAATCCTTTATACAACTCCTACAGAGTGTTTTTGAAAACTATAAAGTAGAAAAGGTATTAAACCACTAACACTACTAGTGGCCACTATGATTTTATCGATTACTAGAAATATAGTTTGTAGATTCTTTAGTTTTAACAATTACTAGAAAAATCATCCATAAACTAAGGTTACTTATTACATTGAACCCCAATGTCTTTGACCATTTTGTAAGGTTATAAACAATGATATAAAAAGTTAACCATTTTGTGTTTCTAAAACTATCACAAAACCTTGATCACATATCACATAGCATATAGGATGCAACATTATCACACCTTTGTATGTAACATACTCATTAGAATCATAGATCACCATTTTAAATTCCAAAATTTCATACCTTTCCAAATATTTATTGTATCAAACCTTTCAAAGAATCAAACCATAATAATTTAAAAAAAAAATCAAATTAACCTGTGGAAATCATTTATATTAATTTACAACAATAAATAAGATCATATGATCTATGAGAAAAAAAAGAACAATACTTCAAATTAACAAAAAATAACAAATTTCATTACTATATAAGTAAATCATAACAAAAGTTTTGTTTTATCACAATGAAACAATTTTTACCTTTCCTTGGAGATTAATATAGTTTACCTAAAAATATGAGAAGCTCTCTCAAGGATTTGATACTTCAAATTTCCTTGGAAACCAAAAAAACACAAGAAATTCATATGATAACTTATCGAACTTTGACAACTGACAAATCAAAGAGAAATATGAATGAATGAATAACTTTTAGTGGAAATAAATCAAGGGAGCTATTAATTTTATGGTCTAACCAATTTATAAGCTAGGTTAAGCACATTAGATTTAATTAATGATAACATTAGTGAATGAAAATAGTCGACTATAATAATATTCACATAAGCTCGGACAATGAATTGTATAAGTTAACAAACATGATCAGGAAAAATATGATCCATTACTACTGTGGAGATGTCAATTAATAATTACATATTAATCTCATCATCCTAGCTTTGATTTATAATCTAAATGGATTAATTGCTATGTGTAATTAATTTAAATAAACAATCTTTGATTAGGGATCATTTATTTTTGTTTGTTAATCCAATTAAATACACTTGGAAATTGGAATTAAATTTTCATTTCAAATTTGAATCCCTATTACATAATTAAATTCCTATTATCCCATACAAACCTTCCCGAACATACTTATAATACAAAAAATGTAATAATTTACAATAACTAATGCTAATCACCCAAATATAGATACTAATGAATCATAATACAAAGAAAGGAATAATTAAATATGGGAATATTACCTGTATTCACTGCAAATAAAAAATTTTAAGTATAAGAAGTGATCTAGAACAATTTGTCACTGTTGATTTACAATTTTCTAATCTTCTGTTTGATCACCAAGGAAGAAATAGTTATTAAAAGGAAATCATAATAAATAATGAGAGAAATGTTTTTTTTGTACTCTAAATTTTAGAACGAAGTTATTATTTATAAAGTTGAATAAGGAATTAAAAAGAAAAAGCACGGGCGGATGGATGGAAGAAAATAAGATAAAGATAATATATATTTCATAACACGAGTCCCCCTTGTCATTAATGGAAGCCTTAGCATTAAAGAATTTTAATTGCTAACAAAACACAAGGCATGTTTTAAAAGCACAACCCCTCCTTGTTTCTCTTCTGATGTGTGTTATATTCCATAATCCTTCACACATGCTTCTTTTGATGTGTGTCTCTAATTCTAGCTTGTCCTATGCCTTCCTGAATACTTTTTTCTTTGCTTTTTTTTTTCTCTTGATTTATCCTTTGATTTCTTAATTTTTTCATTTGCAAGTACAAAACTCTAATCAAAGAGAACATGGGGAAAAATGGTTAAACCCACTCTAAGCAAATAGATAACTATGACTTTTAAGCATTAAATATTGACATAAAACTAATAAATCATCTACAATTAAGGGATTAATACCTTGGTGATGGTTGGTCGTAGGGTTTGATCTTATATTCATTAATTAATCTTTTTCCCCATTCATTAATTATCCATAGCTGTGTAACATCATTTTTGGTGGTATTGTTATGTCTTATTTATATATTAGAGTTATAGGATGGCCATATATATTTTATGGAGTTGTTATCTTAATTATCATGGTTATTGGTATGTGCTTGAGTATACTACCTATTATTGTGATGTAGGATCATCTTAAGCTCAATATCAATCTTATTCTTCTAAAGACGAAGAAAAAGAATTAGCATACCTAAATGTGGAACTCATTGCTCTTGAAAATCCTAATGCTTCTAATGTTTTATTAAGTAACTCTTATAGGTATTGTATATGTTTGGAAGAAGATAAAGCTATTAAATATCTTTAATATATAAGGTAATGGTATTACAAGGATTACAAAGTTGTATGGAAAGTAAGGCTACAAGACATAAAGTTTGATTACATATGTTAATTCAATGTATTGCATATTTAGAGTTTGTATAGCTTTTTTATCTTATTGTATACTTTGTAATGCTTCTAAAATGTCATTGTAATTAATATCTATATACTAGTGACATGCATAGGGTTCACTTTTGTTAATGAGAATTATTTGATTTTGATTTAGTGTTATGGATTTGTTTGAGGTAAAGTTGATTTGAAATGAGGGTTGGAAAATTAAATTTAAAGAGTTTTTCAGGTGAATCGATCGACTGGTTCATCATTTTAGCAAAATGGGCTTTCTTAACTAAACCGATCAATTGGTTGGGGGAACTGATCATCTAGTTTGTAGAACTCGATGGGTAGGCCTAAAATGATTAATTGATTTGTCGAGCTGGGCATACTTTCAAACTTGATTTTCTAGAAAATTTCTTATACTAAAATGGAACATTGTAAACTCATGCCAAATTGTCCCTAATAGATTCTTAATCCTTTTCATAATGCATTTAGCTCGAAAAAATTGCCTTAGATCGATCTAAAAGTCAATTAAGACAATTGAAGGAGAGAGATAACCTCATTATTTTCTTCTTCCATCTCTCTCCTCTACACTTTTTTGAAATTAATTCTTTGATCTCAGGCACAACTCTGAGCAGTTGGAAGATTCCTTTCATGCCGTCCTTCCACTACCTCTCTTGTGAATCTCAATTCTGGCCTAATTGACCTACATTCTCCAAAAATACCATTTGAACTATGGAGAATATGCCAACATACCTTGGACGAAATCCGTCTGTTTATCTTAAATTCAAACGGCAAGAGTAGGGTTTTCAAATTATTCCTGAACCCACTGTGATTCTTCTCTAACCCTTCCATATATGGGGTATTACAACAAAATATGGGGTATTACACTATTACATAATCATATTCTTACCATCCATTAAAGAATATTTCAAGTTATCTCTAAGGCTGCTGATAAAAAGCCCAAATTGAGGTCAACTAGAGCCTAATATTATTTTGTATTATTTATCCATTTATTTAAATATTCAAGCGAATGTTACTATTTAAATTTAAAGTTAAAGTAGAGTCAACTTAAGGCCATCATATATGTCCATGTTATTTTCTTCTAATCATACTAGATCATTCAACTTACAATGGGTCACATTTTTAGACCAAGGTATAGGTAATTAGAAGCATATTACCCATTATTAAGATTTTTATTTAGATACTAGCCATGGAAAAAATCTATTTTTAGTCATGTATACATCTAATTAATTCATGGTCAAGAGAAAGGCCAAAGTGCTAGATGTTGGTCAAATTATGTCAACCTTGGGTCAATTTCTACTAAAGTTAATCCATCATTTAAATTAGTTAATCTAGCTCAACTTATAGATACTAGCATCTTAGGTGCAACACTCCAAAAATTCACTACTTTTTTTTTTTGAAAGCGGAAGCAATTAAAATAGAATCACTTAAAACCTGTGAATTCTTGGGATGTTACCGCCACACTTAGTACCAGACCGGTTCTTTCTGACCGTTCCAGTATCAAGTGCTAAGGCTAAAGAAAAGATTTACATTAAATTCAAATCAACAGTTCATAAAAGAACTCGAAAGATCATACCTTAAAATCAGAGTATGCATAAACGTTTATAAATGTAATAAAATAGAAATCAGAGTGCAAAATCAAAGAGGATAAATACTCCAATACAAAGAAATAATAGCAGGAAATAAAATTACATAAAGACTGAAATACGGCCACAACTCTCTCGAACTTGAGCCAAACATGCTCAACACTCAGCCCCGACTAATGTCTCGCCCACCTGCACAAACCAGAAGGGTATACTACTCGTGGGAATGAGCAGCACCCATGAAACGGGTGATCGGTACGCTACGTACTGAGTAAGGTAACTGAACACTAAGGCCAACACATAAACACATAAAATCATGCATAAGAATAAAAGATATTAAAGACCATCATCATATCATCATATCGACCAATCATTCAGGTACATACATAAAGGCCCAATCATAGTCCAAATTAATTACTTAATTAGTCTTTTATCGGAATTCGATACACATCATGCCTTTTTATCAAATCCATGCGAATACGGAAGCCCCCACTATTATAGCCGGTGGATCGGAGGCACATAGGGTATCATACCCTAACCACTATTATACCCGGTGGATCGGATACACATAGGACTACGTTTCTTAACCACTATTCCTAATCGGTGGATTGGTTGGCTCCGGCACGCGTGGTGTTCCACTGTAAGTAATTAGTATCTTTTAGGCATTTAAGCAAAACTCTGGTTTGCGGTTGTTGAGCTCGGGAACCCCCACTATTATAACCGGTGGATCGGTTTACGCATAGAGCATCCTGCTCTAACCACTATTATAACCGGTGGATCAGTCACACATAGGGTAAAAACCCTAACCACTATTCTGAACCGGTGGATCGGTTGGTCCCGTCTCAACGATCTTCCACTTTAAATAATTAGTGTCTTAAGTATCTTATTCAAAGTCTTTCACCATACACATGCACGAATCATAAATCATAAATTCCATATTCATCATCATACTTTATTCACCAATTACACACGTGCTACCACCAAACCCCAGACATGCATGAATCGCTCCCTTTACACTCATCCTCCAATTCTACTTCACATCTCACACTAGGGTTTTATCCCGAAACCCTAATTTAGGCCTTAACATCTCTTCTTACTCCACCTCACATCACCCAAACCATTTTAACCCTCCATACATCACAAATCATCGATTCCATTCTCATAATTACACCTTAATCACCAAAAACACATGATACAACAAAAACCTTAAGCAGCCACACCAAACTTTAATCAACCACCACAAACCATAATTAACCACTCCAACCCTTATTTAACCATAACAACCATAATTAGCCATTCCCAAACCTTAATTAACCACGACAATTCACAATTAGCCACTCCAAACCCTAGCTTCGTCTCCTACGTACCCAGATAATGTTCCACGTATTATTTTCCATCCAAAGTGTTTCACTACCCAAACAACGCTTACATTACCTTCCTTACATTCCAAATTAACCTTTCATACGTAAATTTTACTCCCATGCAGACCTTACATATCCCATGCGACCATTCGAAATTTTCATGCAAACCCTAAATTCCATGCAATCATTAACTCCCATGCAAACCCTAATACCACCATACAACCATTAACACCACCATACAAACCCTATTACCACAATGAATGCCCTAATGCCACCATGCAACCCTTAATACCATTATGCGAAACTCATGATTTCATCATACAAAACCCTAAATTCAATCCACATAACCCAAGGATTCATTCATACCAAACCCTAGATTCAAACCATATAAAACCCAAAGATTCATCCATACCAAACCAAGTATTCATCCTTAGCAAACCCTAAATTCAAACCATATGCAACCCAAAAATTCATCCATACCAAACCCTAGATTTGAACCATATCAAACAAGAGATTCATCCATATAAAACCTTACCTTAGATCCTTTCACACAAAACCATAAATTAGATTCTCCAAATCAAAACCATAAATTAAATTCTTCCATACAAAACCATAGATTAAATCCTCTCACACGAAATCATACAAAACCATAAATTAAACATCCCCATATAAGACCATAAATTATATTCTCCATACAAAACCTCAAAAATCATAAATTAGATTCTCCTACACGAAACCCTAAAATTATCCATTTTATTCCTCTACTCATGAATCAATGGAATACTTAGGTCAACTCACATCCCTTAATCAACTTCTTTCTCCATCCTCCTTTTTCCCTTTTTTTTTTTCCCACACAAGCCACATCAACATCCTCACATGCATGTCTTACAGGGTCACAACACATATCATCACATACATGTAGTACACATGCCATATAAAAACACAAAAGCATGCTTGAGCTCCATGCCATACCAAATATGCAATAATTACAATAATAACATAGGATGCATAACATACGAGGCACACAATGCACATTAGCACATAAAAGGCCTTAGTGAACTCTTACCTAAAATGACACCGGTCTTGGAGCACGCTCCTACGCCTCCTTAGGGCTTTGACCAAATAATAACATATTAAAAAAATAACCTTAACAAAATTCTAACTTTGCTAAAGACATAAAAATAATAGAGATATTATAAACCTTGATAATATAGGGTTAAAGACTTAACCCTAATAATAATAATGATACTAATATAATAATATCAAAGATAATAAAACTAATATCAATGAGAATATAAATAATAATGAGAACAACAACAACAACAACAACAACAACAACAACAACAACAACAATAATAATAATAATCAGAATAATAACAATAGTAATAACAATAATAACATTATTCACAATACTAATGGTAAAATATTTGCATTAATAATAATGGAATAAGAATAATAGAAATTCGAAATATAAAATAATAATAATAATAATAATACTTATAACATATTAATATTAATAATAGTAATAAAAGAAATAATAAGGATAATAATAATAAAATCGAATTAAAATACAATAAGGCTTCAGCCTTCAACATAAATAATAATAAAACAATAATACTACTAATAATAATCATAAAACATATTAAGAATATAAATATTAAGAATAATAATAATGGTATTTATATGCAATAATTGAAATAAATTAAATCAAGGCTTATAATAATATGAAAAATGGTTGAGAGGGTCTAGGGTTCAACCTTAGGCTGGTGGGGATAGGCGGCACCGGCGGCGGCGGTGGCCGGAAAAATAGAAGAAAAGAGGGAAAGATGGATGTTGGAAAAAAGATAGGGAGAATTGAGGTGAGATAAGAGGTGTTTATGGTTGCCCAGGAGGATAGGGACAAAATGATGGTGGTGGTGCAGCCAAAGGTGGCGGCGCACGACGGCAGACGATGGTTTAAGGCTTCGGGGTCAAAATTCCGGCGAAACGAGCAGCCAACTTTGCATGGTTATTGAGGCTCGTACAAGAAGAATTGAAGGTTGAAAATAGTTTGGTTAACTAGAGAGAGTTTCAGGGAAGAACTTGGAATGCGGAGGTGGCGCTGAGGTTGGCTATCGGCAGAGTACGACGCGTCTTAAGTTGCGGTGATGGCAGCCCTCGCCGAGGGTTTCGGGGAAGAAAAATCTTCCACAACTCCTACAATCAGGCTTTTTATAGATGGTGCATGGGATAATAGGGTTTTGGGTGTCAGCAGGAAGGCATTAGATGCGAGAAATTGGGTGGCCGGTGGTAGTAATCGGTCGGGCATCGTTTGGTTTTCCTCAAAATTTCGCGAGGCTGGGGAGAACGAACGGGCGAGAGATAACGTCCAATAATTATGCTAATTTATTTCTGGAGTTAAGAGGAAGACAATGAGCCAAGAAACGGCCGGTATTAATCACCGTAGCCGGAGACACCATTGATGGGGGCGAGAGGTTGCAGCGTAGCAACGGAGGAGAGGGGAGGAAGAAGAAGAAGATGGGCTGGGCCGGGCGGTTCGCGAAGGAAAAGAAAGAAAAGAAGGGAGAACCGGGCGGTCGGCGCGAGAAATCGACGAAGGAAAAATGCTTAAAGGAAACGACGAGTTGCGGTGGAAATGAGCAATGGAACGCCGCACAGAGAGGGGCGGAAGAAGGGTATGCGGCGTGGGCTGGGCCGCGCGAAGAAAAGGAAGAAAAGAAAAAGAAGAACTGGGTCGCGGCTGACCTTGTCGGGGAAAAGAAGAGGAAAAAGAAAAAGAAGAAAAAGAAAGAAAAAGAAAAAAAAAGGGAAAAAGGAAAGGAGAAAAATAATGGGTTGTCTTTATTAAATTAATCTTAAAATTAATAATATTTAAAATTAATAATATTTAAATCCCTTTTTTGGCTAAATTAGGATTTTTAAAAGGTTTTCCATAAATTCCATTTTAATTAGCAAAACACCATAATTTTCTTCCATTAAATTATTTATAAAATTAATATTAATTTGGAACTATTTCCTCCTTATTTTAAATAAAATAATTTATTTACTTAATTTCTAAAATAAAATCCTTAATTAGCTAGAATATCCAAATTCTCTCATAATAAAAATACTTATAAATTTATTCTTGATTTATCCTAATTAATTTCCTTTTATTTTAAATAAAATAATTTACTTACTTAAATTTTATAATCAAACCTCATTTAAATATACTATTTAAAATCAGAAATTTTTTGGGCATTTCATTAGGTCACCACCTAAGTTTAAGAAAACTCAAGATATCACATTTGAGGAAAAATTGATAAAAAAAAGAAGGATGCTTTGGTTGAAACCAATTGATGGATTCTAAGGACTAGTCGATCGGTCATGATAACCAGTCGATTGGCCATGTGGACTAATTGATCGATCTAGGCACTACTAGACCTTCATAGTGGTCATGAACCAATTGGTAGGTTGACCTAACCAATTGACTGTTCTAAAAACCAGTCGATAGGTTTAAGCTGAGACAAAGACCACTAAGGTTACAAGTTAACCGATCGATCGATCTTCCAAACTAGTTTATGTGTACGAAAGACTAGTTAATCGGTCTCACAAATCAACTAACCAATTGGGTAAAATAGCCCTTGATGTGCACATTCACATACAATCAAGTTCTTCAAGTTTTTCTTATAAAATTAGAACATCTATCATATATCATATAATGTTCTTAACAAGTAATATTCATGGATTAAATGTGAAATACCTAAATCATACCTAGAATCTCAATAGCATATGATAATCATGCTCACACGTTTATCAACATTATTAAAAGAACTACAGAGTCCGATATCCTTTTCTTTCGTGTTATAACTTTATGCAAAGAAATCTATATATACATCTTACTACACATGCTAAATGTTGTTGAGATCCTCAAAATGTCGAAGGTATCCATGGATCAAAATAATATCCATAAGGTTAATGCACCCAATATTTTAATATAGGCTTTTTTTTACCCAATCATTCATTTATTCAATCCATAACATGATCAACAGATTTTCATCTTCAAGACTCAAGCTTTCACAAAAAAAACACAAGACATGCACTTCACTTACTCATACCCTTATCTACAAAATAGGGAAGACAATTATTTACCTTAAGAAAACTTAGCAAAACCCACCAACAGAGAGCAAATGTCTTCCTCAACTGTTAAACACCTAAAAAGATAATATTAAAACTTAGCATACCTTTAAAGCATCACAAGAATTGAAATGAAACCAAATATTAGAAAGAAAAAATCAGAGAGAATCAACCACCTGAAGAGAAATAGAGAAACCAAACAATCTAGAAGAGGGAAGAAAGGTCAACAATGGAGAGCAAAGAGAGAATGAGGTGAAAGGGAATGTGGGAAAAAATAGGGAGACTCAGAGGTTGGGTGAAAAGGGAGTCTTTAATTGCAAATGTTGAAGGGTTATGGTGAGAAATGAAAGGTAATTGGATTCACAATTTGAAACCCCAAACCCTACCTCGATTTTAAGCTTCTATGTGTAGATTTTAGAGATTTAGGGCTTACTTTTTTCCTTGAGCCCAAATAGTGCTAGTCGGGCATTTCAATGGTATTACACTCACAATTTCTAGAAAACACAAGAAGATAATTGGACAAAAGGAGTGGGAGATAAGATCATAAAGTATGCTAAGGTTGCATGGGATGAAATCATCAGTTCTAGAGGTGTACAATAGAGAGAGAGAAATGAAGAAGCACAAGATAATGGTGATGAGAAGATAAAAGTGACTTTTGAAAATTCACCCTTCACAAATCCATTGCTAATCAGTAAAACAAGTTAAGAAGGTTCAAATGATTTGTAATAAAAGAATCGTCCAAAACATAATGATGAAGCTACATAATTGCTAGGAAAAGAATTTAAAAAAAAAAATCGTACATGAAAAACAAACAGCTCAGTCAAACTAATCAACTAATATCTCAAACTAGTTGATCGATTCACACAATTCCAGAACAAACTAGTCAGTACTCCAAACCAATTGAGTGGTTACTCTGAAAATCACTTGCTTTCCAAATTCAAACCAAGCCCAACCCCAACCATTACAATGTTCCTGGAATCGCTGAAAGTCAACCTTTGGAGACAAAAAATTTAGCCCCACGGAGGAATAAATAAAAAACATAACCAAGCGACCTATTTATCATAAGGGAAACTACAAAAATGTTGGATCGGCGTAATACTAACAATATTAAAATTAGCAATCAGATTGAAAGATAAAGAAAAGGAAACTGGAAACCTCGAACGCAAATTCTTGTATTTCAAGGGAGTTTAAAGCCATAATGCAAAAACCAATCCAAGAAAATCCCACCAATAGTATAAAGAAATGTTAGCATTCACATCAGGCTAATAAAAGTCACAGAATTATGCGTTTAGTACACGTGAAAGCAATGCCAGAGATTTTTTTTGATAACAATAAACGGAAGCACTAGCAATTTTTGCAACTGAGAAGTGAGAACAGATGATTCCATTTTCAAATTTGTAGCTGATCTGCCCTTTAGGAGATCTCCAAACCCCCCCCCCCAAAGAAAAGGGGGGGAAGCAAGCAAATAAACTAAAGGAAAAAAACCTACGATAACAATCTATGAACCTTTTACTGCAATGATTGGCCTTGAGTGGGAAAAGCATCAGAAGTCAGACTCTGGCTCTCTTGTTACTGCAACCAGGACACTTGTATTGCTTGATGTGCTCAGCTTTGGCTGGCGTGATCTTCACACACTTACCATGGAACCATTTTTCACACACATCACAACAAATCCAAAATTCATCAGCACCATAATTATCTCCACATGCTCCGCATATTGCTGCTTGTTCATCGTCTTCCTCCTCATCCTCCCCGCTTTCCTCTTCCTTTGGTACAATCATTTTGGCTACTTTAGTATGGTTTTCAGATTGACGAGACTGAAGAATACATGTAACAAAGCCAGTATTAAGGAATTGAAAGAACATCAAATTGAGAAGTAGGAGGACGAGATAATAGGGTTTCAAAGAAATTCATTATAACTTCTTACCTTGCCAGAGGATTTATGTTTGCTGTTGCTGTTGTGAGTGCCAGATTGATCCCTTGACTGCTTCACAGTTCCAGAAAGAACTTCAAATACAGATGGGAGTTCGTTAATCATGTGAAACAACCTCCTCCTGTAGTTACCATTCCAAATTATCACGGCCAAGCCAAATCACAAGAAAAAAAATTTAAGGTTCAGAGTTAAGTGATGCAAATGCAAAGCACAGCGTATTAAAAAATGCACCTCAGAATTACGTTTACATGAATTACGAGAGCAATAGCAGTCACTACTAAATTGGTTTAACGTATGTGGCAGCTGAGCTCTGAACCAGATCCTACCCCCTTTTTTTATATTTTCTATTTATGCATGCTAGTTCCTCAAATTTCACAACTCATAGCCAGTTGTTTAAATTAACATATTTAATGTGTTCCTAACAGTCCCAGTGGTCAATAAGGACTCACAAGCGAAGGCACGAGTAAGCATCAGTTAAAACAATTGAAATCTGAGTCCACCCTCCATATTTATCAATCTTAAAAGCATGTTCTCTTGTGACTTCCGTAGCAGCTTTCCAGGAGACTCATCCAAGTTGGAGCACAAGGCCAAGTGCAAATTTGCCCATACAACAGAAATCAGTTAATCTTTTTTGGTACTGCTACCAAGGAATCCAGCATGTGATCCCAAGTGAATCCATCACTTGAAAGTGAAACTCAATCTTGAGGACACAAAAAAATATTGCACCATCTAAAATGTAACAACACTCCTAATCTCATACTAGAAAGTAGTCTAGTTCACAGTCGCCTTAGTTTCAGAGTTTCATTCAAGAAATTAATGGTACTCCTATTTATTAGTGGCAGTAGTGGGATCAATTTATTAGAAAAGATGAGGCACTAAAACAATAGTAGGTACCAATCAGCACGTTATAAATTAGAGTTGCGCAAAAAATTCTAGATCTGATTTTTATCAAAAGGATATCCGATAATTAGGACTGGATTATCTGATCTGGTAATTTGTTAATTATTTCAACAATATAACATAATATTGTATTTTTGTAATGTTAAGTTTTGAAATTTATTTAATTTTATACTTTAAACTTTATAACAATATTTTAATACACTTCTTAAATAAAATAAGGCATTCTATGAATATTAATTGCTATAAGGTTTTTATTTAAAGTTATTAAAATTGATAACATAGTATTTTCATACGGATATAATACTGGATATATTTGATATTCAATCCAATATCCACTCTGCATTTCTGATATCCAAATATTCAGATATCCGATCTAGTGGATATGGATATTTGGTTTTGAACGGCCCTATATATATAGTAGAAAATTGGGAAGTCAAGGAGATTCTCAGCATGTGTTGAATAGGAGCACTCTGAACATAAGGCTCAAAAGCTCTTTGATGCATCAAGCAACTGTACTGTGTTAGCTTAGTTTGGGCCAGAATCCACATTCTTGGCAACAACATCTAGAACAACTACAAAATTAAAAGAAGTTGACTGTTAAATCTGCAATCACTGAATCAATACCAGTGTCTATTGTTCACTAGAGACATGGCACACTAGGAACCAGATTATCTTTCAACATAGAAACATGAGAAAGGAGCAATCATCAAACTGTTCAAAAGATGGTGTCAAGTACCCAAGCCCTTTAAGCAACTTTAACATGATGCACTCAAAAATGGCTTGGAAGTATATCTAAGGTTGCTTTGTGGTGAATATAGATATCCATTGAGTAAAACATAGGTAATGAGTGTAAGATTTCATAGAAAATATTCTTTAGAACAAACAAAGTGCCATAAAAATATGATATACATCCAAAACCTCTTGCTCACCAGCCATTTTTAACAGATTGAACGGGCACACTTCCAATTTAACAGAACTTCAAAGCAAGAACTAGAACAAACTTAATAAATTATGGCGAAACTCCAGTTCAATAAAATAGTCCATCAAGGCTCAAAATATCATGCAGTAATAAAGGCTCCAAAAATGTGTACAAGAGCTACTAAGAAAAGGAGGGAAACCAAGGAGCAAATTATTTCCAAAATAAAAAGAACAGCAGAAGGCAGCAAACAAAATAACTGGGATAACCATTATCAACTACTCTCAAAAGTCTACAGACTATGCTCTTTTTTACCCATGCTGGTCAGTAAATCAAGTGAAGTATGCATATATAAAGGTATAAAAGCATATATCAAGCAGAATGCAAATTTTATTCTCATATCAATAGAATTATTTTACCAGGGGAGTATCAGACAAGGAAAAATTCTCTCCTAATAATTTAGTTTACCAGGGGAATAAAATGAGCAGAGCTGCTCAAATTAAACCAAACCATATGTAATTTCTAACATATAGGGCATTTATACATTAAAATATAGGCATAATAAAGAAATGCAAGAACAATGTGCAGTAAATAAGATTATCTTCATTTAATTGACCTAATTTGTAGCATTAGCACAAAAACACTACCTCAACATTTCACATAATATTCTCAAGCAGCTTACCTGGGGCATAGCAATCCAACTTCTGATTCATCCCTTTCAAAGAAGAGATAGAATATCTAATTCAATTAACTAAGTTGTAGCACTAAACTAGAACTATAAATACCTTCTTAAAGGTGCAAATCACAGGCATTCATATGAATCAAATTCAAGGGAGTCCTTTTCTTTCCTTGTCACAAAAGATGTAAATGTAATGTAACAGTCCATATAACTTCCACAGCACAAAAAGTCCATTGACTCGAGGGCTGCCCTCAATTCAATAATCCCTTTGGGTAATAAATCTGAAAGAAGAGGAACCAATCCTATCTTGCAGCAACAATTCCATGGGGTTATTTGAAGTAGAAAATTCACAAAATAACCTTTAAAGCATTTTTAAAAAACATTAGAGCTAACAAAGCGGTGGCTTACAGATGGCCTTTCTCATTAAGAGATATTCAAAGGGCATTTACGAGAGTTGAGTGTTCCCCACTAGGTTTCCTCACCCTTTCAAAGCTGTTGATATTTTTAGGCAAATGAAAAGTTAAAGGTCTTACAGTGGCTGTCTTAGAAAGGGGTATAATATGAAAGACTCAAAAAATTAAAAATAAATAAACACTGTGTAGGCTAAATAAAATGAAATTAATGATATTCAACATAGATCTAATTTAAGGTGGTCATCTATCCAGCTTCCTAGCGAACCATGAAATTTCTATTCATCGTACACACAAAGGAAGTAATTACATAAATCTGGGTCAAAGTACATATCATTTATAATTTACCATGTTCAACCCTAGGCCTTATCTTCCAGAGGATGCTGTAAGCGTCATCCCTTTTCCTTTATTTTGCCACTTGATATCTCAATCGATTCCTGTTAACTCTTGGTAATCTTTGCCTAACACTGCAGCTCATAACCTAAAGATCAGATTTGATTACCCCCATTAATCCATTGTCTCTTGGATTCTAGCATATTAGGACGTTCTGACATGGGTTTTGAACAGGGTGCATGTAGTGATTCTGTCATCTTCTGTGCCGGGTGGACAATTCCATTCATATCTGCTATGATTGAAGACCTGTGTTCTCAGATTCTTCTATGGCCAGATGAAGATGTGAGTATCGCTCTTACATCACCACAAATTAAAAATAGAAGATTTTAGTACATTTGATCTATAAATTGTTTTTCGTTCAAGTACCTGAGTTAGCTACATGCATTATAGTAGGTCTTTTTGGTAATAATATCTTGCTAGCATGAATTGATGTTTCATGATACTAAACTATTGATCTAGATGGCACATGTTTCTACAATTAATTGCCAATAAAGTGATTACTCTAAGTTGTCCGATTAGGAATATGCAAGAACTTCTCATATAATTATATGGAGGTTACTAATCACCACTTTGGGTATTACCAACAATCTGTAGTGATTTTGCAGCTAACCATCCATACAAGTCTTCAGTTAAACTACTTATAAGTATAGATGTACATGATATTTTAAACTTGGTTCATTTTAGGTCTGCATTTACCATTCTTTTAATAAGTTGAAGTTTAGATAACTACCTTCTATTTAGTAGCACAATAATGAATAAAGCAGTTTTGTTATTGCGGTCATATTGATATATGAGCTGTAGGACCAGGTAATGCTAAGCATCGGTTGACTACACATTAGTAAACATATCAACCATGTCCTTGATATATTCAAATATTTTGGGCTGATTTGATAGGTAATTTATAAACTGTAAGTGATAAAATGAGATATTGATAAATATTAGTGACTCAGTGCTGATAAGTTGGGCATAAGATGACTATATTATAATTATGAATAATAATTCTTCTACTATTGATAGCCATGTTGGTTGTCATTTATAGGATCATCTTACTAGTAAGCTGATATAGATTGGATTGTGTTTAAGGTAAGTGACTTCATCCACCGACCCATCGATGTTAATATGTCTATTTTTTTGTAACCTCTTCCTATCCTCTATTTTATAAAATTTTACTCCATAATATATGTTTATTTATATGCATATATCATTCCTATTTTATTACTCTGTATTTTTAACTAAAATTGGGATCCAGCATTGTATTGATTGTTGGCATGATTGTTCCATCTTATAAATTGTTATAATGTATTTTAGTGTTTGTAGGACTATTGCTGGTAGAATTATTTAATTGATTTTGTAATTGTGCCAACAAAGGGCATGGAAAGCCTTATTGGTCCATATAGTAGCGTGGAATCACTAATCGATACTACTAGTAAAGTACTATGAAAGACATCAAATTAACTGTCGGTGAACAGCAGAAACCGTTGATTAGTTGACATTATTTTACCCTAGCAAAGGAGCCTCTTGTGGCCACAATTACACTATTGATTGATTGTTTTGTTATTGAATTTATTATTTATTCTACTAACCCTTTGACAAATGTTTGATTGATTCGGGGTATTTTTCTTAGCTCTAAACCTTTTTCTTCGAATTTCATGAATATTTTGTTAGTGATAAAACTTTTTCATATTCATCGATTGTTGATTTGAAGAAGTGTGGACTGGTCGTTATACTTTTTAGATGGTTTTATCAAGATTTTCATGTAATAAAAGGCTTTGTTACACCCACGATTTTAAAAACCGGACTATTCATTGAAACTGATTCATTAGTTAAGTGGTTGGATCAGTGGTTTGAGCTGGTTGGACTAGTGGTACATATTCGATTAAAAAATGTGAAATATATAAAAGAAAAATTAAACTAAAAGTGAATCTGAACAATCTAACTGGGTGGCTTTTGATTGGCTCATTGTTCCTCACGAGTTCAGCCGGTCTTGAGCTCTAAAGAACATATATGGAATCTGTTCGATTCACTGCCAAACCAGCTGGTCCAGTTCGATTTTTTTATATTATGGCTAAACCGTGCATATATATATATATATATATCTTGTGATCAATCTCTTTCCGTTGATGGGCCAGTTGATTTTGCTGACTCACCTCTCATCAATCCAGATGAGGCACAATATTTAGCAATTTGCCGGATTACAAGGTCATAGTTGAGGAATTTTGCACAGAATTATCTGTTAATACTACATATACATTAATGCATATCTTACCTCTACATCTACTACATATAAAATAAAGGATCGAGAAGAAAGAAACTGTTAATACTTTTTACATTGCATACTACACAACTGCAGTGAACTCAGAAGATGTTGCTGCTAAATCAGTTATGTATTTCAAGCAGTGACATTTCCAGGCACTCAATTTGTTTCAATTTAACAATGCTGTAAGTTTAAATTTGCAGGGTGGATGGGATATCAAATGGCATTCACCTACAACCTGAGGGCTAATACTCATATGACTTCCTGTCACGACAGTCAGGTGCTTTGTGTTCAGTAAAGTGGGAAAGTGAACTCCACCGCAATTTAAAAACTGGCTGGAAAGGTAATTAAATAGTTAGGAATTTGACAATTCTTTCAACTATCATCACAATATAGATGAACCTGAAATTAAACCTTATTTTACTGACTCCAAGGAGTACAACATTCAAAAGTTCTCTGACAATTCTCTGCCAGTTATCAGAACTAAGCTTGGCAGTGTATCTAGGTTCCTATTTGCAAAATTTTCCTGGTTTATTTGCACATTGCATTGTTGCTCAAAATTTTCCTGGTTGGGTTAGCAACAGAATGCTCCATCCAAAGTTGTTGCAAGTTTCTGATTGTGGACAAAAACAGATTGAAGACCAAGGACACACTGCTTGGAAAAAGGCTAAGTATAAGAAGTCATTCAAGGTAATCAACATAAGAAACATAGGTCATTTATTTTTCAGTTGTTTCTATACTCATTTCGTACAGCAGCCAATAGCAAACTTTTCTGGACCGCTATCAAGGATGTGGCAGCCTTGTGAGGAAGTTAACTGGGTTAACTAAAATTTAGTTGGTAAGAAAGCAATAACAGCTTTTCTACATCCCACTATGGGTGAAAGCAATTCTCAAAGGAAAGCTATGCAATCAGAGAAGCCAGCTGTGAACTATTTTCCTGTTTTTAAGTCAGAATTGAGTAAGCTTACCAATGAATAGATAGACGCTTGAATCGAGTGTTGGTCCATTAGCAATATAGTAAGGAAAATTGGCATTCACTTACTAATAATAAATAGAAAGTACATCTGACGGTAGATCCAAGACTTGAATTCTTGACTTGTGAAAAGAGATGCAAATTGGCGAGGAAAGATAAAATTATGACATGCTTTGCATAAACAATTTTGTCAACACTTGGGTTGAATAGGTGCTTTCTCTGCATCATAACGTTTAGCAACATTATATCAGCCAAATAAAATTATACATATTACCTTTCATTCTTTCCAAAACCAAAGCGAGCGCCAAAGTAGAATGCTACAGCAAGCAACCATGAATCACTATGCACCGCAACCAGTGATAACCAATCTTTTCCCTGCATGCCATCTCTGGCAAAATTAATACCTAATGCTGGCTCTGGAAGCTCAGGAGGAACCTCTTCCACAGGCAAATTGACTTCCCAAGTTTCATTTGGAAGTCCATAGAGACACAAGTTCTCCTTCTCTACAAAGACAAAGCAATAAACAAGTTGGTATCACATAAAAAGGCAGCCATCATATCTTGTCAAGAATAACACGATAACTTGTCCCCAAGACACACCTCTGAGATAATACAAGATGATCACAAAAATCAATGTCTGCTACTGAAATCCAGGAATTGGACAATTACACAGAAATAATTTATAATCTAACATGGAGCCATACCAACATGATTCAACAAACCCGGCTAGTAATCATGAGGCGCGTTCATTCTGTTTGATAGCAGAGAAATAAAAGGGGACAAACAGAACAACGGATCAAGAAATGACTTTCACGTATTAGAGAAGAAAAGATCGACAGATATCACCACTTCCCTGGATCAAAGGGAAGCAAGACTGAACTAGACAAAGCCTTTACCACCATACATGGGATCAATCAATATTTGCCAGTCAATTAGATGTAAAGGTCACAATTTACTAAGACTGAAGTAGCCAGCTATCAAAGAGGAGGTCATGTATAATGATGGAATTCTTTCATCAAAGTCTTTGAACATTAACTTGAAGAAGCATGTCAAACATTGGTTGTTAGAGTGCACAATTAACAAGGTTTTTATGTTATGAATACAATAAATTATGCAGAAACATTAATGAAGCACCGTTATTTAGCAAAGAATATCACCGTTAACATAAACCTCAACTGGAGATAATAAAGATTAAATCAAGTGTCCACATTTCTGGGATGAGCACACAACAAAAAGGAGAATCATACTTAGCCACCAAAAGCAACTAAAGATACATGCAATAGATGTTGACAAGGATAAGAGCTGGCTAGTAGAATTAAAAATAAATAAAATTAAATAAGCATGTATTTTGTAAGCTTTTGCAAATAATAATATACGGCCCTAACAAAAATAACAAACAAGGATGTATTCACATACTGAAGTCCCTCAACTAGACACAATGAAATGTAGGAAACAATACAGCCTCATTGAAGCCCGCATTGGAACTTACACAGCTTAAATCACCATCCTTGGTAATAATTCCCCAGAAAACAGAAAAATTCCTGCTTACAACTTCACACACCCAGACAAGAAGTTGTTTACATGTTTCTGACTGTTTGGCAAACAAACTCTCACCAAAAATTAACTCACTGGAAAAGAGTAAGAAGACAGAAACTCAAGATCAGAATAAGAGGAAGAACCAAAAAGATAATAAGAAGAAAGGCAAGCCTCAACCGCCAATTCCAGCCAAAAGCTCTCTAAAACTCCATTTGTTTATAAGGAAAGTTGCATGGGGAGCTGGGGAGGGGAGGGGAGGGGGAGGCTTCAAAAATTTGAGGAAAATCAAGTACCTAATCTTCAACATTTTTATGTCTTGCTATCCATCCACCTCAAATTCTTAACTAAACCAAACATTAAGTAGACTAGATACATGAAAACACCTTCCTTTTTACCAATTAGAGCCTAAAAGAAGAGAAATCGGGACTCACCAGGATCGCACTGCTGATAGAACTTCTCAACATCTGCACACTCAAATGGCCACAGAAAAAGGAAATTAAATACAGAAAGAAGAAAAGATCAGCGTTTCAAGTTTCAACAAAAACGCTTGAAGTCGAAATAGAAAAATACAATGAGAGCACAAGTTTTCAGGTTGCATTAGAGGAGAAGGAAGATGAAAACAGAAAAAGAAAAGTACCAGTAGTCAGAGCCTTGATCAAGCCGGCACGTCTTCCGTTGAAATCGTTAAATACTTCGTCCACCGTTCGCGGTATACTCTGCGGCATTCCTTCCATTTTTGCCTCTATTTGTCCTCCGAAGTCTCGAGCCTAATTTGTACAACTGTTTGGACGAGTATAGGTAGATAGTTCTAAGCAAAATAAATAGTACAGCAATTGACTGACGAAAAAACAAAAATTAAAACCGCAGGCCGCAATTGAAGTTAAATGAATTCAGTTTGGTTGTACAATTGCATTATATAAAGATGAAAATACGAGCAATGGATGAAATGGGGATTTTCAGAAACTCTCTTTCAAGTTTCTTCTTCCTCGCCCCCGTTTCTTCTGTTTCTCGGTCAAACATAGGACGAGTAATATTCATTTTAGATAGAGATCACCGAAAAGAAAACGGAAAAATATGGGAAGGGGAAAAAAAGTTTTTCATACGAATAAATGATATAGTGTTTTTGATAGCTCGCTCAAAGATTTTTTAACTAAAAAAATTTATAAATTAAGTTTGTTGGTCTGAACTTGACAACCTTTTTGAATATATATATATATATATATATATATATATATATATATATATATATATATATATATATATATATATTAGAATAGTTAATGAAATAATCTCAAACTTTTAGGATTTAACTTCCAACCTTCAACTTTTAGGTAGTATCGATAAATATATTTATAGAATTAATTTCATGCTTTGGATCAGATAATATTCAAATTAAGACATCATTTTTTACATATATAATTTTGTAAGAATTAAGATTTTACTTGGGATTGATTTAAAAGTTCATGATTGAATCATAGAATCGTAAAATTCTATAAAAATTACTATAAAAATATAAACATTGAATAGTTATATGCTATAAGATAACATGCATTTAAATTATAAGAACACAAAATAATACTCTTAAACTTTTATATTGTCACTTATTGAATTTTAGCAACTTTTGTTGAAGTTGTTTTACATATCAGAAAATTTATTAAGTCAACAACATTAAAAATACAATTCATTGTGTTTTGAAATATACAATATTATAATACTTAAGAAAAAACACACAAAGAATAAAGAAAATAAAAGATAATGATGGTAACAATGAGAGGAATTTTTTTTTAATTATTATTTAAGAGAATAAGACCCATAAAAATTATATTGGTTTATTAAAATTTTGATGAGTATACATCATAAACTAAAAATTATTTACATTATAAAGCTAGCATGATCATAACTATATAGAAAAAATATTAATTTTAAATTGAATAGAATTTAATGATTAATAATATTGTAAAATTTAATATAATTATTTTACTATTTAGGTAGAGATTATAGCATTTTGTTAGCATGTTATATCAACAACTAACTTCATTATTTTAGGGGTATATCGATCATACTTTCTTTGTATTAACTTATTTTTAAGACAAATAATAAAATAGTATATGGTCAAAAATTAGAGGATTAAGGAAGAAGTATAGTTGTAATAAGATAGGAAATAGATTTAGAGATAAATCAATAAAATGTATAGTTATTGTGTACAATTGTAATATTTTACCTACTATTGTAAGATTCTATAGTAGGATCGTAAGATTCTATAACTATTCAACTATTTTAAAATTTTACCTAAAATTATGAATCATTTTGTGATTTTTAGATGGTATGATTGTAGGATCGAATGGGTATTTTAGTAACTATGGATACATGGTACTAATAGCAAAAAGGCAATTGCTAAGTTTAGTAAAAATAAGCTAAATAACTAGCTTAAACTTTAAAAGTTAGGTGAAATCTTTAAAGTTATAAATTATTTATATTAACTTTTGTTTAATAGTTGTCTCAAAAATAAATGATTACTTATGAAACAAAGTTTATTTCTTAAAAAAAATAGTATTGCAAAACACAAACTAAAAATATGTTGGCATAGTTTATGAGGTTTTTATTTTATTTTATTTTTCATAATAAACTCTTTGTGAAACAAAGTGTTTTTTTTTTTCAAACAAGTATTAAATAGTCAATAAGCTAAACTTTAACTTATAAACTAGTTGATGGATATGTTAAACATACTAATATTCTTTTTTTTCTTTTTTATTAGGATGGGTGGTCAATTCATCTAATTTGTAACCACTATTGTTTCCAATTCAAAATAAGTGTCATTTTAAGTTTCTTTATACATATTAAGAAAGTATACAGATTGATAATTCTATTATTAGTACAAAACATATCTTATTAAATGATTTTTATAGTGAAAATAAATTAACAAGTAAGAGTGATTTAAGAAAAATACTCTAACCTTTGTATTAAAAATTATGCATTATGATTTTTTATTATCATATCACTATTATAGAAACTAAAATACATAATACCTTAAATACATATATATTAATAATATAACCATTTATAAGTTATCTAGTAAAATTAAAGATCAAACAATAAACATAGTGGACAAGGGCATAGAGGTTAGTAATAACGTTCTGTAGTCTATTGTCAACGTAAAAACACACTTATTGGGAATGGTATAAGAGATAACTCAAGAACAAAAGTGTAGTTTATATCTTAGTTAGTTTTTTTTAAAATAATAATAATATGGTATAGACGATGGTTTTTCCCTTGAAACCACTATTTATACTTGTCTCCAACTTTTCTCTCTCTCTCTCTCTCTCTCTCTCTCCCTCCCTCTCCATTTCTTCCCTTTAAACCTAATTTGATGTTTGTTCTCATTCACACCAACACTTGAGGTAGAGAGATTGAACCAATAGTGCAAATTGCTTCTTCCCCAAAAGCCTCCAACCATTGTTGTTGGTTATATCATTATTCTTATTCTTCTCCATTTCTTGACTCAATCATAGCTGCCTGCCATCTTTCGTCTTCTTGTCTCTTTCTTTCATCGTTATTTTCCCTTTAGTAGATGTACATTTTTATTCTCTCTCTCGCTCTCTCTTGCAAATTTTACCCCTGATATTGTCTCTATAATTTTACTACTTGAAATATAAATGTGCTTCCTTAATTTTTTTTATGCAATATATTTTATATATCATAAAAAGTTCTTTGATATCATTAGTGTGGTGGTAATGTGCATGCTGCAACACCCCCATATTTAGCATTTAAACATTTTATTTTAAAGACTTATTTGCAAATGATAAAATAGTAAAAATATAAGGTGTTACTACCACACTTAATATAAGTTCGGTTTCTTCTACCATTCTTATATCAAGTACTATACCTAAAACATTACTCTATTTAAATTAATAATGCAATTATAAGAAAAAAATAGAGATTACAATGTAGATTAACAATTACAAAATTCAAATGAAAAGGAATATTGATGAACACAAGAGTCTAAGAAATATTTGAATCAAAAGATATTAAATAGGACACCAGATAATTCTAAATTTCAACCCAAATTACTAGCTTTTAAGCTAAACTCCCATGCTAACCTACAAAATCACAACTACTCAATGAAGAGGCAAGGGATCAACAAAAAAAACCCATTTATAACACCCCTATTTTTTATTATTGAAAAATTTCGTTTAAAATAATGTGAAAGCGGAAAATACTATACACACATAGGAAAAACGGGGTATTACCACCTTATCTAACACAAGGTAGACATCTGTGGCTTATCCCATATTAGATACAAGGCTAAACCAAATCATCCAATTTAACATAGAGTGTGCAAACTTAAATTACATAAATATTTAAAAGATCGTTTATATCAAGGACCTCGACATTCCCCAACCAAGTTAAATACATAAAGATTAGTAAGTTAAGACTACAAGGACATATTAAAATGAAATTAGGGTGTGACTCCAAAACTATGGTCAGTCACAAACTACACAAAATCCTATGGATGTCCACGCTTTCAAGTCTTGAACTCAAGCTGAGGTATGCCCACTATTGGCCATCCTATAAAACCTGCACATGTCACTCTACTCGTGGGAATGTGTAGGTGACCAGGTAAATGGGCACATTAGTACATTACATACTGAGTAAGCTAAGTTGTCTCTTCAATAGAAATCATAAGTATGCAAGATTCTATCATAACATGGATATCATATTTAATATGCTTCATACTAATACCTATACGTAGAGGTAGTAATGCATCAGGATATACAATCATGCACAACTTAGGCAACTCAAAATGTATCATGACTATCTTCATAGTATAATAATATAGATAATCACACATGTACTAGGTAGATTAATTCAGACAACCATTTGGGTTTATTTTTCTAACTTGCTCAATCGATTAGATTATCCTGTTTCCTTATCCATATATTGATATAGGTCAACATCCATTCAATCCTTCCAATTATTAACTAGTTAGTCATTTAAGCTATTATCCAAGTGTTCATTTCGGCTTTTACCCTTTTTATCATCCAAGCCATTGTTCCCATCATTATCCAATTATTTATCATCCAAATTTTTATCTTCGAGCGATAGACTATGCACCACTTCATGGTTTCACATACCATGGAATCTTATCCAAACTAGAGAACATAAAGTCCAGGCCAAACCCAATCACCAAAATAGACAAGTCTAGGCCTAAGCCAATCACCAAAATGGACATAACTTTATGTCAAAGCCAACCAATATGAACAAAGTTTGGGTCGAAGTCAACCACCTAGGTAATCAAATCCTTTATTATCAATACCCCCTAGTACATCATTAGTGTCTAGAGTAGCTATAGCAGTGAGATCTTTAGGATACCGTCTGAAGGCAAAGCCCGAAGGCACCAATAAATACCTATAGGTAGACTAACTCCCGATAGCTAATCAAGGATTGGGTAACCCTAACCCATACACAACTTGATTGTCTTTCTTTTATGTGATTAGTATATTATTCATGAGGTTAAGTGATCACACAAGGCCCATATAAAGAGCAAGCAAGGCATTCACTTATTTCTTCTAAATTAATCCTTTTATCTCCCAACCATGTGTGGGGTGTCCATTTATGCTTTTCCAATATTATTCATGCCCATTATACCATTTCATTCAAGAACATGTTGTGTTTCATCACTCTTTTCCTCAAACCATCACATTTCATATGTGATACACCCATTTAGCCTTTACATACACATTGAGTATGTCATAAACCATGGTCCATTTAATCCATCCATTAGGTCACTAATCCATGATAAAATCTGTATTTTACTACTAAAAATGTTCATTTTATGGAAGCGTAAATTATAAATTTAATGGGTGTTACCGCTACACTTAGTATAAGTGTGGCATTCTCTACCATTCTTATACTACGTGCTAAGGCTAAAACATTATTTTACTTAAATAACATGATTACAAAAGTTAGAATATAGAGAATAATAGATAAGTATGGTGCTAGTTAAAACCAACATCAGCAGTATATCAAAATTCAAGAAAGAAATTACAATAGGACATGAAAGTCCAAATACAATCAAAGACCATATAGCAAAGGAGACACCGAATACCTACGCTCTCAAAACCGATATACGACTTTCAACTGGACTCCGAAACTGACCTGCAAAGTCCACTACCCATTTAATAGGTAGGGGCCCACGAAAAATGAACCCTTCAGTACCAAGCAACCATTTATACCAAACTAATATGATAAAACAACATGGAACACATGTAAGGCATACAATTAACATTATATAAGATATATATATACACATACGAGGATTGATATACAGTAATCATTTAGATAGTCAAATTCTATTAAGGTCACATACTACTCATATTCATTCATCTGAAACAACTGAACTTACCAAATGAATAACCTAGAGATACTATCTGAAGTATGATTAGAAGAAAACCCTAATATAATAATCATAAGGCATCATGACAATACATGGTATGAACATTAAGGTAAGCAAAAGTCACTAAACTACAAATTGCTCATGTGTGCTCATTTAGAATATAATAACACTTATTAACTAAGCATTCTAATATGCTCTCTAAAGAAATAATTAAAACCCAACTATACACCACAATTATAATCTTTACATCATAGTTTATGTCTCATCATCAATCCCAAACAATTACATACATCATAGGTATGTTCATAGGTATAAGATACTCATATCCTTAACATTACATATGTACTTTTATGTCTCCGGGTTATTACTATATGGGCGAGTAAATAAAAATAGAAATGTTATGATTTAATTGGAATGATTATTATTGGATATTGGATTGGTTTGGTAGTATCCAACCTAGAGGCATAACATCACTCTGGTCATACCGATACACAAGGCACACAATACCCTCCTCACCTCAAACGCCTAATATTTAAGTATCGATACCCCATATAGGGCCCGTAAGTCACCTATAGAGTAGACTAGGGCCTTATTGGGGCACAACCAACACACTAGAAAACCAAACAAATTGAAGACTCCTACCTCGTCTCTAGGGTAGATACCCTTAGAGAGAAACCATTCCCAAACTTGAGGTCTTCTACTTTACGTATTAGTATTTTTATAAGGTGATCACAGAGAACACATATTGCGCATTTATTCTCATTTCCATACTTATTTATTTTTTTCTTTAATTTTAATTATACAAGTCAACCCTAAGGTTAACAGTCCAAAACAAGGTCAAAGTCAACACTAAGGTCAACCTATTGAAAGTCTAAGGCCATCCTATGTCTAATTATTCACATTTGGGCACACTAGGCCGAAAATGACCAAAGTGCCCCTAAGGCCAATAATTATTAGATTATCATCCATTTAAATACTAAATCTATTTTATTTATTAATTTATCGTAAAAAGGCTAAAATGAAATAATCTAATTATTTATTATGAAATTTAAACTATCAGCTATATTAAAAGACCATTTTGCTCTTACACAGGTTTCTACATGCAAAACCCTATCATACACTTTTAAAACGTACACAACACATGATCGCATAATCAACAACATATAATGTATATTAGACATAATTTTTAGGATAAATATTATAATACACAAAAATGACTAAATTGCCCCTAGGGCATCCATCCATAATAATTATTCCACAATTATATCTAAGCATGCTTAATCTATTATTTTATACATAATTATCATACAGAATATTTTTCCATCATTAGAATCATTTTAATCATACTTTTGGACCCGAAATATTTTACATTAGATAACATGCTCATTTTATCTTTTTTCATGATAATAATAATTAACACATAATTATATCGAAATAAATCATGCTTAACATATTTCATACACCAAAAATTCTAATGTACTATCATGCAATAGTTATCATTTTAGTAGGGTATAATGGTTACTTGAATTCCAGCAAAAACGTTAAATTAGCAGTGTCCACTAAAAATTATTAAGTTCAGCTAATCAACTTTCGTACCTAAAAATAATACCACAATTACCGAATTAATATTTATCAGATAAAATAATTATTATAATATAAAAATGTTTATTTTTCTAAAATTATCAAAATACTCTTACATTTAATATAGGTACTAAATTTCTTAAAAACAACACACAACTCACGCTACACAGCAGTGTGAGCCATGCATGCATAAAAGGATTGGGTTGCAGGGTGAGGCAGGGGGAAGGAGAGGGCGGAAATGGTGGTGGTTGGTGGAGGTAGTGGTGATGGTTGGGTTGGGTGTTGCACTAAAGGTTAGTGGTGACGGGGTGGAGGCTATTGGGCGCTGTGACTGTTGGGTGATGGGGCTATGATGAGCTATAAGGTTGGGTGCTGGTCAGTTGTAAGAAAAATGGAGGAGGAGAGTGGTGGAGTGAGTTTGGTGGCTGAGAAGTGGTGTTGCAAGAGAAGGAGAAAGAAGAGGGGGAAGGGTGGAGATGGTTGGCTGTTGTGATGGGTTGCTCGGTGGTGGACAGTTGGATTGGTCGGGGCTGGAGAATCAAACAAAAATAGAGAGAGAGGGAAGGGACAGTGGAGGGCTGGAGCTGAAGAGGAAGGGGAGCAGGTTAGGTTGCATTTGGTTGAGCAAAATGGTACACGGGAGAAGGGGTTGTTGCAGGCTCGGTGGAGATGGGGGTCGGCTGCTGGGAGGGTGCGTTGGAGGGTGGTTTGGTGAGGGAGTGGCGGTGCTGTATGATGGTGCGATGGGCTGGATGCTACAATTGCTGGTGGTCATAGGAGAAGGAGAAAGAAGAGGAGGGAGGGGATGTGGTGGTGTGGGCTGGTTGTTGGGGGCTGAGAAGGTTGAACTAAATAGAGAAGGGGGAAGGGTTGGGAAAATCAAACAAAACAGAGGAAGGGAAGGGCTGCATGCATGCGTGAGGTTGGGTAAAACAGAGAGGGGGAAGGTGTTGGGTGGTGGAGAGTTGTTTGGGTTAAGAGTGTATGTCGTGTATATGTATATGCAGGGGCTTGTTTGGTTGGAGGCTCAAGGAATGCTGGAAGGAATAGGGGTCTATTTAGAGTGTGGCATGCGTGTATGTATGCAGCGTGTAGCGTGTATATGTATATATGGCCGAGGGTGGGTTGAGTGAAGTAAGAAAATGAGGGAAACATGGAGAGTGTTTAGGGAGAAGGGACTATAAATGACAGAGGGTTGATATATATATATATATATTTTTTAAATTTAGTTCTGGTAAATTAGGGTACCGGATCGAAAGATAATTTGGATAAAACAATCAAGATTGGGATTGGTTTAATATAACAAAATAATATAAAATAATCGAGAATAAAATTTTGAGATTTATTTCGGGTTACGGTATGAGATTATTAATAAAATAATTAGGCTAAGATTTATGGGTATAAATTAGGATTAAAATAAATAGGTGATTTCTATCAACTTTTTAACCTGATTATTTTTATATCTAAATTATCATAATAAGACAAATAATAATAACACTTTTAATATTAAACCTCCTAAAATAATAATTATAACTAATCATACGATGATTAATTTATAATTAAAATTTCCTTAAATGGGATATTACAATATGACAATCCCATGTATAGCCTTAAAGCATAACTGAATCAAACAGAACCAATCACACAAACCAGTAGAACCAGTCCATTGATTGCACCAACTAGTCGATCGATTTAGGCCAACAAGTCAATTGATTTGGCTTGACTAAACCCTACTTTTTCTCAAACCGGTATATTAGTTTGGGTAAAACATAGGGATGATAATTTTCCCGTTCGGATTCAGGGAGAGAATTCGGGGATTGGGTTTGGGTTTGGGGATTCTTAATGAGGATTTTTTTGGGGACGGGTGGGGACGGGTTTGGGGTTCCCATCCCCGAACTTGCCCCAAAATTTATATATATATAATTTTTTTTATAGAATATAAATTAAAAATATAATATAAAAAAATATTTTGAGGATCGGGCATGGGATTGGGGATCGATTATAAAGTCGGGTTTCGGGGATTGGGTCAGGTTTTAAGAATGGAAAATAAATCGGGGATAGAAAATAGATCGGGGATCGAGTCGGGTATGGGGATTTGATCCCCGCGGGGATCGGGTTGGGGAATCCCCGATAAAAAAATAATGGGGATCGGGGATTATTTTCCTTATCGGGTTCGGGGATGGGGATGGGGTTCCTGTCCCCGAACCGCCCCATTGCCATCCCTAGTAAAACAGTTGATTGTTCATAGACCATTTAATCGGTTCTGCCCAATTGATTGATGGGTTTAAGTATAGAGTAAGATCAATGTTTCTAAAAGCTTACCAGTCAATGGGTTGGGTCAACCAGTCTACTATTCTAGGAGCAAGTCGATTGATTTGACCTAACTAGTCGATCATTTTTCCTTGCAATAGCACCAAACAATCATTTTCATACAAATCATGATTATAAATCTTCATTACACCACATTGTAATATGTCCTAACATCACATAACACATTTTTTAGCATACTTTAATTGCATATCTTAACATTAATCATCACAACCCTTCTTTTCTCAAGATTCATGCTTTCATTCAAAATGTCCCATCTAACCATCTAAATTAGTTCTGTAAGCTATATATATTCATGCTAACATATAATATCAACTTAAAGAGTTTTATATCATGCAAGATTACTCATAAACCATTTTAGAAGTAAGAATAACTTACTTGATGTAGAGAAATATTTCCTTAAATAAGAAATCTCAACCTATAAAAACTTCAACATTTAAAACCTTAAAAACAACAAGTTTTAACTCAAAAGTTTTTGCATAAATTTTATAATTTCAAACTTGAAATAAAAATGAAATAATGAACATACCACACTCAAAGGAAAATAGAGGGTACTCAATTGAACCACTCAACCTTTTTCCCAAATCTAAATCTTCCTTGCTTAATAATTAAAACAAAAGGGAGCTAGAAAAAATATTAGAAGAGTAAAAGGAATTCAACTATAAGATTTGAAGTGCAAAGGGGGAAGGTGAATACTATAAAGTTAGGTATTTTTGGTGGCTGAAAACAAGATGAACAAAAGGGGTAATTAGGGCTATTTATAGCCAACTAATTAATATGAATTGTAGTGTGGTCGGGAATAAATTTAAAACCCTAATTCTTACCATTTAAATTTGAGTTAAATGGATGGATTTTGTCTAAGATATGCTGACCTATCCTCTAGAGCTCAAATGGTGATTATCGGGAAGTGTAGGTGAATTGGTCTAGCAATAAATTTCATAAGAGGGGTAATGGAATGTCAGTATGGAAGGAATCTTCCAACTGAGTAGAATCAAATCTGAGATTAAAGCAATGATCTCAAAATGGTGCAAAGGAGAGAAGTGGAAGAAGACAAGGCTTAGGTTATCTCCCCCCTGAATTGTCCTAATTGACCCTCTAGATCGATATGATGTAGTATTTTTGGGCCAAATACATCATGAAAAATGTTAAGAATCTCTTAGGAACAATTTGGCATGGGTTAACTAGGTTCCATTTCAGTATAATAAATTTTCCCAAAAAATTGAGCTTCATAAATATGCCTAGCTCAGCAAACTAACAGATTGGTTTGGCTTATCAATTGACAGTTCTACAAACTAGTCAATCGGTTCCCTAACCAATTGATTGATTTAGTCGAGTAAAACCATTTTGCTAAAATAATGAAGCATTCGATTAGTTTGTCTAAAAAACTCATTAAATTAAAATTTCCAACCTCATTTTAAATCAAACTTTACCTCAAACCAAATCATAATACCAAATCAAAATCATACACCAAAATTTACATAATCTCTCATTCAACACTTTACAAAAAGATGGGGTATCACACCATTAGTACAACAGTACTAAGCATCCCATTATATAAAACTAAACATGAAACAATCACTTAAAGCAGTATCACATGTGGATGTGGTATGAAATATAAAAATATATATGTGCTAACTAAAATATGATAACCATGCCCGATAGCAAAGGTCAACAAGGACACAAGCTCCTCATATCAATTCATTTAAATCATAAATAAAAACTTTTCAACCAAAATCTAAGAGATTCTTTCTAAAGTAATGCATAAAACCATTCTTCACCCAATTCCCATAGCATTCACATTTTATCTCATAAACTCAACATCCTTATCAATGAATTCCAAAACATAACAAGTAGGACATGAAGGAAACTATTGAGCATAAGTAGGCATGAAGGAAACTATTGAACCAAAAATAGGACACAAAGGTAGCTACCGACCATAGGTAGGCATGAAGGCAACTACCAAACCATAGGCAAGGCATGAAGATAGCTACATAACCAATCAATATCATCTCAAATAAATAATAATCACTTTCATTTTTATTTAATGAAGGAGATATCATATAAAGTTAAAAATATTAAGGTACATTGGTCATGCTGGTGCACAAAGGTAACTTAATATCCTACCGACTATCAACCCAAGGATACTAATGTATTATGGTCACACTAGCACACAAAGAAAGCACAATATCCTACTGATAAGGATGCTGAATCCATAAGTGTTACACCCCATTTTTTACTACAATATTTTTATTTTAAAACATTGTTGAAGCGGAAGTTACTAAACACACCTAGAAAAAATAGGGTGTTATTGCTACACCTAATACATAATAGACGACCATTGCTCGTCCTATGTTAGATACAAGGCCAAGGAAGCTGATCAAACCATTTACAATAAATAAAGTGCAAAATCTTAAAATTAAAGAAGTACTGGATTTCATTATTTACAAACAGGCCACATCGGATCCTAAAACATTCAAAATACATTAGAACGTGACAAGCTAAAAATACTAAAATACAAATGAGATAAATAAACAATAGGGAAAATCTTAGTACCCTATTCCATTAAGGACAAACAAAGGTCTCAAGATGTCCATGCTCTCATGCCTCTGTTCCAACACAAATAGGCCAACTACTGACCAACCTCGAAAGCCTACACAGGGTCTTCTTGTGGGATTGAGCAGGTAACCAAAAAAATGGGCATATCAATACTCTATATAGTGAGTAAGCCAAGTTACCCCTTTAATGGGTGTCGCAAGTAAGGAAGGCCAAGATATAACAAAGATCACACTAAAACACAACATCATGCTTACATGATATAATTTGATTCTCATGCTCTATTAGGATCATATGATGCATTAGGATTTTATTCCATGCAAAGACTTAGACAATTCGTAATGCATCATGCTCAACATCGTATAAATTCTATGATTAGCAACATATAATTTGTAACAAGTTATTCCATAACTCACTAAGCTCTTCCATCATCCGTTTTCCCCAAGTTTATGTAATCCATTAAGTTATTTATTCATAAATTGTTTTTCTTTTTCTTTTTCAAGAAATGAACTAGATGACCCCCCCATGGTCTCACAGACCATGAAAGTTTATCCAAACCAAAGGACATAAAGTTCGCTCAAAGACAAGTAACATAAAGTATGTCTGAAGCCAAGTAACTCACCTAGGTGACTAGACCCTTTTATATTGATACCCCTAGTACATCATTAGTGTCTAGATTAGGTAAGGAATAATGATCTACTAGGATCCCTCCTAAAGTTAAATCCCAAAGGCACCAAAACTGCCTGATGGTAACCTAACCCACGATAACCTATCTAGGATTAGGTAATTTATATCCATGCATAGCTCGATCATTTTTCATTTTAAGTGATTAATGTGTTATTCTCCATGTTATGTTATCACATAAGGTCCACATAGCAACCAAGGTAATACATCCACAAAACCATTTCATCTTTAACCATTGTTACCATATAAAACAAGTGATGGATGTTGACCTCATAGGTCAATCAACCTTTACTTTGATGATAACAAACTCAATTATGAATTTGACTTATCTTGTTAAGTGTGCATGCGTATTATAGCAAAAAGTGAAGTATTCAACCCTTAACTGAGTAAAATAGTTTTAAGGAGATCAAGTTTACAAATCATATCTCAAGCACAAGATAAAGATCAACAAGGAGGTAAAATAAGACTCTAGCTTCAAGTATTTCAATTTCATATATATAATATGTAATATCCCAAAACACTAATTTAGAAAATTATAATAAAATAGGGATTTATTAGTGCAATTAATTAAATATATTATTTTAATAAAATAATGGAGTACTTAAGATAGAAAAAGGAGGAAAACAATAAAGAATTTAATTAGGGAAGATTAGGGTATTTTGCTAATTAAAATAGAATTTATGAAAAGTTACCCAAAATATTCTAAATTAATGTAAAAAGGAATTTAATTATTATTTTACTAATTTTTATTATTTTTAAATATTGAAAAATATCAAAATATCCTAAAAACTCCAACCAACCTATTTTCCTTTTTCCTCCTTTTTCCTTTTTTCCTTTTTCTTCCTTCTTTTCCTCCTTTCTCCCTTTTCTTTTTCTCCTCTTCCTCCCTAGATTGGGCCACACCTGTCGGCCCAACTCCCCCTCCCTCTCTTCTCTCCCCCATACGGTCCAACTTGCTTTTTTTTCCCATTCTCCCTCTCCCGCTCAGTCTCCCTCTTTTTCTTTCTTTTCTTTTCCCCAAACTTGTTGGCCAACCCCTTCTTCTTCTTCTTCTTCTTCTTCTTCTTCTTCTTCTTCTTCTTCTTCTTCTTCTTCTTCTTCTTCTTCTTCTTCTTCTTCTTCTTCTTCTTCTTCTTCTTCCTCCTCCTCCTCCCTTCTCCCTCTCTCACGTTGCAAGTTGGGCCTACAATTCTACCACTGGCCGACCTACCCTACCACCCCTACCTCCTTGAATAGCTTCCCCTCTCTCTGCTCCGTCCCTTTCCTTTCCAATTTGAGCCAAAACCCTTGCACCTGCCTCCTGCCTGTGCTCTCTTCCCTTCCTTTTTCCCCCACTTGCCGCCTACACCCTACAACTTTGCAGACTTGTACCGGCCCGTCACCCACTCCTTTTTCCTCTTCCCCCTTTGTCTTCTTATCCCTTCCTAGGCCTATAAATATCTCCTACCGATCCCAATTTCCCTCCTTTACTCTATCTAGAAACTTCAGCACATTATTTTTGCCACCACTTCAGCTGTTACTACACAACACCGCCGCCTGAAACACCACCCAATCCCTTCCCTGCATTACCCTCCACCAAATTGTACCACTCACCACCCCTGAATCCCCATACACAAGCCACCCCAACCATGCAAAGTTAGCTTCTCAACCTACCATTTGTACCCGATCACCGCCCCTTTCGCCACTATACACCGCCTCCTCCACCGTAATCACCACCTCCCCTGCCACCCAATCAACCTAATAGAACCTCCTCTACCTTCCCCTACCTTTCTTTCTTTTTTATCCCTCTCTTTCCTCCTCCCTCCTTCTCCACCACCCTCAACTACCACAACCACCACCACCTGCGCCGCCACCTTTGTTGCGCTGCCACCACTACTCCAACCCTCTCAGCCTAGAGAGTCCACCACCATTGTAACCACTATCTCTCCCCCTCTCTTTCGTCCCTAAAATAATCACCTTCTCCAAACCACCACATCCATCACCACCGCTACTGTCGTTGCCATTGTGCATCGCCGTGCGCCATCACCTAGCTGCCATCCTCACTCAGTTGTGCCCTAACCCTTAAGTATAATTTATTTAGTGTAATTATTATTCTAACCTTATTATTATTATTATTATTATTATTATTATTATTATTATCATCATCATTCATTAATCATCATCATCATCATCATCATCATCATCATCATCATCATCATCATCATTAAAGTTATTGTCATTATTATTTCTAATATTGTTAATAATATCTGTAACATCCCAAAATTCACTACTTTTTTTTAAAGTGGAAGAAATTACAATACAAATATTTAAATTAAAACCCTTGAATTCTACCCTTCGATCCTCACCGTGGTCGGAATCAAAACGCTTAAAAATGAAAATCCATTTGGATTAAAAAAATGATTGGAAATCAAGGCAAAATTTTGTAATTCAAATTCATTTTGAAAATGATACTACTTGTAGTATCAGCTTAAAAATATTAAAAACGGAAGGACGGTCGAAACATATTTCAAAATCCATTAAAAATTTTGTAAACCAAATTTATTTTCGAAAATGAGCATGGTAAAAAGGACCAACCACTTTGATACAAATTTGTGGTATCAGCTTAAAAATTTCAAAAATGAAAGAGCGTGTCGAAAATAGCTTCGATACCAACTTGTGGTATCAACTTAAAAAGTTTAAAATTGAAAGAGCGTGATCGAAAGGATCAACTACTTTGATACTAAATTGTAACACCCCAAAATTCACCCCAAAATGATACTAAATTCAACCCATACAAAACCATAACTTAGATTATCCCATACAACCTCATAAAATATGCTATGCAAAACCCAAAGTCCATCTATATGAAGCCAAGGATTCTCCCATGCATGACCATAGATCTTTCCATGCACAACAATAGATTAGAATCTCCCATTTTATACCATAAATTAGATTATCCCATACAAAATCGTAAATTAGATTCTCCCATATAACACCATAAATTAGATTCTCCCATACAAAACCATAAATTATATTCTCCCATACAACATCATAAATTAGATTCTTCCACATAACACTATAAATTAGACTCTCCCATACAAACCATAAATTATATTCTCACACGAAACCCTAAATTTCCCATTTTATTCTTCCACTCATGAATAATTAAAATACTTAGGTCAACTCACATCCCTTGGTCAACTTCTTCCTTATCCTCCTTTTTCATCCTTTCTCCCACACAAACCACATCAACACCCTCACATGCATGTCTTATAGGGTCACAACACATATCATCATACATACAATATTTCATCACATAACACATGCCATACAAAAACATACTTTAACTCCACATTATACCACATACGAAATAATTACAATAATAAACATAGGATGCATATCATACAAAGCATATAATGCACATCAACACACAATAGGCCTTTGTAACCCTTACCTAAAACGACACCGGTCTTGGAGCACGCTCCTACACCTCCTTAGGGCTTTGACAAAATAATAACATATTAATAAAAATAACATTAACAAATATCTAACTTTGCTAAAGATATAGAAATAATAGAAATATTATAAAAGTTGATAATATAGGGTTGAAGACTTTACTTTAATAATAATAATGGTACTAAAATAGTAATAGCAAAGATACTAAAAATAATATAAGTAATAATATAAATAAGAATAATAATGATAGTAACAACAACAATAATAAAAAGGATATTATTCAAAAACAAAGTGAAATAAGGGCTTTGGCCCCCTTTACCAAAATAATAGTAATAATAATATTAGTAAAATAAATAACCAAATTTAGTAATAATAATAATGATGATAATAATAATAATAATAATAATAATAATAATAATAATAATAATAGTAAAGTACTTTTAATAGTAATAATGGAATAATAATAATAACAATTTTGAAATAGTAATAATATTAATAATAATTATAATAATAATAACATATCAATATTAATAATAGTAATAATGGAAATAATAAGAGTAATAATGATGAAATCAAAATAAAAATTACAATAGGGCTTCAGCCCTCAACATAAATAATAATAAAAAACATTAATAATAATAATAACAATAATACATATTAAAAATAGAAATAATAATAATAATAATAATAATAATAATAATAATAATAATAATAATAATGATATTAATAATATTTATATTCAAATAAATGAAATAAAATAAAATAAGGCTTGTAAAAATAGGAAAAAGGGTTGAGAGGGTTTAGGGTTCAACCTTAGGCTGGTGGGGATGGGTGGCACCGGTGGTGGTGCACGGTGGCGGCAGCGGTGGTCAGGAAAAGAGAAGAAAAGGGTAAAAGTTGAGGGCTGGGAAGAAAATAAGGAGAATGAAGATGGGAGTTGGGGTGTTTAGAGTTGCCCAGAAGGAGAGGGACAAAATAAGGGTGGCGGCGCAGCTAAAGGTGTCGGCGCACAGCGGTGGTAGTGGTGGCCGAATGGAGGAGAAGAAGAGAAAGAGAGGAGGAGAGGGAGAAAGAGGAAAATAGAGGTAGGGGAAGGTAGAGGGTGGTCTGTAGAATAATTTGGGAGGTGAAAGGAGTAGCGGAAGCGGTGTAAGACGTGGCTAAGGGCGGCGCAAAGGGTAGCGGAGGTGAAGAATGGGTTGATTGAGGAGCAAACTTCACACAGCTAGGGTGGCTTGCGCAGGAAGAATCGAGGGATATAGGACATTTGGTTAGCTAGACAGTGGTGCAAGGAAGATTTTGGTAGGCGGAGTGGGTGGCGGTGTTGGCCGACAGCGGCAGGGCTGGCATCTAAAGAGGTGGCGGTGAAAAAGGAAGGATTCCCAGGTTCAAAAAAAAAACTTGACTACAGGGTTGGTAAGGGGTATTTATAGGGACGGGGTTGACAGATCAGTAGGGAAAAATAAGACGGAAAAGGCCGATCAAAGGGTCAAGATCGGCGACAGATTTCTCGGATAGGCGGCAGCGATGTTGCAGGTCATCGAGGTGTTAGGTGCGAAGGAGGAAGAAGATGGGGGCGGGGGGCTGGACCGAGCGGTCCAGAAGAAAAAGAAAGAAAGGAAAAAGGGGGGAAGAACTGGACGAGCATGATGAGGTGGGGAAAATTAAATGAAACGTAGAGTTTTAGTGGAAAAGGGAATGAAGAGCGGCGTTTCGGGGCAGGCCGCACTGAAGGAGAACGAACGAAGGATTTTGGGCTGCTGGAAGAAAAGGAAGAGAAAGAGGCTTGGGCCGGTGGCTGACATGCCCAATTCGGGGGGGGGGGGAAGAGAAAGAAAAAGAAAAGAAGAAGAAAGGCAAAAGGAAGAAAGAAAAGGATAAAAGGAAAAATAATGGGTTAGGTTAATTAAATTAATTGGGATATTTAAAAATAATAATATTTAAATAAAATAATATTTAAATCCCTTTTAAGGCTAAATTAGGATTTTTAAAAGATTTTCCATAAATTCTATTTTAATTAGCAAAACACTCTAATTTGTTTTCCAATTAAATTATTTATAAAATTAATATTAATCTGGAACTATTTTATCCTTCTTATTTTAAATAAAATAATTTATTTAATTTATTTCCAAAATAAAATCCTTAATTTGCTAAAATACCTAAATTTTTCCTAATTAAAATACTTATAAATTCCTTCTTAATTTGCCCTAATTAATTTCCTTTTATTTTAATAAAAATAATTTGTTTAATTAATTTTTCGAATAACACCTTATTTAACTATAATTTTAAAAATTAGAATTTTCGAGGCATTTCAATATCTTGTCATTGACTAATATAACTACCTAAACCTATTTTGGCTAGTAATAGCATGATTTACCATTTTATGGACTATCCTTGTTTTTACTAATAAAGCTACTACTACTACTATTATTATTATTATTATTATTATTATTATTATTATTATTATTATTATTATTATTATTATCCTTAATACTAGGTTATAATAGAGGTGAGTAGGAAATAATAAAAATATTAATAAGAGGGAAGTTAACCCTAGTATTTCCCCTCTTATAAGTAAGTCAAGTTCGACCCCTAAGGAGGTGTAGGAGCGTGCTTCAAGTCTAGTGTTGTTTTAGGTAAAGATGTAGTTAAGGCCTAATATGTATATTATGTGCTTTATTTGTTATGTGTGATGATATATTTGTATACCTTATGTGATTATGACTATTTACTTATAGCATAGCGCGAAGCTAAGGTAAATGTATGTGTTCTCTTTATGGCATGTGTAATATGATAATGTGTCTTGTGCTTTGTGGTGCTTATGTGATATGGCCCTTTAGGACATGCATGCTAGGAGGCTTTAAAAGATATAGTGTAGGGATGAAAAGATGAAAGGGGTAAATTAAGTGAGTTGACTAGAGGGAAGTAAGAATGACCTTAGTGTCTCATGACTTATGGGTGGACAAATAAAAGGATAATGCGAATAAAATAAGAGAGTGAAATGAATCTTACATGGAGAATCTAGGGTTTGCATGAGATGGATGGTCTTTGCATAGGGGTGATCTGTACATGGGAAAAGTTGACTTGAGGGTTAAGTAAGGTGAGGGAAGAGTTATTGGGGGTGATTGGATTCCATAGGTGGAAAATAGTACGTAGGTTAGTATAAGGGTGTATGGGAAACTTAGCTAGGGTTTGGGAGGAAAACTCTAAGTGGATGAAATTATGTAGAGAAGAAATAATGGAGAGGATTGGAGTATGGGGTGAGAGTAGAAGGAATGTCACATAGAGGGTGAATGTGTGTCATATGGAAGAGGAAATGATAAGCAATAGTGATAGAAGGACATCATGTGAAAAAAGAGAGGTGATAGGGTTTAGGATGGCCAACTAGAGTTTCATGACCACATGTGCAAAATGGGAAGTAAAGTGGGATTCTTGGGGATGAATTGAGTGAGGTGATAAGTTAGGGGTAAAGAAAACATGGGATGTGTAAGATAGAAGAAAGTTGGGCCATATAGGCCAAATTAGGGTTTTCTAGGGAAAACCCTAGAGGGCGATAGTGGGTTGACCCAAAGATGGGGGAAAATGGGTCTCGACCCATGCACATAGGATTTAGGTATTCATGGTAAGTGAGGAAAAGGGGAAAATGACATTTGGATGTACTAGGAGGTGTAGAATTCCCAAGATATGGGATGACCCTTTTAAGGAATCTAGGAGTAGATGGTTGTGTAAGCGAGTAGTCCAAAGGATATGCATGTCTAGGGTGAAAGTATCAATTGAATAAGACACAGATAAGACATTAACCATTTAAAGTGGAAGATTATTGAGTTGGGCTCAGAACAATCCACCGGTATAATAGTGGCTAGGTGTAGGGTGCCTTGGAGACTGATCTACAGGCGAATAATAGTGGTCAGAAGCGTTTTTCCTTGTATGTTTTTGATCTATCGGCTATAATAGTAGGGGATCCCGAGCTTAATAATGAAATGTCCCAAAAATATTTATTTTAAGAAATAGAATTAAATAAGGATTTATTAGGGAATTAATTTAATTAATTATTTATTTAAAATGGGAAGGATTTATTTAGGGCAAATTAATAAGGAATTTATAAATATTTTTATAAGGGAAAATCTGGTATTTTTGTTAATTAAAAATGAATTTAGGAAAAATCTTTAAAAAATCCTAAATTAGCCAAAAAGGAAATTTAATATTATTTTATTTAAATATTTTTATTTTAAATACCCAAAATATTCTAATTAATTTATTTGACCCCAGCCTACTTAAATTTTCCTTTTCCTTTTTCTTTTCTTTCTTTTTTCTTATTCTCGCCGATTGGGTCTATTGCAGCCCAATCTTCCCTTTTTTCTTCCTCTCTTCTGCGGCCCATCGCCATTCTTTTCTTTCTTTTGTTTAGCAGCTGAAACGCTGTGTTTTGTGTCTTTTTTTCCTTGGAATGTTGCGTGCCATTTAAAACCTTATAACCATTGCTGATCGGCCCAGTTCTTCTTCTTTTCCTTTTCTTTCTTTTTCCCCTAGCCACCCTATTCACCTCCTTCTTCCTCCTTCCTCCTCTGCCGTCGACCTACACCTTCGAAGCTCTAAAATGGCACTACCGGCCACGCTTGACTTGGCCGGCCTTTTTTCCTCTCTTTCTCTTCCCCTTGACTCACAGTTTAGCATGATCTAAACCTGTTTTCCTTTTCTCCCACTCGAAGTCTTCCTTTTACTTCGTGAAAGGTCGAACACAACCTAAAATTGTGCTGGTCGATTAACGCTGCCGGCTACCACGGACACCTCAGCCTCCACTCTCATTCTCCACCCTTTCTTCTCAAACCTCAACTTTTCCCTTTTCCAACCACTTTTCCGGCCACTGCCGCCGCCGCCGTGCACCATTGCCGGTGCAAACTTAAGATGTCTAATTTACAGAAGAAAAAAGATAACACTTAATTTTGAGCTTTGTTGATCAAATTATGGTCTTTTTGTAAAGGTACACATTACTAAAAACTATTCGACAGATCAATTGGTTTTAAACCTATCGAATAGTTTATAAAGTATTAGACTAGCTTTAAAATCAATCAATGTGAGCATTTCTGAGTTTTTTTGCCCGTTGTAATTTGACTGTTGGAGTAATTTTTACATCCAACGGGTAGTGCCAATTTTTCTCATCTTTTAGAACTATAAATAAGAGTTGTTAGACTTTAATAAACATCAATCAAGCTAGCACAATTATTATAAAATCATCATTTTAACATATTACAAAGAATCAAAGAGAGTTTTGATTTTACACTTTCAAATCAAAATCAAACTTCTCTAGTACTTAGTTTGTTCTTTATATTTAACTAGTGTGCTCATACATTTGTAATTATTATTTCTCTAGCTAGATAAAAATCTTCACTAGTGATTACTCACTTTCATATGCTATCTAGTGAAAATTTATATTATATTTATTCAAACTCATCATCTCAAATACAAATGAAGAGTGGTGTGTTATCTAGCATTTTTAAGAGAGGTTATTGAGATTGTAGTCTCATAAACTTAAAGAGGATAACTAGGAAAAGTGTAAGTCATATCCAAGAGGGTCATTGAGATTTTAGGCTCATAAACCAAGAGATGAGTGATCATCATTAAATACACACTATAAATAAAAAGTGATTTAAATATAAAAGGCAAAACCTTTTGGTAGTGGATGTAGATAAACTTTGTAGAATTTCTTGAACTACTATAAATCATGTGTTTATGGTTTGTCATCCTTCTACTTATTTCTTACAAAATTTAAATTTCTCATTATTGTTACAAAATACTCTATTCATCACCCTAGAATATCCATACAATCTTTCAATGGAGATTCCATTTAACCCATTCATGAGATTAATTTGTTTATGCCAATAATCTAGATAATATCATTTAGAAGTAGCATCATAGCATACTCACTTGAATTTACCCATTAAAGTATTCCTAAGGTATCTTAAGTAGCATACTATGAATTATATTCCCATTAATCCATCTAATGGATTAATTAATTGATAACAAAATATGTGTTCTCATACTTAAAGAATCACAGTGTAGCATAAAATCAAGTCTCAAGTCATAACAATGTTAAGAAAAGCGAAAATAGCACTCTATGGTCAAACTAGTCGATCAATTTGGCTCCATTAATTCTAGAGTTCTTTGTCGAATCTAGTTTGGTCAGATCAGTCTATTGTTCTAAGACTAGTTGATCGGTTCTAACATATAAGTTAATAGGTATAACTAGATATCATCAAGAATTTTTGACCTAGAACCATTCGTTTGGTTGAGTTGAATAGTTAACTTTTTGAAAGACCAGTCGATTGGTTAAGCACAACTAGTTGATGGGATCAAACAAAGAACAACCCAATTGAAGGGTTAGCCTAACCAGTTGATTGTTTTAGGAAACAACCGATTGTTTTAAGAACCAGTCGATTAGTTTGGCTTGACCAGTTGATTAGTTTACTCACAGACAACGCGCATTAGACCTTTACAACATGATTTAAGCTCAAATAATCCAAATACAACAAAACCATAACACAAACATTACAAGAAACCAAGATCTAACATGCTTATGCACTAATCACGCTTCAATTACAAGGAATTGACATTATTTCTCATAATCAAGCCCTTTTCTCAAAATCACACACATTTTTTAACATGCATTACTAAAATAGCAATAACATTATATAAGCATGTAAAGATCATAATTCTAGCAAGTATACTAGGTCACATGATTTTTCATATCACATTGTAAAAGCGAGAATGAATTACTTGAAAGTTTAGAAAAATTTCCCACCAAGAAGGAAAAACCATTGTTTAAAAGATATCAACTTTTTAATATCTTAGAACAAGAGAGATTAAAACTCAAAAACCTCAAATAATTCTCATAAACTAAGAAATATGAATTCAGAAAGAAAAATAACTTATCACTTCCAAGAGAAAAATAAAGAAAAAATTAGCTAAAAAAACCTCTACTCTCTCCTAAAGCTAACCCTTTCATGCTTCAGAATAAAACAAGAGAGAACCAAAAAAAGGATTAGATGAATGAATCAAAATAGAATGAAAAGTTTGAAGTGGAGAAGGATTAGTACAAGTGTTGAAAAATCAAGGTGTTTTAGTGGATTAAAGAAAATTAATAAAATGAGATGATTAGGGTTACTTATAGCCAACAAATCGGTCAAGGAACAAGTGAGGATTTGCAAAAAATGAAAAACCCTAATTTTATCATTCAAATATAAATTAAATGGTGTGAATTTATCAAGAATATGTTAAATTCTATTTCAGAGCTTAAATGGTGATTATTGAAAAATGAAGGTTGAGATCTTCTAGAAAAAGACCAAACATGAGAAAGGAAATGGTTGGATTGATGTGGGAGGAAAATCTCCCAGTCGTGCAATGATAACCTAGGAAAGTCATCCAATTTTAGAATTGAATATAGGAGAGAGGAAAAAAATACCAAAGGAGTGAGGTCATTCCCTCCCTTTTCTAGCAAAATTAGACTCTTGAATTTTCTTGAGGTAAAACTAAACTAGTTAAATGATAAAAAAGGTTAAGGATTACTTAGAAACATATTAGACTGTGATTACTAAAGTTCCATTTTGATGAAAGCATTTTTCTTTTGAAATACGATTTCAAGGAACATTGAGCCCAACAAGCCAGTTGATTGGTTTGGTTATACCAGTTGACTTTTCTACATACTAGTTGATTGTTTTTTCCAAACTAATCTATCGGCTCTATTGAACCAATATCAAGCTAAAAGCAAAATACCAATCGATCGATTTATAGAACTAGTTGGCCAGTATGCCAAGAAAAGCCCATTTGATTCAAATTTTCCAAATCCTTTTTAAATCAAACAAAATATATTTCCAAATTAAGATTAAACATCACTAAAACTCCATTAAACACAAGAATTTTCATTTTATAAATTTCACAATCACAGGGTAGTACAATAAGCATGCATGCCCTTTAAGAAGTCTGCAAAGATAAATAAAGTAAGATATATAACCTGACTGGGGCACAAAGGTACACAAGAAAAAATTTAAAACAAACTATGAGCTAAACTACATTTTTATTATAGCTATCCCTAAAGAGCCACCATCCTCGATCTTAAGATTTTTCACCTTTAAATATTAGTATTTTATTAAGGCAACTACGAGATTATATAATGCTTTAACATATCCAATTTCCATGCTTAAATATTTTTACTCATTCCTAATTATTCAAGACAACTGTAATCAAAGTTAACACTAAGATCAACCTAATAATCTGCTAAAGCCATCTTATGTTCAATTTATCATAGTTAGGCACATTAGGTTGAAATTATCCAAATTGCCCCTAAGATCATCTTCCCATGTTATTGTTCATTTTAAATACTAATTCCATTTATTTTTATAATTTGATATGAAAAAGGCTAAAATACAATAATGAAATTATTTTAGCAAGCAAATAAATTACCATAAATGAAAAATGACCATTTTGTCCTTACACATGATTTAGCACATAAAACCTTAACATCCGTATCTAATTCATCAAGAATAACATGTTTCCACCCTCAACAATAAACAATATATAGTAGGCATACTTAATAGATTAAATGTCATAGCACACTTTAAAATACTAAATTGCCTTTGAGGCATACAATGATAATAATCATGCTAAAAATATGCATATGCATGCTCAACATATTATATTAGACATTTACATCATGCATAATTATTCCATGTCCTTAAACCTATTCAAGTATACTTTTGTACATATAACATTATGAAAATTTAACATGCTCCATTTTCATAATTTCATGCTAACAATATTAGAGAAATAAATACAACTTAATAATACATGATTAAAGCAACACTTACAACTCAACACATTGGAATCCTAACATGTTATCATGCGATATTTACATTTTAGTAAGGTAGATGTACAACACCCTAAAATAGTGTCTAATCTTAATTCTAATTAATTTATATTTTAATCTAATCCTTAACTGTTAACTTAATTATTTTTGTTAATATTTGATCCAAAAACCATTATAACTTCATAAATAAATTTATCCTAATAAATTTATCTTTTAAAAAAAAAATTAAATTCTCCCTAAATCTATAAATTTTACCCTAGTTTATTTTTTCTAATTGGGTACCCTAAACTCAGATAAATTAATTTTACCCTAATCCTATATCTAATTCTAATTATAATCCTAAATTTTATTTTCTTTTTTCCTTCTCCTTTTGTTTTCTCGCCTAGCCTATACCCTAACCTACCTTTCTATTTTTTTTTCTTTTTCTCTTTTCCCAACATACACCCTAGCCCAACGCATTCATACTATTCTTTTTTCCTTTATTTTCTTCTCCTTCTTCCTCACCTAACTTGCTCATCCAAATGCACCTCAACCTCTACCTTTCCCGTTCACCACACCTTTGCACGCTTGCTCTTCTATCCAAACCATCCTTGCATACTCCCTCACATGCTTTTCCTTACCCCCATCCAACCTCTTTTGCCATCACTTATGCATGCCTTTGCCATCCTATATCATTATTCCTCCACAACCCATCCTTGCCATTCCAATTGATCAACCCAACTCCCCCAACCTTCACGTCTACAGCCGATCAAGCCATTCTTACATATATATACATGCACTCTTCTCTTCTTCTAATGTTTGACCTCGAACCCTTAGTTTCCTTCTTCTCTTCTCCTTTATCCTTCTTCTTTCTCCAAATTTATTTGGCCATCACACTACCAATGCATAACCATATCATCCCCTCCTCTACATCTCAGTTCCACATAAACCAAGCACCACCAACCCTCACAGACCTATCTCTTTATCTAGTTGTGCCTCACCTCTTTATGTAGATATTTCTCCCCAACTATGGAATCCATCATCATAGCCCCTATCTAGCATCAACACTCATTGCCACTCCCTATAGCCTTGTAATGCAACCCCTCATTGTTGCCTCCTTCCCAGCTTGCACCACTTTTTCCTTCATCTCTTGCCACCGCCAACCTACCTCGGCCTCCCCGCGACGATAATCACTTGCCAGCTCCACCACCCTTACTTTCCTTGCTCAACTAAGCTAGTAAGCATCGCCACCAACCTCCCTCTGTGTAGCCAACACCATCCACTATACACCTTCCCCTTTGGCCATCACCTCCACTTAGCTATCTAACCCTACCAAAGCCCTCTTACATTACCCAAATCCCCTTGCATGAGCAAAGTGAGGTTCATATAAATTTTTACACAGTTTCTTTATTAGGAGAATTTTGGTAATTTCTATTTAATAAATATTTTAATAAAAATTATTATTGTTTTGGTTAAATATTAATATGATTAATGTGTTATTATTTTTATGTACAAAAGTTTGATTAGTGGATTTTAATAAAATTTAATAGGTTACCCATAATTTATGTTTTTACTCAAAATCAAGTAATCCCTATACTCTACTAAAATGTGATACATCTCATGATAGGGCATTAGGATTTTTGATGTATAAATTTTATAAAGCATGTTTGTCGTATTGAACTTAATTGCCTAAAAATGCTAGTATGAGATTTTGTAAAATGGAGCATGTAAACTTATGGAAATTCATATATGTATGAAATCATATTAAAATGGGTTTAATGCTATAAATAAACTATATTTTTAATGTATGAATAATATGATATATTGAGCATACGTAAGCGCATTTTTAACAAAATTATGACTATTGCATGCCCTAAGGGTAATTTAGTCATTTAAGCATATCATAATATTTATTCCAGTAAGAATGCCTAACATGTCTTAATTATTATTAAGTATGGAGGCATGTGATTTGATATTTTAGAAATGTATGTTTTATTATTATTATTATTATTAAAATTCCTTAAGGGTATTTCACTCATTTTAAGCATATCATGATAGTTATTCTGATAAATGTGCCTAATATGTGTTATTTATTATTGACTATGAAAATATATGATTTTATTTTTTATAAATGCATGTTAATGTTATATGTAAAAAATCATATATAAGGGTAAATTGTCATTTGGTGTGTTGGTAATTTACTATTATGTTATAATATTTAATTATTGTGCTTTAGCATCTTTACAAAAATTCATAAATAAAATGAAATTAGTAATTAAAATGGATGATAATGTGGTAATTTTAACTTTGGAGGCATTGTGGCCACTCTTGAACTAATGCGCCTAATATGAATAATTGGATATATGATGGGATTATTGTATTTATAGGTTGCCCTTAGTATTGAATTTAACTCTAATTTAGACTATTGACCTTAGGATTGACTCGACCGATTGGAAATAAAGGAGAACGGTTAAGTGTGGACTTGAAATCATTATGCAATATGTGATATTCTGTGATCACCTTCTTACGATATTAATATTTAAAGTGGAAGATATTGATCTTCAGAATGGTTACTCTCCAAGGTTAGCTATCCTAAAGACAAGGTAGAATCCCTCATTTTTTGTTTGTTGGTGTGTCATTGCGCCACAGTAAGACCCTAGTCTACTCTATAGGTGACATACGGGTCCTATAGGGGGCATTGGTAATTAAGGATTGAGTGTCGTAGGTGTGGAGGGTATTGTGTCCCCTTGTGCATTATTATGACCAGATTGCTATTATGCCTTTAGGTTAGATGGTTGGATGGTTGGGAGGGTATAGTGATGCCTCATGCCCTAGTATGATCAGTATACTTTTATTTATCCGGGTTATTATTGTATTCCTTATAGTAAATAAAAATGGAAATCATTATTATTGGATCAAAATGGTTATTAGATTGGTTAGTAATAGCCTTTGAGCCTACTTATGATAGTATGTATCTTTGTTGGTATTGTTTCTTTGAGCCTTACCTATGATATTATGGATCTTTTTTTTTGGTATTGTGCCTTTGATCCCTACTTGTGGTATAATACCCCATCCTAAACTCTTTTAAATTGTATTTAGAATTATATTTATATAAAATAAATGAGTTTTGGTTTTGTAAAGGGATTGAAATTTTAATAAAGTTATACATTTTAGGCGTAGCGATCAACTAGTTTTCCAAACCAATCTGCTGGTACACTTAGAAATTGGCAATGCTATTTTTTGATAAACCAATCCACTGGTTTTTCTAAACCAACCAACTAGTTGTCCTATAATTTCATATCTTTTTTTTACTTTGATTTAAATATATTTCTAATTTTTATGAAAAATTTCTAATTATAATGTATTTGCGTTAATAAGCATATTTTAGTGCTTTGGGGTTATTTTCATATTATTTAAATCACTCCATGATTTTCATTTAGCAAAATTTTCCTAAAATAACACTTGAGCCATATCTCACCTTTTCTCTTCTCCTTCACTTTCCTTTCTCTTTTGCCAGCCATGACTATGTGTTTGTAACACTCCCATTTTTTCCTAAAGAAAATTTTTGTTTGAAAACCTTGCGGAAGGAGAAAACAACCAAACACTTAGGAAAAATGAGGTGTTACTACCACACCTAACATAGGATAGGCAATAGTTTTCCGTCCTATGTTAGATACAAGGAAAAGTAGAGTGCGCAAAGACACATTATATAAATACCAAATGAAAGACATTCAAGTACAGGACCTCGACAGTCTGCAAATATTCAAATGCATAAGGGGAAAATTAAACTAAAGTAGAGGGTGTAAATTACATAAAAATAAGGTAGGGCGTAGTCCTGAACTCTATTCCATTAAGGACCACACAAAAGACCTTTGATGTCCCCACTCTTATAACCGATTCCCAACATGATGTTTTCATACTACTGATCATATCTGAAAACTTACACATGGACCTTTGCTTATGGGAATGAGTAGGTGAATGAGCAATGGACACATCAATACACTTTGTACTGAGTAAGCCAAGTTAGTTCCTCAATGGAGTGATCGGTAAACAAGATGTTAATATAATATAAAAGTCATACTATCATATCTTATGCATATTTCATATAAATAAGATACATGCTCTATCATGTTTTCATTAGGCATAGGAAGCTCATATCATACATGACTCATCATGCTTGAGAACATAACACAATATCGTAGATTATTATGTGTAGTTTACTAAGAATATTATTTAGCTATTATTAGGGCTTCATTTAGTCATGCACATAATTCTACCATAGGCCATTTTCCACTTTCCTAATCTATTAGGTCATTTATATAAGCCATTGTCTCTATTACCGTTCTTTTTTTACTCTTATTTTTCTCTTTAACTATATTCTTATTTCCAAATTCTTATCTAAATAGTTATTCACATTCTTATCGAAATACTTACTCAATTATTTTTCAAATACTCATTCCAATTAATATCGAGCGATGGATTGTGTACCATCTCATGATTTCACATACCATGGTAGCCTATCCAAACCAAAGGATATAAAGTTCAGGATGAAACTAAGTAATCACCAATAGACACAAGACTAGGCCGAAGCCAGAACCACCTAGTTAGGGTAGTAAATGAGCTGAGCCAGTTTGGTATTCCGTTCAGTTCGTCTCATTAAAAGATTGGTTTGGCTCGTTTGTTTAGTTAAATAAGCCGAGCCCGAGATAAAAAAAAATCTTGTTTCGGTTTTTTGGCTTTGGCATATGAGCTCTGCTCAACTCGGTTCATTAAAAGCTCGGTTCCACTCGTTCGTTTAGTTAAATGAGCTGAGCCCAAGCCCAGGGATATTCGGCTTAGCTCGACTCGTTTACAACCCTACACATAGGTAACCGTACCCTTTAGTATCAATACCCCTAGTATATCATTAGTGTCTAGAGTAGGTAAGGCATTGTGATCTATTAGGATCAGCCAGAAAGTAAAACTCGAATACACTAATAAATTCCCAAAGGGATACTAACCTCTGGTAGCTAATTGAGGATTGGGTAACCCAGACCCATACACAACTAGATCATCTTTTTCTTTAAGTGATTAGTACATTATTCTTGAGGCTATGTGATCATACAAGGCTGATACAATATGCAAGCAAGAAGTTTACATACTTATCCCATTTTAACCATTACCATTCCCCAACTATGTAACATATTTCAATTAATGCTTACTCAATATTAACCAAATCACTGAGATGAATCCATTTTAGGCCAAAGTATAGATTACATTACTTACCCCTTTAAAGCCATCAAACACTTATTTATGTTTACCCATTAATTCCTTTACATCACCTTTTGATTATGCAATCATTAAATAGTCATGTAGTAGTGTTAGGTGTAGTCTCAAAGCATATCTAAGCCATAAGATAAAAATCACACAATCTAGACAAACTAATTTATCAGTTTGGCCTATCTAGTGTATTGGTTTATCTAACCAAATAATAAGTTTGGGCCAACCAGTTGATTAGTTTGGCCAAACTAGTCAACTATTTAGAGACTAGTCAATCAGTTCTGCCAAACCACTCAATGGGTTTAAGCATAGAGAAAACCAAGGTCACCACAAACCTACTAGTCAATTGGTTTGGGTCAACTTGCTGACTATTCTAAGGACCAATTGATTAATTTAGCCTAAACAACCAATTGGTTTGCCACCAAATAGCACATAACGTACATTTTTCATGTAAATCACCCTAAAAAATCCTACCACATCTAAAAAACCCATATTATAGCATCATACCAATACTTCATTAGTTTATAAACTAAAACATGTTTCACTATTAATCAAATTGGCCTTATTTCCCTAAAATCATATGTTTTTCTCAAGATTCATAAATTAATCAACATGCATCAATCTAAAAGTAAATTTTTATGCAATCCTATATAATTAGGACTTTAAGGAATACAACACCTCATATGATTAACTAAACCATATTTTAGAAGTAAGAATAACTTACCTCACATAATTAACTAGGTCACATTTCAAAATTAAGAATGACTTACTTGGTGTAAACACAAACTTTTTCCATAAATAAGAAGACTCAACTTGGAAGATTTTCAACTTCCAAACTTCAAAAGTAGAAGTTAAAGCTTTAGAAATCAAATGAATAATTTATAAATTAGAACTCAAATAATGAGAACACAACTTACCAAACCTAAGAGAAAAATAGAGAAAATTTATGTTGAAAGAGAGGCTAAACTTCCTCTAAAATCTAACCCTCCCTTGGTTAAATATAAACAAGAAGGAGTTAGAGAAAGTATCAAAAGAGTGGAAAGGAATCGAAACTAAGGTATAATTGGGGAGAAAAAAACACAAGGCTTGAGAGTTGGAATATTTTGGTGGCTGAAAGAAGGGTGAGTGGAAGGGGCAATTAGGGCTATTTATAATCAACTAATCAGTACAAGAATGAGTGTGGTTAGGCACCCTAATTTCTACGATTCAAATTTAAACAAAATAGGTAGATTTTGTTAAAGATAGACCGACCTCCCTTCTAGAGCTAAAATGGTCATTTTTGAAAAAATGAGGGTCAAATCTAAAAATATTAAACACAAGAGAGAAAATGAATGATCAGCATAGACGAAATCTCCCATCTTTATAGAGATAGGTTTGGGAATTGAAGTAATGATTTACAAAGTGTATAGAGGAGAGAGGTGGAAGAGGACAAAGCTGAGGTTAAACTCCCCCTTAATTGTGCAAATTAAACCCTCGAACCACTTTAATGTAGAAGCTCGGGACAAATGCAAGATAAGAAAGGTTAAAAATATTTGAAGTACAACTTGGAATGGAATTATCAAAGGTATAAGAAGTTTTTTGAGGAAAATAATGTTTCAAAAATGTACTCAGCTTGATAAACCTATCAATTGGTTTAGCCAACCAGTCGACTATTTTACCAACAAGTCAATTAGTTCCCCAAACTAGTCTATCAGTTTGGTCAAGCAAAACCCATTAGCTGAAACAACTAACCTGTCAATTGGTTCATGGAACCAGCCTATCGATCCATCTAAAATCTCCTTTTATTCAATTTCTAAAGTTTATCCAAATCCAACTTTTCCTTAAACCTAATTATAGTTACAAATCAAAATCAAACTTTATCAAATCTTAATAAATACCATAACTTCTCATTACACAAATTTCACGAAAAGATAGGGTATTATAGCATTACTACCTTAATAGGCCATTTGGATTAGGGTGAAAGGGGGTTAATGGAGGTGAATTAGTTGATTCACCCCGTTTGTGTACCATTTTTATTGACTCTACCTGGGTGAATTGGGATTAATGTTTCACCTCTGTTCTCCTCGGTTAACCTCGTTTTTATTAACCTTCGATTTCGGGGTAACTGAGGGGAAGGTGAAATACTAAGTAAAATTTTGACCTAATTGTATTAAAATACCTCGCAAACCCTATACCCATATTTTCTAATTCTGATCTACCTCACACGACCTCCCTGTCCCTCTCCCTCTCAAGACATCGACCTCCCTCCCTTACTATATCTAGATCTACTTGACGAAGCATCATCCCATATAGCGACTATGGATTTTGACGGCTAGAGCAGCGTTGACAACCAGGGTCGCAGCAAGCAACATCCACGATGTCCAATTCTCCTCTCTAACGTTGACAACTAGGTATACTGCTCTACTTTTTCTTTTCCTTTTTTTTCCAGTTGATTTTGTGACATAACATATTATGCTTGGTTTGTGATTCAATTGTGCTACGTGACTTATGATTATGCTGGCTTTAAAAGTTGATTCTATAGAACATACCATAAATTTGAGAAACCCTCCTTGGTTATCTATCTTCTGCCATCAATTTTATTCTTGAGGAATGGGTAGTTTTGGATTCACTTATAGCTATCTTTCTTTTTCATTGTTCTGTGTTTTTCTAAAACTAAATGTTGGACATGAGATGATGAATGAATTGTTTTCCCTATTGGTTTGATTGCTGGAATGATGGCAATTACCTTTATATTAGCTCTTTCTGATCCATATGTTCTTTTTTCTTTACTCTTACTCAATCATGGAAATTAGTTTTTTGAATATTCCTCTAGTTTATTGAGTACTTAATTATGCTACATATGTAAGCAGAGAGAAGAACATGATTAAAAGCTTGAATAAGGATTAATTGTAACTTTCTCTCCTACTGAGGTTCATCTTGTGTGCAAGAATTGTTAATATTTGTCATTTAGGTCTTTTTTAGCTCTTTTTATTTCTTAAAATTAGTTATTGAATTCCGATTAAAATTATGAAAATTATTCATCTTCTTTATGATTCTATTAGTTTTAATTAGTTTATGACATATTTTGAATTTAGTTAAGATAAGGAGGTTGATGGTTGTGATATGGTGACTAAGACTTTTATTGTTTCCTTATTGGTTTGATTTCACAATTTGCTACTCCCTCCATTCTACTCATTTCATAGGAGAGGGCTTATAAATTTTTTTTGAAACATTTGTTTCACAATAAGTCTATTTATGAAAAGTATAAATAATTAATGCTTCATCAACAATTTTTCTCTTCTATTCTCTCTGGTAATCAATGCTTAAGTTGGAGTATTAATATAAGGGCATATTAATGAATTTAGGTGTAGTTTTTTAAATTTATTATTTCATAATTTGTGTAGGAACCTTGTAAGTCCTCTTGTAAAATAGGGGGAGTATAAAGTATTTTCATACAAATAATATATTATTAAAGGAAAATTTCTATGTAAATAATTTCATTTCATCTTCATTTAAATAGATTGTTTAACAAATGGGGTCTAGTCTTGTTGATGAGTATGGAGTGAGACGGCTATAGATATCATTGCAAATGCTGTTAAAATACACCCCTTCTCTTATTCCTTACGTGGAATTTATAATATTGAAAGTCTGAACTAAGCATATATGGAAGATAATTCTTTAATTACTAAAATTAAAGGATATCTCAATAGAATTGTAGTAAGAAATATAATTTTTGTTTACTTACCTAGCTTTGGAGTAAGGCTCATTTACGTAATTTAAATTTAAACCGACTCAAGTTTTGAGTTATAATTTTATTTTATAATTTTGGAAAAATGCACCAAATAATTCAGAGAAAATATATGAAACAAAAATAACCTTGAGTTTTTGTTGAATTCTCGAGATAATCTTAAATTTATGATTTTGTGTATCAAATGGCTATCTGTACACTTTAAGGCTGCACTATATAACTCTAAGTGTTTCCGATGAGTAGTTTTTAAAACTTGGGTTATATGGTGAATTATCTAAAAAAAAATTTAGGGTTATTTTATATATTTTATCTAAATTAAGGATTGTTTGGTGCATTATTCCAGAATTTGTTAATGACATAATGAGATGGACTATGATAGGAACAGTAGTAGATGGTGAAAAATAGAAAATGAAAGAAGATATACTATTAGTAACTTTGCAAGAATCTAAACACACTTGGTTTCCAATAAATTAGCTGTATGGAGGGGAGAAGGCTGCATATGTCAATGCAAATGTTGTCAAAATAAACATCTTCTCCTATTCCTTGTGTATAGTTTATAATAATGAATAGTCTAAATTAATCATATCTAGAAAATGTAACAATAATTAATGAAATTAAGGGATTTCTCAATAAAATTGTAGTATTGGGAATAGATTGCGTCACTGCTATTAGTCCTACAAGTGTCTGTATTCTAATTCATTTCCTTCATCAGCTAGAAAAAGTATAATACATAAGAAACTTGTTTGGCAGTTGATCTACCCTTAAGAACCATGCGGCTTCCTCTTGGTGTATGTACGGAAGGCTGTTGTGTCATGACTCCCTCTCTAAAAGAGGCATTGTCCTCAAGAGCTAAGGTAGGAAGCTAGCCAGCTGCTAAGTCATAATTCTCCCTACTTGCTTCTTGGGTAGGATGGTCATGCCATAGTATAAGAAGTTTCGACACATGAAGACCCACCTTCAGTGACCCAACTATGATATAGTACTTTGTGTTCAGATGTAACACCCCCAAATTCAATACTTAAAAATTTCATTTTGCGAAAGCGATAATTACAAAATAGTGGGTGTCGTCGCCACACTTAACGTAAGTCCGATTTCCTCACCTTCCTTATGTCAAGTGCTAAGGCTCAAGACAAGTCAGATCAAACAAAAAGAGATAGAAAAGATGATACATAAATAAAGGTTTTACAGATAAGAGATTCTCTGTACAATAAGGATATCAAAATAAATAAGGGACATAGGAGCCCAAAGAAAGATCGGTCACAAAAGAGCACGCGATGGTGCGACAATGGTTTACCCTTACACTCATCCTTTCCACCAAAATCTTATACAAAGGGGGTTTATAGGGTAGGGACCCTCAGTCCCTTAATCTAGCTAGTCGTTTAGATGACACTCCTCAAAATCCTTCATCCACTGCATGGTCCGCATGTACTCCTCTGAAAAGTGTTAGTACAGTATGACTTTCTCATACTAGGTAAATCACAATGCCTCCGTAGAGGTAGCATACCCACATCGCACATAACATACAAGCAAGGGATTATAACCAAATGCATACAACCACATGTAAAAACAACAATATCATAATATGACCCCACATTACAGTTGGCAATGTTAGTTAGATAAAAAATTTCTAGTAAGGGTACAGAAAAAATGCTTTGAATTCCACAACCATTTCAAGATATTAACAATCCTACTTTAAACATAATAGGGAAAGTTGTTGATGTTACCAAGCGATTCTACCTTGCTCAGGCCACACCAAATCCAATTATTACAAATGTATTATGGTGGGTGTTGAATCCAATTATATCAATTGAATATCAATTCTCGAGTGGAATATAATCCCATATCCAAGACAATGATCATCAATGAGGTATTACTAAATCAAAACACTCAATTCCAAGGCAAAGCTCGCCAAGGAAGCCATACAACATATTAGTAGTCCATACTAAACCTTAGCATCCAAGTCCTTAAATATGCGTACCCCTATAGGGTGTATAAAATACCTATCCTTTGACCCAAAGGCCCAACTATGCACTTGGGGGCCTATTCCGAGGCATGAGATCCCTTTCCAAACTCAATTCATTCTCTTTAAGTGGTTAGTGTCTTATGAAATTCAATGTAATTATTTCAAGTATACTAAGGTCCATAACAATATAATTTAGCCATCAATCAATCAATCAAGGGACCACGCAGGTCTCCACAATAAATCAATCATCCAATCTCAAATCCAAAGGACCACAAAGGTCGTAACATTTCCAAGCCAACTTGACCTAGGGTTAGGCATCATGTCATAGCCTAAAATAATTATCCAATTACAAACTATCCAATGCATTCATCCAATTTATTTCCAAAATTATTCTAAGGCCAACACTTAGGTCGACTAGTCCAGGTATTCACGTTGAGTCACATTTTTGCCCTAATAACCAAAATATCCTCCAACTTTTAACTATTGTCTTTTCATTCACTTTATTACCAGATTTGTTTCCACATGATATTTATCATGAAAAGGATAAAATAGAATAGCTAACAATCACTCATCACACAACAATTTCCTCATTACGACAAAAGACCATATTACCCCTAAACACGGACATAATATAGTGCACATATATAACCTTAGCATGCAATTCTAGAATGTCTTAGTATTCATACTAATTTCATGAGATAATTTTAGATACGAATCATGGTACATCAAAATTTATGTTTCTACCCCTAGAACATGCAACACATAATAACCACCATTTAGTCATATTTATACTCTAAGGTCAACATGCTATATGTCCAAATTTACCTAGAATATCCAAGGCACATGTTTAACTTATTAGTAGGTTCTAGTATTCGACATGCCCATGATTTTAGTTAAACCCTAACCCTAGACATTCACATTTTTCCCTAGCTAAAATTTATATATTGTCATAAATACATAGTCTAAATCTTAAAGCATAATTGAGACATGCATAAGTTATTAGCTATTGACATGGCAACATATATTATTCCATACTTCACCAAAATTTACACAGAATGAAAGATTGCCTGTTTTTATTTCCTGGTAAGAAAATACAAAACATGCGATAATATCCACTCAACATAATTTCCTCATCCTAGAAAATTCATCTACCACCTTTACACAAAATTCTACCATCTATAGATTAGTTTGATTTACCTACAAGGTATGAAATTAATGCCCCAAAATGTCTCTTCCAAGTACACTTCAAGTAAGGTCGGGATTACCTAAAATTAATGACATAGTCCATGAAATATGAATACATATTAGTATATATACTAAGGTGAGATGATTAGGTAACAAAATTAATAGGAACTAAAGCTAAAATGGGCTTATTGGTTAACAAAAAAAATCTATGTATGGCACCACCATGCACCAAGAAAATATGAGGTAAGGAGGACTCACACTCGACGAGAAGAGGGAGCTAGGCAGAGTCGAGGATGGTGGCACCTCGATGGCCGGCTCGATGGTGCAAATGGAGTAAGGTGGAGGGTTATTGGCCATGTGGTTGCTCGATAGCTGGAAGTAGGAGAAGAAGGTGAGGAGGGCTGCACGAGGAGGAGAAGAGAACTGAATGGAAATGGGGAGGAGGTAGGGTTGCAGGTCGAAGGTAAAGAAGGGAAAAGAAGGTGGTTGAGATTGGGGTAGGGTGTGGTGGTTGATGGTTGGGGAGGAGGGGTGGCATGGTTAGGCGAGGGCATGAGGGAGGAAGGAGGAGGTGTAGGGCATTTGGTTGGGCAAGTAGAAATGATGAGGGCGTGCACAACGTAGGGAAGAGCAATGGAGGTTGAATGGTTTTAGTTGGGGCTGCTAGTAAGCATGGTTGCATGCATGGGGAAGAGGGAGAGGCTGCACAATTTGGTTAGGGCTAGACGATTTGGTTGGCTCTTGGTGTAGATATGGTTGCGTGCATAGGGAGAGGGAGAGCTGCACGCCGAGGGCCTAGAATCTTTAGTTGGGCTACTAGTGTAGGCAGGTTGCATGCATAGGGAGAGGAAGAGCTACACGGTTGGTTGGGGCTAGATGGTTTTGTTGGGTTGCTAGAGTTGGAAGGGTGCACGAGGAAGGGGAAGGAGCTACATGCCGAGGGGTAGGTTTTAGGTTAGATTAGGTTAGGTTTAATTAGTAAAAAAGGATAGTTAAATAGTAATTAACTTATACCAACTATTTAAGAGGTCATTAAATACTAATAGGAGATCCTATCAAAGAAATACTTCCTTATTATTATCACCCTTATGATTAATACAACCATTATTATTATTATTATTATTATTACCATTATTATTATTCTTATGATTATCGATATTACTCTTATTATTATTATTACTATTATCTTTCCTCTAACTATTAATATACTAGTCCTAATTATTAACGCAATTTAGTAAATATAACCTTACTCATAACAAAAAGACACTTGACCCTAAAATGATTCTATGATTAATTACACATACTAATCAAAATTTTAAGTTTAGGTATCTAGTTTAGGATTTATTTAAATAGGATATTACATCAGATAAGCTCCAATTCGAGTTAATAGGTAGTGGGGAGGTGGTTTGGTAGGTGCTTGCCAATGATCTTGGCATAGCAAGTACACATGAATAGTAGGATGAATCTTAAGTGATTTTATCAAGTGTGCGGTTATACATGTCTTGCAACATCATATGGTCTAAAGAAATGGGGATTTTTTTTTCAAATACCCTTTCTGCTAAAGACTATTGATGATAACGCTGAAGTCTCATGAATACATGATTGCCAATATTGAATTGAACCTCCCTTCTTTATGTTTTTTCATTCTATTGTACTTTCAATAAGCTGTGTTTGTGAATTTCAAGCATGTAATCTTGGGTAAGAAATTGCTCTTCAAGTTCTACAATTTGAGTCTCACCTAGAAAATAAGAATGTAGAGGAGGATGCTTGCCATAGACAACTTTAAGGGGTGTGATGCCCAAAGATGTGTGTAACTCAAAAAGCTGAACTAAAAATGCCGTCAACTATTGCTGTAACTATTGAATACATTATAAGCTACAACTGTTGCTTTTATCCATCCAATTCAGTGTCTCACTTGTTGAATTATGCCTATTTTTCTTCCAGAATTTTGATGCACAAATACTTGATTGGTAGCTATTTTATTCCTTAAAATTTTGTACCTAATTAAGCTATGTGAAGTAGACAAAAATGCATCCGATGCTGTTGTGGTTGTTTGTTGATTTCTGTAATTGTGATCATAATAAAGAGTATAAATTTTAGTTGAGATTATAATTATTATAATTAGTTGAATCTTACATTATAATTGAAATATGGTTAATAACTATAGCAATTATATTAAATGGATAAGAAATATGAGAAAGAGAAGTACTTGAGAACACTTATGTATGAACACTTTGTTTGATATGCTATCTTCTATTAGAAATTATTTTTCAATTTACATGTTCTTATTTCTCTTAAATATGAAAAAATAGTTAGAGGGTAATGAGGGAAGTTTGAGTAAGGGAAAGAAGGTAATAAAGTTGAGGGAAAAAAATGGGAAATTGATGAACCAAATGCCTTATGTACAAATGCAGAGGAGTTACAAGAGGTGAAGTTGTTATAGGGGCCAAGAAAGGATAGAGGCATTTCAAAAATGAAAAGAAAATGGGGATAACTAAGAAATTGGAGGAGATGGATGTTAAAGAGGTTGAAGAGCCAAGAAAAATAGAGTAGGAGTTAAGGAAATGAGGGGATTAAATGCTAAAAGTATGACTCAATACAATGTTGTTGATGAGCCAATGGAAGAAACCACTCAATATTTCTACCAACTCTACTCTCCTCAATTAGGTTCTTTCTTTGTTATGCTAATTCCATTGATGTTGTTGATGAATCAGTGTTGAATCCATTTTTTGTTATTTAATCTTTGTTCTTTTTTTGATAGATGGATAATGATGATGATATTCTTGCCGTGTTCTACTTTATAGTACTTAATTGGTTTTTTTGGTGGAAACTTATTGGTATTTGGACGATAGTGGCATGGTAGATGATAATCATATTTATAAAGAATCTAGAGAAGTGATATTTTTTGTAAGAGATGTGTTGATGAATAGAGTCATATGTTGAGATATGATTCATATGGGTCCTGAGGCATTTTATGAATTTTCTGGGTTTTTAGTGAATCATGGTGGCTTGCAATCAACTAATGGGTTAATATCAAAGAGCAAGTTGCTTTATTTTTGTACATTTTAGGGCATGTCACAACAAATAGGGAGGTATAAAGAGTGATTGGTAGGTTTGTAAAAGTTATTAGTCATCATTTCCATAATTTCTTAAGACCTTTTTATCAAATTAGAGGATATGTTTATTAAACAACTAGATGAATCATCAACACCCATAGAGATTCTAGACAAACCCAAGTTCTATCCTTATTTTAAGGTGCCTATTATGAAATTTTCTTTCTTTTTAGTTAATAAATAATTTAGTTAGATTATTAGTAATGTAGTATTTATTTTCAGGATTGTGTAGGAGCAATAGACAGAACCTATCTTCGAGTAAAAGTTTTTACATCGAATGCTCCTAAATACCGAGGAAAAAAAGATTACACCACACAAAATGTACTAGTGGCTTGTATATTTGACCTAAAATCTTCTTATGTTCTAGCTGGTTGGGATGGAATAGCATCTGATGCTCGAATACTAAAAGATGCATTAAGATGACAATGTGGCCTTAAAATCCCACATCGTAACTACATTGCCATACTTACCAAATACATTTTACTTAATTTATTGAAATTTGTCTAATATTTTAGCCTTTTTACAGGTAAATATTATCTTGGTGATGTAGGTTTCCTATAATGAGTGGCTTAATTCCACCTTATAGAGGAGTTCGATATCATTTGAAAGAGTACTTGCATAATCCACCTAGGTCTTCGCAAGAGCTATTTAACTTGCGTCATTCTTCTTTAAGAAATGCAATTGAAAGAATTTTTGTTGTTGTAAAACAATTTTTTTCAATTATGGCAAGTGTAAATGAACCCTATTATGGTGTATATATACATACATGGATTATATTAGCATGTTGTATTATGCATAACTTTCTAATTGGTGTTGATATGAATGAAGCTATAATTAGAGAGGTGGGTTAAGAACTTGCCAATGGCGATGATGGAGAGTGAGAAAATAGGTTTGATAATCTTATAGAAGAAGGAGATACTGCTAGAGAAGAGTTTATAAGGAATTCGATAGCGGTGGTGATGTGGAGAGATTATAGCCTATAAGCATTTTTTTTGAGTTATGTAATTTGAAAAAATGTACTATTTCATGTGTACTAAATTGTGAGACTTTGTTGTTTTGGTACAATATGTTGTATTCTACTTTGAACATGCTATGAAACATATGTCTTTTTTTTTTGGAGATCAATGCTTTGTTTTAAATGTGGCTTGATTATTTGCATACCTATCATATTTGTCATCCTTTTTTTTAGTAGATTCAACTATGCCTCCTCATCAAGTTGAGAGAAAAATTTGGACAAGTGAGATGGATGGAGTTCTTTTTATTGCTTTGCTACATAAGATGTGTATAGGTAATCATCCTGGTGGTACATTTACTATAGTAGCTTATAGTTTCGTATTAATAGAGCTTGAAGAAAAGTTTTCTAACTCCTGATGGAACATGGACTGATTTCATAACAGGATAAAATATTTGAAGGGAAATTTTTTTGAATGTTATGACATATTTCAGAATGTTTCACAAAGTGGGTGGGATTAAAATCCCACCACTTAAATATGGGATCTCAAAGAGGAAGTGTGGAATAAACTAATTGAGGTGTATATAATGTCAATATGATGGAATTATTAATTTTTTTTGCATAAGGTTTTATTCTTTTGTATATGGTGTTCATAATCTATATTTGTTAAGTGTTATGACTTAATTCACTTTGTTGTTTGTTTGTCATAGAGCAATCCAAAGGCTATAGAGTGGAAGGGTAAAACAGTTCCCTTCTATGAAAAATTGGAACAACTATTTTCTAAAGAAAGGGTAACTCGAGATAATGCTATAATTGCTGTTGAAGTAAGAGAAAGGATAAGGGAAGCTGTAGGAAAACATGGAGTGTCTAGTAGCATGATTCAAGATACTGTAGCATGATTCGAGATATTGCCATTATTGTCTCACAAGACGAAGTTCACATTGAGGGGTTTAGTTCATTTGGTATTGATTCTAGGGCTCCACCTCATTCTAATCAAGATTATGGTTCAGATGCTAGTAATGCAAGTGTATCACAAGCAGGTGCGAGTCATGGAAAAGCTACAAGGGTAAGAGGAAAATGGATACATTTATTACAGTATGTTCTGATATGTTAAGTGGATAGGTAGAGAAGTTTTCCACTATTATGGACAAATGCTCACGTGTTGATCCCGTTGAGGCTATTAAGTGTGTTGAGGAGCTTAACTTCAATCCAAGGTACACAATGCTGGATTATTTTCATCTTTCAAAGAATTATGCATACTATGAGATGTGAAATGTGTATCCCTTAGAATAACACCGGTCTACATTTTGGCTTTTACTGGTGCAAGCACAAATCATTGATGAATTATAACCTTCCCCTTATATATAGTTTCATACTTTAAGACACTTGAATTAAGATGTCCTACAACAACAACAAAATGGTGGCGGGTAATAGGAACCATGCATTTTTCTTCCATTTTACATATCTATTTATATATTACTTATCAAATAGATAGTATTATTAAATTGACAACTAAATTTTTAATCACAAAAAAAATTCCACAAATTAAAAGCAATATAAAAAATGAAAGAATCAAAACTACATCATTAAAGCAAGTTATATACACCGGGGTGTATAAAATAAGATGTAACTATATGGAAACATGGCATAGAAGTGTAATTAATTAAATAGTCATTTATAACATAAATCTTGAAAACCAAGATATGGAGGACATAATCACCTTTATGGATAAGATAATCACTTGTAGAAATGTGATAATAATTTATGTAGGTATGATAATCAACAATGCTACATATAACACATTATCACTATCTTAGACAAAGAAATAACTTAGGGAACATGGCAAAATGGTCTAATTAATGAAGAAGTCATATATATCATGGAGCTTAGGTAAAAAAAACATGGAGAATATAATTACTTATTTTTTCTAGGATAATATCTTGTGTAGAAGAGATAATTATTCACATGAATAAGACAATCATCAATGTTGCACCTATAACAGAACCACTTTTTTATTCAGGATAATCACTTGATTTTTTTTACTAGATGCATCTCGCTAAATGCACCAGGGTATGCTATATTGGTATTGCAACATTTGTTTTTGGGTAAGTAATTGGTATTGCAATATTAGTCTTTAATATTAGTGGTGGCATTAAAAACTATATTTAATACCTTATACTTTGTGCTTGTGAGTGTGTCTAAAAACTATACATTGATAAGACATATGTAAATTTTTTTTTTATGAAATATTGAATCACTAAAAGTAGTAGTTATTCTAGATTTGAAATTTACATTTATCTCCTATCTATTTATACACATTGTTTGGTACATAAGAAAAACTATAAAAATAAAAATAAATAGGGAAGAAAAGCGAGGGGGGTGTGTGTGCATTAAATGCATATGGTACTTAGTAAGGTGAAAATTCACTCAAGTAAAATTATCCATTCAATTTACCTACGTAAAATTATCTACCCATAACATTCCGCACTAAATTTTTACCTATCATATTTTATTATATGTGTTAAGAAAATAGACTCATTTAAAAGCTAACTAGAAAAACCTAATAGGAATAAACCTAAACAAAGGAAGGAAGAGTGCGCTGCATACAACACTCTCCCTCAATTTAACATACACCTAAAAAATGGCTCATACCCAAATTTTGCACTAATTCTTCAAAATTTCTAGAAGACAATGATTTTGTGAATATGTTGGTTAGATTCTCAAAAGATTGAATTTGTTGGACGTTAACCATTCCTTCCATCTTTAGATCATGTATGGAGAAAAAATTTTATGTTGTATGTTTTATTTTGTCTCCTTTTTTGTGGCCTTCATTTTTACTTGAGTGAAATAATATGTGATTGCTTTCATACCATATCTTTTTGCATGTGTTAACATTCATTTATCATCCTTTATATGAATTTTTTTTTTGTCATTTGACACCATTTCACATGCATATGAATATGTAAATACTTCTTTCACTATGTTGTCATTTCTATCAAGTTGTTCTTTGGTGGAGACATAGTTTATTAATATATCATAATCATTAGTATTTCCATCATCAAACACCTCTTTTGAGGTGTGGTCTTTAACCTTTGAGGTATAATTACCTTTTCTTTCAATGAAATGAACAATTTTGATATCATTTGATATTTAATTTTGCTTTTTCATCCTTTTGGTCTCAAGTCTTTTGAACCAAGTGGTTGACCAGGCTTTCGACATGGTGTAGTTTTATTTGTAGGATTCCTATCTAAATTTTTTGTAGGAAATAGAATAACTGTGAGAGAATTCATCATTAGAATATGTTACTTTCCTAGTTTCTTGATGTCAGTGAGTGCATCAGGTAATTAATTAGCTATACCTTGTAAATGTATCATCTTTTGCACTTCTTATTCACACAATTTCGATTAAAGATCAAGATAGGATAAAACAAATTCATTCCATTTTACATCCTTTGTATATAGGTCCACATGGCTCTTATATCCCCCTAAGTCAAGGAATATTATTTCATTAAAATGATAATCAACAAACTATATTGTAAATATACCACCAGTCATAAGTTTAAGATACTTAATAATTGATGGGGATTTAAAACTAACATAAATTTCTAGTCTTCTTTCTTGAACAATTTTTATTCTTTGATTTGGGTTAATAGGTAGATACAAAATATAACTAAATATTTTGAGATGTGATATATTTTCTTCTTTACTAGATACAAATTGTAATGGAGACTATTTATGAGATGTGTTTAATCTTAACTAAATTAAAAATATCACATGTAATAATATAAGTCCCCAATCTGCTGATGGTAATTTGGAACCCGTCAATTATGATTGAGCACTCAATTGTAATCTCATAATCTAATATTCAGTAATACCATTTTTCGCATGAACATGGTCTATTAGATACTACACATAATTCCCAATTGACATATAATAGTTATTAAATACTTAGGATGTAAATTTATCGGCATTATCAAATATTAACTCCTTTATTGTATAATCGGGGAGTTGAGCTCTTAATTGAATGATTTGAGCTAGGAGTCTAGTGAATGACACATTTCTACTAAAGAATAAACTCACGTGTGACCAACATGTTGATGTGTTAATTGACAACATATAATATAAAATAGCCCACATGGAGGGACAAACAATCCATAAATGTCTCCTTATATCCTTTCTTCATGGACGGTCTTATGATCAACTTGACAAGAGAATAGGAAACATATGATAAATCAAAAGACTTTAAAACCATAATGTTCCTTAATGAATGTCTAATTGAATTTCAAATAATTATGTGCTTGCAAATGGCCATCCTATAAAGTACATGCTTTCTTATATTATAACTTCCTGTTAAAGATCACATTTATTTTAATTTGACTTATGTTGGTATAACATACTCTTAACGAATATGCTGGAATTTTCTCAAGAGTGCATTTCTTGCCACAAATACTATTTCCCATTTTCATTCACGATTTCCATATCTTAATCATTTTGGTAGATGTCTTTAAAATTCAACAAATTTCTTTGTTATTTTATTGACTATAGTGTGCACTTAATTACTAATTTTTCCCCTTAGGGAGCAACATGCATGCTCTTCTAGAGCCTTCTATGAACTTTGTAGTATTAGATATAGTGTTAACATTAGCACCAATGTATTGTAGTTAAAAAATTAGTCATTTCTTTTAGGATAATATGTGCAGTGGTATAATTTACAATACATTTTTCTTTACCATTGGATTGGTTTTCATATGTACTCATATCTTTAATTTAAAAAATAAAGAATAATTGTTAGGTTATAATTAAAACAAACCTCATATTCTTTAATAACATAAATCACAAGATAACATAAACAAAGATTAGAGTAATTATAAAAATGGCATGCCAATAGAGGATATATTACAACATGATAATGGATGAAATGCTAAAACATATTAAAAGAGAAACAAAAAGATAGTAGATATACTATCCTCTTAATTGGTAGCATTCCCCATAATGGAAAATTCATTACTATTCTTAGTGTTATCGATGAAGCTATCAGTAATTTATAGAGTGGGTATAGAGGTGGTAATGCTATCTATGAAATTAAATTTAACATTCTTACCCTAATATTTGATGAAACATCGGTATAAATCTACCAAGGTTTTGGTAGTTGTAAAAATATTAGCCTAGTGTCTAGTTATGCCATATTTATAACATATTGTTTTTTTCTTGTACACAATTTCTTATTCCCCATGATATTTGTGATTTCAAAGTTATATTTTCTTTAAAACCTATGCCTCCATGATTATAGCATTTAAGGTGGCCCCTTTTATGACCTATAACATAATAGTTGTCTTATTATTGTCCATTGTAATACCCATGTCCACCTTTTTGTGTAGCATTAGCTTCAAGTAATACCATGGAATTTTTCAATCATAAGTTACGATTTATTAACAATAACTCACTATTTTTCATCCATAAGAAAAAAATTATATTTTTATTAAAATTTCTTAGTTAATAATACTCTTCTAATAAGACATTAGATGTGTGAAAAGTGGAGAGTGTTTTTTCTACCATTTTCTTATTGGTGAGTGCTTTTCACACATTTTTAACAGGGATATCACTTTATGTATAATTGAGTTATAGTCACTTATAATATTATAATCCTTGAACCCTAAGTGGATGCAATCATATTGAGCCTTTAGGAGGATGATCATATTTTGATGTTGGTACATCTGTATTAACTTATCATATAATTTCATTGGATCTTGTTATACTGAGTACTCAGTGATCATCTTTCATATAGATGATGTCAAATGAATATTATTTCCATTACCTTTTCTTCCTTTGTTGCATTATTATTTGTTTCAATAGTATAATAAAGGCCTTTAGTAATTAGATTTGCATACAAATGTATGCTACTATGTGACCTCACTGTACAACATGAGCCCTTACCATATTTTATGTAGTTTGTTTTACTAGTATTTTACCATACTGATATTACATTTTTATAGTCACTTTGATGTTCTCACTTTTGTTTTAGTGAGTAGAGGATGATTTGTAGTGTTACAATTCTCAACTTGAGTAAGCTTCTGATGATGTCATGGGTCCATAACTAACCATTTCTTGGGGTTTGAGAGTTACATTGTCTAGTACTTCAGAGTTAGACTAACATACTTAGATGTATTTTTCCTATTATGATGGAATTTTATGTTTTCTTTGTTACATAAATACCTAGTTTCGGTTTCTTTATTTGGATTTTGCAAGCCTCGCTCTTATGTATATTATTCTCATCCTTATTACAATAATTTTTTTTTAAGCATGCATTCCTTTGCTCTTTATTTCATTTTTCCTTATATCAAATATATGTTAGGGGATAATCCCACTTCTCTCCTATTTTATGTAGCGGTAACCTTACCCTATTTTCTTCAAAAAAAATTTTATGTTTCAAAATTTGGGGGTATTACATTTTTTATCTAGCTCCCTATCTGAACTTATTTCCAAATTTCTAAAACAAGCCATTCTATGGATGACCAAATCACTTAGAGAGAGAGAGAGAGAGAGAGAGAGAGAGAGAGATAAAAGAGCGTGTTTTGATATGGATTTATGGCTTAATAATGTTGATGATGGTGAGTGATACTACTGATTTTATTATATTTTGTTTCTCATTTTATTTTGATCTACTCTGATATACCTCATAGAGTTTTTATTACTCTTGGATCTTGCTTCATTTCTTGTGGTATGTTTAGATCTATATTATATGTTTTTTTTCTTATGTAACAGAGATGATTTACATCAAGATTAACTTAATAGCTTGGATGTGCTTTTTAAAAAAAATAAAAATAAATGTATGTACATTGAGAAAAAAATGATTTTTGCCAAGGTCTTGAGATCATCTTTTTAAAAATATTTTCTAGTTTCATATATGGAGGATCTATTTTTCTTGTTTGGAAATAATAGAGAATACTTCCAAAAACAATCACAAAAAAATGACCTCCAAAAAATTATATCTTGTTTTCAGGTTGAAGGTATATTTACAGAAAGACTCTTAGACCAAAGACAATACAATTTTTTTTTGTTAGATAGTTCATGTTGATAATGAGATAACATATAAATAATTATTTGATTCCTTAGATTAGTAAAAGTAATAGTAATTCTTGATTTAACCTTTATATTTATCTACTAGTTATTTATTTATAGTATTTGGGACATAAAACAAACTATGAAGATCATACAATCTTAAAAGAATTGAGATTATCTATGTATGCATCAAATGCATATGATACTTAGTAAGGTGACTATTCATCCAAGTATAATTACCTATTCCATTCACCACAAATGATTTGTTCTACTCATAACATATATGAAATTCATGCAATTTATATGTCGCTATTCAATAAATGATTTACTTTACATAAATTTTGCATTGCATCAAAAATTAGGATTGTGAAGAAAATTTTAAAAATTGTAAATCGTTAAGCAACTTCACTTTAGTTAGAATATTTGGAAATTAACTCCAAAATAAATTTTATTTCAATAATATATTATTTTTGCAACACCTAGGCCTTACAAGGATTGTGGGTAGTTATTGTAGAGTACTTTTAGAATCAATGATTGGCCTTACAAATCAACATGAACCTTTTCGAGCGTGTTTTATTTCAACTTACAAAAATCTTAAGAAAATACCTAAGAGTTCACTCATCCTTAAATTACTTCAATTCAAGCACGCTAACCTATGAAGTTCTTTAAGGATATAGTTCATGAAAAGAAGATATATCGTGCTAATATACATAATCTTATCAATCATTTTAAGACTCTTCCATCCAATAGATATTTGGGGATATCACATATGCCCCACTCTAGAATACAATGTTCTCATCACTCCTTAACCACTAATGGTCTCATGACATTATATCCTAAGAATCATCTTGCTAAGCAACTAACACACTCATCCAAGTTCAGGTTATGATCATGATTTTGCTCTGATACCATTTTCTAACACCCCGTTCTCATTAAGTTTATGGGTAGTAATTGTGGAGTGGTTTTGGGATAATTAATTGGCCCTACATATCAACATGGGTCTTTTAAAGCATATTTGTTTTTATCAACTCACATGCATGCCGATAAGCTTTCTAAGAAGTCACACATCCTTAAGTTGCTCCAAGTTAATCATGTTTAACTATAAAGTTGTTTAATGATAAATTTTCCAAAAAGAACATATGTGTTGTTAATATAAGTAGTCATATCAATCTTTTTAAGCCTCAACTGTCTAACACTAAGTTTTTGGTATTATAATTTTCACAAATAACCTTTATTGTTTTTTATGAATGATAAATATTCTTTGTTTCAAAAGACTCAAAATAGTGTATAACTTCTATAGGATTTAGGAAGTTATTTTTTCATTATATATTATAATTAAATTGTTAATGATGGTTGATGAATGGAGATGATGTATTTTTCTTTTCTTTTGTGTTGCTCTTTCATCTAAATATTCAAGCATGTTATATTGCACTTTTTTTTGGGATGAAAGGGCTTAAAGTGTTTTTCTATTGAAAACATAAGTATTTATTTAGCTAGATATTTCTATAAGAGAGTATATGATATATGATTGATAAATTTCACACTAATACATGTCCATTCTTATTCTCATTAGGATACATAATACTTAGAAAATATTATTGACTTTTTTTCATGCTTCGATTAATTTTTTTGAGAACAACCAAGTCTAATTTTTTTTTATTTTTTTACTTTCGCAATGTATATATGATAGTTATTTTCCCAAAACTATCAATATTAATTAGCTAGATATATTTGTTAGTGATAGTAAATGTGGTCAATTGTTCTAATTACAAAGATTGTAGTACACTAAATAACATTTAAATGATATTAAGAGATACCAACCAATGCAACACATGGAGAAACATAGCATGTGTCATTACTACGAGAAGGAAAAATAATAATGGCATATTAATAATGGTAGTTTTGATACTGGTTATAGTTTAGAACTATTATTAAAACCTTCACCATAAAATTACACATAGTAGTTTTAATAACATTTCCTTTGAGAATAGTTATTAAAAGATATTTTAACAACGATTCTTGAGAATACCGTTATCAAAAGGGCCATCGGTTTTAATAACGGTTCTCTCAGGAGCTGTTATTAAAAATCTTTTAATAGTGGCTCTTACAAGAACTGTTATTAAAACATCTTTGAATAATGGCTCTTACAAGAATTGCTATTAAAAACTCAATCTTCCACCTCTTATTTTGTTTAGTTCTTGTTTCGTGCCAAAAATTGTAGATTCTCTTACTCTTGTACTCTCCTTCTAGTGTGAACCCTTGTACCACCACACCGTGCTCCACCACTCCTCATGCTCTCAACTTTAGGTAACCACCACACTTTCTCTTTTTCACCACCAACTCCAACCATCCACTCATTTGCTTGCACCACCACACACACCACTACCATTCTTAGTGTTGTATGTTCGTCCATTCTTGCGCATGTTGCCTGCATTTGGTCCTCCTTGATCCACCATGTTAGTAGGTGGTTTCCAATGTCCTCTTTCTCATTGTTAATTCTCTTGCTCGTCGCCACTTCTCTTACTTTCTTTGCTCCTCTTACGTATGGTTTTGTTATTTCGTAGCTTATTTTCTGCACTTATTATATATATATATATATATATATATATAAACATATGCATGTTGATGTAAGTTGCAATGTGTGTTATTAAAGTATTGTAGTTTGTTGTTGAAAAATATGTTGTTGTTTCTTGGTAAAAAATTTTATGTTGTTGAATTTGTTGGTGTTATATATTAACATGCATGAGTGTATTGGTGGACCATACATATATATCTATATATATATACCATTGTAGTGGTTAATTACTAAGAGAAATAAAGTACTTCAAAATATTAGTAATGTCACTTGTAAAAACTATATATATACATTTTCATTTATAAGTATAGGACACTAGGATTTTATGAAATTCCATATAATTAAATGAAATTATATTTTACATATGTAAATCTTTAAATGAAAAATTTAATTAGTGTTGCATGTTAATAGTTTTTTTTGATGAAGATCAAATAGACATAGAAAATAAAGAAAATATGAAATTGAATATTTAAATAGAGAGGAATAGCTATGTATAATAATAATAAGAAGAATGATAATGATAATAACATATAGAATTTATTAAGGTTTAATTATAGTTATCTAGGTTTAGGATTAGGGTTTATTAGGTTTAGGGTTAGTTTTTATTATAATTTATTAGGTTTAGAGTTTATCATTTATTGGCCCATACCATATTAGATCATATCACCTACTCTTGACCCTACCTCAAACGGAGCCATGGTCATTGGCTACATCTACTTTTTTGCATTGGTTTTTCTACTATATTGATGCACCACACCCAAGATTTATTGAGGGTGAGGTATTTTCCAGAGAGTATGATTGGATATCTAGAAATCTAATGGTGATTGATGATAAGTAGAGGTTTCGTCATAGCTTGCCTCCGAGTACCCACCTCGGTTACTCTAGAGTATCTATGACTAGACTCTCGGTTGATGAGGTGAGTGAATAGATGACATATCGAGATGAGTGGACTTTGAGAGTGATAGTTATAAGTCGGGCTCAATGAGGCTACTAAGAGATTTAGTTTTACGGTTATGAGTTTTTCTTAGTTAGGTGTTTGGGCTTTAGCAAACTTTTTATGTGTGTAGTGCTACTATTGCTTTAATATTGTAGTATGTATATCTTTTGTAATTTGAACCATTTTATAATGTTTTTCTATGTATGCATATATCTATGTATGAATATGAACTATTTTTAAGTATGAGCGGCTTGAGTATTGATAAATTTTTGGAAACGTGTTCTCATGATTTGTATATATATATAACAGTATGATACATTTGAGTTATATTCTTTCTAAGCATAAGTGGTTTGTGAATTATTAAACTTATAATTAAATTAATTTGTAATAATTACTTTTTCATGGGATACATATAGATTGAAAAACTATGGATCGAAAATGGTTGTCCGTAAATCATTTGTCTAGAGAATATAACGAAGGAGTGGAGTTTTTTTTATCAAGTTTGTAATTGAACATGCTCAGGACTCTAGTAGAATAGTTTATCCTTATTTGAATATGCTTATATTTAGTATGTCAACACAGATGATTTGAGAGATCATTTGTTTGTGTATGGAATAGATACAAGTTACACTTGTTGGATATGGCATGGTGAGACAGAGTCTAAATATGATAATGAGGAAGTTAGGAGGGAAATTAGTGGATCATCATTTGAGAACTATGAATGAAATTTATTAGAGGAGATGACTCAAAAGGTTAAGGAAAGTGTTTGGGATTATTTGAAAATATTCGAGAAGTTATTGAATGACTCGGAGAAACCTCTCTACAGTAATCGTGAGACATTTACATTATTATCCACTACTTTAATGTTGTACAACTTCAAAGCATGTAATGGAAGGAGTGATAAGAATTTTATGGAATCCAACTTATGCAAATATGAATTATTATGGTGTGATTGAATAGATATGAGAATTAGATTACACTGTATTTAAAGTCCTTGTATTCAGCTATAGATGGGTTGATAATAGCTATAGGGTTAGATATGAAGATTGAATCTCATTAGTAGATCTCAATAGGGTAGGGCATAAACAAGACCCAATCATCTGGGCATCACAAATGACATAAGTATTCTTTGTCACTAATCCTACTGATAATAAATAGTTTGTGGTACTATCTACGAAGAAAAGAAATGACAATGAATGTGATGATGAAAATAATGCCAATTGGAATAAAGAGTGTGTCTCAGCTGTAAAAGTGACTCAATTATTGAACCATGATAACAATAAAATTAATGAGGAGGAAATATATGTCAGGGATGATCATTGTGAAGTCTTATATGTATCAGATTATGAAAAAAATCTAAAAACAAAGGAAAGATAAGGAAAAGAATGCAATGAGGGTAATAATATTATAACATATGATGTGTGCTTGTATCAAAAATTAATTTAGTGGTACATTATAGTCAATACATAACATTCTAACATAATTTGTTTATTATTTTTTTATAGATAAATGGTAAAAAAAATTGATAGGGAGAGTAGTGATGAAGAAAGGAAGAGAGGACCTACTATTATAAGAATCATCACGGACATGCAGAATAGAGGAGAATAAGTTGATTTTGGATGGAATACTTACAATCTTCGCATTACCCCTCACGCAAACATGTTTCTAACATCCATTTTACTCGTTACATGTAACCATGTTCCTATCTCTTATAATAACTGGAAGCAAGTTCCAAAGGGTCACAAGGAGCATATTTGGTAGGAAGTCATGGTAAATATGTTATTTTACTTAATCACTTTTGCATATCAAATGTTATTAATTTTAATACATTAACATAGTTATACATCTATATATCTTAGTTTGTGGAGAGTCTTCAATGTCTCAAAGAATAGGAAGAAATGGATTCTTAGACATTGTGGTGAGCATCTAAGAACTTTTAGGGTATACATGGCTAGTAGAAAAATGTGTAGAAAGAGGGATGGATCTCTACGATAGAACCCACACAAACTATAAGGTTTCATTGATCAAGAAAGTTGGAACCAATTATTGCATATTATCTTTTGGAGGATTTTAAGGTATTTGTTAGATAACAATTAAATTTTTTGATTAAGAATATTTCATTTATATTTAAATAACCATGTGCTTATATGTTGGCTTATAACATAAGAAAAATGTGTCAAAAGTAAAGAGATTGCTAAAAAAATAAGTACCGGTATAATATGGCTTGCAAAGGCTATGCAGGCTTTGAAGAGGAGTTGGTATAAGATTCTGATTTATCTATTTATATGTAAAAATATAATGTTATAATAATATTCTTAATGTAAGATTAATTTTTGATTTACAGCTCATAGCCTAGGACTTAGATCCATGTACCTCATCTGTGAATATTGACACATTATAGAAGAAGGCTAGAGCAACAAAAGATGGATATCTTAATGAAGATGTAGATGTTGCAAGCAAAAAAATTGTAAGTTTGTAGATATCCCAAACCTTACTTAGTTTTCTTTTAGAAATTAAAAGAGGACATAAAAGCCCAAAACAATTGGAGACCAGATAACAGAAGGGACACCAGATATTCCTATGCTCTCAAAACTGACTGATAGCTTTCAACTGGACTCAAAAACTGAACTGCAAAGTCCACTACCCATTGAATAGGCAGAGTCCCACAAAAATGAACCTTTAGTACTATGGTACTGAGTAAACATTTATACCAAACTAATATGATAAAACATAATGGAACACACGCAAGGCATACCATTCACATTGTATAAGAAATATACATACACATACGAGGATTGAGATACAGTATTTGTTCATATAATCAAATTCCATCTTTGTCACAGACCACTCATATTCATGCATATCAAATAACCGAACTTACCAAATGAACTACCCAAAGATACTATCTAAACTATGATTAGAAGAAAACCCTAGCATAATAATCATAAGGCATCCTGATAATACATGGTATGAACATTAAGATATACATGAGATGATCCAAACACAATAATCCTCACCGATAAGCAAATGTCACTAAACTACCTACTGTTCATGTGTGCTTATTTAGAATATAATAACACTTATCAACTAAGCATCCCAAGATACTATCTAAAGAAATAATCAAATCCACTCTACACTACAATTATAATCTTTACAACATAATTCATGTCTCAGCATTAATCCCAACTAATTACATAACATCAAAGGTATGTTCATAGGCAAAATATACTCAGATCCCTAACATTATAGGTACTATATAATAAAATCCATAACTTCATAGGTATACTTATTGATGTAGGAGAATCTATTGATTCTCATATTCCTATTGATTCTCAAGGTAAGGAAGAATTAGCTTTCTTAATATTAGATCCAATCATATTAAATGTTCTTGATAATATGTCTATGCTTGGTATTGAAAACGATTCAAGATATTCTTGTAGGTATATTACATATTTCTAAGGAGAACATGTGAATACACTAAAGAAGACTTAAAGTGTACAAGCATTTAAAGCATACAAGGCTATGGCATACATGGGATGACACTACAACAAGATATGGTGATGATTATCATTAATTATATTAAAATTGTAAGTGTATTTTCTATAAGCTAGGGTTTCAATGTAATTTCATGTATGTACCATAGTTGATTGTGTGGCTTTGTAATGTTAGTTATTAATATCATTTAGATGATGATATTGTGATTAAGATTAGGCATTATATGGGCTTAATTCAAGATAATTTATCTTGAATTAAAGGGGAAGACCTGCTAATTTTTAAGCCATAATGTTGACTCCTCACCTATATATATACCTATGTTGTGCATGGATAAAAGGAGATGAATAAGACAAAATCATTTGAACCAAGCCTCATGTAAACACTTGAATTGTCTCTCCCTTTTTGGAGTAGTATATCCAGGAAATCCCGGGGAATTCCTTCCTTCAATTCCCTTCCCTCATTTGAAGCTTGAATGTAGCTTCAACCTTCGAATAACCTCAGCCAGCTTTCATTACTTATGTCGAGTTTAAGCTTCTTAAACCAGGTTTTTTTCTTCTAGCATTAACTTGTAGCGGAAGGAAACAAAGAAATGATTGATCCAACACTTCTCTCCACCTTGATCCACACCATTTTTGGTATCAAAGCTCCCCACAACTTTGCCTTCCTTCGGTAGTACAATTCTTGCATCTTCATGCTGCTACCTACAAGAAAACAACCTGCAAGGAGTTCCACAGCCAGCAATCTTCAACATTTTCTTGCATCTTGTTGCCTTCCTTGAATCTTCAATGATTTCTTGATTAAAGGTTCCAAATCTTGCAATAATCTTGTTGCAATCTCACGTAGTCCATCTAGCAAATTCCTTATATCTTCGACCAACATTCCCTTCATTTTGCTGAGACTCCACCAGTTATGTTTGTTTTGTTCTAACTTTGAGCTTGCACTTCTACTTCCACCGACCCTTTCTCTTTTATTTCCTATCCCCACTTGTCCATTTATCCAGCAAATCATCCACCCATTTTGTTTCTACACGTTCCAAAACTTGGTAGAAAGGAGAAAAAAACCCCGACACCCCTGGTATAATATAACCAGGTTGGAAGGTTTTGTAAAAAAAATTTGTGCCTCGGTTTTACTCCAATTTTATCTCCAATTCTAATACATACTCTTCTTATTTTTCTTATTCATATCTTCTATGGTTTATGGCAACAAATCTTCAAATTGAACATCTCATTTCTTTGAAGAAGTAGACGGTCCTTTTTTTTATTTTATATGACTGATTGTTAGTCACAAAAGAAGACCACCTTCTAGCCATCTTGTTTCAAATGTGCATGCAGTGTTATGTTGGCTAAATTTCCTTCCATTTGTGTGTGACCAATACAAAAGGTAGTGATTGATAATTTCTTGTGAATTGGAAAAATATTTTTCCTATTTTTTTTAGTTGCAGGACATTCCAACATCTACACATTTGTAGTATTCTTTTGGTGGATAGAAAGAGGTGTGTTTCTACCTTCACCATGGCAAGTGAAGAGGTTCATCCATTGGTAGAGTCTATAAAGAGTCTAACCATACTAATGGATACCCAACTACATAATCAAACAATGCTTCAACAACAATTACAAAGTGTAGAAGCCAAGCTAGCCGATCAAGAGAATTATCGACCATGGAAAAATTGCATGGAGACCACACAAGATAGTGCGGAAGAAAAAATGAAGCATGCATTCCATACAAAAGGAGGATTTGGATATTCAAACATGCATCATAATGAATATGGAGAGGATGAGATGATTTCCTTTGGCTCAAGCAACTAAAGAAGACCACATACATTCCAAGTAAGACATGCATACAATGAAGATCAAGGTAATAAACTTGACCTTCCTGAATTTTATGGTGAATTGAATGTGGAAATATTCTTTGAGTGGTTGCATGAAATTGAAGCTATATTTTAATTTAAGGAGTATGATGATGAGAGAAAATGCAAGCTTGCTACTTTTAACTTCAAACGGTTTGCTAGGATTTAGTATGATAATTTGAAGAAAAAAAACAAGAGAAAGACAACAGAAGTTAAAAATAAAATATTGGGAAAAACTTAAGAAACACTTAAGGAAAAAATTTGTGCCTAGAGAATATGAGCAAGATATGTATGTGAAAATGATAAATCTAAGGCAAGGCTTATTTAGTTTAGAAAAATACACTAGAGAATTTGAAAAACTAGCCCTTATTTGTGATGTTCAAGAGAGAAAAGAACAAAAATGTGCTAGATACTTAGGTGGCTTGAATAACTTGATAAGAGATAAAGTTGACATGTATTCTTATGATTCTCTTGATGAATTAATTAAGTTGGCTTTAAAATTTAAAAGACAACATAAATCAACCAAATCCTATATTAAGTTTAATGTTTCAACTTCAACTAAGCCCTATTCTAACACCTTTACACCTAAATCAACATCTTCATATAATAAAAAGAATAATCGAGATGATAAAGGTAAAAATAAGGTAGTTGAAATGGCTAATAAATAATGCTTTAAATGTAAAGGATATGGACACTTTGCTAGAGAATGTCCTAATCAAAGAGCCTTAGCCTTGAATGAAATAGAACACATGGAACCATGTAGTGATGATAAGAATTTAGAAATTGAATCTCCTAATGAAATATTAACCATGGATAAAGAAGAGGGAGATCCATGTTTCGTAATTCAAAGAGTGTTGAAAATCCAACCTAATATGACACCTACTCAGAGAGAGAAAATTTTTAAGACTAAGTGTAAAATAGGTGACATGGTTTGTAGACTCATTATTGATAGTGGTTCATATATAAATGTTGCTGGTGAGGCAATGGTTAAGAAACTTGGTTTAGAGACTACTAATCATCCTAAACCCTATTATTTACAATGGATAAACAAAGACAAAGGAGCTAAAGTAAACAAAAGAACCCTAATCACATTTTCCATTAGAGATTACCATGATAAAGTTCTATGTGATGTTTTGCCTATGGATTCTTGTGGATTACTTTTAGGAAGACCATGGCAATATGATAGAAAAGAAACTCATGATGGAGTAACTAATGAATATATGGTGAAGAAAGAAAAGCAAACGTATGGACTAACACCTTCTTTATGTGATCATATGCCTTTGAATGATGACAAAAAGAGGTTATTTTTACATGAAAAGGCTATGGAAAAATGTATAGAAGAAGAAGGGATTTGTCATGCTTTAGTTGCTAAAGATTCTAAACCTGAGAAGCAACAAATTGAAAATCCTAATCTAGCTAAGCTGCTTGATGAATATCATGATGTATTTCCTAATGATTTACCTCCTGGATTACCACCTAAAAGTGGTATAGAACATGCCATTGATCTTATCCCTGAAATGCCTCTTCCAAATAAACATAATTATAGATGTAACCCAGAGGAAGCTAAGGAATTATAGAAATAGATCCAAGAGCCTATGGATAAAGGATTTATGAGAGAAAGTATGAGTCCTTATAGTGTTCCTGCTTTATTAGTGCCTAAAAAATATGGTACTTGGTGTATGTGTATAAATCCTAGGGCAGTGAATAACATTACTATCAAATATCGTTTTCCTATGCCTAGGTTAGATGATATGCTTGATGAACTTTGTGGTGCACAAGTATTTTCTAAAATTGATTTGAGAAGTGGTTATCATCAATTAAGGATTAGAGATGGAGACGAATGGAAAACATCCTTTAAAACTAAATATGGTCTCTATGAGTGGATAGTTATGCCTTTTGGGTTATATAATGCACCTAGCTCATTTATGAGACTTACGAATGAAGTTATCTGACCTTTCCTTGGTGATTTCATTGTTGTATATTTGGATGATATTCTTGTGTATAGCAAAAATGGTTATGATCACCTAGTGCATTTGAGGAAATTATTTGATAAGCTAAGGAGAGCTAAACTATATGGAAAACTTGAGAAATGTGATTTTATGCTTCCAAGTGTAGTTTTCCTAAGCTATATTATTAATGGACAGGGTATTAAAATAGGTCCTAATAATATTAGAGCTATAAAAGAATGGCCTATCCCTAAAAATGTTCATGATATTAGAATTTTTCATGGATTAGCTAGATTCTATAGAAGATTCATTAAAGATTTTTCTACTATAGCTACACCTATTACACAACTCATGAAAAAGGGTGAATTTTATTGGGGACAAGAAGCTACTCAATCATTTGACACCCTCAAAACTAAACTTTGTAATGTCCCTGTTCTATCCTTACCCAACTTTAATCTTATTTTTGAAGTAACTTGTGATGCTAGTGGATTTGGAGTAGGAGTACTTTCACAAGAAAAGAAACCTATAGCATTCTTCTCTGAAAAGTTGAATGGAGCCAAGATTAACTATTTAACTTATGATAAGGAATTCTTTGCCATTATACGAAGTCTAGAGACATGGAGTCATTATCTGAGACCAAAACCCTTTGTATTACATTCGGATCATGAAAGTTTAAAATACTTACATAGTCATAAGAAAGTTAATCTGAGACATGCAAAGTGGGTGAGTTTCTTACAATCCTTTGTGTTCTCTGTCAAACATTTAGATGGAAAAGAAAATTTAGTAGCCGATGCTCTTTCTCGTAGATCTATATTACTTATTATGATGGATGTAAAAATCTTAGGTTTTGAAATGTTAAAAGAATTGTATCCTAAAGATGATGATTTTAAGGATATATTTAGTGCATGTAAAGAGAGTAGATACCATGGAAATTATGTCATACAAGATGGATTTTTTTTAGACTAAATAAACTTTGTGTTCCTAGATCTAGTATTTGAGGCTTGTTAATCAAAGAAATACATAAAGGTAGTATTGTAATCCCTTGAAATTTTTAAAAGCCTATAAATTAATAAATAACTTTTATTTTGGGATAAATTAGCTTTAAAATCTATTTAATTTGATTATTTTATGGATTTTTGAGTATATAAAATAGCATATAAATATTTAATAAATTAAAATAAATATTTTTTTATTTTATCATACTCTTATTATTTAAATAAATTTTCAAACCATTATTTTACTAAAATTATCCTTTTTAAACCCTTATATTTTAATTATATTAAATTAAATTATTAAATAAATTTATTACCCATAAATATTGCATTTTATTATTTTATAAATTAAATTATTTTAATTTTCCTATTTTTCCTTTTCTTTTTCCTTTTTCCTTTTCCTTCTCCTTTTTCTCCTTTTCCTCCTTTCTTTCCTTTTCTTTTTTCCTTCCCTTGGACCGCCGGCCTTGGCCTGCTTCCCTTCCCCTGCACGATTGGGTCGTTGACCCATCTCTCCCTTCTCCCCTGCCTTCCATTATTTCCCTCGACTTGACTCCCCTCTCCTTTCTTCCTTCCTCCCTCGCGCAAGCCTGGCCCACCTCCCTCCTTTCTTTCCTTCCTTTCTTCTCTAATCGGGTAGGCTTGCGTCCTTCTCCCCTTGGGTCGGCCTGCACGCAGCCTCCCCACTCCTTCTTTCTTTCTTTCTTTCTTCTTCTTCCATTTTTGGTAGTGCCTTACCCGACCATCCTTCGCCATCTCCGCTGCCCCACCTACAACCCTCTCCCCCTACTGCTTCCCTCTATCGCTCTCTCTCCCTCTCATCGTTTTCATGCCCTATCCTGGCCCTACCACCTCTCCCTCTCCTTGCCCATACCCCTCTCTTCTCCTCTCTCTCCCTGCAACTCCCATTCCCCTACCACCCTGCCGCCGCCCTACCAAGCCACCCTATCCCCTCCTTTCTCTTCCTCTTATTTTTCTTCTTTCCTCCCTGCCTCATCCTGCCATTTTCTCGAGCCTCACATGCCTCCCCGACCCTCTTTTTCTTCCCTTCTTCTCCTCCGATCTCTCTCCCCATTTTTGCTTCACTACCTCGCTCCGCCACTACCACCACTGCACTAGCCACCTACGCCACCCCCTGCCACCCCCTACCTCACCCCTACACCATCACAGCATCCCTCGAGCCACCCTGCAGCCTCCTCCTTCCTCCCCTCTTCTTTTTCTCTTTTCTCGGTAGCCACCTTACACCACCCCTTTCTACCACCGTTCCACCACCTCTGCCATCACCTGAGCCACCAAACTAATCCCTGTAACCCCCTCTACCACCCCAAACCTCCTTTGGCCGAAACCACCAGCCATAAGCCTTCCTTTTCTCCCTCCCTTTTCCTTCCTTCTCAGCCCCTTCCTCTCGACTCACCTCGGTAGCCCCCCTTCGTAGCCTCGCTGCCGCCGCTGCCCTTAGCAGCCGTCAAATCATCCTCGACCACCACTTACACCCCCTCTCCATCTCTACATCCTTCCCTTACCTTAAGTCCTCCCATGCATGCCCACATTCCTAGCCCCAAAACCCCAACATGAAAATAGCCCATTTTTCCTCCTTCCACCCACCTTCGAGCCCCTCCCCCTCATTTCTTTGCATGCAGCTCATGGTGCATGAGCAATATGAGTTGCTGTATGTCTTGGTTTGATTGGTTAATGATTTTAAGGTATAATAATATTTTAACTTAATTATTTGATTAATTAAGTGTTATAAAGTCTTATGCTTTGATTTTTCTTATTTCTAATATAATAAACATGGATATTATTTTTAGGTATTGGTTTTGCTAATCAAAGCTAGAACCTTTAATCGGAATACCTGTAAGGTTCATTTTTTAGGAAATTAAGGTAACTATTAAATCCCACTTAAACACATAGATTAATGTATGTTAGTACATTAGCATTTTTGATATGTTATTATGCTTGATATATGTTGTTTAATATAATATATGTAGTTTCTTGTGTTGATTGATAAAAAGGAAGCATGTTAGATTATATGTTATGTATGGAAATATTGTTTAAGGTAAGAGTTTGGTTATTAATAAAAATATTAAGTATTATCCATGTTGTATTATGCTATTGTGATCTTTAATGCATGGTTAATATTTTTGTGAGCCTTAGGGGTATTTTAGTAATATATCTTATACAAGAATATGGCCTAATATGTGTGGGTGCTAATAAGTATTATATTAAATATAATAGTTGTGGATGAGGTATTAATATTAATATTTTATGTAGTGATGATAATTTAATATAAGTGATGTAATAAGGGGAAAAATGGTAATTTGTAATTAAAAGGGGTATTATGGTAATTTTGGAGGCAAGGAAAAAATGGTAATTATGTGAGTAAATGGATAAAATGGTAGTTTTGTATGTAAAGGGGTAAAATGGTAATTTTGGAAGTAAGGGGTAAAATGGTAATTTTGAAAGTAAAGGAGCAAAATGGTAATTTTGTGAATAAAACATAAAATGGTAGTTTTTGAAGTAAAGGGGTAAATTGGTAATTTTTTGAATAAAGGGTAAAATGGTAATTTTATGAATAAATGGTAAAATGGTAATTTTGTGAATAAAGGGTAAAAAGTTAATTTTGTAATTAAGGGGCAAAATGGTAATTTTGTAATTAAAGGGTAAAAAGGGTAATTTTGGAATTAAAGGATAAAATGGTAATGTTATAATTCAAGGGTAAAATGGTAATTTTATAATTAAGGGGCAAAATGGTAATTTTATAATTAAAAGGTAAAATGGTAATTTTATAACTAAAGGGGAAAAAAAGTTATTTTATAATTAAAGGGAAACATGGTAATTTGTATGTAAATGGGAAAATTGGTAATTTATAAGTGAAAAGGGAAAATGGTAATTTTATATGCAAAGGGAATAATGGTGACTTAAAAGTAAAAAAGGGTAATTTGGTAATTATGATAATGGAGAAGGGAAATTTGGTAATTTAACCGACTAAAGGGTATTCGGTAATTTTGATGGTGGAAAAGGATAAATTGGTAACTATGATAATAGAGAAGGGTAATTCGGTAATTTAACCAACTAAGGGGTAATTTGATAATTTTGATAATGTAGAAGGGTAATATGGTACTTTATCTAACTAAAGGGGTTAATTTAGCAATTATAACAAAGGAGAAGGACAATTCGGTAACCTAAACAATCGAATGGGAAATATGATAAATATAACAATTATAGAGGGTGATTAGTGGCCTAATAAATGTGAGAGATAACTACATAACCCAAACATAGTTGTGATATGGCTAAGAACAACTATGTGTGGGTTACGTGCCTTGTGTGCCATGTGTTATGCCATATTGTGTACTTTATGCTAAATGATTAATCATTTGTAGCACAACATGAAGTGGATGTATGCTCATGTAACTTCCTTATGGCATGTGGATGATAATTATATCTGTTGTGCGTATGATGTTATGTGATGTGACCCTCTAGGACATGCATGCTAGGATATTTAATGTGGTAATGTGGGATGGAAGGATGAAAAAGGAAATATGGGAACGTGAGATAACCAAGGGAAAGTAAGTTGGCTAACATAGGTAGGAATGACCTAAATAACCCATGATCCATGAGTGGATGAATAAAATGGGGCTTAAATAGAATGAATGAGTGATGCAACTCTTGCATGGGAGATTTTTAGGGTTAGCATGGGATGATTATTAAGAAAGAATTAGCTAGGGTTTGAGCGGCCAACTAGGGTTTTACTATTACATGTATACTTGGTAAGTATAATTGAGATTTGAGACGAATCTAAATGAGATGAGATGTGGGATGATAAAAGAAAGGTGGGGCCATATAGGTCCGATTAAGGTTTCAAAGGAAAAACCCTAGGGAGTGGTAGTGACAGAATATGAATGTCATAAAGTGATGGGTCTCAACCCACACCCTTAGGAGTTGGTTCTTTGTTATGGGTAGATATAAGGAGGAATGGATGTTGGGGTATGACAGGCCCTCTCGGGAGGATAGAAATAGAGGTCGGTGACATGCATGTCAGGGTGAAATACTTTAGAATAAGATATGAATAAGACACTAATCACTTAAAGAGGAAGATTGTTGAGCTGAACCCAGACTGGTCGACTGGCAAATAATAGTAGCCAGGAGCCGGGGTGCCCTGAAGACCGGTCCACTGGCAAATAATAGTAATCAAGAGTGTTCTTCCTTGTATGTATTCCGGTCCACCGGCTATAATAGTGGGGGATTCCATGCTCAACAAACCAAACGTAATAACGATAAGACATGGGGAAGACACTAATTACTTGCAGTGGAACACCATGTGAGTCAGGACCAGACCGGTCCACCGATGAATAATAGTGGCCAGGAGCGTTTTGCCCTGCATGACCGGTCCACTGGCAAATAATAGTGGCCAGGAATGTTTTGCCCTGCATAACCGGTCCACTGGCAAATAATAGTCGGGTTCCCACACTCACAAGAATCTTTATAATTCGAGATGATTGATTAATGATGGACTAATGGCCTTAAGGCCCTAAAAGTATTGATGGTTCATTATGACCTATTAATATTTGATTAACTTATTAAGTATACAAATGTACGAAAGTGAATTTTATGTATGCATCATTAATATCTGATTGACTTGTCCAATATGTGAATGTATGGATCTGAATATTATGTTTACACCTGTCCTTATGTATGAATATAGTGGTGTATCATGTGTTACATTGCGGGTCTATTTTTAAGTGTGTTTTAAAGAGTTACTCAGTACTATAGTGCTGAAGGGTTCCATTTGTGGACCCCTGCCTATTCAATGGGCAGTGTCCCTTGCAGGTCGTTGTTCAGGAGCTATTCAGGTGGGCAATGGGAAAGAGCGTAAGGATTATCCGGGCTTTTAGGATTTTATCCTTCCTCTTCTAATGTTTGGTGTAAATGTAACATTTGTTCTTGTAAATACCATTGGTTGATTATATTCTTATAAAATATTTACTTGTGCTACTCTGATTTAAATATGTTTGAATTTCTCGTAAATTGTATTTTACTCTTTTAGCCTTAACACTTGGTACTAGAACGGTATAAGTGAACCGTCTGGTACTAAGTGTGGTGGTAATGTCCCCAAAATTTACAATTTTATTATTTTGCTTTCACTAATTCTTTTTAATAAAATGAAAATTTTTAGTAGTGAATTTTGGGGGTGTTACAAGTATTGCGGGATATTTTGGTATACATAAGACTATGGAAATATTGCAAGAAAATTTCTATTGGCCAAGAATGGTTAAAAATATACAAGCTCTGATAAGTAGATGTTCTACATGTTAAAAATGTAAGAGTTACTTTCATAAAGGCTTCTTCACACCTTTACCCGTTCCTGATAAACCATGAGAAGGAGTTAGTATGGACTTTATTCTAGGGTTACCAATATGAAGTGAACCCACACATACCTATCAATATGATTCCTTTGAAAATAGGTGAGTTACAAAATTATGAAGCCAAAGATAGAGTAAAATTTTTTCAACAGATTCATGAGAAAATAAAACTAATATTGAAAAGCTAATGCCAAGTATAAAGCTCAAGTGAGTAAACATAGAAATCCACATGTGTTTTCTCATAGTGACTTAGTTTGGTTATATTTGTGTAAAGAAAGATTTCCTAATTTACGTAAAAATAAAATAATTCCAAGAGCTGATGGTCCTTTTAAAATACTAAGAAATTTTAGGGATAATGCTTATGAACTTAAACTTCCAAACCATTATGGTGGAATTTCAATAACTTTTAATATTGGTGATTTGTCTCCATATTATACTATGTAAAATTTGAGGGTAAATTATTCTCAACTTGGGGAGAATGATGTAGGAGCATCTATTGATTCTCATATTCCTATTGATTCTCAAGGTAAGGACGAATTAACTTTCTTAATATTGGAGCCAATCATATTAAATGTTCTTGATAACATGTCTATGCTTGGTATTGAAAAGGATTTAAGATATTCTTACAAGTATATTACATATTTGCAACGAGAAGATGTTAATACACTAAACAAGACTTAAAGTGTATAAGAATTCAAAGCATACAAGGCTATGGCATACATGGGATGACACTAAAGATATGGCGATGATTATCATTAGTTAGATTAAACTTGTTATAAACCCTAAGTGTATTTTATGTAAGCTAGGTTTTTAATGAAATTTCATGTATGTACCATACTTGATTGTGTGGCTTTGTAATGTTAGTCATTAATATCATTTAGATGATGATATTGTGATTAATATTAGGCATTATATGGGCTTAATTCAAGTAAGATAATTTAGCTTGAATTAAGGGGGAAGACCGGCTGATTTTTAAGCCATAATGTCGACTCCTCACCTATATATATACCTATGTTGTGCATGGATAAAAGGAGATGAATAAGACAAAATCATTTGAACCAATCCTCAAGTAAACACTTGAATTGTCTCTCCCTTTTTGGAGTAGTATATCCAGGAAAGCCCGGGGCATTCCTTCCTTCAATTCCCTTCCCTCATTCGAAGCTTGAATGCAGCTTCAACCTTCGAACAACCTCAGCCAGTTTTCATTACTTGTTTCAGGTTTATCTTCTTAAACCAAGTGTTTTTCTTCCAGCATTAACTTGTAGCCGAAGGGAACAAAGAAGTGATCGATCCAACGCTTCTCTCCACCTTGATCCACACCACTTACGGTATAATATAACAGCATACATAACGTTACAGGTATAATTACAAGTACAGTATAATAACCAAATATATAATGTCACAGGTATATTTACAGGTGTAGTATAATAACATCCATAACCTCACAGGTATACTTACAAATATAGTATAATAAAGTTCATAATCTTACAGGTACAATATAACAACGCCTTAACATCACAGGTGTACTTACAGATGCAGTATGTTAAAATGCATAACCTTATAGGTATACTTACAAGTACAATATAATAACGTACTTAACATCACAAGTGTACTCACAGGTAGAGTATGATAAAATACATAACCTCACAGGTATACTTACAGGTATAGTATAATAAAATGCATAACACTACAGGTATATTACAGGTGCGTTATAAGAAAATCCATCACATCACAGGTATGTTCACAGACATAATACCAACACAGGTAGGTACAAAGGTTGCTACCCCAAAACCACAGGTAGGCACAATGGCTACTACCGAAACCATAGGTAGGCACAACAGCTACTACCCCAAACCATAGGTACGCACAATGGCTACTATCAAACCAATCCAATATCCAATAATAATCGTTCCAATCAAGTCATGTCATTTCCATCTTTATTTACTCGAGAGGGATACAATAATAACTCGGAGACATAATAGTACACCAGTCATACCGACGCACAAGGCATCACGATACCCTCCAACCATCCAACCCAGAGGCATAACAACACTCTGGTCATACTGATGTATAAGACACACAATACCCTCCTCACCTCACACACCTAATCATTAAGTATCGATACCCCCTATAGGGCCCGTAGGTCACTTATAGAGTAGACTAGGGCCTTATTGGAGCACAACATGCACACCAGAAAACTAAAAAAATCAAGGACTCCTACCTCATCTCTAGGGTAGCTACCCCTAGAGAGAAACCATTTCCAAACTCGAGGTCTTCCACTTGATGTATTAGTATTTTTATAAGGCGGTCACAGATAACGAGCATTACACATTTATTCTCATTTCCATACTTATTCATTTTTTCCTTTATTTCCACTTATCCAAGTTAACCCTAAGGTCAACAGTTTAACACAAGGTCAAAGTCAATACTGAAGTCAACCTACCAAAAGTCTAAGGCCGTCCTATATCCAATTATTCACATTTGGGTACACTAGGCCAAAAATGACCAAAATGCCCCTGAGGCCAATAATTATCATATTATCAACCATTTAAATACTAAATCTATTTTATTTATTAACCTGTCGTGAAAAAGGCTAAAACAAAATAATCATATTATTTATTATGATATTTAAACTATCAACTATGTCAAAAGACCATTTTTCCCTTACACAGGTTTCTACATACAAACCCTATCATACACTTTTAAAATGTACAAAACACATGATCGTATAATCCACAACAGATAATACATATTAAACATAATTTTCAGGATAGATATCATAATGCACAAAAGTGACTTAATTGCCCCTAGGGTACACATCCATAATAATTATTCCAAAATTATATCTAAGCATCCTAAACTAATAATTTTATACATAATTATCATACCAAATATTTTTCCATCATTAGAATCATTTTTGAATCGTAATTTTATACCCAGAATATTTTATATCCGATAACATGCTTGTTTTATCCGTTTTCATAATAATAATAATAATAATTAACACATAATTATATCGAAATAAATCATGCTTAACATATTTCATGCACCAAAAATCTTAATGTGCTATCACGAAATATTTATCATTTTAGTAGAGTATAGCAGTTAACTGAGTTCCAACAAAAACATAAAATTAGTGGTATCCACTAAAAACTATTAGGTCCTGCTAATTAAACTTTTGTATCTAAAAATAATACCACAAATATCGAATTAACATCTATCAGACAAAGTAATAATTATAATATAAAAATATTAATTTTTCAAAAATTACCAAAATACCCTTACATTTAATATGGGTACCGAATTCTAAAAATACCACACAACTCACGCTGCATGCAGCATGAGTCATGTATGAAACAAAGTAGCATGGCTCCGACTGGGCGAGGGTTGGAGACTGGTGGCTGGCCAGCAGTACAGGGTGGCTAGTTAGCTGCGGTGGGCAAGGTTGAGACGGGGGTGAGGATGCTGGAGGCTGGTGTTGGCAGGGTGAAGATGGTGAGATGGCTCGGTGGTGGATGCAGGGCTGGTAGAGGCACAGGGGTGCAGGGTCTCGGTTGGTGGTTAGTGGTGACAGGCAGGGGTCGCAATGGCGGTGTGGTTGGCGGCTACGATGTGGTGGAGGAGTGGTTGGGCTGGCTTTAGGGAGCTGAGCGACGATTGCTGCGGGCTGAGGTGGCTACGAGGTTGGGCACACAGGATGAAGAAAATGTAGAGGGGAGGTAGTGCTGTGTGAGGTTAGGGGCTGGTGGTGGTGCTGTGTGATGGTGCGGTGGCTGTGGTCGGTTGATTCGGTGGTGGTGCTAGTGGAGGATGAGGTTGCAAGGTGGTGATGGTGGTCGGCGGTTGTAGTGGGATGGAGCATGCAGAGGGCTGTTAGGCGACGGGTTGGACATAGGGAAGGTCGGGGGCTGTTGGATGTGGGAAAGAAAAACCAAACAAAGGAGAGAGGGGAGGAGGATGGGAAGGGTTGTATGCATGCGGGGTGATCGGGAAGTGCAGGAAAATGGGGGGGGGGGAAGAGAGAAGAAGATATGGGGTTGTTTGGGGTGTGTGAGTGTGTGTCGTGTATATGTAAATCAGGGCTTGTTTGGTTGGTTGACAAGGAAGGTGTCGTGTGTAGTAGAGGGGAGATGGGATGAATAGTATGTGTGGGGATGTTTGGAGTGTATCTGTGTAGTGCGTAACGTGTATATGTGAGTATAAATGTAGAGGGTGGAGTAAAGTAAGAAAGTGAGGGAGACAGGGAGAGTATTTACGAGGAAGAGACAGTAAATGGCAAAGGGAGAGACAGAGAAGAAAAATATATTATATATATATATATATACACATATATATCTTATTTTAAATTTAGTTTGGATAAATTAGAATATCGGATAGAAAAATAATTCAGAGAAAAATAATTCGATCTGAGATAGATTTAAATTAAACGAAAAAGATAAAAATAATTGGGAATAAATTTTAAGAATTTATTTCGGGTTACACGTTATGGTTATTAATAAAATAATTTGGATAACATTTACGGATAAAAACTAAGATTAAAATAAATGGTCGATTTCTATCAACGTTTTAACCTGATTATTTTTATATCTAAACCTTCGTAATAATACGAATAAGAATAACACTTTTAATATTAAATCTTATAAAATAATAATTATAACTAATCATATAATTATTAATTTATAATTAACATTTCTAAAAATGGAGTATTACATTATTACCCCCTTAAAAGATATAGAAGTCTTCAATTAGGTGTTACGAGAATGAGCATGTGTAGTCGATCTCATGGTTCTCGTAGCACTCATCAGCAAGTGGCCATCCTCGCCGAGAAATTAAACATGGCATTTGAATGGATGGAAGCAATGGAGCACGAGTTGTTATATATCAAATCTTAAGGGTATAAGCCATCTAATTTAGTTGACCATGATGAACTTCACATAACCAATGTAAATAGCGTTAAAGATGGTTGTGAAGCTAATGCACATCTTTCTTCTCTTCCTAAGGTAAGCATTACAAATTATGAATTGTTATTAAATATATTTGGTGTAATAAATAATTAAGAATGTGTAATATTTTATTTCAGGGTTTGTATAAATGTGACTCGTTAGCAAATGACCTTTTAACTCTTTTGGTGAAAGGAAGGGTATGCATCTGTCATAGTACCCAAACACAAAGAGTCTATGGGTATAACTTGTCCCTGAATATAAGGCCAATGAGTATTGTCATTCCAATCATTGGCAATGTTCCCTTATGTTATTATAAAGAAGGTGATGAGGCAGCCACAGTGCTAGAAGCTTTCTGCCCCGGCCTGCAGATTAGATACGTCTCACTAATGAAGAGATAATGACATTCGATATCATTATTATACCTTATTTATTATTTAAATTGTGTATACCTTTATATATATATATGCTCAATACATATTTCATTCATTACTATGAATTAAGTTATCAAAAAAGAAGAATGTTGCTAAAGGAAAGAGATTTACTAGCAAAATGAGCAACTGAAAAGAGGGTGTTGTTAAAGGAAAGAGAGCTAGATCAGAAAAATTAGTTGCCTCACAAAAGATCCCATCTCTAGAGAAGAGTAAACCTCCACTAGCACTAGCTTTATTGTATTTCTATGCCTAAAAATAACTCAACAACAATTATATTTTCATTGATTCTCGTCCTTAGTATGTTGGGAGGGACGATGCTATCTATATGTTATCGGTAGCTGACATAAATGACATGTATAATCGATAATGGATGCCAACCACGAGTGTTACCATCCATGTCATGTAAGTATTATTTTGTAAATTAGATTCTAGTACTTCTTATTCCATTGGAATTTTTATGAATTCTTATATGAGTTATCAGTTATTAACAAATATGTATTTTTATTATCATCCATAGGTTAGTATCTAGTTGTGCTATAGTGGTGGGAATGTTATCCTCTATTGTGTTTGTGTGCCCATACTACATAACTGACAGTAAAACAATAAGAGAGGGTAGTCACATAAATTATTTAGCGGATCGCATTTTGATTTAGGGATACAACAAGCTTTATCTCATTCCTCACCTGGCAAATGAACATTGGGTTTCATATGCCATCGGACCTGATCTTAATAAAGTCTATGTGTTTGGTTCCCTTCAAACATATGGTATGCGTTTTAATGTTGTTCATTGTTGTGGGAAAGAATTCATTGACATGTTAGTATACTTTTTACTTCTTACTTCATTAGCTTATTTATGTATATATTCTACTTCAATTATTTTAGGTATATATACTGAAAATATTGTGTGTCCAAATCTATTTATTAGGGCACTACTAACATGGTATCAAAGGAGAGGTGAGAATGGTGTCCCAGACCCAAAGAGTCTTGAATATGAGCCTGTAATGGTAAGTAATAAGACAACTATTTTGTATTTGGAGTTAATATCTAATAGTAAGAGAGTTAACTAAATTCATTTGATAGTGTCCACAATAACATCACGGAAATGATTGTGGATACTATGTATATAGAGCAATAGATCTGATAATCCAAAATAGATTAGTCAACATAGATCCAAGCCATGTATGTTTGTTTTTCCATAAACAAATCATGACATATATATTTGGTACTTGACCGAAGTACTAAGTGAAAAATCGAAACATGTGAATTTGTAGATTTTCACTGATGGTTATGCATGAGGCTAGAAATATAATGATAACAAATTTGATGAAGGTAGAGACCAATGGGCCAAGAATGTGCACTCATACATTCGATATTAGGGATCTATATTCTACATGCATGTTCAGGTTTGTATTTCATCTATGTATTTTGCTCATCTAGGTTATGATCTATGAACTTTTAACTTTGGAGTGTAGAGCTACCAACTTATGGTACGCCTACTAATTTTGATTCCTATGTGTGCCCAGTGTATTGAGACATACCAAATAGAGATTGAGTGAAAATATATAGTATCATTTGGGAAGAAGACATGCATGTATATATGAATTGATGTTGTTTTAAATTAAAGAATTGGTAAATATTTGAACAGACAACTATGTATGCGAGCTGGAAAAAAACAACACGATTATAAAAAAAACAGACAAGTTTTAATAGCAGTTCTTTCTTAACCGTTATTATAGATATTTTAATAACAGTTTTAAGTAAGAATCATTATTAAAACCCTTTTTTAATAATGGTTATACTTACAAACCATTATTAAAAGTAGACATTTAATCTCGATTAGGGTTTAACAAATGAATAATAACCGATTAAAACCCTAAATCGATAATGTTTTAACAACGGTTTTAACTTAAAATTGTTATTAAAAGGTCCATTTTATGCTTATTTACATGGCACATTAAGGTTTAATAAATGCATAATCGATGATTAAAACCCTAATTGGTTGACATTTTAACAATGATTTCTGATTAACCGTTACTAAAACGTTGTTTTTAACAACTGTTGTGTCTTACAAACCGTTCTTAAAACCTAGTTTTAATAACGGTTTTTCTTATTAAAATCGTTATTAAATACCAAGTTTAACCCAATATTCATAGTTTTTTGTATATTTTTTATGACAGTTATGAACCATTATTAAAGATTTAATAATGGGTGATTTAATAAGAGTTCAGAACAGTTATTAAAATTAGAAAATAACTATTATTAAAACCCCTTTCTAGGGTAGTGTGTAATCCTATATTCTTCTCATATAATTTGTACTCCAATATTTACTTTAATATATGAAAATATATTATGATTCCTTTTTTATTATCTAATCACACTCGACAATAATGTTGCAATGAACATTGTGGAAGACTACTTTTTAATACATCATTTTTTTCAAACACTAATTACCTTAGGTAATTAGCCTAATTAATTATTCATAAATACTATAAACTGATTTATTTAATCCATTCTTTCAAAATTCATACATTTCTTCTAAATCATTAAGTTACAAAACAAATTCATTTTATGCAATTAGATAATTTCGTTCAATTTTTTTAACTTCAAACCAATTCCTTTAACATATACTTCTATGCATTTGGATCTTTAAAATTATTCCATGCATTTCTATAATTTTTCATAATTTTAGGGATTTATTATCTATTTTTCCTAATAAATACCTATTATTTTATTTTCTTTACAATTTTACCTAAAAACTAATTGTAATCAATCTTCTAACTACCCATTGAATCCTAACTAGATCCCTAAATAAACCAAATTATATCTGGATTCTAATTTTCATCGTTTAACCACAAAGTGGGTTACAAGTATGTTCTTTTAGAAAAATAGTTATAAAACTTTTTGGCACTTAATCACCTACTCACTCCATCATCATTCCTACTGTATCTAATGTGTTTGATTGAGGTCTCACAGCCTCTTTTTCATATGCCGCATTATTTGCGTCCTTTTCATTTCGAAACATCACAAACTCTCCAACTTTAGCTCCCCTTTCTTATTTCTCTGCTGATCATTTCGTCCACTTCCTGGTCCTCTAGTTGATTGATTATCCTTTTATTTTTTTCTCTAATTTTTGATTCCTCTGATCCCTCGCGACACCTAATCTATTAATGACCCATTTTTACTTTTGTTACTTGGCTTTTTCTCCCTCTTTTTCCCACCATTTTCGACCTTGGCACTGCCTGCGATCTACTTCTGCCGGGTCAATTTTTTTTCTTTCTCCGGCCGCCTGGGTTAAGTTCTTTCTTCTTGTTGTTGGATGATATTCCTCAATTAATCTCGTTCCTTTATCCCTCTTTTTAGTCTTCATCTATTCGATGTTTCTTTGGCATCTTTCCTCTTCTTTCCTTCTTTTTGTTACTGCCGTAAGTTGCTGCAATGTTGGTTCTGTTTGTAGCCCTTCCTGAAATGCCCGAAAAATTCTAATATTAAATATTATATATAAATGAGATTTTATCATAAAGATTAATTAAATAAATTATTTGATTAAAATAAAAGGAAATTAATTAGGGGAAATCAAAATAAATTTATAAGTATGTTAATTAAGAGAAATTGGATATTTTAGCTAATTAAGGATTTTATTTTAGAAATTAACTAAATAAATTATTTTATTTAAAATAATGAGGAGAAAATAGTTTCAAATTAATGTTAATTTTATAAATAAATTAATGGAAGAAAATTAGGGTGTTTTGCTAATTAAAATGGAATTTATGGAAAAACTTTTAAAAATCCTAATTTAGCCTAAAAAGGGATTTAAATATTATTTTATTTAAATATTATTATTTTTAAATATTCTAAATATTCAAATTAATTTAATTGGCCCTAATCTAGTTTTTTTCTCCTTTCCTTTTTCCCTTTTTCTTTTTCTTTCTTCCTTTTTCCTTTCTTTTTCTTCTTTTTCTTTTTCCTCTTCTTTTCCCCGACTGGGTCTGGCGCAGCGGCCCAGTTTCCCCCGCCTTCCTTTCCCTCAGCCCAGCCCGCGAACGCGCGACGTCCTCCTTCCGCCCCGTTCAGCGCTGCGTTTTGCATCCTTTTCCGCTGAAGCTCGTCGTTTCATTTAACGCCTACCGCCCGCGCCGACCGGCCCGGTTCTTCCCCTTTTCTTTTCTTTTCCCGGCCGACCGGCCTGCCTCCCTTTCTTCTTCCTTCTTCCTCCCTCCTCCTCCATTGCTGCGACGCAAGCTTCCGACCCATCAATGGCATCTCCGGTTACGATGAATAATACCGGCCGTTTCTTGTCTCATTGCCTTCCTCTTAACTCCAGGAATAAATTAAAATAATTATTTGATGTTAACTCTCGCCCGTTTCTTCTCCCCAACGTCGCGAACCGTCGAACCAACCCAAACGATACTCGACCATTTTCCGCCGCCGGCTGCCCAAATTCTTGCATTTAAAACTTTCATGTCGACCTCCAGCTCCTCATTATCCATTCCAACATCTATAAATAGCCTGATTGTAGGAGTTGTGGAATATTTTTCTTCCCCGAAACCCTCGGCCCGAGCTGCCGCCACCCCAACTTCAGACGCCTCTTCCGCCGCCGTCAGCCAACCTCAGCGCCACCGAAACATTCCATTCTCTTCCCTGAAATTTACTCTAATTAACTAAACCATTTTCACCTCTTGATTCTTCTTGCACGGGCCTCCATAGCCGTGCCAAGTTGGCTGCTCGTTCTCGCCGGAATTTTGACCCCGAAGCCTTAAACCGCCTTCCGCCACCGTGCTCCGCCACCTTTGGCTGCACCACCACCATCATTTTGTCCCTCTCCTCCTGGGCAACAATAAACACCTCTTATACCACCTCAATTCTCCCTATTTTTTCCCAATATCCATCTTTCTCTTTGTTCTTCTATTTTTCCGGCCGCCGCCGCCGCCGCCGTGAACTATTGCCGGTGCCACCTATCCCCACCAGCTTAAGGTTGAACCCTAGACCCTCTCAACCATTTTCCATATTATTATAAGCCTTGATTTAATTTATTTCAATTATTTGCATATAAATACCATTATTGTTATTCTTAATATTTATATTCTTAATATGTTTTATTATTATTTGATATGAAATTTATGCTGAATTGTACTTGCAAGGTGGAGAGTGATAATAAAATAATTTTATTGTTAGTTTCGAATTTTAAGTTATTAATTGAATTATTATAGGATTATTATCATTCTTCTTCTTCTTATTATTATTAATATTATAATTATTAGAATAATTATTATTAACGTTTTATTATTTATTCTGGAAAATCTTAGGCCCTAACTTTGTATTAACATTTGCACTTATTTATTTGAGTATTATTATTTCTACTGTTCTTATAACCATTAATAATAATATTATCATTATCTTTATTATTTTAATATTATTATATATGTTATTAATTTTATTATTAATATTAAATAAATGGTAAGTCATTAGTTATTTGAAAACTTATATGTTATTGTTATTGTTATTATGGTTATTACTACTACTACTATTATTATTATTAGTATTATTAATGTTCTCATTGATATTAGTTTTATTATCCTTGATATTATTATATTAGTATCATTATTATCATTAGGGTAAAGTCTTTAACCCTATATTATCAAGGTTTATAATTTCTCTATTATTTTTATGTCTTTAGCAAAGTTAGAATTTTGTTAAGGTTATTTTATTAGTATGATATTATTTTGGTTAAAGCCCTAAGGAGGCGTAGGAGCGTGCTCCAAGACCGGTGTCGTTTCAGATAAGGGGTACTAAGGCCTTTTATGTGCTAATGTGTATTGTGTGCCCCGTATGCTATGCATTCTATGTTTATGATTATTAATTATGCCGTATATGATATGACATGGAGTTGAAGTATGTTTTCGTATGGCAAGTGTATTATTTGTGTATGACCCTGTAAGACATGCATGTGAGGATGTTGATATGATTTTATGTGGAGAAAGGATGGAAAAGGAGGATGGAGAAAGAAGTTGATTAAGGAATGTGAGTTGACCTAAGTATTCCATTGATTCATGAGTAAAGGAATAAAATGGAGAATTTTAGGGTTTCGTGTGTGAGAATCTGATTTATGACTTTTGAGGTTTTGTATGGAGAATATAATTTATGGTTTTATATGGGGAAGTTTAATTCATGGTTTTGTATGATTTTGTGGGAAAGAATATAATTTATGATGTTATATGGGAGAATTGAATTTATGATGTTATTTGGGAGAATCTAAATTATGATATTATATGGGAGAACCTAATTTATGATTAGATTGGGAGAATCTAATTTATGACTTGTTTGGGGAAATCCAATTAATCCAAATTATGGTTCTGCTTGGGAGTTTCTAATTTATGATTTTATGTGGGAGAATCTAACTTATAGTCTTGTATGGGAGATTCTAATTTATGATTTTTTGTGGGAGAATCTAACTTATAGTCTTGTATGGGAGAATATAATTTGTGGTTATGAAAGGGGAGAATCTAATCAATTGTATTATGTGGAAAAATCTTTGGGTTTTATATGATTTGAATCTTTGTGTTGGTATGGATTGAATTTAGGGTTTTGGTATGAATGAATCTTTGGGTTATGTGGATTGAATTTAGGGTTTTGTATGATGAGATTTTGGGTTTTACATAATGGTTAATGTTTGCATGGTTGAAATTAGGGTTTCACATGGAATTTTAGGGTTTGCATGAAAAAGGTTCGAAGGTTTGTATGGGGAGATTAATGTCTGCATGGGTATGAAATTTACATGTGGAAAGTTAATTTGGGATGTAAGGAAGGTAATGTAAGTGTTGTTTGAGTGTTTGAGCACTTGGGATGAAAAATAGCACGTGGAGCAAATTAAGGGTACGGAGGAGATTGAATTAGGGTCTGGAATGATTAATTGTGGTTTGTTGTGGTTAATTAAGGTTTAGAATGGCTAATTATGGTTGTTATGGTTAAATAAGGTTTGGAGTGGTTAATTATGGTTTGTGGTGGTTGATTAGGGTTTGATGTGGCTGCCGAAGGTTTTTGTTGTAGCATGTGTGTTTGGTTATTAAGGTGTAATTATGAGAATGGAATCGATGATTTGTGATGTGTGGAGTGTTAAAATAATTTGGGTGATGTGAGGTGGAGTAAGAGGGGATGTTAAGGCCTAAATTAGGGTTTCGGGATAAAACCCTAGAGTGAGATGTGAAGTAGAATTGGAGGATAAGTGTAAAGGGAGCGATCCATGCATGTCTAGGGTTTGGTGGTAGCATATGTGTATGTGGTGATTAAAGATGATGATGAATATGGAATTTATGATTTATGATTCGTGCATGTCCATGGTGAAAGCCTTTGAATAAGATATTTAAGACACTAATCTTTTAAAGTGGAAGATTATTGAGCCGAGTCCAAACCGATCCACCGGTTAGGAATAGTGGTTAGGGTTGCTATCCTATGTGCGACCGATCCATCGGTTATAATAGTGGTTAGGACATGAGGTCCTATATGTGACCGGCCCACCGGTAACAATAGTGGGGTGACTCGAGCTCAATAAACACAAACCAGTATCATTAAAGCTCTTAAAAGATACTAATTACTTACAGTGGAACACCATGCGAGGAGGAACCAAACCGATCCACCGGTTAGGAATAGTGGTTAGGGTTGCTACCCTATGTGTGACTGATCCACCGGTAATAATAGTGGTTAGGGCATGATGCTCTATTGTGACCGATCCACTGGTAATAATAGTGGTTAGGGCATGATGCTCTATTGTGACCGGCCCACCGGTTATAATAATGGGGTGTTCCTCTGCTCGCATGGATTGATAAAAGGCATGGTGTGAATTGGATTCTGATAAGAGATTAATTAAATAATTAATCTGGACTATGATTGGGCCTTTTTACTTTTACCTAAATTGTTCATATACCTTTATATTGTTATGTTGGATTATGCCCTGTTATTAATCTGCATGGATTATGTGCTTGTGTGTTGGCCTTAGTGCTCGGTTACCTTACTCAGTACGTAGTGTACTGATCACCCTTTTCATGGGTGCTGCTCATTCCCACGAGTAGTATGCCCTTCTGGTTTGTACAGGTGGGCGAGATATCAGTTGGGGCTGAGTGTTGAGCATGTTTGACTCGAGATTCAAGAGAGTTGTGGCCATATTATAGTCTTTATATGACTCTAATTCTTTTCGTGTTTGGCTCAAGTTCGAGAGTGTCGTGGCCGTATTTCAGTCTATATGTAATTTTATTTCCCGCTATTATTTCTTTGTATTGGAGTATTTATCCTCTTTGATTTCGCACTCTGATTTCTATTTTATTACGTTTATAAACGTTTATGCGTACTCCGATTTTTACGTATGATCTTTCGAGTTCTTTTATGAACTGTTGATTTGAATTTAATGTAAATATTTTCCTTAGCCTTAGCACTTGGTACTGAAACGGTCGGAGAGAACCGGTTTGGTACTAAGTGTGGCGGTAACATTCCCAGAATTCACAGGTTTTAAGTGTTTCTATCTTAATTACTTCCGCTTTTCAAAAAAAATAGTGAATTTTGGGGTGTTACACTTCCCCTTATCTTTTTCTAATATTTCTTTTCCCTTTAATCCTCCTACCTCATCGTTCTTTATCATCTACTTTCCTTTTCCTTCCCTGCTATTTTGTGCCATTTTTGGCTCACTTTTGCTGTGTTTTTCATTACTGTCACCTGTTGCTATGTCCTTATTGTTCCTTCTATTTGCACCTATTACCTTTTGTGTTTCCTCGTGTTTTCCATCTCTTCGTTCACTAAAATACCTAATTTGACTTAGCCATCGCTTTCCATCTTTATTCCTTGTTGTTTTGTGTCATTTTTAGCCTTCATTGTTGAGATACTGGTGTTGGGTTGCTGCTGTTTGGCCGATAGTTTTTAGCATTTCCCCCTTGTTTTTGCAACTATTAAACTCCTAAATTACTTTGGTTTAGCTACTTAACATTTTTTCTAAGCGTGGGAAATCAAACTTGTGTTAAAGGTGAGGTATTATTGGTTTAATCCTTGATCAAAATCAGCATCTATTCTAGACAATGGTTTGTTCTATTTTCCTCATCTTTTCTTTCATTTTTCTATATTGTCGATTATCATTATAAGCTTATATTTATTCTCTTTTGTGAGCACAGTTGAGAATCTTTCTTTTCACCCTAAAGCATAGGCTTGAATATAATCTCTACTCTTTAGAGATTGAAATATATATGCTAAATTTTGCTATTAAATTTTAAGCATGATCTATATTTTTAGTTTATAAGTGGCATGATAATGTATTTTAAGTGTTCAATATGTTACCATAAAAATCTCATAGTGTTATGCGAAAATTTTCTAGTATGGTTTAACAGTAAAACATTTGATTTTGTGAGATCATAGTATTGGCCATCATAGAATTATATTCTTAGGTTATAGTATATTTTTGCTAAAAATTATTACATGTGTATAATCATGTATTTATACTTAAGTTGAATTATCTTGAAGTTTATTTGAAAATGCCTTTCTTAAAATATTTTAAGGTCCCTCATCCTTTTTCTTATTTTTGTTGTTTTTCATTGTTTAACATTTTATTAAGTATGCCATAAGGTGTGTTTGAGGATATGGAAGCTTAAATTTAAATTTGGTTTGAAAAGAAATTAAAATGAAATTATGATTCTCAGTGAGCTTTGGATTTGAGGGGAAAATCTATCATTTCAGCTAGTTTTTTGTGAAATTTTGGATGCCATTATGTTCGCTAGATTTTTTTTGCTTAAATTTTTTTATTTATTATATGTAATAGTTTGGAGTTGTTTGGAGTAAGTTATAATTTTTAAAATTTTTAGGCTATTTTCGGTATTTTACATGTTTAGAATTTGAATGGTTATAATATTAATACTTAATGGGCTAACCTTGATGATAATTTGTCTATGTGTGAAACTTCATATCATTAATATGGCATATACCACTTCATAAAATAAAAATGAGATTAGTGACTCTAAGGTTATAATTGCAATGTTATATGTTAGAAATGCTTACCTAGGTTTGGTTGCATGTTTGAGGTGGCCCAGGTCATATCTTGACATTTCTCCTTAATTTTTGTTAAGTGATGAAGTTAATTTGGGAATTTATGTCACATGTTGAGATTAGGGTTTTCGTAAGTTTAGTTTGTTCTTTTTGATTTAGTATATGTTAAAAAAGATAGATAGGATTGAATTATTGGCCTTATGAATAAAATTTTAGTTAATCTTCAACCTTTTATAAAATTTTAGTAAATCCTTGACCTTTTGTTAACTTTTGAGTTAACATTTGACTTTTTAGTGGTTGTTCACTTTTTATTGACCACTACCATTGAATAGTTGGAACTTAAACATCCGTTGTGATCAATGTAATTGGATCTTTAATGGCATAGAATAATTAGCTTTAAAGCCATTTGGAGTTGATGTGGCCCTTTGTGTTATATTGTTGCACTACAACAAATGATCATATAGGTCACTAGAACATTTTTAGCTAATGAGTAACAATTCTTGTTTCTAAAATGTTTTGTGACATAATTTTTGGTTGCTGCCTTTTGTAGCCTATAAGCTCGTGATGAAAATGTTAGCTATGTAAAAATTGATTTATTGGCTATAATTAGTGAAATTAGTCATGAGTATTTAGTGACCCATATCTTGATGGTGACAACTAGTCCCGTGGCATAATTATAATAGCCACAATTAGTCTCATGACATATGTTATGATAACCACGAGTAATTTTATGCCTAAAAGTTCAATAATCATGAGTAGTCTCATAGCTCATGTTTTTATAGCCATATGTAGTCTCGTGGTGTATATCTCCATAGTCACAAGTAGTCTCAGGACACATATGTTAATAAGTATGAGTAGTCCCATGGTGCACATTTGGATAGGCATAAATAATCCCATAACATGCATCTCTATAGCAAAAAATTGACTCAGGGTGTGCATATAAAATGCCACATGCATTCTCATGACACACATCTTGATTTCTTTATATTATCACTCATTAGATTTGTAGTTAAAATAATAAGTTTATTCTCATAAATATAGTATATTATGTTTGTGTTTTGTACGTACGTATATTATTTACTTTTTAATAATTTAAATACATGTTTTACTTTTGACATAAATTAATAATTAGTTAATTCAATTTGTTATTTAAATTAGAAAAATATAAAAGAAATAAAATGTACTAACAATGTGCCTTACAATTTAAAAAGGTTCAAATAATATGGCGTAGTTCATTCATAAAATAGTGTTTAGTTTGGCATGTATATATATATATATATATACAAACGTACACATATATCTTAGTCAATAAATTTTGTATACATTTAAATTAGGACTCAAATTAATTATTAATTAATTTTATTGTTTGTTCACAAAAATTGAAATACAAGGATGCAAATATAATGTACCATGCATTCAAGACAAAACTTAACCAAATTAATTCATAATATGTTCTTAATTTGTTTGAGTTATATCTAAATCAGCAGCTGCTTTAGCCATATAAATATATATTTTTTGTACCTAATTCATAGTTAGTTGCCAAAAGAAAAAAAATCTTTAAATATTCCTGACGAGTGAGCAACAAAAATATTATTTTGTCACAAATTGATTGAAAGTTCACCACAAAAATATCTTTTTATAATAAATTCCATGGCAAATTCATTAGCTTTAGCAACAAAAAATACATTTCCATTGCAAATTTTTTGCTGGTCACGAAAATATGTTTCTATGGATAATTCGATGTGTGTTACCCATCAAAATATTTTTACGTGGCAAACATGAGGAGACTCCTTAATTATTTAGTACCCTTAGCTTTATAGTTTCACTCTTATTCTTTTATCCTATAGTTTATCTGGCATCATTTGGTTTTCTATCTAATACGTAGCATAATGCTCTCCATGATCATATGCCCTTATATAAACTATTATCACATATACAATGATATAATATGTTTAATTGATAATATTGTTGCATGCTATTATGTTTACCTATGGAACTTGTCACTGACCCTCTGAAGTTCTTCAAAAAATACCCACATTTGGTAACTTCATTGTAAAATTTTTATTTAAGGTATGAACATATATGTTTATTAATATTTAAAGTAAAGAAAATTATTTCTCATGAAATCCTTCCCACCATTTTTCATCTTAACAATATCTTTAGTGGACATTTGAGTTTGGATAGGGAAATCATTAATGGGTATAGGATTATGGAGCTATACACATCCCAATACTCATACTCCCTTAGTTTGATAATAAATGAAGCATTATGTTTTCAATTTCATTTCACAATATAAGGCTTTGTCTAGAATATTATATCAAAATGTAAATGATATGTATTTTTAATTTTACTTCTCTTCTCTCTCACAATATATGGTATTTTATGAGAATTGTAAAAAAAACATAAGGGTATACTAGGTATAGTAGATGATTTTATGCTTTATAATTTTTTTTAATAAATATGGAAAAACGTATTACCTCTTATATCATGAAATGGTGGTAGTTATACTCACGTTTGCATTCTTAAAATGGCTTATATTCATAAGTGGCTACCCTAACCAATATACTATTAAGGCTATGCTTGGGATGAGGGTAAAGGACCCCTAAAAAGTATTGTGGAAATTAATTTTCCTTCTCTTTTATGTTTGGTGTGGGGGAATTTTTATGTTAGGGTATATATATTTTATTGGGATAGGGAAAATAATCTCTTGTTTTAACCCCTGGGTAATAAAGACTGAAAATTAAACCCTTTACCCATTATCCTCATCCCAAGCCATATTTCTCTCCTCATCCCACACCCACTCTCATCTCTCTCCTTGTCCCACACTCATTGTCTCTAGTCTCTCATCGACACCACCTACTGAAGTCTGCCTCTCTTCACCACTTACTTATCCTTATCTACTTCTCCTTTATGCCTTCCTCTCTAGTTCCTCCATCAATGCAGCTCATTTCTTGATTCTTCCATCGCGAAAGATAATTTGTCACTTACTTGTGGCCTTATTTGCATTCCATTTGTTCTTCACTAGTAATGCACTCCATTTCTTCTCCACCCCTACTATTGTGCTTATTGAAGTGTTGATTTGTTTTGAAATTCATATGTGTATTAGCTCTGTGTGTGAACCATGTGATTAATTTTTACCTCTATTTGTGAGTCATTCTTTCTACCTTATTTATCATTCCCTCTACTACTTAATAATCTAGTTTTGTCATCCTAGTACCTCTTCTCTTCATTTCCATTCTCTCTCTTTCCTAGCTAGTATTAGATAAAGCCTATTTTGGGTAAAGTGAAATGATAGAATAACATTATAATAAGATGATTGATTTTCTAAATATGCTGATGTTGAGGTTTTAGTAGTAGAACCACTCCTTTCTAATTTCTAGCATCAATGGGTATTAATTAAATAGAAGATATGATATGCAAAGTGAAAAATAGCATGATCCTAATTTTTTAACTATTAAATCCACTACAATTTCATCTTATCCTTCTCATCCTTATATGGGAACCCACCTGGACGATGTTGCGAGTAGCCAAAAACAATTTAGCTAAGGCTAATGAAAACTGCAAATTAGTTACTAAGAATACATTGTTGCTATATTTTAGTATAATGTAATATTCCTTTTTCCAAATATGTCAGTTGTTGATCACTAAGGCAAGCTTCTTAATCACTCATTTTTAGTATATGTTAGTTTATACCTATTGTATGAACATAATATGTTTGGTAATATGAAGATATATAGATATAGTAGGACAAATATAAATAAATTATGGGTGTGTTCATTATAATCGTATATATGAAGTGTGCACTCAACTTTTACATCTAAAAACATAACTATTGATCACAAATATAGAATAGATAATAATTTTTATTGTTTGATGGTCCTTGATTAGCTTCTACTCACTAGAATATTCATTATATGTGGTGCTTTTCTGGTTGATCATAAGTAAGTTTCCAATACTTGTAGAAAATATTTAAAATAATTTCTTTCCTCCTACATTTATGTATAATGTATGTTACAATTTTCAACAATTTTAAACACCCCCATTCCATTTAATTTAGTATAAAATTTAGTGATCCATAAACATATTATATTGTTCATTTCCTCAAACTAAATTCATTAGATTTTCCTAGCCTATATCACCATCTCTTTCAAATTAGTTCTTCAAATAATAGGGCACATCCAATTCAATACATAATAGGACATTTCCTAGTTCTAACTAAGATTACAAGTTTTAGTATAGTCATTAGCTAGCTATAGCTTGTTTTAATATTGTCATTAATTAGCCATAACTACTTTATCTTTATTGTGGTGACTTTTTATTTATTAAAAGCTATGTCGGCTTATGAATAATGCTAATAATTATGTAACTTGGATCATTCCATACATTGTGTTGATTTTTCTTGTAAATCAAGTACAATATTTATGTTATAGTTTGGGGGTTGTAATGCTAATTTTAATGAGATCAATTGATTGACTTGTTATCAATAATCCTTGGGACTATAGATCAGTATTTACTATTTTCCTTTTGAAATTGTTATTTATTAAACCAATGCATTGACTATAGCCTTAATGTCAATAATTTCAAGAGTTTTTCAATATAACCCTTAGTTAAAATTATATCTCTTTTAGGTATTGGTCACCTTCATTGCTTATATATGGAGTAATAATTTAAGAATAGGTAAGTTGTGGGGTAAAATAAATAACCTATAGTGTGAAATTGATTAATAAAGGGAAGACAATAATAATAATAATAATAATAATAATAATAATAATAATAATAATAATAATAATAATAATAATAATAAGTCAATTTATATTTATTTAGTACTAATCTCATGAGTTAATGAAATTATATGTAGCCATGGCTCATTTGCCATTGCTAAGGATGGAGAGGAATATTATAGTAGCATTTTCGTTTACCTGATTGAGGAATCAATATATGATATTATTATTAAGTTACCTACTTGATGTACTAGAATCTATCAAAGAACCTAAGAGGACCATACATTTAGCTAAAAGAACTCTAGAGCAAGAAATTAAGAATGTGGATGCATTTCTTAATTATGATTTTAGTTGTATTGATCAACTTAGAATGTATAGACATGCATTCCATGTATTGTTTGGGTTTCTTCAAAATGAAGGTGGTTTAAAAGAGTCCAAAAATATATATGTTAATTGAAGAAAGGTTTGCAAACTTTTTGAACACACTAACATATGATTAGAAGCATAGAATGATTTTGAGAAGATTAAAAAGATCCATTGAAACCATGAGTGGAAAATTTCACCAAGTGATTAGAATTCTCTTATATTTTCATACGATGTTAATGAAGACTCTAGAACTAGTGCCAAAAAGATTCTAGAAATGAAATATGGAAATGGTTTAAGGTAGAATTAAACCTTACTTTATTAATATATATTGGAATATCTAACTAGGTTTTCATATTGCTAATCATTTATAATGTTGGTCTATCTTGAATGAATATAATTTCCTAGGAGCATTATATGGGTCATTCATCAAGGTTAGAGTGTCGGGTATGGATAAGAAAAGATATTGAACAAGGAAGGGAGAGTTGGCAACTAATGTCTTAGCTACATGTGTCCATCATCATGTAATTTACTTATGTCTTACCAAGGTGGGAAGGTTCTGCTGTAAATGGTAGAATATTGAGAGATTCTATTATCATAAGACATTCATTAAAAGTTATGTTTGGTGAGGAAATTAAACTTAGCCTTGTAAATTTTGTAGCATTTGAAAAGTTAACTATTTTTTTTTTCCAGTTGTACATAGGATATTAAAATTTAGTTGATGTAGGGCACACCAATGACAATGGCTTCCTTACTCCATATAGGGGTTAAACCTATCATTTAAATAAGTGGAAGTATGGACATCAACCAAACCCTTTGTAGGAGCTCTTTAACATGAAACATGCAGTTGATAGAAATGTTATTGAGAGGTGCTTTGGATTATTAAAAATGCGATGGGAAATTCTAAAAAATTCAAGATTTTATGATGTCGGTATGCATGTAGTCATTATAATTGCATGGTTTCTTCTTCATAATCTCATTTGTATAGAAGTGAGGTAGGACCTGATGGAACAACACATAGAGTTCAAAATAATGAGTGCTTTCATGGAAAATATAAATGAATAAGGAAATGTAATTAGTGTTGTCGATATTTTAATGCAAGAGCATCTCCATCTCATTCCTCTCATGTTGAGGGAAAAATTTAGCATATTTGTAGGTGGTACTAATTGTTCTTGAAAATCTTGAACACATTTATGATAACCTTAATAATGTTTCATTAAGTGATTCTTGCAGGTATTACATATATTTGCAACATAAAGACTTCACCGATGATATCTAATGTGTAAGAAAATGAAACATTAAGGGTTACAAAGTTGCATGGATGAAAAAGCTACAAGATATGAAGCTTGATTATTTGATTATTATATGTATTATCATGATTAAGTTTTATGTAGCTTTGATATTTTATGTAAGCTTTGCAATATCTTATCATTATAATTTTTACTCATTATATATACCATATGAACATGTGTTGGTTTTACACTTTAGTAATTATGAAGGTTGATCTGGGCTTAATTAATGGGGCTTAGGTTCAGCCTCATATGTGTATATATATACCTACATTAGATGATGGTGAACATTGATACAACTGATCACATAGTGAAATAGAAAGAAACTTTGAGTTGAAACTCTTGGTGAATCTACCTTCCTACTTTCTCATCAAGTGAGGATAAATATTGAGTGAATTTTAGGAGTTTTTCCATGGATAAATTAGAGTTTTCTCATTATAATTATTTTGATGTTGGAGAAGATCAAAAGTTTCCAATTGAAAGTTACATTTGAACTGTCCAAATTCTCAAATTTCTTTCTTCTTCTGTCAACTTTGTTATTCTACGAACCAAACAAAAAGGTCCTAAATTTTTTAAGCATATTCATCCATTATATTATGCATCAATTTTTGGTATCAAAACAGAATTTTGGTTCAAAACACGTGAAGGAAGAGACAGCTTGGAGTAGCGTCAAGAAAACACATTTCCTTTGACATCAAATAGAGGTTCTTGATGATTCTTTCTTTGATTCTTTGAATCTTGATTGCGTTTATTGAACTCTTACATGCATGATATTAATCTTGCATGGTCAAATTTGTGATTATAATAGGATTTAAAGAGATATTGAAATGAATCTTGGAAGTTGACATGGTAAGAACCAAATTAAAGATGGTGATTGTATGAAATGTGTGTCGGGTAGTTTAAGGGAAAAAATCATGTATGTGTGCTGCTTGTGCGGAATTGATTTTCTTCTAATAGTTATGTACGTGATTATTATAGCTTTACATGAAGAATTAATCCCTTAGATGATCATTTAAATGCATGAATACTAAATTAAAAATTTTAAACCTTAGCCAACATTTATATGGTTGGAAGTTAAGTTGAAGTTATGTTAGTGTGTATGACATTATAGGTGGAGTGTAGTCCATCATTTGGAATGTTTTTTTGTGAAATAAATATACCTAATATATATCATATAGTGTTTCTAATCTTCATTGAACATATTGCATGTTAGAACATAGAATATATGCATAAACTTTGTTAGAAAATATTGAATGTTTGGCATTAAATTATGTTAAATTCTATATCAAGAATTTGGCAAGAAACATGTAAAGTGTTTTGATTTGTTTGTGTATATGTTACAATATTTTTTTTTGTGTGTGTGATTCATTGGAATAAAAAAATTCTATAAGAACCAGCTTGAAGAACAGAAGGAAATCCTTTGAGTGATTTGGGTTTAAACTGAACCCTAAGGATTACTAATCATTTGTTAAAATGTGTTAGCCAGTTGATTAATAAGAAGGGAGAACCTAATGTTCTAGCCTTTTGTGACACAATCTAAAATCTCTGAATCAATTTGGGAGCAAGCAATGTTCAACTTCAACAGCTTCCTATAATGAAAACTCAATTACAAAGGATGGAGTCTCACATTACTTAGGAAGATTCAATGCAAAATTTGCAATAACAAAAGGAGTTATTTAGAGATTGAATGGGAAGTGCTGCAAAGTCCATCAATCCAGAAAGAGGAAGGTATTTGAACTCATGATTAGATTATGAAGAATTCACAAGGGACTAGAAGTAATATAAGGAACAATGAACATCAATCAAGGCATCATTATAAAGAAGATAAAGTTCTTAAACTTCATCTTTCCAATTTTTATGCTAAACTTGATGTTGAGTTTCTTTTTGAATGGTTACATGAAGTAAAGGCTATTTTTGAATTCAAGGATTATCATGATGAGAAAACAGCATAAATTAGTTACTTTTAAATTTAAGAAGCTTGCTAGGATATGGTATGATAACTTGAAAAAAATTGGAGAAATAGAAGGTATATCTAAAATCAAATCTTGGGATGAGCTTAAAAAACATTTGGGAAGAAAATTTGTACCAATAGAGTTTGAATAAAATAATTACATTAGATTGACTAATCTTATACAAGGACTTATAAGTGTTGAAAAATATGTTAGGAAATTTGAGAGGTTAGCACTTATATATGACATCCATGAGAGGAAGGAACAAACATGTGCTAGGTTTATAGGTGGTATTAACATGAAGATTCAAGATAGAGTTGAAAAACCCATGGAATTGAATCAATTACTTAATGTACTCAACCCCTTAGTGGTCTTACCACCTAATCTATCTATATGATTCTCTTGATGATAAGATTAAGCTATATTTGAGATTTGAAAAGCAAATGAAATCTAGTAAGCCTTATGGCAAGAAAAGTACTTCTTCTACAAATTACTACTCAAAAACTCAATTTAATAAGTATAGGACGAGTACCTCAAGCTCTACAAATGTTGAGAAGGAAAAAGGGATTAACAAAGTGGAAAAAGGAAAGGACAAGGTTAATGAAGTCTATACAAAGCAATGTTTTATGTGTCGAGGATTTGGACACTTCAATAGAGAATTTCCTAACCAAAGAGTATTATCTATATAAGAGATTAAAGCTATGGAGGCTTGTGATGAAGACCTAGAATTCAAGTTAAGTGAAGAAATTTTAAGTGAGTCAGAGGATGAAGGTAATGCTTGTTATGTGCGGCAAAGGTTATTTCAAGTGCAAGCTAATGAGCAACCTAATCAAAGAGAAAAGATATTCAAGACTAAAAGAAGAGTAGGAGATAAGGTTATCATTGATAGTGGATCTTGTACAAATGTGGTTAATGAGAGGATGGCGAAGGAATTAGAGTTAGAGGCAACACCACATCTAAACCTTATCCTCTTCAATAGATTAACAAGGACAAAGGAGTAAAGGTAACAAAACAAACCCTAATCTAATTCAGAATTAATAATTATCATGATGATGTGCTATGTGATATTTTGCCTAAAGATGCATGTGGAATATTATTAGGTCGACCATGGCAATATAATAGATTTTCTATTCATAATAGTATTACCAATTAATATCATGTTGAAAAGGATAAGAAAAGGCTTAAACCTAAACATTCTCAGTGTGGTAATGATAACATAGACGAAAATAAAAAGAGTTTATTTTTACATGAAAATGCTATGATAGAATGTATTAAGGAAGAAGGTAGCTGCTATACTATAATTATCAAGGAATCCGTACAAAGGGAGAAATATGAAAATAATCCTCAATTATTTTCTAATGAATTACCACTGGGATTACCACCTACAAGAGGGATAGAACATGCTATAGACTTAATGCCCAGTATGTCTTTACCTAATTAACATGCCAATAGATGTAATCTAAAGAGGCTAAGGAATTAGAGAGATAAATGTAATAGCTCATAGGAAAAGGATATGTGATAGAAAGCATGAGTCCATGCTGTGTACCTACATAACTTTTTCTTAAAAAAGATCATATGTGGCGTATGTTTATTGATTCTAGAGCTATAAACAATATAACTATCAAATATAGATTTTATTTTCCTAGATTATATAACATATTAGATGAATTATGTGGACCACAAGTATTATATTAAATTGATCCAAGGAGTGGATATCATCAAATGATAATAAGTGAAGACGATGAATGAAAAACTACTTTTATAATAAAATATGGTCTTTATAGGTTGGATTATGTAATCCACCTAGTTCGTTTAAGAGACTAATGAATGAAGTTCTTTGACCTTTTTTTTTGAAAAATTCATTGTGATATGCTTAGATGATATACTTGTGTATAGTAAAAATGAGCATGATCATCTTAGTCATTTGAGGAGATTATTTGATGAGCTAAAGGAAGCTAAACTCTACGAAAAAAATGAAGAATGTGATTTTAAGTTTTTTAGTATGATGTTCCTTAGATATATTGTGAGTAGAGAAGGTATAAAAGGGTATCCTACAAAGATTCAAGCTATTCGAGATTGGTTAATACCTAAATATATTCATGAGGTGAGAACTTTTCAAAGATTAATGAGTTTCTATTGAAGATTCATTATAGACTTCTTGGCTATTGCCACACAAATTACACATCTTTTGAAGAAAAGAGAATTCAAGTGGGCAAAAGATGCTACTAAAACCTTTAAGACTTTAAAGGACAAGCTATGTAATGTACTGACATTATCCTTGCCTAACTTTGATAAATTTTTTGAAGTTACATGCATGTGATGCTATTGAAATAGGGATATGATATGTACTCTCACAAGAAAAAAAGGGCCATTGCATTTATTAATGAAAAATTAAACGGTAATGAAATGAATTATTCAATATGTGATAAAGAATTCTTTGCCATCATAAAAATCTTAGAATCATGGAGTCATTATTTGAGACCTAAAATATTATTTTTATGCATTTGGAACATTAAAGTCTAAAATATTTCCATGGGCAAAAGAAAATTAGTCTTAGGCATGCAAAATAGGTTAGTTTCCTTACAATTCCTCATGTTTTCTATCAAACATTTTGATGATAAAAAATGTAGTAGCAAATGCATAATCTAGAAGATAGATGATGCTTGTCATGTTGGATGTTAAACTATTAGCTTTTGAAATGTTGAAAGAATTATAAGTGAAAGATGAATATTTCTTTGAAGTTTATAATGAATGTAAGAAAAATCATAGTTGTGTCAATTACATGCTTTAGGATGACTTTCTTTTCAAACTTAATAAGTTGTGTATACCATACTCTAGTGTACATGATTTACTTGTTAAAGAAGTATATGAGGATGTTATAGCCGGTCATTTTAGTGTTCACAAAACCATAAAAATATTACAAGAAAATTTCTACTAGCCATGAATGATAAAATTAGTACAAGCTATTGTTGAGAGATTTGTAACTTGTAAATGAGTAAGAGTTTCTTTCATAACGGTTTATATACTCCTTTACCAATTCCTAGTTAACCATAGGAGAATGTTAGTATTGTAATACCCTGTATTTTAAAATTCAATTTTATTTGCATAATTTGATGTAAACATTTAATTATTTTAATTTCGATTTGATTTATGGATTTATCGATGATTTCGACTTCATATTTGAATTTAATTAATCGTTGTCGCTGCGGATCATTCTAAATAAATTCGTTCACAATTGTGATTTTATTATATTCATATAATTGTAATTATCGATTAAAAATATGTATTTCCGTTCTTTCTCGTATTTTGAATTTAATATTTTAGATTTTTTTTCGATTATAACTTCGTCGTGTGACTATGACTTTGTTTTGGAGTTATATTTCGTTAACAATATATATATTATTTAAATTATAAAATTTCATTTAAAATAGTTAAATTTATTTTAATAATTTTATCAGTAGAAAATGCTTCCAACCTTGAATTTTTTCGTTTTCTAAGTCATTAAGATCTTTAGAAAGTTTTAAATTAAAAATATTTTTGGAGCTTATTTATGAATTTATTTCCAAAATTAAGTTTCTTCCATTTTACCCTTTTTAGTTTGCGGAACAAGTTTCGGAAATTATTGAAATTAGTTTTGGTTTATTAGAATATGATTTAAACATTTTCTTATATGCTTTTAAATGTTATTTTGAGGTCTTATAATGCATTTCCGTAAATAATATAAATTTTTATGTTTGTTGGTAAATTCTTCCAAAAATACTTCCAAAATTCTTTATATAGCCCTTATATTAATTTTAAGCCTTTAGATCCTTTCAAAATAATTTTTTTAAAATAAATTTTAGATAAAATTTCCAACAGTATTTTTTATATGTTTAGTATGTATTTATGTGTGTATTTGAAAAAAAAAACTGAAATCCCGAAACCAAACCGGTTCCCCAACCCCCTTTTCCTTTTCTCTCTTCTTCTCTCCCTTCTCTTCTCTTTCCCTATCCCATTTGTCCCTATTCTGCAGCCCAACCCCTACCATCTCCTTCTCCCTGCTCCTCCATGCCATCCAATCTCCATCCACCAGCCACAATCGGACGCAGCCACCAGTCGCAGTAATAGCCGCAACAGCACTCGCAGCAACAACAGCTGCGTGCAGTGGCAGACATTGCAGGTCGCGCCACCAGTCGGCCACCGCAAGCGTAGCCGGTCACTAGTGAGTGGTCTTCTACCTCCGACGCATCTTATTCGGTCTTCACCTGTCTCGATTTGTTAGTTTCGTTTGGTATAAAATTCTAAAAATCCTAACCCTTGTTTTGATTAATTGAGCATAAATTAGCTTATAAAAAGTTAAATTGATTGTGTAATTATGTATATATATGTTGTATGATTGATTTAGAGTTGTTAATTATAGTGTATTCGGTTGATTTGTAAAAATTAGATTTTTGGCCGGGTTATACCTGAATTTTTCGGATTCGTCCGTTTAAGCTATTTTGGGTAAATTGATTTTACAATTTGCTGTAAAATGTATTTAATTTCATATTGGAATCGTCAATTTTAGAAATTTATATGGAATTAATCAGAATTGGATTTTTATGTGAAAATCCATGTGTGACAAAATTGGATTGAATAATTGGGTTGTTTCACTCAATTGATTTTATACTACTGTTTGAAATGTATTTAATTTCATATCGGAAGTGTTGATTTGGGAAAATTGTGTGAAATTTATTGGAATTGGATTTCTAGGTCAAAACTCTTGCGGGTCTAAATTGGATTGTGTAATCAGGATGTTTTATTCAAATTATTATATAATTTACATTAGAATACATTTAATTGTAATTCCAAACCGTCAATTTAAATATTTTAGTAATATTTGATTGGATTTACGTGTCGGGCTCAAAAACCCTAATTATGCTAAATTGGGTGTTTCTTTTATTGGTTTTGATCAATTGATTGTATAATATGTTATAAAATATGTCTAATTGCATTTCTAAACATTCAATTTAAATAAATTAATAAAATTTAACCGAATTGTATTTTCAGGCCTAAAACCCTAAATTTGAAGTGAAATTATGAAATTAGTCATTTGTATTGTTGCTTTCTAAAATTGAATTTATAGAAATATTTGAAATGGTATTAATTGCATTCTAATACCTTCAATTGGAATTAATTGATTTGAATTATCCTAGTTTGTGTCTTGGGCTTTGAAACCCTAATTTCAGAAACTGATTGTCTTGAATTGGCTACTCAGAAGATTGTTTTTTTTTTTAAATTGATTATATATATTTATCTAAAATTAGTTTAATTGTGTTTTAAAGCTATTAATTTTGAGTAATTGAAGTGAATTGGTTGGTTCGTAGTTCGAGTATTAAAACTCCTAATTTTTAGAGATGGTTTTATGAAAAATGATTTGCTTATATTTCTCTCACCTAGCTAGTAGATTTCTAATTTTGATTTAAAATCATGTGAATTGTATTCTTATGTTGTCGGGTTAAGTTGGTATTCTAAAAATAGTTGGTTTGCCTCTTTAGTTGTAAAACCTAATAAGTAGGTCATTTTTGATAAAATTAACTTATAATCTATTATTCTTTCCCCGACTTTCCAAATCAATTTGAAATGTCCCAAGTGATATGTATTGAACCCAATATGATTAATGTTTAATTTTAAATCTTAATAGATCTACACTCGAGAGTCCTAGGCTTTGTACACATTTTCCAATAAAGATCATTTATGTTTATTTAATTATAATAATTGAATTATTGACCGATAAGATAGTTTTTAACCTAGTTCCGATTTCCATTGGTGATCTAGGAAAAATTTCCTATGGATTGTCGAGCTCTTGATAGCTCTCTCTTTCTCAATTTGCTTAGCTAGCTTCGGATTGAGGTAAGTCATTACTTACCTTTACTTATGACAGAATCATGATGTATGTCTGCTTGGAGTGGAAAGTGATGATGATGCTTATCGATTATTTAATTATGTCAAGCATATGCTATGTTCTATATGGTAATTGTATGAATGTATGAATTTATAGCCTCAATGCAATGCGTCTTAATATGACGCTTGAATATTGTATGTGTGTAAGTGTGTGAAGGGTTGGGTATGGATTGAATATGACGCTTCAATGCAATGCGTCTTAATATGATGTCTTATGCTTTATTTTATGCTATGGACTAATTTGGCTTTAACGCCCCTAAAATTATTCAGCTTTAATGCCACATGAACTGGATTAGCTTTAATGCCTCTAGAATGGATTGGCTTTAATGCCACTTGAATTGGTTTGGCTTTAATACCCTTGGAATTGTTTGGCTTTAATGCCACTTGGATTGGTTCGACTTTAATGGTGCTTGAAATTTATCGGCTTTAATGCCACTTGTCTTCAATGCCACTTGAAATTGATATAATAATGGAAATTCATTGTGTTGATGGATATGAGCTAAGTGTTGTTATATGGGCTTGATTTATTATTGGTTAAATCCTTGAATAAAATATTAATCACTTAGAGTAAAAGATCTTGAGTTGGGACTTGTATCACTTGGGGCAGCTATCTGAGTTAAGTTTGGTATTCACTTGGTATCATTCTAGTGTTTTTCTATTCTATGATCCTGGGTGCCTTATGAGGTCCAGAGAGGCCATCTTCTACTCTATAGGTGTCTTGATAGATTTCGGCCCTATAGGGGGTATGTATACTTAAGTGATTAGGTATCCTATTTATTGGTGGGCTAGCTAGGGCTAGTACCGTTCGAGTACTAGATTAGTTGTTACAAGCTTTTTGAGTCTCCATCCTCAAAATAATATAAACAAATGGTGGTGATCACAATAAAGGAATATAATAATTAATTATTCTTGCTCACTCGTGGGCTTTACATTTATCTTTCATACGCATTTCTCTTGGTTGTCTCCCTTACAATAGTGTTGCCATATAATGCATGTCCATATTCATTTATCATATGATCTATTATTTAATATCACATGTAGGCCTTATGTGCAGAATAATACCTTTTAGGGTAGTGTGTGTTACTTAGCATATGATCATGTTTTTTTGTAGGCCATTTTCTATTGTATGTATCATATGTATAATCGAGCATGAGTTATTATATAAGTAAAATGGTGTACATATCGCATGAGTTATTGTATGAGTGGAATGAAATACGTATCACATGTATAATTAAGCATAAGTATTGTAAGCTAAAGATTGTCATATCTTATGTGTGTCCTATTTCCTTCCATGAGTTAGGTAGTTGTGATTTAATCAGTACTAGACCAGTACTAATATTACTTGGTTGAATGGGTCTTGTAATGATCCACTGATGGTGGGGAGCAGACCTCTTATGCAGGTTTGTGACCAGATATTGTTGTTGGGTTGAAGTCCTGGCTTGAGAGAGTAGACAATCCGGAGTTTGATCCCTCAAAATTTGTCCTTAATTATCTGTATTCATTTTTGGAAGTTTCAAGTGTTATATTAAATTTTTAAGAGTGTTGTAATTGAATTTAAATTCTCATTACTTTGATAAGCTTTTAAAAATCCAGAACTATTTCACAGGTTTCTGCTGATTTATTCAGCAATGATTTTATTTAGTGAAATTGTTCACTTGCCATCTGCCTATGTATATTTCCTTGTGGGAAGTTTTCTTCAAGGCATAGATGTTGGTTGAATTTTTATTGGACAGGTTTTAGCCTTGCATCTAGCATGAGATAGATGGTAGATATTTATCTTGTGTTAGGTGTGGCGGTAACATTCCCCAAATTTTGAAGTTCTCTATAGATTTAATCTTTACTTTCCTATTGATATGTTATCATAGGAGAAATTTGATATTAAGAACTATGATTTTAAAGAAAGAGTTGAATTCTTAGAAAAAATTCATGAGAAAATAAAGAATAATATTTAGAAATCTAATGCTACATACTAAAACTAAGTGAACAAAAATAGAATTTCACAAATTTTTTTATCGAGAGACTTGGTATGGTTATATTTAATAAAATAAATATTTTCAAACTTAATAAATAATAAACTAATGCTAAGAGAGGATGAACCATTTAAAATCTTGAGAAAATTTTGAAATAATACTTATGAATTAGAATTATTAGAATCCTATGGAGGAGTTTCTAGGGCTTTCAACATTGGTGATATATCTCCTTAGTATAGTGATGCTAATTTGAGGAAATTTTCTTCTTTACAAGGGGAAAATGATTCGGGAGTATCTCCATCTCATTCTTCTCATGATGAGGTGTAATTGTTAGCATATTTGAAGGTAGTAGCAATTGTTCTTGAAAATCTTGAACACCTTCATAATAACCATAATAATGTTTCATTAAGTGATTCTTGCAGGTATTATATATGTTTGCAAGAAGAAGACTTCACCAATGATATCTAATGTATAAGATAATGACAATGCAAGGGTTATAAAGTTATATGGAAGACAAAGCTACACAATATGAAGCTTGATTATTTGATTATTTTATATATTATGATGATTAGGTTTTATGTAGCTTTGATATTTTAGGTAAGCTTTGTAATATCTTATCATTTCAATTGTAACTCATTAATTATCATGATTAGGGTTTAGCCTCATATGTGTGTATGTATACCTAGTATATCTAGTGGTGGTGAACATTGATACAACCTATGACATAATGAAATAGAAAGAAACTCCGAGTTGAAATTCTTACTGAATCTATCTTCCTACTTTCTCTTCAAGTGACGATAAATATTGAGTAAATTTTTAGAGCTATTCTATAGAGAAATTGGAGGTTTCTCTTTAGAATTATTTTGATCTTTTAGAAGATCAAAACAATCCCATTGAAAGTTGCATTTGAATCATCCAAAATATTAGTTCTCTTCCTTTTTTAGTTAACTTTGTTGTTATACAAGCAAAACACAAGGGTCCTATATTTGTGAAAGATATTCACCCATTATCTTACACATCATATCTCAAATGTTTGGACAGTCTAGAGAGATGGTATCTCATGTGTGATGTTTGATAATATCGTCTTCAAAGGGGTGTTAAGTAGGACATGAATGAGATGATGATTATTCTGTAATTTTTTTTGTAGTGTTTAGACATTTGCTTTGATGTGGTATTTTGGTGTCTTTGGATAATTTTGGTGTTTAGACATGAATGAGATAATTGGCATCTTTAAAGGGTTGTTAAGTAGGACATGAATGAGGTGATGATTATTTTATAAATTTTTTTAGTGTTTAGACATTTGCTTTGATGTAGTATTTTGGGAATCTTGACTTACTGTAGTTTTGTTGTTCTTTTAGAGGCTTTTGGATAGTTTTAATTAATGAGATAAAGATGATTGGATATATTGCTATATTTTACTCATATATAAAGTTTATATCATGGTTATATTATAAGGTTGATTGTTTTCATTTTTTTAATATCATAAATAATATATAACAGTGAGCACCATGAGTTCATACTCAATAACTACTAAACAAGGTCAAAGGAGGACATGGAGACATGATGAGGATAAGAAGTTGATACCATTTTTGAAAGAGATGTACCGAGATGGAAGGTGAAAAGCTGAGGGCTAATTTAAAGTTGGATATCTATTTTATTTGGAGAAGCTTTTTATTGAATCAATGCCTAATTCTGAGTTAAAATCCACGAATATTGATTCGAGCTAAATTGGGCTACTTGGAAAAATGCTTCAATGCATTACTTAAAATTAAGGAGAAAATGAGTGGCTTTTGATGGAATGAGGAACAAAAGATGATGACATATGATTGAAAACTATTTTATGAATGAGCTAAGGTAATTTCTTATTTCCTTTGTGAATTTTATATTAATATATCATTTCTTACTATTTCAATTCAGAATTTACTTCATTTTCTTTTTCTCATATTTGGATATTGATGTGTCTTTGTGTTTTATATTGTTGAATATAGATCATACAAATGTTAATTTCTCTTCTCATTGTATTTGTATGGATCTATCTTATGCTTTCATTTTTATTGTTGTAGAGTTATACGAAACATCGGTTTATACATAAAGTCATTTCCTTTGTTCGATGATCTTGAATATATTTTTTCCAAAGATAGGGATGTTGGTGCTATTGCTGCTTCTACTACCGATAGAGTTGAGCTTGATATATCACATGACTCTATCTTAGAAGCCATCAAACAAAATGCTCATATGACAGATGAGGATGATGAAAACGTTGAATATTTTGACAATGTATCAGCTCAAACATCTGATACTAGGGGTAGGAGGAAGAGATCAAGTGCAACTTTTAGTAGCTCAACGAATTCTAGAGGTAACAAGGAATTAGAATTGACGCATAGTATCATAAGATAAACTATAAAGAAAATATCTATTGATAATAAGGAGTTGTTTAAGGAGTTGGTGAGTTTATTGAATAAAAACCCAAGGTCTTACAAAGACATGTTGTATGAAAAATTATTAGTAGTCCATGGCATACCTAGAATGGAGGTGATGAAGTTGATGAAAAAATTACTCAATAAGATGTGTGTAATTTTCATCAATTTAAGGCTGAAGATGAGAAATATAATTATCTTAGGATGTTAATTGGATGAATTTTAGGTTATGAAATATTTCTAGATGAAGTTTTAAAGTTTTATATATTATTTGTTAATAAATAATTATTGTCTTTTTATCTATTAGATATTTTGTATGTGAATTTATTTCAAATGTTGTGTTTTGGATATTGTTGTGATATATCTTGATTAGTCGCTTGAATAGATTTTTTTTAGTTACTATAATATATTATTTTGATTTATAGTAGTTAAATTAAAACTATACTAGATTAAATTTTGTTGTATATAATAAATAATTGTTCATATATAATAAAAAACACTATTACTAATTTTTTTATGGGATTGAAGTAAATCAAGTAAATTAAATATATATTACAATACATAAATTAAAAAATATTAAAATAACTAATAAAATAATAAAATATTATTCTAGTATAAGTTATTTCCAAAACATAAAGAAAATATTTTCTTAGATAATTTACCCTTATATACCAAACAAAAAAGATGAAAAAAATTTCCTCAATTATTTTTCCTTTAACTATCTCCCCTAATCTTTTCCCTCATGCCAAGCATACCCTATGTTTAATATGATTTTGGTTAATAGACCCATCAATATTCATGGATGATGTTAAACCTAGATAATCTGAAAAGGAAGGGTGAGGTCATAAGAAGTCACACTTGTTGTTAACATATTAAGGATGAAAGTTAATCATGGCAAATCTATATCACATAAAATTACATAATAAGACAAACTTATAAACTTATTCTTTAATTTGGGTGTGGTAGTTCCATAACAACTTTTATAAGACTAAGGCCTTACAATACATAGGTCCTAGATTTCAAAATTACTTTACTAGTGTACGGTTTTATACTAAAGAAGAGGGACGAAATTCGAATCACATTATTTTGGATCAAGACACAAGTGACAAAGCCTAACAATCAATAAATAATATACAAAACCAACAATCACCCTAGCTCAGCACAAAAAGGCATAGAGCTACGCATGGAAGATTGCATTGTATTGAAGATATATATAAGAGAAAAATAATGAGGATTACATCCATTGAAAGTATGTTTTATAATATTTAAAAGTAATAGTTTACATCAACTATAATAATTTGAGAAAAGTTCACGTATGTATTGAGGACATATTAGTTTAAGCCGATCGTATGTATTTGAGAATGTATTGAGAACATATGCATTGAGTGCGAGTTCCCAGCTACAAACAAACATCTGTAGTTGGATCGTAGCAGTGCACGACAGTTCTCTGAGGCTTGATAATGTGATTCTATATGAATAAGGTGGAGAAGTAGACCGTACCTGCTTGTAAGCTAAGTACTTATGATACTAGCTAGCAAGTTGTTTTGGTGTTGTGTTACCAAGGAGGATGGTTGGAATAAGCTGTTTAATTAGGCTTGTCCGTTTTTATGCTCTATTATTAATAAATTATCAAAAAAGGACAAAGGTAGATGCCACCCTAATATATATATGAAACGAAAATTAATTACCCAAGAAAAGAAGAAACGAGACATACGAAAATTTATATGCATGCATATAGAATAACAAGATGCAATAAAAGTATATATTAGTAATTAACTAGTGATCACTAATAGTGTACAAATATATATATATATTAACGACTTGAATATATATCTTGATAATATTCAGCTATAAATATATTGATATATATTAATAACAAAAAAAAAATAATGAGATTACTTGAAATAGAGGTTACTGTTGAAATAATCTCTGTTTGACGGTGGCTGCTCCGGCACGGGCACAGACATGGTATTCCACTGATCCCATAACCTATCTTGTGAATATGGAGCTGCAGCTGCAGCAGGGGGAAACTGAGCTAGAGAAAGTGATGATGAAGTTCCCGCTGGTGAAGATGACAAGCCCGCCGCGTTAAGCACCGTAGCGAACGATGGCACCGAAGACGAAGATGGCTGATGATGATGGTGAGCTTGCTGTGAGAACAAAGCTGAAAACAGTGGCGTATGCATAGACATGGCCATAGGCATATCATTATTATTAAAGTTAGTACTATTACAGCTGGCTTGGTTGTTAATTGCTGCTTGAAATTGTTGCTGTTGGAAGCCGAGCAGTCGATGAATATCGTCTACGGTCGGAGTAGGTGTAGGGCCAGGGCCAGATAATCCATTGGGCAGCAGTAGAGGGTTCATAAAACTCATGTTGTTGTTATTACTATCGGTACTGGTTTTCAGAGGATGATCATGGGAAGCTGCTACAACGTCGTCCGAGTGATGGGGTAGGTGGTGTTGGTTGAGTATCATCCCATGATGATCTACTTGCATACATGGCGGCGGTGCTAATTGGCCAGCTGCTGCTTCAGCTGTTAAAGTCAATAAAGGACTAAGAACAGCACTAGGTGCGGCAGCGTTATTATAAGAGGAGGAAGAGGAGTTGTTATTACTGTGCTGATGGTTCTGCTGCTGCTGCTGGTGATGATGATGATGATGAGAAAGACCGAGTGCCGTACCAACCTCAGTACTGCTACTTGCATCGGTATCATGACTAGTAGTCATCTGCTGTTGGTTTTGCTGTGACGATGACTGCCCTCCTCCCACCCCAAAGCCACCACTACTAGTACGACCACGAAGATGAGGCTGCTGCTGCTGCCTGTTATACCTCTCCATCATCGCGACAGCTGCTGCTTGTTGATGGCTATGATTATGATTCTGCAACAGCGTCTTGTGATCTGAAAGCGAAGAAGCCTGTAGTGCCGTCGTCGCGGCAGCCGATGATCCACCGGCGGCTTGGCCTCCTCGAGACGACGTAGAAGATGATAGCCTAGACGGCAGTCCACGGGGTAGAGAAGAAGAAGAATTAGGATGGTTATGATGATGATGATCTTCTACTCCTGCTCGCTTGTATACACGGCATAGAGAGATCTCAACCTGCGCACGCACGAGTGAATTTAACGGTAATTGTCGGCACAGAATGCAGTAGTTATGACAGTACCTTTTGATCAAGCAGCACTGTTAAATACACGGCACAGGCTTTGTGGGTGTATTAATTTACAGTTGTACTCAACAAAAAAATAAAAATTTAAAGCCGAGGGCTAGCTGGATAGCTAAGCTGCTTACGGACATTGGTTAGCATTTTTACCCCGGCCGACCTGAGAGGACATTGGTTATATATGAAAAACAATAATAGCAGACAGTTGTCTGTACTCGATCTGTTGGTGGACATTCATTCAGAAATCACAATTTATTATAAATCGAATTGAATTTGAATAAGAGAGACCACATTCATGTTTTCCTCAAGATATCCGTGACAAACATCTGGAATTTTATTAATTGTTTCACGGCTTGGGAACTGTGTGCTCTTCTGTCTGCATATAAATATATATATATTTTTTTTGTCAGATACTCTTACCCCTCCGGGCCATCTTCGCGCGTCATACGATAACACATATATATATATCAAAGTAACAAACAAAAAACTATATGAACTCTCCATCTCCTCATCGCATAATTACATACACTACTTTTAAATTTCAATTCTAGCTTATCATTAATTAGTCTTGTTCCGTCGTCTAAATAATTGTGACCAATCGCCCAATAAATTAGTCACAACAAAGAAGATCCGGGCAAACAAACAAACAAAATTCGGTTTCTGACGTACGAGATCAGTGATGCGTGTGAGAAATGATTAGGAAGGAGGCTGTATAAAAAAAGCTCTCTCTCTATATATATCAGCAAGCTAGCTAGCTAGCTAGGTTAAAAGAATTATCTCATTCGGATTAGATTTTCTTGAATATATATATATATATATGTATAGAGACTTGTCATTAATTCCCTTGGTAAATATACTGCTCTAATCTGTGTTTTAAGACGATCTACGTTACCTTTTGGAGTCGTTCCGTCTCGTGTTGAGGAAGACGATACTCGTTCATGATCCAACTAGATCGTATACCTTTCGGAGCTTTACCGGAGTAAAAAACAAGGGTTTTCTTCAGACCAATTGGTCTAAAATTCTCTGCCCTTATCATTCTATCTGCTCCCGTTGCCTTCCAGTACCCCGACGTCGTGACCCGATTAGGCCGGTCTCCGTTCCGATACTTTCTGTCTCGCGGGACGTAGAAGAACCATTCTTTCTCCCCGATTGCTGCTAGAGCTGCACATCAACAAAAACACGTACGTACACATATGATCATACAGACATACGACCGTCCGCGTCATTTTGGTTTTATAGTTCATAGGAAGCGGCCGGTAAGCATAAATACAGAAACACGGCACATAGAGAAGGGAAAGGAGGATTAAGGTATTACGAAAGCATATAGACATACTGCATCATATATGTCGTCGAAATGAAATGACGGGAAATTATATGGACCCGTAGCAGCATAATTAATTAATCGTATATTTTATATACATAGTGGAGATTTGAGGGGGGAAATTAATTAGCAGAAAACTAGCTAGGTTTTTGGATTTTTAGCAAGGGCCAAGGCGTGTGTGTTTGTGTGTATATTATATGGAAAAGATTACATAGATCAAGAATAAAATATGTAGGATTGAGATATATTCACATGTAGCCGAGGATATGGATAATAATGGATATATATATAAATACATATGGATAGACAAATCGAGAGGAAAGAATTCGGAGGAGTGCATATATATATACATGTATATATATATTTTTTAATATATACACGCACACAAACACAGACACGCAAGAGGAATGAGCAGACGTACCAGGAAGTTCCCATGGGTCGTAGCGATAAAGATCAAGAAAAGTGATAAGTTCAACATTAAATTTCTTGCCCTCAACCTTACGGCGAAGGTAGAATTCTACGAGTTCCTCTTCAGTCGGGTGGAAACGGAAACCGGGCATCACCGTGTCGTGCTCGTGCCCGTCCACATCATCTTCTCCTCCTTGTTGCTTATTAATCATCACCATATCTCCGCCTCGGCTGCTGCTACTGCTATTATTATTATTGTTGTTACTACTACTATTGTTATTATTTCGATTATCGTCGTCGTTGTTGCCGCCGCTGTTCATGGCTGCTGCAATTGCCATAAACTAAACCAATTTACTTATCTGATCGGTCATCATAGCTATACGTGTGCATATGCCTATATATATAATCAAGAGGGAAGGAGACGAAGTTATATATAGAAGGGTAGCCTCCTCTAAGAGAGATAGAGATAGAGATAGAGATAGAGAAAGATAGAGAGAGAGCCGAAGAGACAAAGAATTAAGAGCGAGAAAGAAAGATGACTTTATACATGGAGCTCGAGAGAAGAGATCAGCTAGGGTCTTTAATTCGTGTACTATTCTTCCTATGAGTCAGAGACACAGAAATAGAGAGAGAGAGAGAGAGAGAGAGAGGGAGAGGATGGGGGTGCTACTGGCTAGTTGCTGCAAGTGGTGGTGGATATTGCAGAGCAGATTAACAAATAAGATTAGAGCTCGGGCGCTATGGTTAAAATTTTTTTGGGACTTGTCTGAAAATAGTAGCAAGTAAAATCTCTCTCTCTTTTTCTAGGTGTTTGTTAACCTAAAGGGATGGGATCCATGGAAGGAAGAAGAAAGACGGAGAAGAAAATCTGTACTATATACTACCAGAAACCAAGAGAGAGACAGAGAAGGTAAATGAAAGGAAGGAAAGATCTACATAGCTTTCAGGCCCTACATACAGGACTGGACTAGAGAGGTATACGTTTAAGATGAGAAAAAGACATTTCCCACTCCGGAACGCTGCGGTGGCCACAGCTAATTCTAATAATAATTTTTGCTAGAGGTACCACGGCTAATTCTTTTCCACCTCCTTTAAAATGTTTACTGTTTTAGACATGGTTTAGTAAACACCTTGCTTCTTGTTGATACGTATATATATAGTGGTAAATATCTAATCAGAATCGGCTCTTTTAGTAAAAATGGAGTAGTGATATTTTTATCTGAAGATATTATTCAGAATAAGTGGTAAAAAGATATTTTTACTAGGTACAGAAAGTAACAGTAAGTATTTTAAAAATTATATTATTTGAATGTTAGAAAAAAAAACCATGGTATTTTTATAAATATAAGATATTTGTATTTTAAGTTAAGAAACTACTTACAATAGATGGTAAAACTACTTTAACTAGATGTAATAAACTACTATAAATCTTATGAAACTATATTATTCAAGTGTTAAAGAGAAATAAGAGTTAACATTTTTATTATTATAAATATTTGGTATTTATATTTTAGGTTTAAAAACTACCCATAGTAGGTGGTGGAAATTATTGACAATGAATGGAGAAAATAACTATAAATATCTCATAAAATTAGAGTATTTAAGTGTCAGATAAAAAACATTGATATTTTTGTAAATATTATATATTCATGTTTAAAGTTAAAAAACTATGGATAGTAGCTAATGAAAACTATTGTAAATAGCTCATAAAATTAGTGTGATTCTAAATTCTCATCATTAAATTTAATTTATACTAGATATGCCCATATATATATTTCTCACTAAAATTATTGTTAATTATGGAACGTTATGATCAAAAAGTTCTAGTTTCGATCAAAATATTTTACCAAACCAAATTTACTTATTTAACGTGCTTAGGCAATTAAATTATTCTCGCATTTTTTATAATGCTATATTAATAATCATTACCTATATGTATATACACATACTATTTATGAAAAAAAAAATCAATTATCAAATTGGTGCTCACTATTTTTGTGGTCGAACCATTAATTTGGACAAGTCAGAACTCGAATACATAACATGTTAAAAAATATATAATATGTAAAAAAAGAAATTAAGATATGCAAGAACCTAATAGGCTCCTATCTTGTTCTTTAGTAGATTTTTTAACTAGTTTTTATATCAACTCACTTGTTTTTGTTGGTAAGATTAGTTCTTCGGTCTTCACTAGTTTTTACTAGTTCTAAGATATAGGGAATTGTTAGAGCATTTCCAATGTTACCCTTAAATTTACATTATCAATTATATTATCTAAGCATTTTGTCTCGTATCTCTCCTACTTTTATCAATTTATCTCAAATTTAAATTTATACTCTTCATCCCATCACCTCAAATTTCCATCACCTAATTACTTTTATCAATCACATCACCAATTATTTATACTTTATAATATTTAAATTTTAATTTATATTAATCTATAAATATTAATTAATAATCTTATATATTTATATTTCATTAAATATAACTTTACAAATAATTTAATTGATGACAACTAATTTTTTAAAATATATAAATAAATACTTCATATACGCTCTAATAGTAAAATCAATCTAAAATATGTACCGAATGTTTCTCGGTTTCCTAACCTTAAAAACTTTAAAATTTTGAGGTAACTTCAAATTTGATGAATTTTTTTTACACCTATAATCATTTCCTCAAATTTAAGTTACCTTAAATTTGACATTGAGAGTCTCCATTGTAGATGCTCAAATTTAAGTTATTTCAAATTTATGTGAAACTTTGAGAGTAAACCGATTAGTTCACGTTATATCCCAAGTAGTATCACCACATTTCTGTATATTGTAGCTATCTAGGGTTTAATTTGTACTTACGGCGTAGCCTTCGGACGAAAAATGAATAGTAAAGAAAGCCCAAAATCCAATATATATATATATATATATATATATAACAAAATGCCACATTAAAATTTTCATATTATTATTATTATCAACTGATATGTGACACAACTTAAATGAAAAACTTTGGACTTTGGGTTATGAAATATTTTCATACAGATAAAAAAATACTAATATTTATGTCCAAAAATAGAAACGTACATCATTTAATTTATTTTCTATCAACATAATATTTTCCAAATGTGGCGTTATGTCCTCAGTCTAGTTCCAATTTCTTTCGTATATATAGACTCTCATGTATCAATTGATGTACGTTGTTATCGTTTCCAACATGCTAAGTGAAAATATTTTTTCGATTTCCTCATCTGTTTTTGTTCTTGCTGAACTTATTAAAGTATAGCAAAGGATTATTAGGTGGGGAAGAGCACATGGACATAAATATAAAAAACAGTGGAGAAATAAGTCTCTATTTTCACTTCCAGAATCTGCCGCAAAGTGTTATTTTTCTGACTCAATTGTCGCACATTTTTTCCCAGTCAGCTGATTCACTGAGGTTGCAAGTCCAGAGTGCAATGTACCTTGGTACGAGCGTTTAGTTCGATTATCCATTTCCCGCAATTGAGGATCCTTAAAAGAGAAGGGCCGGCATATGATCAGACTTAAAGATGGATGCAATAAGTTGATTCTATGATGAATGTTTAGGCTCGCGGCTTTGTCTATCTACATGATTCATATGCACAGAATTATTATTTGTTTCTTTTAGAGCTAGGTTTTCTTTGGATATATCGCATTTCTATCTACTACAAGGGGTTCACAATGATTTGGATATAATGTATTTGCATTTTACAAAGAAAAACACAAATAATTTATTTAGATGAGTATCTATGTTATGAAAAATAGGTATATACATGCTCGAAAATGTATATTATTGTTATGAGGATTTGTATTTGTATTTGTATCTTAAAAACTATGTATTAATATCCTAGAATATGTGAATTATTGTCTTGAAGCATGTTTATGAGAACTGTATGTTTATATCATATATATATATATATTCTGGAGTATGTGTTATAATATCATAAAATAAGTGTATTTTCTTAAAAAAATATATATATGTATTTTATTGAAATACAACATTTTTCATAAACCCTAAATAAGATTATAATTCCAACTCTTTTCCCGTAAACCTAATTAAAAATATGACTGCATCTCATTTCTCGTAAAACCTTTATTAAGAACATAATTGCAACTTGGTATGTTTTGTCAACTTAACCAAAGAAATTATCTGTGGATAATGTGTGTTGGATATATTATTTTATGCGTGCTTTGGTTATGGTTAAAATGGATTCAATTAATTAGTGTAAATTCAAATTGGGGGTTTTAGAGTCGAGTGGCTGACCAAGGGCATTGAATTAGAGAGTTGGGCCTAGTAGTAGAACACGGTAGCATTAGGGGGTTAGATCGCCCACATGCACTAGTACATGAATCATAGTACATGACATGCATCATAATGTGGTTTATAGCTAAGCTATTGTGTATACCCTTACCTAGTAAGACAAAACACAACAAGAGTGGTTATACATTTTTAGCAGGAGTATAGTTGGTGGTTAAATAAACAAACTATTATATATACCCTTATATAGATATCGTTTTTGTCTAAGGGTGTACACGTAAGACGGTTTATTTACTTACCCACCATCTATACTTTTAGTTTTCTTTTCTAATTCAAATTAATAGAATACATGGTAGTTTTATGTTAGAATTGTCGTGTATATCCTTAATTAAATAGCAATTTGTGCGTAAGGTATACACAGAGGTGTATTTACGTAATCGTCATCTATGCTTTTATTTATCTTTTTTTTTTGAAATTTAAAATTACGAAATACACATCAATTTTAGGTTAGAACCATTGTGTATATTATCCCCTTATAATTTTTTTACGACTTTGTGTTTTACCCTACATTACTCCCTATAACTTCTTATTTTTCTAGCCCGATGGAGAGAGAAACCATCAACGACATTTGTAGCAAAAGTTCCCTTACCCTTGTTGTCATCTTTCGACCAATTCCATAACCGATCTCCCTTATTATTCTTCTTCTCTTTGCCGTCTTCATCTTGCTCCCCTTCTACTCACAATATGCTCCATTATTCCTTTCCCATTTCTAAAATTTAAGCTTGGTGGAGTAGGTATGCATATTTTGAGATATTTTTAATTTTTCCTGTTTCTTACAAATTCTAACTATGCTAGTGTATGTATAATGTAAATATTGTTATGGTGTATATCTATTTAATGTATGTTAGTAGTTTTTGCTTTGATATGTCTTATGGAGGTCAAAAGTATTTATTATCTATAATACCATTCTAAAAATAGAGTATATAATGGAAATGGATAGTGTTCTAGAAATCATGTACCAGCTAATATATTTATAATGTAAATGTTGTTGTGGCGTATATGTATTTATTATATGTTTGTGGTTTTTTCTTAACTCGGTTAATATCATGAGATTCCCAATTTTGGATTTTACTTCTTATTTTGGATTGTAAGTAGATACATGAAAGTAGGTTGTATGGAGAATATATAGATAATGTTCAAGCCTTTATTAAGATATTCCTTGAACATTGAGAAGATCATTTGTGGATATGTTGTTCATGTGTGGACTATTGAAATATATTATGGAAAGGGATGACATATCTCATCATTTATGGAATTGATAAAAGTCATGCTAGGTGAATATGGCATGGAGAGCTAAGTATTAGTGAACCTAATGTTATTAACCTTGATGATGTTGAAGTTTCTAATGATTTTTCTTACGTAAAATGTGTAACAAATAATTCCAAAGAACATTTTATATAACATCCAGAATATATTTGAAGGGTTAGTGATTTGGAGTTACCTTTATATAATGGTTGTATTAAATGTATAAAATTATCGGCAGTGTTATGATGATACATCTTGAAGGCATGTAATATATAGATTATTAAAAGCTTAATTTCTCTTCTTGATCTCTTGAAAGAGATGCTTCTAGAGGACAATGAGTTTCCTACTAGGAAATATAAGGTTAAGAAGGCTCTTTGTTTTATGGTATTGAATTATGAAACAATTTTTGTTTGTATTGAGGATTACATGTTGTATCATACAAAATATGCACTATATTATCTAAAGTAGTATCTTATATAGTGTTATAAATAACTTGATTAATTTGTGCTTAAGCATGGTTTCTTTAAGAGTGAGTGCAATGGATGTGTGTAGTTAAAGGAGATGAAGGTTAGCTCAATTGCGTACCTTTTGCCATATGTTGATGATATGCTTGTGAAAAAAAAAAGATATTTTTGATGTTGATAAAGTGAATAATGTTGGAGAGTGAGTTTGAGATGAAGGATCTTGGAGCTCTAAAGAGGATTTTTGCATGGAGATCATAAGGAACCTTATATATAAGGTTTTGTGATTTCCACAAAATACCAATATGAACAAGATGCTTGAGAGGCTTTATATGATGTATTCTAGGTTTTTGAGCACTCTATTGACTACTCACTTCAGATTGTCAACTTTAAATTACCCCAAATTCAAAAAGAGAGAGATGAATTTATGCCTATTGTTTTATTCTTATGTTTTTGGTTGTATCATCTATGCTATGATGTGTACTGGCCTAATATAGCTAAAGATATTATTGTTGTGAGTTGATACTTGGTGAATGTGGGGAAGGCTTACTAGCAAGTAGTGAAGTCGATTATGAGGAACTTGAAGGGTATGACATTAACCTTTTTTGTGTATGAGAGATTTTTTGATCAATTAGTTAGGTTTGTGGATTTTAATTATGATGGAGACCTTAATAAAAGGAGATCTACCAGCTATTATAAGTTGGAGGTCTTCCTTATAGGAGGTGATGGCCTTATACACTACTAAAGCATAGTATATAGCTATAATAGAGGCTTTTAGGAAGCACTATGGCTTAGTAGTTAGTATGTGAGCTAGGGTTTGGTTGTGGTCCTCTAATCATATGAGGTAATAGCTAAAGTACTATAATTTTAGCTAAGAATGAGAGTTCTTTCCATTAGAGAATGAAACACATCAAAATCATGTAACACTTTATCTGATGTACCATTGCTGCTAGCAAAGTTCTGTTGGAGAAAATAGGTATTTTGGATAATCTAACTAATATGTTATGGAAGCCATTAACCTTATTCAAGTTCGAGTGCTTTTTTAGACATTATTGGTGCTTATATGTCTTGAGGCCGTTTATAGGGATAGGGTTTTTTTTATAGGCTTTTCCATATCATGCGTCACAAATACTACACCAATATATGGAACTATGAGATTTAAATAGATATTTGATGCACAACATAATAGGGTTTTAGTTCATGCAAGTGATAGAAAAGTGTGTTGCTTAACATGTATGTTCTATGACAAACATAGAGGGCTCGTGTTTCCTAATAGATTGTGTTTGTCTATAAAATATTTATGTTAAATTTTTGGAAAATTCTGATAGTAGAGAAATTAACATGGGGCCTTGTGTTTTCAAAACAGGGAATGTGTTTTTTTAATCTTCTATAAAATACATTGGTTTTCCCTTTTGTGTTTTATTAGATATAAAAGAGATGTGGTAAAACTCTAGCTATTAAGTCAAACGTGCAAATCTTCTTCTCCTCTAGTGCATTCTCTTGATTTAGAGAATTATCGATTTTGTGATTTATTGAGTGATTTGTTTAATCCTCTCGTAATTACACAATTTAACGAGTAAAGATCTCTAATTTTTCCTTTATTTTTATATCTCATGTCAGAACTTAATTTGTTTAATTGTCTTGTTAGTTCTGATAATTATTCATATTTAGTCTTATTATACTTCAACTAGTGTTATTCTACAACAAAATTGAATGAAGTTCATGGCATAGATAAGTAACATCAAAGTAAACTCTTTCATATAAAATTATAATTCTAGAAAAAAATAAGAAGTGAAAAAATTATCATTTTATCCCTAAAACACATTTAAGGTTATTTAGCACATAAAACCCTAACCATACATATCTAGCATACCATGTTTCACATGATTCTTATGCTCAATATAGTACAATACATAATAGTTATATAAACTAGAAAATTATAGATTTCATGTGGAATGAATAAAATACACCTAGAGCATACAAGATATAAAATTTTCAAAACTATACCTATACATGCTTAAATCTCAAGAGATCATATATAAAACATTAAGTAAAACATGTAAGGAGACTAATGGTGAGATCAATAATACACAAGAATATCTAAAAATTTGATATCATTTCCCTTAGCCTAGCAAACGTAAAAAAAAAAACAAAAGGATAAATATTTTACCACAAACAACTCTATTCTAGTACGCTATCATATATATATATATATATATATAAGTATTAATAATACTCTTGCATAAATTAACATGGTAAATTCTTAGAGAAAATAATAACAATACATGGTGCATGCATGTTTTTCATGGGATTATAAGGAAGCATAGATTATGCTGAATCATTACACAGAGAACTCTAAACATGATATCATATGATTTTTACATATTTAGTAGGAGTATATTGGTTAACTCCTTCTAATAAAGTAGAAAAAAGAATAAAAATAATGTGCCACCTTAAAACATAAAACACAAAATAGATATGCAACACAAAAATAGTAAGATAACAAGAACAAAAACAACCAGAACAACAACAAAATCCAAACAAAAGGAAAGCATACCCAGCTAGAGGTTAGTAAACCAAAAGAAGAAAGGGGAGAAGAAAACTCTTCAAAATTTTCCTAAATATAACACTCTTATATTTATAAAAAATAAGGCTATATAAAGGATTAAGAGAAGAATAAAAAAATAATATGGAGACAAGAGAGGGTAAGGGGTCAATTTTTGTAGCTTAAGAACAAAGGAGGTATTCTTTAACTTCAAAAGGGGTCTTCAACCAAGAGGGAAGAAATAAAAGAGAGAAAAATACAACAAGGATTGAAGATTAAAGAAAATTTAGCCAAAAAAATTGTGGAGGTTTTGGTTATAAACAAAGAAGAGAGAGAGAGAGAGAGAGAGAGAGAGAGAGAGAGAGAGAGAGAGAGAGAGAGAGAGAGAGAGAGAGAGAGCTGACCAATAGGGTTGTGTCACCAACAATTGAATGAAAAAGGTGATGGGAGATGGTATGGTGTGAAGAGAGTGGGTGAGAGATGAAGTGAGGCGATTAATACCAAGATCATGGGAAAAATGTAAGGGTATACACGGGGATATGATTCAAAGTTGAGGGAAGGTTAGAAAAACACACACACACACACAAAATAAACTTATGTTGACCGCTAGTCGTCTACCCAACCTATAATCTCACCTGTTCTACCTTGGTGCTTGATCATCTAGCCCATAATCTCTAACCGAACACCCAACACAAAAATCTTGATCTTCCTTTTTTTAACCTAGTTAACCTAATCCATCTTCCTCCCCAACAAAAAATATATTATTAATACATCCAACACATATAATCCATGTATTATTTTTATAATCAAATTTACATAACATATCAAGATATAATAATGATTTTAAGTAAGGTTTATAGGAAATAGGTTGTTATAATTACCATATGAAATTTTTTATATGTATAATAACTATTTGATTATTTAACTATATATTAAGGATTTAATATGGAACAACAACATGGGAAGCTTGTTATGAGTCAAGATATAGAGTCATGGATGGATTGGAATTCACAGATAACTATGTATTATATGTACATTGTTGATAATATTATAATACCCATTCCTCCAAAGATCTATAGTAATGTGATACCTCTCAATCAATGGAGGGAGTTTTGTTTATATTGGAGTTTTGAGGAATTGAAGTACGAAAGAACATATTATTATTAACTTTTTACTATAATTATTGAGTACATAGCTTAAAATTTAAAATAATACACTCTATTAAATATGATGGGAAAATAGAAACAAGAACAAAATTACTACGCAAAAATATTTACATTCACAAGATGAGGTGTAGAGGTAACAAGGCACATAGAGAAGCTTTGGTATAATAAAATTATATATATATATATATATATATATATATATATATATATATTCCTTTATGCAATTATTTCAAGATATAATATTGTTGCTAAAGATTTTTATTTGATGTAATAAGATAAAAAGTGGATTAAGGAAGTAGGGAGAACTCGGACCCTATATTTAACCTTAAAGCAAGCAAATGTCTAGGTTTGCATTAGGATAAATGAAAAGGGGGTGCCTTCAAATGAACCAAATAAATAGATGGTTGAGCAAATTGTAAGACATAAACTATTTCATTTTACTTAGTTTTATGTGGTTATTTATCCTTAACTATTTTTCTTATTTATAATATAAGGGTTTGAGAAATGACTCTTTGGCTATAATTTTTGACAAATAAGGCCCAAATAACCTTTGGGAACATGTAATGAGAATTAAAGAGCATGATGAGAAATGTAGGATGTATAATTATGGGTCCAACATATTTAAAGTTTTTAGTTGTTGCTCTAGTTTTTCCTTTATGAAGAACAAATTAAGATTGATGAAGGAAGAAGTAGCAGTGTTATGGGAATCACAAAGAGATCTATTTTTTATTCCCTTGACATCGAGTCACCCTAAACCTTTTTTGGATATTAGCAAGATAATATACTACTACAAACTTTAATTTGAAGATATTTGTTTTTTGTGTAAAATATAATCTACATATAACTTTGTGACCATAACTTAAATTGTTTTACTATTACATGGTCAATATCCTTATTAAATGATAACCATAGAATATAGATCTATTGTGGAAAATGTTTCTGCCTTCACCAAGTTGAATTCACTCATTAATACTCAAACACTAGGGGTTGATAAATTTTGGGTCTTAATTCAAATTATATTGCTTGAATATTTCATAAATCGGTCTCTAAAGGTAAAACATACTCTTCATTATTTGGATATGGATGTGCCTAGCCTTACTTATAGGGTAAGTATTTGGATGAGCGAGTGAAATTAACATTATCAAGAATGAGGTAATCAAATATTTTTTTTTTTAATTTTATATTACATTATTTTTTAGTAGAAGTGAATATACACTTTACTAATCATATTTTCCACTCTTTCTTACTTAGGGTAATAATATTATCCCAATAATTGTTAGTATGATAGAAAGAAAGGTGATGGAGTTAGAGAAAGCCTAAAAATCCTTAGTACAAAAGGAAATAAAACATTGAAACCTAAAATCTCAGTTTATGAGGTATTTGGATATGACACTATATTTGGGTTGAGGCTCGATTAAGGTTCTTCTTCCATTATGTTTTCACATGAAATTAATTGATGTATATCTCTTGATTGGGGTAGAGGATATCATATACTTATTACAACAAAATATGTTACAATGAAAACATATAATATAATATATTAGGTAATTTTAATCCTTTCACAATTAACTTTATTTGAGTGGCTAGTGGAAAGCACTATTTCGATACTAAATACGTAATTTGTGCTTTCATGTTCATAAGCTTTTGAAAATTAGCTTCCTAGTTGATTCCCTAGATGAGGCTGATGGATATTATTTTTTATGTTCAAATACAATATCTAATAAAGATAATAATATGGGTCATGCTCTATATGTGGTAAATTTAGCGGAGAGGGCTCCATAGTGCCTCCTTCTTACTCCATTTTCTTTTACCACACATTGGGTACTAGTGATATTGTGGTCATCTTCAGGGATTGCATATTGATTTCATATAATTGATAGAGATCCTTATTTAATTGCAACATCACTTATTGTAAGATAAATATTTATCTATAAAATGATATTAGAATAATTTTTACACACACACACACACACACACACAAACACATAGAGGATTATATGAATTTTATTAATATATGGTTGTAAAATAAATTAGGTCATTTATGACATGCATGCTAGGAGGTCTTAGGTGGTATGATGAGGTTGGGGGGAGTTAAAAGAAATAAAGAGGGTGGAGTGATTAGAAAGAAGTGAGAAAAAAAGGAGTGATTAGAAAGAAGTGAGAAAAAAAGGAGTAAGTATCTTATGCTTTATGGGTGAAAAAATAAAAGGATAATAGAAATAAAATGAAAGGTTGGAGTAAATCTTGCATGGGAAGTGTAAGGCTTGCATGGAGTGGTTAGCTTTTGTATGGGGGTAATGTTTACATGGGAAATGAGGTGATTTAAGGGTTAAGCATGGTGAGGGAAGAGTATTTTTGGTGATTAGAGTCTATGGGTGAAAGATAGTACGTGGGTTGGTAGAAGTGTTCAAGGGGGACTTAACTAGGGTTTGTAGGAAAAATCCGAAGTGGGGGAAGTGTTTGGAGAGAGTTGATGGTGAGTGGTTAGAGTAAGGGTCGAGATTAGGAGGGGATGTCTCATAAAGGGGGATGAGTCAAGTGGAAAGAAGGGACGAGTGTGTGGATTAAGGGATGGTGTAAAAGAAAGGAGAAGTACTTCAGTTCGGGGTGACTAACTAAGGTCTTCATTATCACATGTGAAAGATGGGAAGTTCGGTTATGATGTTGAGTGTGGGTTGAGTGGAGTGATGGTGTTGGAAATAAAGGGATCATGTGCCATATATGATAAGGAGAGGTTAGGGCCACATAGGCCAAATTAGGGTTTCTAAGGGAAAACACCAGTGGATGATGGTGAGCTAGGGTGGAGAGGTGGGAAAGTGGGCCTGGACCCACATATATAGGTGATTGGACTCATGGTGAGTAGAGGAAAGTGGCACCAGAGGCCTTGGGGTCTTGGGGAGTGTAAAGGCCCCAAGATATGTGACCTGGTTATTTAGGAAGTCTAGGAGTTGAGCTGGGAGTCCTTGGAGGGCATACATGTCTTGTTGGGTTTATGTATGGAATAAGACAGGAGTAAAACACTAATTATTTAATGTGAAAGATTATTGAGCCTGGCCCAGGTTAGAATATTTTCTGGTCCATCAAATATAATAATGGCCAAGATTATTTTGCCCTAGGGTATCATTTCGAATCCACCGGCTATAATAGTACGGGTTTCAAGCTCAATAAACCAAATCTTGTATGGTAATAAATTATGAAAAAGACACTAACTACTTACAATAGAATTCCATGTGAGTCAAGGCTAGGTTGAGATAATTTTTGGTGAACTAGCTATAATAGTGGCAAGGCACATTTTACCTTGGGGTATCATTTCCGATCAACTAGCTATAATAGTAGGGTCTTCGGACTCATGTGGATATAATCTGGGAGATGTGTAAAGATGAAAATAATAGCATATGTCTTTCTAATGATGGTGAATCTAAATAAAGCACTATATGCATTATTTATCTATTTACGCTTGCATGGTCATAGCCATATGGTTACCTTACTTAGTACATAGTATACTGATCACCCTTTCCACAATTTTTGCTTATTCCCATGAGTAGTGGCCCTTCCTAAGTTTGTGTATGTTGGAGATAATACTTGTGATCACTTTGACGCTTACGGTGCTTTGGACAGGACTGAGTGATGGCCTATTGTACTTGTCATAGGGTCTAAGAGGGTGTTATTCAGGCTTATCTTTACTTGGCATTCTTATTGTTGTATTCACTATTTTATTTCCTCCATAGGGGCATTGTTGTACTCGATTCCTACTTTTGTATCAACTCTAACACTTGTGCATTCTATTTTAATTATAAAATGTTGGAACTATTATGGTTTTATTTATTACTCGTATTAATTCTTTTAAATATTCTACTCTTACGTTTGGTATGAGATTAACCAAGGGTCAACCTTATACCGATCATGTTGGTAGAACCTCCTATTTTAATGTATGGTTTTTTACATAAATAAAAATTTTCAATTATGAATTTTTGGGGTGTTACACAAACTAGTATTTTGGTGACTTTCTATATTGTTATAATACTCGAATTGTGAGACAACACCTCTAGCGTGATTTAAATCAGCTTAGCCAATAATTAGATATAACTTGGATAATATTAGATGATTTTAATGGCATCCTAATTATTGTTGAGAAAATGTGTGGTGAGGTCCATCAAGGTGAGATGGATGATTTTGCTTCTTGTTTACAAAATTTTGGGGTTGGACTTATTCCTAAAGTTTGATTACTCTTCACTTGGTTTAATAATCAACAACCTTCCCATAGAATTCAGTTTAAGCTTGATAGAGGCCTTGGTAATTAGCTTTCACTTTATAAATACCCTAATTTAGGAATCTAGATTTTTTGGCACTATCATTCTCATCATGCATGTCCTATTCTTACTATTAAGCATGATAATCATCAAGGATAAAAGCTTTTTAAATTCTACAATCACTAGAACAATCATGATAAATTTTTCCATGCAGTGAAGAAAACATAGGGTACACAGATGGAAGGCTTGAAGCAATTTCAAGTGGTGGAAAAACTCAAGTGATTCAAAAGAAAAGTTTAAAGCTTTTAATGCAACTTATTCTGTTCATGTAACCTAAGAGGTCGAAAAGGATAAAAGAGAATGGGAACAAATTAAAAATGCTCCAGAAACTTATCCCTATAATTTTCAATTACTGGATAAGGAGAAAGAAGCTAAAAAAAAAAGATAGTGGCACAGGATACAAATTAAAGAACATTTTCTCCAACAAAAGGCTAAGATCAATTTTATCTAGTTTGGGAATGAAAATAATGCATATTTTCATGCAAAGGTTAAGATAATACATAATATTAATTCCCTAACATAACTACATAGCCTTAATGGACACAAATTACTATCATGGACAGAAATAGTGTAAGAAATTACTGATTTTTATGGAGGCCTCTTGGGCACTATAAGTCCAAATATCCTCAATCCTGATCTGGAGGTGTTCAACAAAGGCCAGTTGTATCTACAACAAGTATACCACACCTCTTAAAGTTGCTTATAGAGCATGAAGTGACGTTAGCAGCTTTTAGTATGGGTGATACTAAAGCTCCAGGTGCATATGGGGGTGTAATGCTTATTTTTTCAAAGCAGCCTATTGCATTATAGGGGAATAAATTTACAAAGCAACAAGATAGTTATGGAACATAAGATTTCTTTTAAAAACCATAAATAACATAATTATGCACTTAGTGAGAAAAGTCTAGTATGCTACATACATAATAGAATATAGGCCCCTTACTTGCTACAATGCGGCCTATAAAATTTTCTAAAAAGTGATTACTAATAGACTCATTTAATTTCTTAGTGAAGTGGTTGAAGACTCAATATTATTTTTTTCATAGATGATGGATAAGAGATAACCTTTTAATGGAATAGGAAATATTGAGGAAGTAAGAAAGGAAAAATATAAGCCCCCGTATGATGATGAAAGTAGATTTGAAAAAGGCTTATAACACACTAGAATGACATTTCCTATAGACACTGTTAGAGGGTTTTGGCTTTCCATTTCACTTTTTCAAATTGATCATATAATGCCTTAAAATAATGAGTTTCTCTCCATCCTCATAAGGGTCTCTATGTACACCTTTCAAAGGGAAGAGAGGGATATGACAAGGTGACCCCCTTTCCCCTTATATGTTTTTCCTTGCTATGGAGTATCCAAATAGGTTGATGAGCACATTATGTAAGGAGATTGGTTTTAAAGGGAATCCGATTACAAGAGGATGAGAATGGTCAATATTTATTTTGTAGATGATCTATTCCTTTTCTACGAAGTTCATTTGAAATTATCTCAACTTATCAAGGAGAAAATTGTAACACCCCCATTTTTAATGCTAAAAATTTTCGTTTTTGCGGAAGCGATAATTACAAAATCCATGGGTGTTACCGCCACACTCAGTATAAGTCTGGCATCCTCTACCGTTCTTATACTGAGTGCTAAGGCTAAAAATATTACTTTACTTAAATAATATTAAAACAGAGGCAGGATAGAATTTCATTACAAATTACATTGTCCTGAATAGATACAAAAAGATCAGGCAAGAGTTGTAATGTAACAAAAGAGAAATAGCAGGGGACTTAAGAGTCCAAGAAATATCCGGACCAAAAGAAGTCGAGGCGAACACCGGATAGTCCTAACTCTCAACCCTCTATTTGAAGTCGTCAGACCCTACCCTCAAAGTAATCCTGCAAAGTAGCGACTGCCCGTGGAATAGGCAGGGGACCATGAAACGGAACTCGTCAGTACTACGGTACTGAATAACCCTTTATACCAAACTAATATGAAAAACTAGCATGGAACACATACAAGGCATACGACTAACAGGTACAAGACATTTAAGTATTCATACGAGGATTGATAAACAATAATCATTTAGACAATCAATTTCTATTAAAGCTACATGCTACTCATTTTTATTTGTCTAAAACAACCGACAGCTTACTAGACTAACATGTCAAAGGTATTCTCAGAAGTAATGATTAGAGCCTAAACTCCAGCATAACAATTATAACATCAGCAGCATGACTCATATCTCAGCATAACTCCCAACCAAATTTATAACATCACAAGTGTATTAACAGGTAAGCTATAACATAATCCCCAACATCAAAAGTATACTTACAAGTAGAATATGATAAAATACATAACATCACTTGGGTACTTACAGACACAGAATAATAATATCCGTAATCCCACAGGTACACTTACATGTATAGTAAATTAAAATACGAAACATCAACGGTATATTTACAGATATAGTATAATAATATACATAGCATCACAGACATACTCATAGACATAATACCCACACATGTAGGCCCGCAGGCTACTACTTAAACCACAGGTAGGCACAGCGGCCACTACCAAGCCAATCCAATATCCAATAATAATCCTTCCAATCAAATCATATTATTTCTATTTTTAATTACTCGAGGGGGATACAATAATAACCCGGAGACATAACAGTACACCGGTCATATCGGCGCACAAGGCAACACGATACCCTCCAACCATCCAACCCAGAGGCATAACAGCACTCTGGTCATACTGACGCACAAGGCACACAGTACTCTCCTCACCTCGGACACCTAATCCTTAAGTATCGATACCCCCTATAGGGCCCGTAGGTCACCTATAGAGTAGACTAGGGCCTTACTGGGGCACAACCGGCACACCAGAAACCCAACAAATCGAGGACTCCTACCTCGTCTCTAGGATAGCTACCCTAGAGAGAAACCATTCCAAACTCGAGGTCTTTCACTTTACGTATTAGTGTTTTTATAAAGCGATCACAGATAACACACATTACACATTTATTCTCATTTCCATACTTATTCATTTTCCTTTATTTCCAATTATCCAAGTCAACCCTACGGTCAACGGTATAAAGAAAAGTCAAAATCAATACTAAGGTCAACCTACCCAAAAGTTTAAGGCCATCCTATATCCAATTATTCACATTTGGGCGTTAGGCCGAAAATGACCAAAATGCCCTTGAAGCTCATAATTATCAGATTAGTATCCATTTAAATACTAAGTCCATCTTATTTATTAATCTATCATGAAAAGGCTAAAATGATTAATCTAATTATTTATTATATAATTTAAATCATTAATCATGTCAAAAGACCATTTTGCCCCTACATAGATTTCGGCATATAAAACTCTATCATAAACTTTTGAAACGTACAAAACACATACTCATAAAATCAACAACAGATAATGCATGTTAGACATGATTTTCAGGATAAATATCATATTACACAAAAATGACTAAATTGCCCTTAGGGCGCACATTCCTAATAATTACTCCACAATTATGTCTAAACATGCTAAACTAATAATATATATAACATTCTCCCGTCATTAGAATTATTTTTAAGTCATACTTCTATACCCGAAATATTTTATATCAGATAACATGTCCGTTTTTATCCTTTTTCATAATAATAATAATTAACACATAATTATATTGAAATAAATCATGATAAACATATTTCATACACCAAAAACCCTAATGTATTATCATGCAATTTTTATCATTTTAGTAGAGTATAACGGTTACCTGAAATCCAGCAAAAACGTAAAATTAGCGGTATCCACTAAAACGTATTAGGTCCTGCAAATTAAACTTTCGTACCTAAAAATAATACCACAAATACAGAATTAATATCTATCAGATAAAATAATAATTATAGTATAAAAATATTTATTTTTCTAAAATGACCAAAATACCCTTACAATTAATATTGGTACAAAAACTTTATTTAGCCACTACGCAACTCACGCTGCATGCAGCGTGAGTCACGCTCGAGGGGAATGGGCACGACCGAAAGGGCGAGAGGGTCGGGCAAGGCTGCGAGGCAGGGGAAGGAGGGGACGGCAGGGCTGGTGGTCGGCGGAGCTAGTGGCTGGCCGACGGTGGAGGGTGGCTGGTTGGCTGCGGAGAGGAGGCTGGCTGCAACGGGCGGTGGGTGCTGCTCGACGTGGCTAGCCGAGAGAGAAAAAAAGAGAGAGGGGGGCAGTTGGTGGTGTTGTGGCTACTGGGGCTGCTGGGCGACGGTGGTCGACGCTGGTGGGCTGGCGGGAGAGTGGTGTTGCTGGGCTACTGGCTGCGACGGGGAGGGCGACGGCCTGGGGAGCTGGGCGACGGGGGAAAGGGTCAGGGTGGCTGCGATGGCTGTGGGTGTGGTGGGCTGGCGGGCTGCGTTGGAAACAAACGGGGCAGGGAGGGGAGTGGACGACGGGCTTCGTGGCTGGGTGGCGAGCTGCTGGTTTGGTTGACGGGGTGGTGGGCTGCTGGGATGAAGGGAGGAGGTGGCAGGGCTGTGTTTTGCGACGGGGAGGGGGCTGGCTGCAAGATGGTTGATCGAAGAAGATAGGGGGAAGGCTGGGAAATGGATAACAGGGGCAGCTTGGGGTGGGTTGCCGAGAGAGAAAAAAAATAAGGGGGAGCTGTGAGGAACAGTGGGTCGGGGAGGGTGCTTAAGTGTGCGGAGACATGCTTGTGTAAGGGCTTGTTTTTTGGCCGAGAGTTTTTGCGGGAAAAGGGGACTGTTTAGTGATGTGTGTTGTGCCGTGTGCGTGTGTATATGTGTATAATATGCAGAATAGGTAGGAAAAAAGGGAGACAGGACAGGAAGAGACAGAAAATGGCAGAGGAGGGGAGAGAAGATAAAAATATATTATATATATATACATATATATTTTATATTAAATTTAGTCCGGATAAATTAAAATATCGGATAGAAAAATAATCTGATTTAAGATAGATTTAAATAAAATAAAAAGGATAAACATAATCAGGAATAAATTTTAGAAATTTATTTCGGGTTACGAGTCGCGGTTATTAATAAAATAATTCAGATAAGATTTACGAATAAAACTAGGATTAAAATAAGGAATCGGTTTCTATCAACTTTTTAGCCTAATTATTTTTATATCTAAGTCATTGAAATAATAATAATAATAATAATAATACGTTTAATACTCAACCTCCTAAATTAATAATTATAACTAATCATACGTAATTATTAATTTTACTTAGGATTTCCTAAAAACGGGTTATTACAAAAATGGATATGTGTACTATCATGTAGGGAATTAATGCAAACCCATATAAAAGTTGCATTTATTTTGGAGGAGTACACGTTGAAGTCAAGATGTAGATTCTCTAGTACCTAAATTCTAATAAAGCTTAATTTCCTTTTAGGTACTTCAGAGTATCTTTCATTAGATCCTATTTAACTTCCACTTAATTACAACCTTTGATTTATAAAGTCACACAAATATTAAAATCCTGGACTCTGAAATACTTAAGCTACACTAGTAAGCTTCAAGTACTTTAGTCAGTGATTTTTGGTATCACCAATTTCTGGATGCAAGTCTTTATGCTTCCTAAAGTTATTATGCACCAGTTAGACTCTATTTGTAGAGGTCTTTTCTAAAGTAATATGGAAGAAGGAAAGAGGAAAGCCCCAATCTCTTGGTATAGGATTTGTCACCCTAAAGATAATGTTAGGTTAGGTATTTGACAAATAATTCCCTAGGTTGCATTCTGCTTATGAAAATATCTTTGAAGGTTACATGGACAAAAAGAAATTTTATAGGTCAATAGATCCATGAAAAATACTTAAACATAGTAGACATTGAGCAAGCTGAGATCAAAATGGATTGTTTATGGATAACAAAACTCACTTTCAAAGTGAGGGACTTAAGGCTGGAAGACATAATATCCAATAGTGATAAGGGGAAATTCATTGTAAGCAAAATGTACCATATTTTGAGGCACAAAAGTGATAAGGTTAGATGGTATAACCTTGTTTGGCTGCACAATAGAATGGCTAGACATAAACTTATCTGCTAAATAGCTTGCCATGAAGTACTACTAGTGAAAACCAATCTTAAGACGTGGCATGTTACTGACTCTATAGTTTGTGAAGTTTTCCAACAAGAAGATAAAGATCTTAGCTATCTATTTTTTTAGTGTACTACTGCAAAACAACTCTAGAGAAGGATGCTTAATTGGGCGATCTTACCTCATTTCTCTACTACTTGGCACATTTGTATCAATGGATGATCTAGGTTACAAGAGGCAAACATGGACATATGAAAGTGTTGAGGATTACCTTTATTGCTCTGATTTATAAGATTTAGATTGATAGAAATGAAGTTTTATTCCAATAAATAAAACCTATTGTTGAGAGAATAGGCAAGAATATTATCTAGGATACTTTCATTAGATACAGTATTGTCAAGAATAAAATAACACAAACTTTTTAAAGTTTATAGATCATTAGAAGTAGGAGATTAGTGGCTAGGAGTAGGGTTGTCCTTTTAATTTTCTTAGTTGTCATGTTTTGTATGGCATCCTGCATAGAGATATACTAATGTACATATTGCTCACTTTGGTAATAAAATCAATTACTTACAAAAAAAATTATGTTTTTAACTAAAATTGTTATATAATGTTCTGTAATTTTTTTAGGCTAGATTTTTTATACTAGTTTTTAATTTAATCGCCATCTAAATTTCATTTTTTTTCCAGAATATTTTGTGGAACTTTTAGTAATAGTTTTCATATACCTATCATCTATGATGGGCCATCAAAACCTAATTTTGTAGTATTAGGTATGGCTTCTCTTTTTTTTTTGTTTGATTTTTATAAATATGTTTTTATTTTATTTGTTAGGCCTTTTATTTTATGAGAGGATGGAGGAAAGTTTTGTAGCTAGGGATTTTGGAGGCTATTAGTAATTTTATTTTGCTAATTAGCTCGGAAAGGAGGTAAACCTATGTTGGTACTAATTATGTGAAAATCATATGATAGGTTTTTAGTGTTTTCTATGTTAAGCTTAGGTGTGATTTAGTCTTTCTTTTGATTGTATGAATTATATTCATGTACCATATTTTGTTTGTAAATTTACTTAAGTATGAGACCGTGTGATTTTATATAAGATCATTTTTAGGCATAGAAATACTAGAATTAATTTGTTTGTGCTCTACGGTTATTTTTGTTCTTTCATATGAAATATGTAATTTTTCTAGAATGTATGCTTTGCATGTGTAATGATATGTTGAGTATGAATAGCATGTGAAATATGGTAAGCAAGAGATGTATGTTTAGGGTTTATATGCTATTTGGACTTAAATAAATATGTATCTTCCAAAACTAGAATATATATACATGTTTTAGGACAAGAAAAAAACGACTTAGATTTGAGTTTTTGGTTGAAATTGGTCAAAATATCTAGCATTTTAACTTATATATATATATATATATATTTGAATTTTAAAACTTAAATTAGAAGAAGCATGCAAAAACAAGTCCGGCATCATTCTTTCTACTATAGGTAATTTGAAGGCCGAAAAGTGTGTGCTTCCCGGGGCAAGGTGGAAATGCATCCACCGTGCATCAATTGAAAAGATGTGAGTTTTGATTGTGAGATATCTATAGCTATATCCTACAAGACATATATATATATATATATATATATATATATATATATATATATATATATATATATATATATCTATTAAATAAAATATGTATTTTATTGGAGAATATATGTATTCTTATAAAATATATGTATTTACATTTTGTTTTTGTCTGCATGAAATACATTAATAAGAATTTCCGTTTGCTGAGAAAAATATGATAGCAAATTTTATTATATTTTTTAATCATCAAAATTATCGATAATCAAATTTCAAATTTAAAGAGAAAATGGATATATTAATGGGTCGCAACTGATGTTGTGAAAATGTTTTCCAGGTGCAATTTGCACTCATGTATTTGAAAAATATATTCACTCCCAAATTTCATTTCCAAAACCATTTGTTTTGCATATTAATTTGGCTGAATTTTTTTATTGATATTTTTTCTTTATTCTAATATCTAATATATCTTAGAAATGTAACGTATTTCATTGGCCATTAAAAAGTATTCAATTATACTGTGGTTATGGAAAAAAATACAGGGTGTCAAGGGAAAACCTCTAAATCAACAATTATAAGATGCTAGATATTGGGAAACATAACCTTTGTCGTATATATATAGTAACAACGCGTCGAGAAACGGACGAAAGCTTAGCTTCTGGGTTAACTAGTTATTCAACATTATTTATTTAGCCTTCTGCTATTTTTCTTTATTTTTGCGTCTACGAAGTTATATTTTCGTCACCGACTCAATTATATTGGGTAAAGAATAAAAAGTGTAAGAAGATAACAAGAGAAGAAATTGATTCTATTGGAAAGCTATGCACAAACACGTAAATACAGAAATATATACATGTTCATGATCCGATGAAAACTGCACTTAAAATAAAAACATGAGGGTCTATTTTCTACCGTTGAGTGCTCGTTTGGTTAGGGAATAATAGGGGTAGAAAAATTACTCTTATATTTTATACATATTATATAATTTAGTTAAAATTAAATATTCTTATTGTAACAAATACCCAATTTAGATTTTAATTTGATTTAAATAGATATTTTATTAAAAATATATTTATTATTATTAAATACTTAATATAAAAGACATAAAATAGAGAGAAATTTTTTTCACCCTTATTACTCCCATACCAAATAACCCCATTACATAATACTAGTATACTGAGGACTAAATTAAATGCATGTTTTCCACAGGTAGTCGTCATCTATATGCATGTATTTACGGCGTACGTGACGGTTTCATCAGATTTTACGCTTGAATAGATTATATATGAATATATTCAATTTTTCTATTCAGAATTTCCAAAGAGTAACATAGGCGTGGTCCTTTTCTACATAGAATAGTGTGGGGATTACATTCATTCACCTAGCTATTATTAAAGAGTAGCTATTCTAATATTGGATGACTAAAATTGTTTTAGCCCATTAGGTATTCTTATTACGAGAAATTGTAAATAAACTGAATCAGGAGAACTTTCAGGCTTTCTCAGAAGTTTTCATCTGTGCATGGCGGTAAGAAGTAACAAAGCTAGCTGCATGTAAATATGTTATATCCTTTACATTGGTAAGCAAAACTGTATTGAAGGGGTTATTACTTGAGGTCTTCCTATTTCTTTTCTGTTTTAATATTCCGACGCACAATGTTTCTTCTTGTCACCGTACAGTTTTATTAGTAAATTGGTTTCAACCATTGAGGTTCAACTTTGTAGTAAAGGTTAACTCCCTGATACTAAAAGTTTCATGCTCATCCTATCTCTCGGTATTATACCATTTTTATAGTTTTGTTACCTATATGGTGATTTATATTTAAATTAGTGAGCCCTCTTATTTATAAACAAAATCATTTGGTTTCCAATCCAATACACACAATGCCGGACATTCTTTTTATTTATTTAAGAAAATAGGGCTGACATATTATTATCATCCAATGTTAGTTACAATTGCATTCATTAACTCTATAAGAATGATCATTTTCCCCTAGAATAACATCAAAATGAACTTTTAATTTTTCTATCTTATGTGTCATACAATTTTATGTTCTTTTAATTTGTCTCCACACCATAGACTATAAATCTCCTCAATAATGAACCTTATTAGAGCTCGTGCCTCTATTGTTGACATGATATTGTTTATTAACCCTAGATAATTTGATTCTACCTCAATACTGAGCTAGAACCATTGTTGGAGGCCCCTAACAACTTGATGACCACCCATCGTTTAGCTTCTTCCACTGCTCACTTCCCTTTCATTCACTACATCTCAGCTACCATTACTCCACCTGTATGATTTTGACAGACAACACCTAAGCCCTAATAACCCTCTTTCAACACTCCTACATTGACATTAATCTAAATCCATCATTTTAGGGTGTGTATAGTACCCCATTCTTCTAACCCCAATTTACCTAATTATAAGCCCTTAAAAAAGAATTAATTTCCCTAATTAGGGTGTGTTTGGAATGAGGGAAATGGGGGTGAACAAAAAAGACATGCAAATTATTTCTTATCAATAATGTGTTTAGGATTAGGGATTTTTAATAGGAAGCTAAACACTATTATTTGAGAGAAAATAAACCACTCATCTGGCCCTCCATGTAATTAACTTTGAGAAACTAAAATCCTCTCCTTGAGTCTTTACCCCACCTTTAACATCCTCGACAGTCTTCCTTATTCCTTCAATCATCCTTCCACAAATCATGAGACCTAACATCATGATAGACTAGCTTGTGTGGATGGAGAAAAAATGGTACACATACAAATTAAAGCAAAATGATGCAATATAAAATTGATTTCTTCAATTCTATCACTAGTGGCTGCTGATCTTTGATGAAAATAAGATATTATAGCTATTAAAATGGAATAATAGGTTGCAACCAAGCAAAAATAATGCTAGTTGATTTCATTTGTGCTAAGTTAAACATGGATATTGTATGCTATGGAAATTGATGGAATAATCCATCAAGATTGATAGGATAATTGGCAAAGTCAAAAATATTGACAAGACAACGACCACCAACTTTATAAGCATAAGTCATATTGCATTCTCAGCTATAAAGGAATATGAAGAGAGTAGTAGCATCAATAAGAAGAAAAAATTTACAAAGGATAGGGAGTGCAACTAGTTAGTTATGATTTGATGAAAAACAAAAATTGAACTAGTGGATTACTCTAATTTCCCTTATTTTATATGTAAGAAAAATGAAAAACTAATAGAAAATAAGTTATTAAAATAATAAATAAATGATAATACATATCACCTAACTAGATAATAAAGTTCATCCCAACAAAGGAAAAATGTAATCTAGTATTTAATACCCCTATAGACCAGGAATCAAAAATGATAAAATATTCTTCTTATTTATATCTTCTTATTCTTTTCCCCTTTCCCCCATATCATCCCCCCATCAAGCATAACCTTTTTTGTTTTTGCTTTGTGTTTTTGTTATTTTTTTAACAATCTCTTGTGGGAATTTATGTTTTTAGGTTACCAATCAATTTCTTTTGGAAGATTAGTTGATTCGATAATGTTTTTGTTGAGGTTTTTATTTTGGTATGACCTATCAACTAATCTTGCCAAAACCAGTCAATTTATTTAGTTAGGACTCTTAGTTCATGCTTTATATTTATTCTAATGTTATCTAAAGTTCTTAAGACCTTCTAATCTTGATATTTTTAGGTTGCTAAAAATTCTTATTGGTTGTGTGATTATTTTTAAAAACATTTCAATTAGTTCACCAAAATATTTTCCTATAAGTATCTCTTTTTACCTATCCATCATTATCATACACATGCCAACTCTTTTCTCTCTCCATCCTCTTCACCTTTTTATTTCATGTAGTATTTAGTTGGTGATATCCTCCCATTATCCCTTTATCCTTATTCTTCTATTATGATATTCCCCCTCAACACGTCTTCCTATAACATCCCTATTTTAACACTTGGATTTAAAAAAAAATTATTATAGAACCATAAATATTAAAATGTAGGGTCTCACCATCATACTTATTATACATCTAGTCTCTATTACTTTTTTTATACAAAGTTTTAAGCCTAAAATATTTCTTTACTTAACTAAAGGTGAACATGAATAAGAAACAACCAATATAATTATTTTGCTTGATTAGAATTGCTATGACATAACCTAAAAGATCAGACAAGATACATACACCACTAGAAATAAGATACAAGGGAGGGATACAATATTCTAAAAGATATACTGGATAAATGATCATAAGAGATATCTACCATATTAGATAGTTCTAACACATTAACTCGAACCCTAAATATCTCAATTAGGCCCCTCAAAATACCCCTATAAGGTCATTACTACTCATTGAAAATGGAATGAGACCATAAAATTAAACCCATTAGTATAATAGTACTAATTAACCAACTACACAATAGTGAGCTTGGAAATGTCATATGGAGTACACATAATGTAATATAAAGAATCATTATTTAAGTATATCAAACAGTAAATGAAATATCTATATACTATAATAATGGAGCAATTCATATCGTACTACAGACCACATACTCATCACACCAAACTTAACTATTTTATAACCATTTCATTAAAGCAACACATACCAAAGGTATCCAACAAATGAAAAAAAAGATATATATATATATATATATATATATATATATATATATATATATATAACCATATCCATGAGTGATCACAACATAACCCATATCTAATGGGGTAGTAAAATAAGGAAACTACCAACCAATACACCAAAATAGATTCTAAAACTGCTAAGGGATTCTCTATAGAGGTAACTATCAAGCCTCTTACCAAAATTATTCCAAAGAACACAATACAAAGTTACATTCCTTTACACAATTTGAGGGGATACAAGAATAATCTATAGAAATATAATATATATATTTCATACCAATTTACAAGGAAATATAGTACCCTCTAACCTTTCAGCCATAAGATGGAAGGAAAATAATCATACTAGCCCACCAAGGTGACATAGTACCCTCCTACATAGGCCACCTAATCTTAAAGTATACATACCCTCTAAGAAGTTCCAAGAATAATTGGACTAAAATAGGTCCTTAGTAAAAATGAGAGTCATCAAATAAAACTACCATATCATATCAAATGCTTCTCACTTTTTTATTGGGTAGCTAACCTTAAAGAGTTAAATATTTTAAATTATCAAGATCTTCTAGCTTAAATTTTAATATCTTATTAAATTTACCATAAATGATGATGTAGGAGAATCTCCGTCTCACTTTTTTACTGTGGGAGGTTAAGGATTAGCATACTTGGATATGGTACTAATTATTCTCTAAAATATTGAACACCCTCATGTGTAACCTAATGTTACTAATGGTTTGCTAAGTGATTATTGAAGGTATGGTATATGTTTGTTCGAAGAAGAATTCACCAAATACATCTAATGTACAAGACAATGATAAGACAAGGGTTATAAAGTTGTATTGGAAAAAAGTCTATAAGACACAAAGCTTAGTTAGATAATTATTACATATATAATTCATGATTAGGGTTATGTTTAGCTTAATATTTTATTTATACTTTGAAATGCCATGTAACTAGTAATTTTAGAACACTATATGTCTAATATATGTTTGTAGTGCATTATTTTAATTCTTTTATTAACCATGCTAATCTAACTAGTTAAGGTTGCTTGGATTGGGCTTTGTTATTAAAGAGAAAATAAGGCTTGTGTGCGTGTGACTATCTATATAAATGTTGAATTATACATGCATAACAACATCATTGAAAAAGAGTTAATTGAAAATTTTAAATTGGTTTCCTTTCTCTTCAAGTATTCTTGCGGTAGGTATTATTCTCTATAAAAAACTTAGTGATTTCTCTTTTGAGTTGAGTGAGCTTATTGATGTTCCAACACAAAGTCAAGAGCATAGTTATGCATACCATTATATTTGACTATATCTCTAACCATTATCATCATTTTCAACTCTAAGGAATACGACAAAAGATCCTACATATGAAAGAATAATTACTCTATTATCTTCTACATAAATTATTGTATCAAAGAAAGGTCTTGGATCGCTAATCCATAGATTAAAGTTTTCCTCAACGTTGAAATAAGCAAACACATCACCAATAACCTTATATTGAGTTTCTATATCATTCTTGCTATAATTTTTGAATCTTGATTGTGATTATTGGAATTTTGTATGTATGTTTATATCCTATGTTGAACATATATAGGATATGTAGTGTGTCATATTAATCTTGAAATAAATCTTGAATGTTTCCATGCAAATGATCAAATAAGGATAAGTGAATGCATGTTAGGTTTTCTAATAATTTAGAAGGGAAACTATAGATGTGTAGTCTTTGTGTTTTAGTTGTCTTGATGAGACTTATTTTTAGGTCATATCCAACATTATTAGGTCTAATTATGCATCTTGAATATTTACCATTGGGAACCAATTTATGAGCATGAAAATTGATTATGCATTAACTAATAATCTTAACTTGACCGTTGAGATTTGTGTTGATTGTATGCCTTTTATATGTTGAACCCTAAGCCATGTGTAGTCCATAATTTGGAAAAGTTACTTTGTGATTGTTCTCATGTATGGTGCATGTGCACTAATGTTTCAATTTGCTTTAAATGTAATGCATGTAGAGGCATATAAACCCTGATGATTGTTTGGAGTGCATCAAATGACTTAGAATTAGTTTTTTTGAATTTATATCAAGACCTTAATAAGAAATCTATTAGGCATGACAAGAAATATGTGTGTGTGATATATTTGATTTTTAGCCTTGTGTTTAATCTATTTGAGTCACTATTTTCTCCCATAACCAACTAAAGGATGAGAGATGGTGATCGTTTTAATTCGAGTTTCCTAATTAAAACCATAAGAGTGGGATGCAAATAGAGTGGGATGCAAATTTTCAAGCCCTTTTTAAATGAATCCAAACGATCTAAACCAATCTATAGATGACTTATGCTCAACTAAAACGATTCCCTGCCATGAAAATTCAATTGTAAAGGATTGAGTCGAGCAAGATTCAGTCCAAAATGTGCAAAAGAAAAAGAAGTTTCATAGAGATGAAATGGGAAGTGTAGTAAAGCAAACCAATATAGCAAGATGAAGATATCTAAATGCATGTGTAGACTATAAAGAAAAGTCATACGGATGTAGGAGTAATTAAATGTTCTATAACCATTAATTGAGGAATCTTCATAGGGAAGATAAAGGTATAAAACATAATCTTCCTAATTTTAATGGTAAACTTGATGTTAAATTATTTCTTGAGTGGTCACATGAGGTAGAGGCTATATTTGAATTCAAGGATTATCATGATCAGTAAAAGTGTATACTAGATAATATTAATTTAAAAAGTTTACTAGGATATTATTTGATAACTTGAAAAGGACAAGAAAAAGAGAAGATAAATATAAAATCAAGTCTTCGGATAAGCTTACAAAAAATTTGAGAAAGAAATTTATACTTAGTGAGTATGATCATGAAAATTATATTAGATTAACTATTTATAGAAAATAGCTTATAAGTTTTGAAGAATATGTTAGGGATTTTGAGAGGTTATCACTTTTATGTGATATTCATGATAAAAAGGAACAAACATATGCTAGATTTCTAGGCAGCCTTACCATGATGATTCAAGATGAAGTTGAAATTTGTTTATATGATTCTCTTGATGGTATCTTTGAGATTTGAAAAGTAGTTCATGTCCACTAAGCCTCATGCTAAGAAAATTATTTCTTCTACAAAGTATTACTCGAATGCATAAGCTAAAATATATATTAGTTAGGTACCTCAAGTACTTCAAATATTGATACAAAGCAAAGTGATACTTGAAAGGAGAAAGCCAAGGGAAAGGTCAAAGAGGTATCTACATAGAATTGCTTTAAATAATGAGGATATTGGAACTTTGCTACAGAATGTCCCAACTAAAGAGTGTTCTCTATACAAGAGATTAAAGCTATAGTGACTTGTGATGAAGACTCTAATTTTGAGACAAGTGAAGTAATTTTAAGTGAATATGAGGATAAGTGAAATGCTTGTTATGTGCTATAAAGTTTTTCAAATTCAAGCTAATGATCACCCTAATAAATAAGATAAGATATTCAAGACTAAAGGTACAGTAGGAGGCATGGTTTGTCAAGTTATCATTGATAGTGGATCATGTACAAAAGTATCTAATGAGAGGTTGGTCAAGGAACTGGGATCTAAAATCATGTTCTCTTTAATGTCTCAAAAAAGACAAATGAAGTAAGGTAACTAAAAAAATCCTAATCTTATTTCAAATCTGTAATTATCATGATGATATGCTATGTGATATTTTACATATGGATGCACGTGGAATCTTATTAGGTGGACTATAGAAATATAATAGATGTTCCATTCATAATGGTATTACTCATGAGTATCTCATTGAGAAAGATAAGAAAAGGCAAAAGCTTAAAGCTTCTACGTGTGATAATGATAGCATAGTTAAGAATAAAAAAGTGTTTATTTTTGCATGAAAAGGATATGGTAAAAAGTATTAAAGAAGAAGGTAGTTCTTATACTTTAATTATCAAAGAATCACTATAAGGGGAGAAAAATGATATTAATCTTTGATTAAGTAAGCTTATTGATGATTATAATGATGTTTTCATGATGAATTACTGTAACACCCTCAAAATTTATAATTAAAAATTTTCTTTTGTTATGGAAAACCATGCACTAAAAATGGAGAGGTGCTACAACCATGTTCAGAACAAGATTGAACCTTAGCCAATCTCATACTAACCACAAGGTTAAAGGTACTAAAATTATTAACACGAATACTCAATAAAAACCATAATAATTCAACATTCATAAATAAAACAAGAGTACGTAAATGTTAGTGTTAATACATAATAGAAATTAAGTACAAATAACACCCACTACAGGGGAGATAAAAATGATAAGAAGATAGAAAAATGACAATAACAAAGAACACTCTCTCTGATCCCACACCAAGTACATCAGGTCATCACTCAATCCTATCTAAGGCATCAAAATCATCATAGACATCATTTCCCATCTGCATAGATTTAGGAGGGACCACTACTTATGGGAATGAGCGGCACCCGTGAAAGGGTTGATTAGTATGCTATGCATTAAGTAGGGTAACCATATGACTAAGATAGAGCATAACATGAAGAGGGTAGATAATGCATGTAGTAGACCAAATAGATTATCCACCATTATTAGAATTTAGGTCTTTAATACCATCTTTATACACCTCTCGAATTATATCTACAAGAGTATGGGAACCCTAAGATTATAGCTAGTGAAATAGAAACAACTACTCTAAGGTAAAATACATCTGGTGACTATTATAGATAGTGGACCAAAAATACTACTCTAGGACATAAGACCCTTGACTACTATTATAGTACGTAGACCGAAAATACTACCCCAAGGTTGAATGCACTTGGTTACTATTATAGCAGGTGGACCGAAAATTGTCCTAGCCTAATCCCGACCTACGTGGTGTTCCTCTATAAGTATTTAGTGTCTTTCCCATGATTTATTAACATACAAGATTTTTTTGTCGAGCTCTAAGCCCTCACTATTATAGCCGGTGGACTGAAATTACTACTCTCGGGCATAATTCATTTGGCCACTATTATAATTAGTGGACCGGTCTCTAGGGAAAGAATGCTCCTGTCCACTATTATAATAGATAGAATGGAAATCAACCTAGGCCCGAATCAACATTCTTTCACTTTAACTAATTAGTGTTTTATTTGTGTCTTATTCCACAAGTAAATGCCCAACTAGATATTCATGCCCTCAATAGTCTTCCCTTAACTAATTCTCACTCATCTACCCTAGGCTCCCTAAATAACTTCATCCCATAACTTGGGACCTCTACACACCCCAAGGCTCCAATACCTCCTATCCACCTTTCACCCTATTCACCATGAATCCAAATACCCCCATGCATGTGGGTCAAGGCCTACTTTTCCATTTCTTCAACTAGGTTCACCATCACTAGGGTTTTCCCTTGAAAACCCTAATCTAGCCTATGTGGCCCTAGCCTTTTTTTTCATATATAACCCATACTCCCCTTTTATTCTAACATCATCACTCTACTTAACCCACTCTAAAAATCACCATCCTACTCCCACTTCCACCTGTGATAAAGAATCTTATTTTGTCACCCCAAAACACTAATATTCATCTTTTATTTTACAACTTCCTTCACACACAAACTCCACCCTACTTTTCACTTGAATCTAGCCCTTTATATGGACAATTCCTATTCACAACCCTAAAAATCCAACCAACCTCTATAAATTCTTCCATAACAGCCCTATACTTATAATTTCCCCCCAAAACCCTAGTTAGGCTCCCATACACACTTCTAACAACCCACATACTATCTCCTTCCCAAATACTCCAATCACCTATCATACTCTTTCTTTCCCATGTTTAAACCTCAAACTACCATTTTCTATGTACACTTCCTTCTATGTAAAGACTAACTACCCTAGGCAAGACTTATACTTCCCATGCAAGATTTTACTCTAACATTTACTTTTATTAATTTCTTCATTTATTTTATCATCCATATATCACAATACACTTAGAATTTTTCCCCAATTCTTCTTCCCCACTATACTCTCTTTATTTCTTTTATATACTTACAACCATTCAACTCTACCTAAGTCCTTTAAGCATACATGTCATACCATAACAACCATATATAAGAGCATGTCATATATAATAAGTCATATCACCCATACTACACATATTATCAATCATATATAACATACTTTAGCTCCTTGAAAAGCAAGCTTCACTACACACATATTTAGTCCACATTCATATATAAACACACAACGTATCATTATGCCCATAAGCACATAAATCATAGCAAACCTAAGCCTTAACTATATCATTACCTAATAGGACACAATGATTGGAGCATAAATCCTATGCCTCCTTATGGAAAGGGTTTTTTTCGCAACCTATAAGAAATGGAACACTAATTATTAAACCTTCTTCCTACTCCTTTTTCCTTTTTCTTTTATTTTCCTTAACTAAATATTAGCATTATTACTACTACTACTACTACTACTAGTACTACTACTACTACTACTACTACTACTAAAATGGTTAATAATAGAAAAATATTTAAAACAAATTATCCTAAAAAAGTACAAGGTTTAAAGGAAAAACAAGAAAGTGATTAGCAGGAAAGGGTGACGGTGGCACATAGTGGTAATAGTGGTGGTGATGGAAAAGAAGGGGGTTTGGTGTTGGAACAAAGGAGGGAAACTATGTTTTCTTGGGTGGTAGGGTTTTTGGGTTGAAGGGGGTAGTGATGGTAGTGGTGGTGTCTTATGGTAGCTGCACAAGTGGTGGTGGTGATGGTGGGCAAGAGGGATGGAGAGAAAAGGACGAGGAAGGAAGGGAAGGAAGGGGAAATGGTGGTGTGGGAAGGTAGGGGAGGTTTCTAGGGTAGGAAGGTAGGTAGTGGAGGTGGTGGTTGCTGCAATGGTGGCAATGTAGGGTGATGTAGGTGGTGAAGATGGGTGCAAAAGGTCACCTTGATTTACACACATTGCATAAGTAGGGAGAGGAGAGGAAGGGGAGTCAGGGGAAGGGAAGGGAGGGTGTGGTGAAGGTGGTACGGTGGGATGATGGTGGCGACGACGACTAAAGAGTTAGTGCGAGAAGGCCGGGGAAGAATTTTAATTAGTAGAAAAGAGGGAAAATTGAGGCATATGGGGGTATATATAAGGGGAGATGGTTAGAGGAAATGGACAAAGAAAGGAAGAAGACAAGGGAAGAATGGTTGGCTTCCAATCGGCATGTAGGCCAGTACAACGTGCACGACTAAGGGAGAAAGTAGGGTTTTTGGCAAGATTGTAGGGGGTTAGGTGGGAGGGTTAGGGATGTAGAAGGGAGGGGACCAGTACAGGATAGTGCTAGTCGCAAGCCTTGTACGTTAGGATGAGAAAAGGGTGACAGGAGAGGGAGAAGTGGGTTTCGAAGTAGCCATTTTTGCATCACTAATCAAGGGGAAAGTTTGAAGATGGGGGTAGAGAGGGAAGAAAGAAAGAAATGCAAAAAGAGAAGGTGAAAGTGGGGGTGTTCATGGACACTAGGTTAGGTAAGGGAAGGAAAAAGAAAGGGGAATAGGTCAAGGGTAAGAAAGGAAAGGAGAGGAGGCGGAGAGAGGGATTGGGTTGTGCTAGGTGAGGCCCAATTCGATGAGAAAGAGGAAAGAAAAGTAAAAAAGAAGAAAAGGAACAATGGAAAAAGAAAAGGAAGAAAAGGAGGAGAAAAAGGGAAAAAAAAGAAAAATGAGGTGGTTGGGCATATTTTGGGATTTCTTTTGAAATTTTAGGAATAATAAAATTATTAAATAAATATTTAATTTTTTATATTAATTTAGAAATTGCAATTATAATTTAATTAAAATTTATTTTAGTTTAGTAAATAATTCTAGCCCCAACTAATTTGATCCCTACATTATTTCCCTCCTTTTTGGCCTTAATTATTATTATTATTATTATATCATTATTTTATTAAAAATCGTATATTTAATTAAACCTTACCTAATAGTCCTTATTTCATTTTTAATTCCTAAAATACGGTTCTGGGGTATTACACTTAACATGTTATAGAATATATACCTGGTGTGTCTTTACCTAATTGATATACATATAGAAATAATTTGAAAGAAGCTAAGGAATTACAAAAACAAATATAAGAGCTCATAGGAAAAGGATATAGAAGAGAGGCATTAGTCTATATTATGTAACTACATTACTTATTCTAATAGAAGATGGCACATGGTTCATGTGTATAGACTCTAGAGTCATCTATAATATAACTATCAAATATCAATTTATTATGCCTACAATAGATGACATGTTAGATGAATAATTTAGGGCACAAGTATTGTCTAATATTAATCTAAGGAGTAGATATCATGAAACAAGGATAAAGGATGTTGATGAATGGGGAACTACCTTTAAAATGAAATATGGTTTTTATGAATGGATTATGATGCCCTTGGGTTTGTGTAATGCACTTATTTCATTTATGGTACTAATGAATGAAATTGTTTGCCTTTTTTTTGGAAATTTCATTGTGGTGTACTTAAATGATATACTTGTGTATAGTAAAAATGAGCATGGTCATCTTATTCATTTGAATAGATTATTTTATAAACTAAGGAAAAATAAAATCTATGAAAAAATGAAAAAAATTTATTTATGCATTAGGGTATTGTTTTCCTGGGTTATATTCTAAGTAACAAAGGTATAAAAGTGGATTCCATGAAAAGTAAGGCTATTCAAGATTGGCTTATACCCGAAGATAGTAATAAGATAAGTAGTTTCCATGGGATAGAAATGTTTTATTGAAGATTCATTATGGAATTCTCAAATATTCCCATGCCAATTACATAACTCATGAAGAACGGAAAATTCAAATGGGGATAAGATGCAACTAAAGCCTTTGAGACTTTCAAAGACAAGCTATATAATTAAATGGTATTATCCTTACCTAAATTTGATAAATTTTTTATAGTTACATGTAATGATAGTGGGGTGAAAAATTAAATGGGGGACATATTGAATTACTCCACCTATAATAATGAATTATTTTCCATCATAAGAAGCCTAGAAATATGGAGACATTATTTGTTACCTAAACCATTTTTTTACTTTTGGACCATAAAAGTTTGAAATATTTGTATAGGAAAAATAAAATTAGTCCTACACATAAAAATTTGGTTAGTTTATTTCAATCCTTTGTATTTTCTATAAAACATTTTGTTAGTAGAGAAATATGTGGTAGAAGATGCATTATCATGAAAATCTTTAATACTTTATATGTTGGATGCTAAGTTATTAGGTTTCAAAATATTGAAATAATTATATGCAAAAGATGAAGATTTATTTGAGAACTATGATGCTAGGAGAATTAGTTTGACTACACTTACGAAAAGAAATATTTTCAAAATTAAGATGAAGAAAAGCTAATGCTAACAACCTATGGACCATTTAAAATCTTAAGAAAATTTGGGAAGAATACTTATGAATTAGAATTGCCTAAATCCTATGGAGAAGTTTCTAGGAATTTTAACATTGGTGATTTATCTTGTTGCTTTAGTAATGTTAATTTGACAACTAATTGTCTTTTACATGGGACGAACAATGCAATAGCATCTCCATTGCACTCTTCTACTATTAGAGGTTAAGCATTAGCATACTTGGAGATGGTACCAATTATTCTTGAAAATCTTGAACATCATCACATTAACCCTATTGCTATTAATATTTTGCTAAGTTATTCTAGCAAGAATCACACACACACACACACACACACATATATATATTTTCAAGAATAGGAATTAATAGAAGACTTATAGTGTATAAGACAATGACAATAAAAGATTTACAAAGTTTTATAGAACACAAAACTACAAGAAATGATACTTAGTTACATGATTATAAAATATATTGGATGATTAGGGTTTTTTAACTTGATATTTTATATGTACTTTGTAATGTCTTATAACATTTAATTTTAGACCAATATATGTATAATATAGGCATGTATTGCATTAGTTTAATTTTTTTATTTACTAGGATAATCTATGTACTTAAGATAGTTGGGTTGGGCTTTGTTAGTAAAGAAAAACTAATGCCTACATGTATGTATATATGTATGTATGCTTGTACATTCATAACAACATGGATGAGAAAGAGTTAATTGATAATTTCAAATTCCTTTCCTTCCTCTTCAATCGAGTATTCTTGAGAGTTTATGTAATTCCCTAAAATATTACTTATAATTAATCCCAATATATTTATATTTTAACTAAAACATTAAATATTAGCTTAATTATTTTGTTAACATTTGACTTGCAAACCTAGATAAATTCTTAAATTAGTTAATTCTCATTCTTTTATATATTTTTTTAAACATAAATCCACTCTAAAATATTTAATTTTTACCCTAGTTTATTCTTTATAACCAAGTACCCTAAAGCTGGATACATTAGTTTTATCTTAATCTAAAATTAAATCTATTTCCAATTCTAAACTAAAATTTATTTTCTTTTCACTTTTCTCCTTTTTCTTTCTATTCCCCTTCTATTTTTTCTCATCTTTTCTACTCTCCTATGGTCTATGATCTCAAACTATTTCTCTTTTTATCTTATTTTCATTCCTTTCCATGTACTATAGTCCAACCCCTCCCTCTCAATTTCCCCTTATGAGCCCTATCACTCCTTCATTTTTCTTCCATCCTTTTTTTCTCTTTTCTTTTACTTCTCCCTCAATGAGCTCGCACCCCCTCTGATCCCGAACATGCCCCAATGACCTCCTTGCTTTGCCCTAGCATGCTCCTTGCACCCTATCTGTTATCCTTTCCTTTTATAGCTAAACCAACCATGCCTTATCCCATGCATGTTTCCCCCCTTGCACGTCCTTGTCTTCTTTCCCTGCATGCTACATGTGCCTCTACATCCTTGAATCAGTCACCCATTCTTCCTACACCCTTACCATTTTTCTTCTCCTCCACCTACCCCTATCACACACCAAAGTAACCCATCCTAGTCAGTTTTCCCTTCCCTTCACCCCCAACCATGTGTAAATGCATGTATATACACACACACATACCCCTTTCCCTTCATTTCTTCCATTCTCTACCCTTCTTCTTCCTTATTTTCCTCCTCTTTTCTTGGCCCCACACAAAACCAATTGTCCTTTGACCTCTCTTCCTCTTTCCATGCCTTTCTCTATCCCATATTTGCATCATAAACCATTACCACCACTGCCACTCAACCACCTTTGCCTCCCCACCATGCCTCCTTACCTTATCATTCCTTTATCTTCCTTACCATCCATCGCTACAACCACTCCCATCCCTAATCTAACCACTACATTTCCATCTACTCTCCCTTAAATTAGGCACATTCTCATCTCTCCTTTACTTCTCTTAACATGATGCTCACTACCACTAAAGCTAACCCCTCCTCCCCAACTACTCTAACTAGCACCACTAGCCTTGCTATGGAGTCTCTACAATCTCACCACCACCTACCTCCTTTGTCTTCGCCAATGCCCAACCATTGAGAACCCCTTGACCTCCATCAAGTCAACTAATATCTCCCCTTGAAGCTCCTTATTTTTCATCATCTTTGGCTGATATACACCCTAAGGTCAATGTATATGTATATATGCTCCTTTGGTAATAGTAAGGGAATTCTAGTAATTTATTATTTAATAATTATTTTGATAAAAAATATTAATTATATTATTATTAAAAATTTATTTGGTTAATTTAGTATTAGTTTTAGGTACAAAAGTATAATTAGTATACTGCAATAAATTTTGGTAGGTTATCTGTAATTTGTGCTTTTTTCAAAAACTAGGTAACTCCTATAGTCTACTAAAATGTGAGATATTACATGGTACACATTAGGGTTTTTGATGCACAAATTATATTAAGTATGTTCACTATGTTTTAACTATCTACCTAACAGTGTTATTATGGAATTTGATAAAAATGGAGCATGCAAATTGTGTCAATTGCTATGCATATGAATATTGTTTAAAATGATTTAAATAATATAAATAATTTTTGTATGTCATGTATCCCTAATATGATAGGTTAAAAATACCTAGGTGTAAGTAATTGTTATTGTTTTGTGCCCTAGGGGTATTTTTATCATTTTAAGCATATCATGATTTTTATCTAGGCATGTGTGCCTAATTTGTGTTATTTACTTTTGAGTATGGGATTACATAATTTGATGATTTACAATACATGTTTTAGACTTATTATTATTATTATTATTATTATTATTATTATTATTATTATTATATTCCCTATGGGTATTTTAGTCACTGTAATTATATTATGATAATTATTTTGATACATGTGCCTAACATGCGTTATTTCCTATTGAGCCTGAGAATGTGTGATTTGATGCCTTTAAATGTGTGTTAGTGTAACACCCCCAAATTTACTACTGAAAAATTTCGTTAAAAATTGAAAAGTTTAGCGGAAGCGAAGGAATTAAAACCATAAACTTGGGGGTATTACCGCCACACTTAGTATCGGACCGGTACACCTCTACCGTTCCAGTACTAAGTGCTAAGGCTAAAACCAAACAACCTCAGATATGAAACATTAAAACATGGTTCAGCACTTAACATAAATCATTAACGAAACATAAGTCAAACGTCACTTAGAATACGGTTTAGGATTACAACTTAAAAGTGCGCTTTCTCAAAACATAAAGCGTAGTTCATAATACGGTTAAATAACGAGAATATGAAACCTGAAGATAGCAATGGAGTCCAGCCAACTCGCTCTCGGTCCCCAAGTCAGTTTGGCTCAACGCTCTGCCCCACCCGATACCTCGTAGGTATCATAGGCATCAAAGACATGGTCTCCTACCTGCACAAGGTCAAAGGGGTCCTCTGCTCGTGGGAATGAGCAGCACCCATGAAACGGGTGATCAGTACGCTACGTACTGAGTAAGGTAACAGACGCGCTAAGGCCCACACACCAAGATTCATGATAAAGCAGACATAGCACAATTACTTAGATAGCATGCAATAACGCAGATAAACAATACAGGTCACAAACCGGATAACTTTTTCATCAGGTATCTGATAATTACAATCGGTTCACATCATCGTCATTATCAGTCCGTGTGAGTACGGGAACCCCACTATTATAGCCGGTGGAACAGTCACGAGGGCCATGCCCTGCCCCTATTATAGCCGGTGGACCGGTCACGAGGGTAACATACCCTGCCACTATTATTTGCCGGTGGACCGGTCTGGCCCCGCCTCACAAGGTATTCCACTATAAGTATTAGTATCTTTCCCATGTCTTATCATTGTTCTGATTAGTTTGTTGAGCACGGAGTCCCCCACTATTATAGCCGGTGGAACGGTCACGAGGGCCATGCCCTGCCACTATTATAGCCGATGGACCGGTCACGAGGGTAACATACCCTGCCACTATTATTTGTCGGTGGACCGGTCTGGGTCCGGCTCAACATCTTTCTTTGTAAGTAGTTTATGTCTTAACATATCTTATTCAAAAGGTTTTCACCAAGGATACACATAAATCATTCTCTTTATGCTTTACACATCACAACCAATAAAGGTCCGCGTTCATAACTACCCTTTAATCGATGATACACATGATAACGCCAAACGACTCTAAGTAGTCATAACCAACCCTAATTGTCCACACCAACCCGTGGTTAACCTCTCTCATCCCTATTATACTATAACCACCATACTTAGCCATCCCAAACCTTAATCATCCTCAACAGTCACAATTAGTTACTCCATCCCTTCTTAATCACAATGCCCCAGAGTTAATCACTCCAAATCCTGATTCCATATGATCGTTAACTCCTATGCAAAACCCTAATACCGCCATACTAACATTAATACCACCATACAATCCATAACACCACCATGTAAACCCTAATACCACCATAAGTCATTAATACCACTACACAATCGTTAATACCGCCATACGAATATTAATACCACCATACAATCCATAACACCACCATGTACACCCTAATACCACCATAAGTCATTAATACCACTATGCAATCGTTAATACCGCCATATGAATATTAATACCGCCATACAATCCATAACACCACCATGTACACCCTAATACCACCATAAGTCATTAATACCACTATGCAATCGTTAATACCGCCATATGAATATTAATACCACCATACAATCCATAACACCACCATGTAAACCCTAATACCACCATAAGTCATTAATACCACTATACAATCGTTGATACCGCCATACGAATATTAATACCCCCATACAATCCATAACACCACCATGTAAACCCTGATACCACCATAAGTCATTAATACCACTATACAATCGTTGATACCGCCATACGAATATAATACCACCATACAATCCATAACACCACCATGTACACCCTAATACCACCATAAGTCATTAATACCACTATGCAATCGTTAATACCGCCATATGAATATTAATACCGCCATACAATCCATAACACCACCATGTACACCCTAATACCACCATAAGTCATTAATACCACTATGCAATCGTTAATACCGCCATATGAATATTAATACCACCATACAATTTATAACACCACCATGTAAACCCTAATACCACCATAAGTCATTAATACCACTATACAATCGTTGATATCGCCACACGAATATTAATACCCCCATACAATCCATAACACCACCATGTAAACCCTAATACCACCATAAGTCATTAATACCACTATACAATCATTGATACCGCCATACGAATATTAATACCCCCATACAATCCATAACACCACCATGTACACCCTAATACCACCATAAGTCATTAATACCACTATGCAATCGTTAATACCGCCATATGAATATTAATACCACCATACAAACCCTAATACCACCATGCCAACCCTAATACCACCATACAAACCCTAATACCACCATACAACATTAATACCTCCATAAAATCACAAATAACATCATACAACATTAATACCTCCATAAAATCACAATACCACCATACAAACCCTAATACCGCCATAAGCCGTCAATACCACTATGAATCATTAGTACCACCATACGAACAATTATGCCACCATACAAACCCTAATCCCACCATACAAACTTCAAGACCCCCATGAGGGTTCCCAACTCATATTACCATTTACCCTAACATGCACGTCCTAGTGGGCCATAACATATTACATCATAAACATCATACATATAAATGTCATGCTCGTGTCACGGAAGCACATACAACATACCTCAATCTCCAAGCTGCGCTACACATAAGACAAGTTATACACAAATCATATAGTACATGGCATAGCATGACATTCATAACATTCAACACATCCATGTCACACATAGCACAAGGCCATTAGCTTCGTCCTTACCTAAGGCGACGCCGGGCTTGGAGCACGCTCCTCTAACTCCTTAGGGCTTTGGTCGGGGTTACCTATAAAAGGGGAAAATGCTAAGTATTAGTTTCCCTTATAATTACTATCAATCCTCATTTTAGTTTAAGGTTAGGGTTTTCATTACTAAAAAAGGGTTTTATACAAAAACTAGGGTTTTTACTTTAGAGTTAGTATACTAAATATTAGTAGTCAAAATATGTTTATTTTTAATACCTACTATTACACTTATATTATTAGACCCGTTAGCCCTATTCTTATAATAATAATGTTCATGCTAACTATAGAAAAATAGTGATAATAATAATAATAAAACTAATACTAGTGACACTAATGTTTATAGTGAGAGAAACCCTAGCATTTTTTTTAAGGCTAAGTCTACTAATGGTGTCATATTTGAAATAATACTATTATAAGGTCACAATCTTACAAGTAACTATTCCTAAGGGTGATAATGATAATAGTCGTATATTCTTGAATAATAAAAGGGTTCAAATGCTTTTGATTACAACAATAAGGTAGTGATAGTAGTAATAATAGTAATGGTTAATAATAGTGTCATAGTAATGAGGTTAGGGTTAATGTTAAATGGGATGGTAATAAGGTTCAAGTACTCTTCTTAGTTAACAACCAAATGATATTTACTAGCTTGAGTTAAGTAACATGGGTAAGACAAGGTAGTATTATTATTAACACTAGTGATAAATGTGTTAAGTATAATAATAATAATAATAATAATAATAATAATAATAATAATAATAATAATAATAATAATAACAATAATAATAATAATAATAATAACAATAGTACAACCAAGTAAGGCTAAGTAATAATAATAATAACCATAGTAAGGGTAATAGAATAATAATAATAAAAATGTTAATACTAATGCTTATAAAAATAAGACCAAAGTTAAGTATAATATAGGTTAGGGTTTAAAAGGGATGTTAGTATTAGTAAGAAAATAAGAACATTAATAATAATAAGGACAATAATAATAATAATAATAATAATAATAATAATAATAATAAAAGTAATAACAATAATAAAAGTAATAATAATAATAATAATAGTAATAATAATAATACTAATAATAAGTATATTAGTATTAATATTAGTAGAAAATAGTAGCAGCTATATAAAAAGGGGGTTAGGGTTTGGATGGGTGGAGAACCACCTAGGGTCGGTGGTGGTCCGCCGGCGGCGCGTGGCGGCGACGACGACGGTGGTGGAGGAGGAGAAAAGGGGGAAAGATGGAGGTGGCGGTTAGATGGGAGGGGAAAAGGAGGATTTTGAGGTGGGGAAAGAAAGAGCAGGTGAAGGGGAGTGGAGTGAGGGTGGTGGCGTGGCAAGGGGCGGCGGCGACGGCGGCGGCCGAGGGTGGTGGAGAGAGGTGGGAGATGAGGGAGGAAGGAGGAGAGGGAGGCAGGGAGAGTTGAAGGCAGGGAAAGGTAGAGGGAGGTCTGCTGGTTACTTTGGGAGGTGGGACGCGGGTTGATTACGGCGGTGGCGGCGGCAGAGGGTGGCGCAAGGTGGCGCCGGCATTTTTTGGGCAGGTACCTTCGCACGATCGTGGTGGCTCGTGCGGGGTAGGAAGGGCAGCGGCGGTTGCTTGATTGCGTGGGGGGTGGCGCAAGGAGGAGTTTGGTGGGTAGAGGTGGTCTCAGCGGTGGCTGGGGGCGGCGAAAACGGCGTCTGTTCTGGCGGCGGCGAGGCAGGGTTTCAGCAAGGTCCAGAGGGAGGGACTTGCTGTGGCCGTTCGGGAGAGGGTATTTATAGGCCATTAAGGAGGGGAAAACGATGAAGGGGAGAGGGATGGCATGCGGGGGCAGGCGCGGCAGGTGGCCGGCCAGCGGTGGCAGTGTCGCGTGCCCTGCGGTTTGCAGGGTACGTTCGGCCATTTTCTCGAAAAAGGAAGGGGTAGTAGGACGCGTGAGGGAGTGCTGGGTCGAATTGGGGAAGAAAGGGACGGGGATGGCAGGGAGAGGACGGTCGGGCGGCAGGCGGTAGGTGGCAGGCGGCAGGTTGCAGACCTGCGCGGGAGGGAGGAGGAAGACGACTCCTGGACCGGCGATCCAGGAGGAAAAGAAAATAGGGGGAAACCGGCCGGCTTGGCAATGGTTATAAAATTAGTAAGTCAAACGCGGCGTATTGAAGGCTACGGGGGTAACACGCAGCGTCGCGTCGTAGGCTGATAAGGTTCATTTCGTTACTTAGCGCGACGCGGCGTCTCGGCAAATTGAGGGGCGAAACGCTGCGTCGCGATTATGGGAAGGGGGGCCGAACGGCGCTGGGCCGCGCGGGAGGGGAAGGAAGGAGGGAAGGAGTTGGGCCGGGCGAGGCCCAATCCCGGCGGGAGAAGAAAAAAGAAGAAAAAGGGAGGAAAGAAAAAGGAAAATGGGGAAAAAGGGTTTCTTTAGGGTTTTGGATTTTTTGTACAACTTATTTAGAATTTTTTTGGGTTATTATACATTTAAATAGATATATATTTATTTTCTTGAATATTAAAAATTATTTAGATAATAATTTAATTCTATTCTTAGATTAATGTTGGCTATTTTGGGTAATTTTCCCCCACTAATATTTTAATTAGTAAAATGTCCAAAATTTTCTAAATATCTTATTTATTATTTCCTCCTTATTTCCCTTAATTAATTTCCCCCTTATTTAGTGAGTTAATTTATTTCTCTTAAATTTTTCCTACTAAATCCCTATTTTACCAAGATTCCTAAGTTAGGGTTTTTGGGGTATTTCAGTTAGGATTTTATGTACATAATCATTTATAGAAGTAAAATGGTCATTTAGGCATGTGTGGTAATTTAATTGTATGTTATGTATTTAATTACTATGATTTAAACTTTTCATGATAATTTAATAAATAAAGTAAAATTAATTTTACAATGGATAATAATTTGATAATAATGGTCTTAGAGGTATTTTTGTCACTTTTACCTAATGCATTTAATAGGAATAATCGGACATAGTATAACCTTAGTGTATTAATAGGTTAACCTTAATGTTAACTTTAACTTAGATATGGATCATTGAACCTAAGGTTAAATTGAATAATTGAAAATAAAAGAAAAATGGCCAACTATGAAATTCACATCATTGTGTAGTATGTGATGTTTTATGATCACCTTTATAAGATATTAAAACTTAAAGAAAAAGACCTCGAGTTTGGAAATGGTTGTTCTCTAAGATTAGTGAACTTAGAGATGAGGTAGGATCCCTTGGTTTATTTAGTTTGCTAATGTGCCATTGTGCCCCGGTAAAGCCTTGTTCTACTCCATAAGTGACCTACAGCTTTTATAGGGGGTATCAATACTTAAGAATTAGGTGTAGTAAGTCGAGAGGGTACTATGCAGTCTTACACACCAGTATGGCCATAAAGCTTTTATACCTTTAGGTTGGATGGTTGGGACTTGGGAGGGTACCATGATGAATTGTGCACTAGTATGACATGTATACTTTTATGTATCTGGATTATTATTGTATATTCTTTAGTAAATAAAATGGAAATGATTATTGTTGGATCTATTAAGTAGTAGTCTTAGGCTTACCTATGGTTTGGTGTGGTGCCCTTGAGCCCTGACTATGATAGTATGGATTTTATTTGTTATTGTGCCCTTGAGCCTACCATTAGTATTATATAAATTATTGGTTTAACATTACGATATCTGGTATATTGTGAAGATTATGATTATTGTGTTGAGATTTGTTATAATCATTACTTTAGAAATTATCTCTTGTATGATTGGTTGATATGCCTCATTATGTTCTAAATGAATGAGCGTGAGCAGTATATAGCCTTGGTGATTATTTTATACCTGATATGATTATTAGATTTTGTTCATCACATGTGTATTTCAATATCATATACCATTTTTTGTTGTGATGCCTTTCTTGTTCTCTATGCTAGCTTTACATATTAGTTTTGTATAATGGGTAACTTAATACTATAGTATTGATGGGTGCTATTTAATTATCCCTAGCTTATTTAATTTTTTGTCTTTCTCTTACAAGGTTAATTTGAGCTTAAGTTTTGATGGCTTTTGATATGGGTTGGGAGTGAGGACTGTCTAAGGTTTACATGAAATCTTTGATTTAGATTTTTCCTTAGACCCTCATGTCTGCTTCTACATTCATTATTGTCATTTGACTATAACTCTTTGCCTAATGTTTTTGTACTATTAGGATAATGTTATTTTGAATTGAAATTTATGTTTTGTTTTTACAGTTGTTGTTAATTTAAGTGAAGCAAGTCTAAGCCTCAACACTTAGTATAAGATTGGTAGAGGATTCAAAACTTATGCTAGGTGTGGCAGTAACACCTACTATTTTTTATGACTAACACTTCCATGAAATGAAAGTTTTAAGGGCTTTTTTGGTATGGGAATAATAGGGGTGGAAAAAATTTTCTCCTATTTTGTATCTTTTATATTAAATATTTAATAATAATAAATATATTTTTAAATAAAATACCCATTTTAGGTCAAATTGAGATCCAAAATGGGTATTCATTAGAATAAGAATATTTAATTTTAACTAGATTATATAAGATATATAAAATATGAGGGTAATTTTTCCACCCCTATTACCACCTAACCAAACGTGCACTAAGTAGTAAATTTTAGGGGTGTTACAGTTTAGATATTTAGTGCACTTGTTGAAGTTCTTAGCCCAAGTGAAGAGCACTGTGAAGCGTACATTCATATTTAACTATATTTACACCCATTGTAATCATTTTCAATTCTAAGGAACAAGAAAAATGATTTTGTATTGTGATAGAATAATTACTCAATTTTCTTCCACATCAAATCACACATAATTTACAAATGATAACCAATCTATACTTATCCATTTTCATTTATTTTTTATTATTCAAATCAACCATAAGGTCAATGGTTAAGCTAAAGTTAAAAGTCAACTTTAAGGTCATCTAATGATCCACTAAGGTTATCATATGTTTAATTATTTGACACTTTGGCACATTATGACACAAATGATGAAAATACCCTTTTAGGTTAAGTTAATCAATTTTATCAATATTATTGTTTAGCATTATTATAATGGAATAAAATATTTTCATAACCATTTTACATTAAATTAAACATGTTAACGTCAACCCTCAAATTGAAGATAATTATAAAATTAGACTAATTACCATTTGGTCCCTCCCGAAAGCATAAAATGCTACAATTATGCTTTTATAGCATACCATATTTCACTTACTGCACATACTCAATATATTATAACATACATAAGGTACACATGCAAAATGATAAAATTTCCCCTATGTAATAAAAATATTAATTCATGTATAAATAAATTTGAACATGCACAAAACCTCTCATGTTATGTATCAAAATTAAAGTAAAATATACATGGGATCAAATGGGCATCACAATTGTACAAGATGATGGCTCATCAAGGTAAAAAAGAGTATGGCCAAAGTATACATACCAAACATAAAATATATGTCTGTTATACTAATACACAAGGTAATATAGTACTTTCCAGCTTTTTATCAATGAGATGAATAAAGAAAACTAATCATACGAGCGCATCGAGGTGACATAGTACCCTAAAAAGAAAGCCTCCTACTCTTAATCTATGAAAATCCTCTAAGAAGTTCCATGAATAATTTGTGTAAAATAGGGCCTTGGTCAGAATGCCGAGTCATCAAACAAAACTACCAAATCAAATCAAAGGCTTCTACTTTACTTCTTATGTAGCTAACCCTAAAGAGTAAAATATTTAAAATTATCAAGATATTTTACCTTAAATATTAATATCTTATTAAATTGACCATGAATCATAATGATAGGTCATCTTATTAAATATTTTCCTAAGTTATTCTTTTAGGTATTATATATGTTTGCAAGAAGAAGAATTCACCAAAGAAATCTTGTGTACAAGAAAATGAAAAATAACGGGTTATAAAGTTTTACAGAAGACAAAGCTATAAGACATGAAGCCTGGTTAAATCATTATTTCATGCATTACATGATTAGGGTTTTTTTTTCTTGATATTTTATGTATACTTTGAAATGTCCTGAAGCTTGTAGTTGTATACCATTATATGCATAATTTAAGCATGTAATGTATTAGTTCAACTCTTTTATCAACAAGGATAATCTAACTAGTTAAGACCAAATTGGTTGGGCTTTATTAGCAGAGAGAAACTATGGCATATGTGTATGTGTGTGTGTGTGTGTGTCTGTCTGTCGACTTGTACATTCATAACAACATGACTAAATTCAAGTTAATCAAGAATTTTGAATTATTTTCCTTCTTATTTAAGTGATTGTTCTTGAGAGTTTAGGTAGTATTCTATAAAAAATACTTAGAGATTTTTGATGACTTCTAACCACAAGTGTATGATGTTGAAGTAACATGCAAGGTTGATCCCATAAGGACTAGGAAGTGATTAATGGGATAGTGACTAACAATAGGGGTAGATGATGTCTAACTCTAAATAAAAAGAAAATGTGCAAACAAAATCTAACTATAGTATACGAAAAAGGTGAAATTTAGTTAGAGAAAGGCTAAGGTTTCGATCAATCCCCACAACCCCAATGTGATTGAATATTAACCCCAACTCCTGATTCAAAACACTTTGTTATGAATGCCAACAAAAGTATGTAGTGTAATGCTTTCACAAGCCACTACACCTTATTGTCTATTGAGACTCATCTATCTCTATTATGAATGCAAAAATAGGCAGTGCATCATATCTTGTTTTTTAAGTTGTAGAAGTCAACCAACGTCTCCCAACTTTGTTATCTGAACTCTAGTCTTGTAAATAGAGCCCACTCTAACTCATCTCTTGAATATCGCCGGGTTTCTATAAATAATAATAGAAAAGTGATAAAGTTTTTTCTATTATTCTAATTAAAGTATTAGCACAACACATATGACAATGAATTAGATTGGGCAAGGTTTAGATTCTTTACACATTCGGATTAGGGGACTTCCCTTTAGCTCGATACAGATCAATTATCCAATCATGGCTTTCATTAAGCTCAACATCTTTAACATAGATAATTACATCAATAAAAATACGATGACCTCTTTATTCAAGATGAGAAATTTATTATTCTATCCATCTAACCATAAGCATGAAATTGAGATTAAAAGATGGAAAATTGTGGATAAATAGGGGGTGGGATTGGATTGTGTGATTCCAAACTAATAACCTTAGATCTCTCTTTTGTGCTCCCAAAGTCACCATCTTTTTATCCCCTTTATTTCCTTTTGAAACTGAATAAAAAATAATTATGTATATATATATGACCACTCATCGACACAGCCATATAAATCAACACACGCCAGTATCGTGTCATTGCTTAAGCTTTATGTATGTTTTATATTTTGGCCAGAACTTCATTTTTTGACTTTAGATTAAGCTGAATTTTGATGCATTGGAGAGATAGCAAAAGTATATATAATGTTAATGTTAAACGCTTTTCCAAATGCAGATCGCACCATTATTGGATTTGCAAGTCTTTATTCCTTTTCATACTTTGAGCACTTGCATTTTGCTTTTGTCTTGTTCCATATGTTTCATTTTATATCCTTTTGATCTCACATTGTAGAATTACCTTTAAAATATCAATAACAGTAGTAAACAAGAACAAGTGGTCTAAAGTATAAAAAAACCATCATATAATCACATTAAATATTCATCTTAAAGTCTATAAGATTAAAATAATTCATGCCTATCAATTTCTCTTCAAAATGAGTGAGTTTGTTGAATTCCAACCTCAAGAGAAGAGCATCGTCAGGTATACCATTGTATTGGACTCTATCTTCAACCATCATCATCATTTTCAACTCCATGCAACAAGCTAAAAGATATAACATTGTGAAAGAATAATTATGCTATTATCTTCCACATCAATTTCAGTATCAAAACAAGGTCTTGGGTCACCAATTATTAGACTATATTCCTTCCTCAATGTTTAAACAAAAAAGACATAACCACTGGCCTTATATTGAGGTTCTTAATCATTATTGATAGAATGTTTGAATCTTGATTATCATTATAAGAATCTTGAATGCATGTTAATAGCTTGAGTTTAATGTATATAGGATAGATAGTATGGAAAATTAATCTTGAATGTTTACATGGAAAGGATTGATTAAAGATAAGTGAATGCAAGTTAGGTTTTCAAATGATTTATAGGGAAAACCATGCATGTGTAGTAAATATGTTTTAGTATTCTTGATGAGACTTATTTTTGCATGATATTCCACATGAATTTTTTTGATTATGCATCTTAAATATTTACAATTGAGAACCAATTTAAGATCATGAGAAATGATTATGCATCAATTAATAGTCATAACTAAATCTTTGAGATTTGTGTTGATTGTGTGCCTTCTACTTGTAACTCTAGTCCATGTGTACTCCTTAGTTTAGAAGGTTATTTTGTGAGTTTTCTCTCTCATGACATGAGAGAGATATCTTTAAGTTCTTCAACAAGTATGGATGATGTTTGAATTACCATGTGCAAATGAGGTGTCATTAGTTTAATGTTTATCTTACTTAGTGATTGAGAAAGAGTGTGATTGAAAATAGTAATGATGACGCAATAAATGACTTTTTTTTAATATAAATATAATATGACAAAAGGATAAATATATATGTTATAATAGGTTGTGTTGAGATTACAATATATAAGTATTTTTGGTGGTCATAAATTCTTAGTAGAGACCTCTTTTTATTTGTGCACATAAAAGGAGTTTTGGTCCACTGCTAACATTATGTGACCCTATAGGGCCATAGACCAATTTAATTGGATAAGAAGTTAATCACTTATCAAAATTCTCTTCACACCATACTCTTTATAAAGTCCAAATGAGTACGGGAACCCCACTATTTTTTCCGGTGGATCGGTCTCTAGGGCATTCCAGTACCTAGAGGTGGATCGGTCACTTAGGATAACATACCCTACCATTATTTTATACTGGTGGATCGGCCTAGCTCCTCCCTGCATGGTATTCCACCGTAAGTATTAGTGTCTTTTACGTGTCTTAGCAAACTATAGGGTTTAGTTTATTGAGCTCGGGATCCCCCACTATTATAGCCGGTGGATCAGTCACTGAGGGTAACATACCCTACCACTATTACATGTCGGTGGATCGGTCTCCAGGATACTTCAGTACCTGGCCACTATTATGCCGCTGGATCGGTCCGGGCCTGGCTCAATACTCTTCCACTTTACATGATTAATGATTTACGTATCTTATTAATAATTTTAATCCTATATATGCATGGCTTTCTTCCTCCACTCTTATTTCCCCAATAGAACCCGTCTCACTCTTAGTCTCATGGACTTCCTAACTTAGCCCATTATCCTTCCCTCTTTACCAAACTTACATTAGAGTCCATTTCCCCCATGTGTGGACCCAAGCCTACTACTTTTTGACCACCTACCCATTCACTTCCTTACTTTAGGGTTTTACCCAGAAACCCTAGTTAGACCTAAATGGTCCATCTTACTCTACTTAATACAATTCAAAATTTAATTTTAACACATTGGCCATAGGTTTTACTTCTATTAACACACTTTACTCACCAGACACACACACAGCCACAGAAACTCCAAAAAGCCACACCAAACCCTAACCACCACACAAAACCCTAGATCGGTCTAGTATATGCCCTTGTACTATCCCACGTACTATTTTTCATTCAACACATTCAAATGCCCAAACAACACTTTCACCTTTCTCACACCTCAAATGAACTTTTCATACGTAAAGTTTATCCCCATATAAACTTTATATCCCCCATGCAAACTTTCATACTATTTCATGCAAAAACCCTACGTTTCCACGTGAAACCCTAGATCACTCCATGCATGGTTGTATATCACTTAGATCAACCCCATATCATTTCACTCCATACCATCATGTTGCACAACCTAACATGCATGTCTTAAGGCCACACCATATCAAAATAAAAACACAGTTATACCTCACATTCCACAACACTTCATCACATATTCATGTCAATATATATATAATAAAGGGCACGTAAACATACCATAATCCCAAGCTGCTCCATACATAAAATAGTCAGCATAAATAGTCAAATAGAAGCACATGATACACAACACATCATTATTCATGGCATTCAAGCATATAAGGCACATAAACATACATAAGGCCTTAGTTATACCTTAACCTAAAACAACACCGGTCATGGAACATGCTTTTATGCCTCTTTAGGCTTTGATTGATCTCACCTATAAGAGGGAAAAACTAGAATTAGATTCCCTCCTACCAAAAATACTATTATTTACTAACTTATTCTAAGACTAGATTTTTATTAAAATAATACCATACTAATAACAACGATAAGAAATAATACTAAAAATACTAATAATGATATTAATATGATTCAAAATGGATGGTGAGATATGGGCTTCAACCCTTCTCCAAAATAATGGTAATAATATCATTAGGACACTACTAATAAATTAGTAATAACAATAGAGTTAAATGTAAATAATCTGGCATAGGGTTTTAACATCAAACCAATGTACGTTTTGATTATAAGTACCATTTTCTCTCTCTTTTGTGGATAATGAAGTTTCTACCAATCAAGCTCTGTTCTCCACAAATATGAGAATGAGTTCCCACTTAGGCTAGCATACATTCTTGGTGATCCAATTCCGTTGTGTATGAATATTAGTAGAGGTGTGGTTTAAATTGTGCTTTTTTTCTCAAACAAGATTGAAGTATATAGATTAGAGTAATCAAAAATTGGAAGAAGAATCTTATCAAATCATTCTCACCTTTAATTCGAATCACTCGATTAACCTAGTTTAGGCAACTAGCAGGTTTGATCTTAATCTAGCATGTGTTCTTGAGTATTTTACCCTTTGATTTTATTCTAATGTCTTATTTTTGTTAGGATACAAAATGATTTATAGTAAGGGTACCTAAACATTCTTTCCAAATAAAATAGTGTGTAATAGTCAGAGATGGAAGAACAAAAAATGTTTCACAAATTTCTATAATGCTTGCCACTAATTTAGTCTCCAAAGATAATAAAAAATATAGGTCACTAACTAGTAGGATGGATACATCACCAATAACTAAAGTCAGAGGGTCATAGAGGCCTATCACTAAATCCTTAAGATATGGAGAACATTTTTATCACATGTTGAAAACAATGATCACGATTTAGTAGGAAATTAATCATTTCAATTCTCTTGCATTGATGACTTAAATTTTGATATAGGATGGAAAATGGTATCATAAAAAAAACATAGTGGACTTCATGTTTAGGCCCGACTTCCACTTCTATCCATGATCTTTGGTTTTTGGAATATGAGAGGTCTACTTGGCTCTCTAAAGAACAAAGAGGTGAAAATGTGGTGTAGAAGAAACAATTTAGACTGAATTGGTATTATTGAAATAAGAATCAAGAAAAATGTTCTAAAAAAATTACCATTAATCTTATTCAACATTAAAACTAGATTAATAGCTACAAAGACCAATCAAATGGTTGAATGTGGATTGGTTGGGACCCTTAATTTTGTTGTGTGGAAAAATTAGCTAGTATGAGTTAAGGTATTTTTCATTCATATATGTGTTGTTAACGGTATCTTTAAATTCTATGCCCATATCATGTTTGCAAATAACATTGGATAAGGCAAAAATCCTTATGGGATTGTCTTCTACAAACATGTCTTAAGCATGCCCCATGGCTTCTTCAAGGTGATTTCAATTTTTTATGTCCAGTTAAGAACATTTATAAGATACAATTATCAGTGATAAAGATGTGAGTACACTTGTGAATTTTATAAACCAATTAAAAATTAAAGATCTCCATTTTATTGGGTCTTTCTTCACTTGGTGTAATATGTAGGAGGGTGAGGATCAAATCCTATTCAGATTGGATATGGCTATAGGAAATAAAAAATGGATTGATTTATATGAAGGCTCACATGCACTCTTTTCTTCACCTTTGATCTCTAATCAAGCATCAGTACATGTGACTGGAGGACAACACAAACCCTTTGCATTTTAGACTTTTAGATTTTACAATCTGTGGGTTGATGATAAATCTTTTAATGTTATTATTTAGAAATTTTGGAGTATAAAAGTGATAGATTCCCCCCTTAATCATAAGTATGAAAAGACTAACCATGTTTAAATCCCCTTTGAAAAACCTAAATAAAGATAAATTTAGATGCATTTTAGATAGGGTTACATGGGATAGAAATAAATTTCATGCTACACAATCTTTGCTTTGTCATATCCCTTTAAATAGGTATTTCATTCAAAACAAAGGCCATTGGCACAAAAAAATAATCTTCTACTCAACTTATAAAGAGAAACTCTATAAGAAAAAGGCTAGAGCCTAATGGCTGAAACCTAGGGACTCAAACCTAAGTTATTTTCATGCAATGATGAAAGTTATAAGGAAAATAAAGAACATTCACTCGATAAAGGGTTATTAAGGACATATTTACATTGATAGTCCAAAGAAATTTGAAATGGTTATAAAAGCTAACCAACCTTGATAATTAAGTAAAGTGTTTATCTTTGACATTTTAGCTAGATTACCACTTATTACTAGTTTCTAAAAACATGCCTTAATTTCTCCTATCACAATAGAGGAAGTCAAGAATGTTGCTTTTGATATGGGAGGGGATAAATCCCCTAGATCAAATGGCTAAAATGCCTATTTTTTCCATAATTGTTACCATATAGTGGGAAATGGCATCTTCTTGGTGATTAAAAATGTTTTTCCTAGTGGATCTCTCCCTAAAGGTTTGATTGCCACTAGCCTTAACCTTGTTCCTAAAATGCCTAATAAAAATTAAAGACATCCTAGAGGAAGGTGAATAGAGTTTTCTAGAATAGGAATGACTAAATAAAATTTTTACATGTAATGAAGAGTTATTCAAGAGTGTATTACACTTTACATCAACTACCCTAAGGTTCTCCATATTATATTTTGAAAATAGTGACGTGTTTTGCTTTTGATCACTCTTTTATTGGTTTATAAGCCTTATAATCTCAATGAACCTCTCAAGAGATGATTTATAACTTCACCCATTTATCTTCTTTAGACTCACTAACATAATCTCTCAAGAATGATAGCCAAACACTCAGTTACCCCTTTGATTGCTTTTTGAGTGGAGGTTGTGATTACAAGTGATTCTCACAAAATATAAGATATGAAAGTGTTAATCTTTAAATGAGATGTAATCTAGTCAGATGTGATATATGATATTACAATTTGAGAATGGTTCTAGCTAAGAGAAGTGAGCAAATAATACTTTTTAGTAAAAAACTTAGAAATATAAAAGTTTTGAATATTGAATGACCATTGGATGATTTTAGTGTAAGAGAGTAATTGCACCATCAATCATAAGAGAAGTTGGTTGTAATAAATTCATAGGGACCTTACCATCATGTATGGCTGTTAGATACAAATTACCAACAAGCTATCTCATCCAACGGTTAGAAAATCAGCATGTATTTTTGACCAGTCAATCAGTTTGAAAATATAGGTCGATCGATTGTATCATTAGTCTATCAGTTTGTTCCAACTAGTCAATAACTCATGTTTTGACCATAATAGAAAGTTATCATTGTGTAAACCAGTCAATAGAAATTTTCAAACCAGTTGATTAGTTTGGCACTGTATGCGATTGCTTAAAAAACACATATGACCATCATCCTAGTATGGTGTGACCAGTTAATATCTTCCGTGTACCAGTATATTGGTTTATCAAACCAATAGATCAGTTTGTCAACTACTCGATTAGTTTGGTAATAACTAGTCTATGTGTTTAAGAAAAAAGTAGATGGGTTCAGGTAAAAGTTAAACTCATCGATTGGTTGGCCAATCAAGTCGATCAATTTGTCAACCAATTGATCGGTTTGCCTGAACCTATAAATGTGTTAAATAAAAATGAACTAGTATTCTATAAGATTGAAACCCATGGATTGGTTGGTCAAACTAATCGATTAGCTTCTCAATCAGTCAATTGGTTTGCTTGAACAATTTTATGTGTTTAAATAAAGATGAACTCAGCTTTACAAGATTGAAACCTATGGAAAGGTTGGTCAAACCTATCGATTGGTTTTATGCACTAGTCGATCTATCTGAGTTTTAGCACCATAAGTGGATATCTTAAAAGTAAACCTATCAATCAGTCTGAGCACTTCTTGACTGTTTCCAATAGGAACCATTCAATTTGTTTTGAAAATACTTTAAAAAGATTTATAAAATGAAACCAGTTCAAGTATTTTTAAAGAAAGAGTTTTAAGGAATTTGTGTTTGATATGTAACCTTTTCTCAACTTATCTCTTTTTAATACACCTAAGACATATTTACTTTTTACATGCCTTGATTTGTTGAATACATACACTTAATCATACACATTAGATACCAAAATCCATTTGTTATCATCAAAACAAGTATAATGGCATTTCTTAACCTTTGAAGTCAATAATCTCTCCCTTTTTGATTATAACAAACAAGAAGTGTATAATTGAAAATATGAATGAGTAATGAGTGAAATGATAGTCATATATTTACTAATTTTACTATTTTAATCCAAGATTCCTAGATTCTCTTTGGCTATTAGATATAAAAAAAAAAGGTGAGAGCAAAAGGAGCCTTAAAAGAACTTAGACAAGAAATCATTACCCTTTCGGGGAGAACAAGCTCCCCCTTAACAAATGAATGGATTAAAAGGAAACATAATGAACAATGAAACATAATGGATTAAAAGGAAACATAATGAACAATATAAAAGAGAAGAGGCTTTACATAGCATAAAGTTAGAAATGAGTATCACACTCACCTAATACAATCTGATTTCTCCACATATTTTCAACCATCTTTCTTCCCACATTTTATTATTTTCATCCAATTTCATTTCCTGATTTTTTTTATTTTCTTCCTTTTTTTCTTCCCACAATTGATTATTGGCATCTAAATTTTCCACAAAATCTTTTCTAACTTTTTCCACCTATTTTTTTAGCTACCTCCATCTTTTCTTCAACTTCTGCAACCTTGTTTTCCAAGATCCAATTGGATAGGTTTGACTCCAAATTATCCTGTTATGCTTTTTCCAGGCCCATAAGCAAGCTAATATCCATGCTTGTCAGGACCAACTATCTCCCTCAAAATCTCATCATCATTCATTGTATTTTGATCTCCTTCCCTTTCACTTCTTAGTTTACTTATTTTATCCTAAAATTACAAATTAAAGTTAAAACAAAACCTTGGTAAGTTCTAATTGACAACTAAACATATATATTTGTTTAGGTTAAAAAGACTTACTAGTATAGGAAGAATGAAAACTTACGATGACAATATTATTGTTTGTAGGAGTTTCAGTAGCAACTACATTGATTCTCTTTCTCTTCCTAGCTTCAATTAATACATCAACTCATGAAACATCACATTGATGAAATTTTTTCTTTTATGAACCACTCAAAACATCACTAAAATACATCAATAATATGATATTAAACTATATTCAAGAGAAGTAATTAATTAAATATGCTTACAAAATCTTCTTTAATTTGATCATAGCTTTTGTTACTACCAAAATGACGCATCTTTTGAAGATTGCAATTGGTTTTGCCTTTGCCACTCTTCTCCTACAAATATGGAGTAAGTAAACACACCATTGATAAATGCTCAACACTTATCATATACCAAGTTTGTTGTTATCGTACTTGAAACTCAGGGATACTCCATAAATTATACAAATACTCAAAATCCTTTGAATGAACCTTCTTAGGCATATTGTTTTTGTGCTCTTGAATAATATCTAGAGGTTTCTTGTTTTTATTTTTTTCATAATAATCAACCTTGAGCTTGCATATATACCCCTTATATAAATTCCCCATGTGCATCATTATATATGGCTTTCTCATATCATTAGAGTAAAAGAGAACTTCTTCTAAAATAAACCTAAAAGAAAATATAAGGATTTTCAAATATATATATATTAATAATTCAATAACAAAAATAAGTACAAAACATTATTATTAACATCTATGGTGCTATGAGAATAGAAAAACACCCTATAGTTCCAACATAAGAAAAGAACAAAGGACACACCTATGGCCAAAGACAAAACTAATGTAAGAAAGACAAATTTGTAGCTAAAATAAGGATTTGAATTTGATAAAATATTATCCATAAAAAATATTAGCATTTAAGGATTTAAAGAAAATGCATGATACAAGTTAAAAGAGGCAGAATTATAACTGGGAAATGTAGTTTTAGAACCAGCAAAAAAGAGGACTACTCAAGAAACAAATATAAGAAAAAACGAGGACTAATTAAGAACAAAAAACAACATCAAGGAACATACATAATTCATAGATATAAATTTTGCACTTCAACATAGAAGGATAAAAAAAACTAGAATGAAAAAGGGGATAAGAAGTGCTATGTCATAAAGTAACCAACTATCTAGATTGAAAAATATTTTAAGAAAAAGTACCTAAACAATTTCCCACATAAAGTCTTTAGCTTGATCAATAATTTCTCCCCATGAATCAACTTGTAAAGGGAAACATTTGTAGTTTCTAATTGTATGAACTAAAAATAATTTGTATGAAGAAGCATTTATTCCAATTGGTTGGCAGTCAATGTTGAACTCAATTTTCAATTTGTCTCCTCATGGTAAATCAATAATATATCTACAATATATTGATCCTCTAGTCTTCATTTTCTTGGTACCTATAGAAATAAAATTGCAAATCTTATTACAAGCGTGGTTACTAGTCATAGAACCTAATTGGTCAACATCTATAAAATAAATGAAAGGATAATATTTTCCAATTCATACTTACATTTGATCTAAAAATATGCATCTAGCATGGCTAACCCATTGTTCATAAAATGCAAATTGAAAATTCATGTATATGCCTTATAACTATAATTATTTTCCAATATACAAATGTAGATATGCTCTATGATGTCATACATAGAATGCAATATTTTTTTTTAATTGACAAAAAAATGAGTAGAAGACTATGTAACCAAAAATCCTTTGTCAACTTATATTATGTTACCTAATTTAGAAGTCTCCCTATGAATGTTTGTTGAGATTGGTGCTTCGTTTCTTATCTCTTGAGTCTCCTCTTCTAAGTAATCCAAATTGGCATTAAAATCAGCTTCTGTTGGCTTAATAATACCCTTTGAGTATGAATGGAATTGATACATTTAGATTTTGTATCTTTTGATGTAAGCACACTTGGCATAATTCCATTAAAACAAATCTTGACCATGCTTTAATCATCAGTTCCAACTCTAAATAAAAAAAATTAATTAGCATTTTTCTAATAATAGAATTCTGATTAGCAAGTTAACTAACAACTCTTGAGTTTCATCTATGTTAGTAAACTCACAACGCAAGAGTTTATAGAATCAACAAATAACTAGCGAATAACCACATATATACATATAACCTCCCTAATAACAAAGAATGTGCAATCTGATTTAGAAGGATCTCCATGATTGTTTGTTATAATCTGTTCTTCATTTCATATGTCTTTAGTTTTCTTTACAAAGTGATACAAATTATCAATGAAATCAGGTATTATTAGCTCGATAATACCATCAGGCATTGAAATGTTAGTGTTGCATTCCTTTTGAGTACGAATGGCATTAATACATTTCGATCTCGTACTTTCAGATATAAGCATATTTGGCATAATTCCTACAAAACAAATCATTAAGCAATCATACCAACACAAAAGAAATAAAATCAACCATGCTTTACTCATAAGGTTCAACCCCATAATAAAAATAAAAAGAAATTGGCTTTTTCAAATACTAGAACTCTAATCATTAAGTTTACTTTATAAGGCATCTATGTTTCAAAGCCTTAAAAATAGTGGATCTATGCTTTGGTGATGATCACCATAGGTCAAAGGAGTTGCTAAGTCACCTAGTAAAAGCTAAGATGAAATATTATTACAAAATCATTATCCTATTTAGTTAATTACCTTTCATTTTTTTGATTTTGATCTCCTGAATCTTCTAAAAGATCATGAAACCTAGAGTCCATATATTCATTCACATCATCATCACTAATGTTATTCTTCCTATGTACATAAATGTCCACCACTTTTTTCAGACTTTCCGTCTCTTAACCTAACAATCTTAAATAGTATATCTGTATAGTTAAATCAACAAATTGTTGGGTATTAAAAAAATATGTCACTTTTTATACTTGAAATATATACAAAGTGAAGAAAAAAAAAGAAGATGATAAATTTAGCACTTTATAATTGTCATATAAATAGATAGCATAAATTTACCCATTCACAATGTAAGTATCAAATGAAATATATGATAATCTAAACACTTACAAATACCAGTATCATCAAATAGTAATGTCAAAATCATTAACATCATATTATAAGTATCAACGTAAACATATAATGATCCTATAAAAATACTAGAATCATCAAATAGTGAGGTTTGCATCACTAGCATCACTTTCATCATTATCGTCATTCATATTACCTTTATCAATGTCACTATTGATATCACTTTTGAAATCACCATCACTAACAATAATGTCTTCATTCTCAAACCTATCATCCTCTTGCTTCTTATTTTCACTTTCATCCTCATCGGTCATCTTAAGTTTGTTACTCTCATCGACATGTAAGATAGTTTCATCAATATCACATCTTCTTATAAATATATCAGCAGCTAAATCAAGAATAAATGAGCTATTATTTGAGGTCCTTTATTCCTCTTGCTGGAAAGCTTCTATATCTACTGGTGAGTTTCCCACTTGTGATTCTTTTCCCATTGGCATATCATAATGATTTCGAGGTTAGGTCTTAAATAAAACACTTGTTGTGCTTGAGAAGTAAGAATGTATGGCTCATGAGTGCATAAATTGAGACAAGTGTTAACACTAAAAAAGACATGTTTGTCTATCTTTAACCCATTGCCATTTTTATGAACATCCCACCAATCATACTTAAAAAAATTACTCGGCTCCCTCTTAAGTATTGCAAAGAGATAATTTCCTTCAAACCTCTATAATAATCAATAGGGCCAATATTTGTTTTTCCTCTAACAACAACTCCATTATTCTGGTGTTCACGCCTTCCCTCAGTCTCCTTAATATGAAATCTAAAGCCATTAGCTATATAAGCCTTAAATCATTGAATGCCTACAAGACCCTAACACCAAATACCTCAAATCATGTGCCACTTGCTCACCACTTTCTTCAGACACCTTAGGTAACTATAGCAAGAAGAAACTAAAAGTTATTTGTTATCAAGATGGGAAATTATACCATACATATGAATTGAAATTAACATAATTGGCTATGAAACCATTGTGCAAAATTATGATCATGATTTGTTACTTCGTATTCACTATAATGAAAGTCAAATAAGTATTGTAATATATTATTTTCAAAATAAATAATAAAATTTATGCTTACTAATTAAATTTTCATACTTTAGATAGAGTATAGTTTCATCACAATTTCTCAATTCATAATCCCTGGGTTGTGTCCACTCTTCATCGGTTAGTCATTTAGTCTTAGCCTTGCCTAAATGCATACCACATGGTTGGAATATTGATATCTCTTTATAATCATAATGTAGACCATCTAAATTCCTTTTGGGTTTGTTGAACTTAGTCTCAATGTCAGCTAAGTAATTTGAGCATAATAACATAAATTCTTCAACTATTACCCCTTTGTTATTAAACCTTCTACTCTACTTTTATTCTGCATAAAAAACTTGAGCTTACCTAAAGTCCTTTTAATAAGTGTTAAGCAATAAGTGAAATAACCCAAAACTCTAATTTAGAGAAAGAATTATGGCAAATTAAGGGTTTATTAGAATAATAAATTAATTAAATTATTTTATTAAAATAAGAGAAATAAATTAAGAAAAAATCAATAGAAAATTAATAAATAATTTAATTGGAAAAATTTAGGATATTTTGCTAATTAAATGAAATTTAGGAAAAATCTCTCAAAAATCCTAAATTAACTTGAAAAGGGAATTTAATTATTTATTTTATTAAAATATTATTATTTTTAAATATTCCAAAATACCAAACTATTTTAGATACCCCAACCCACCTTTTTTTTCCCTTTTCCCTTTATCCCCTCTTTTATTTTATTTTCTTTTCTTCTTTTCCATTCTTTCTTCATTTTTTTCCCTTCCCTCCCCTAACCTGGGCCAGTCCACCATGTAGCCCAAACCCTCTCCCCTCTCCCTTTCTCCTATGTGGCCCAAGGCCCGCTGCTCCCTTGCTCTCTCTTGCTAGATGCTGGCCTGGTCTAGTTTTTTCTTTTCTCCTTTTCTCCCAAAATTGATCGGCTGCATACCCCTTCTTTCTTTCCTTTCTCCCCTGTCCCTCTATATCCCCAATGCCTAACCCTTCCACTTCCCGACACAGGCACGCAACCTCTACGCCTCCACACACTGGCCTACCGCCCTTATTCCCATCCTGTCATTCCTTCTCTCTCCTCCACCCAATCACAGCCTCTCTCTCTCCTCACTCATGCCCCTCTCCTCCTTCCTGATCTATTAGATCTATAAAAATGGAAGACCTTGTTCGGCCATTAGGTCGCCGGCCAGGGCCCTACACGCATGTCACCGACCTTCCCTCTTCCCCTTTTGTTATTCCCCCTCATCCATAGCCTATAAATACCCCTCAACGAACCCCATTCAACTCTTTTTTCTCTCAAGCCAGAAATATCAACCTCTTGTCACCACCGCCAGTTCAGCCATCTATTGCACTGCCCTTGTCCAGTACTGCTGCCTAAACAACCACCTAAACTACTCCCTACACAACCTCCACTGAGCTACACCCCTTACCACCCTCAATACTCCATGCACAAGCTGCCTTGGCTATGCAAAGTTAGCTATTCGACCAACCTTAACCCAACCACCTCTACCCTTTGTTCCGCCTTCCACTGCCACTCCCACCACAAACACCACCCCTTATATCCTCAAAATCACCAGCAGACCTTTCCCTACCTTCCTTTCTCCCTACTTCCCCCTCCACCACCCTCGACCACCACATTCTCGTTGTTGCCTGTGCCGTCACCATTGGCTGTGCCACCACCACCACTCCAACCCTCTCCACCTAAGCATCCTCCCTTACCTAAAATCCCCCTCTTATTCCCACTCTCCAATCCTAAAACACCCAACTTTCTACCTTTTTCTCCCTTTTCCACCGTCGTCGTCGCTGTCGTGCACGACCGATTACCACCAACCCTAGGTGGTACCCTAATCCTTAAAGCTCTAATTTTGATACCTCTATCTATTTTTATTTATGTTATGATATTATTATTATTATTATCATTATTAGCTTTATTATTATTACTACTACTATTATTATTATATCATTATTATTATTATTTTTATCATTAGTATTATTAAATACAACTTTGAAAATATTAATACTACTATTATTATTAATGGTTGAACCTTATTTTTATTATAATAATTATTATTATGAGTACCATTATTTTATTATCATTAATATAATTTTTGTTCTTATCATCATCATCATGATCATTATTATTAATGCTAACTTGGGCATAGTATTAATATTATTATTATTGTAAAAATATGCAAACCCTTATATTATCATTATCTCAGTTATTATTATTATCCTTAGAAATATTGGTATTTTGTTAATATTACTATTCTTATATTATTATTTTAATCACTAACCTTACTATTAACCTTAACCTTAATAATACTATGGTTTCTTTTACTGTAAGTATTATTATTATTATTATTATTATTATTATTATTATTATTATTATTATTATTATTATTATTATTATTATTACTGATATCACTATTTTTGCTACAACTACTATTAATACTATTATTAGAAGAAATAAAGGTATTAATTTTAATAATATAAATATGGCTATAAATATTAACATAAACCTATTTTGATTAGTAATACCCTGGTAGGCTAAATTGTGAAGAAAAACCATATTTTTACTTTTAAAGTTTCTTTTAATAATATTAACCCTAATATTAGAATAAAGTAGGAAATAATAGTATTTTTGATAGGAGGGAAATTAATCCTTAGTTTTTTCCTCTTATAGGTGAGTCCAGTCAAAATCCTAAGAAGAAGTAGAAGCATGTTCTAAGACCGGTGTCGTATTAGATAAGGATGTAGCTAAGGCCCTATGTGTGTTATGTGCCTTGTATGCCATGTATCATGATATGTCATGTATCTTATGATTATCATTAGACCTATTTTATGTGTAGCGCAGCTTGGAGTTGAGGTATGCGTATGTGTTTTCTTATGGCATGTGTATAATATGTGTATGTCGTGATTATGATATGATGTGATGGGGCCCTTTAGGACATGTATGCTAGGATATTTAATGTAATGATATAGGGTGAAAGGATGAACAAGAAAATGGGGAAGTAAGTTCAGGAAGGGGAAGTGAGTTGACCTAGGGACATGGGGATTGACCTAAATATCTCATGATCTATGAGAGGAAAAATGAAAGGGGACTATGTATAAAATAAAAAAGTGGGTGAAATTTGCATGGGAATCTAGGGTTTGCATAGGAGAATCTAGGGTTTATATAGGATAATCTACCATTTGCATGGGAGTTCTAGGGTTTTGCATGAAACCTTTGAGAGCTTGCATAGGGTGGATGGAGTCTGCATAGGGATAAAATTTACATGTAAAAAGTTGTACTAGGATATAAGTAAGGTAAGGGAAGAGTTGTTTGGGTGATTAAAGGTTTTCGGTCAAAAATAGTACGTGGGTTAGTATAAGGGTGCATAGGAGACCTGGCTAGGGTTTGGGAGGAAAACCCTAGTTTGAGATGGTGGTGAAAGTAAATATAATTGAGGGTGAGAGGAGTATGAGATAAGGGTGGTGGAATGTCATGTGTAATGTGAGTATGGGTATCATGGGAAAGTAAGAGTGGAAGGTGAGAAATGGAGGGGTGACTAGTGGAAAGAAAGATGATAGGGTTTGGTGTGGCCACCTAGGGTTTTGTGGTTGCACGTGTATTTAGGGAAGTAAATTGTGATGATGAGGGTTGAATCTATGGGATATGACGTGTGGGGTATTAAACGACATCAGTTGTGGGAGGCAGAGAAGGATGGGCCATATAGGCCCACATTAGTGTTTTTAGAGAAAACCCTAAGGTAAGGTAGTGAGTTGACTTAGAGGCATAGAGTAGTGGGCTTTGACCCACAAACTGAGGAGTTGGGCCTCCACTGTGAGTAAGTGGAATAAGGAAAGGATGCTGGGGGCGTGTTAGGAGGTGCAGAAATCTCAAGATATGGAACTAGCCCTCTTAGGAGGATAAGTGTTGATAGAGTTGGTCATGCATGTCCAGGGTGAAACTTGTTGAATAAGACACAGTAAGCCACTAATAATTTAAAGTGGAAGATTATTTAGTTGGGCCTAGATCAATCCATCAGCATAATGGTAGCTAGGTGTCAAAGTTTCCTAGAGACCGATCTACCGGCATATAATATTGGTTAGGTGAATTATGCCCTATATGTGACCGATCCACCGGCTATAATAGTGGGGGATCTAAAGCTCAATAAACTAAACCCTAAGTTTGAAAAGACACGTAAAAGACACCAAGTACTTACAATGGAACACCATGAGAGTCGGGGCCAAACCGATCCACAGGTGAATAATAGGGGCTAGGAGCATCTTTCCCTAGAGACCGATCCACCAGTATATAATAGTGGTCAGGTACATTCTTTCCTATACGCTTTTGATCCACCAATTATAATATTGGATTTCCATACTCGCATGGATTGATAAAGAGCATGGTGTAAAATGAGTAATGGTCATAGAATACATAATCAGTTTATCTAAACTATAAGTTAGCCTTTATTTATTTGCAACGATTCTATGTTGTTATGTCATCATATTTTTATTATATACCTTTGTGTGTTGGCCTTAGTTGCATGGTTACCTTGCTAAGTACGTAGCATAGTGACCACTCATTTCATGGGTGCTCTTCATTCCCATGAGTAGAGGGCCCCTTTGAATTTATGCAAGTTGGTGATACTATTTTTTATGCCTTTGATGCCCATGAGGCATCAGGCAGGGTTGAGAGTTGAGTATGGACTTGGCCCAAGGATGGAGAGTGACGTGGCCAAATTCAATTTTTATGTTCCCTTTATTTTGTATTTGTTTATTTATAGTTGTTTTATTTTACTGTAGCTTTATTTCCCTTTGAGGAATTTTACTTATGTACCTTTAGATTGTAACTCTTTACACGTACTCTGATTTCTTTCTTATGAATGTTTTAATGCTTTTATGAAGCTTTGCTTTGAGTTTGAATTATGATTTTTATTAATTATTCTTTAGCCTTGTAGTTAGTAAGAAACCGGCCGGGGGTGGGGCTTTTACTAATAATAGCTGTAATATCCCTGAAATTCACAAGTTTGTTTTACTCGCTTCCGTTGAATCTTTTAATAAAACAAAAATTTTCAATAGTAAATTTTTTGGGGTGTTACAATAATTATTCAAAAAAAATTAAAGATGAAAGATAATATGCATGATGTGTTAGATATGTTGAAGAGATTTGTATTACCTTTCAATAAAATACATCAATCTGTATTAGACTGGTTCACCAAACATTGCCTCCTTGATAAGGTGAATGCATAAGTACACCATGATATCAAAAATTGAGGGAAGAAAAAGCTTCTCTGACTTACACAAAGTGACAATAATTTTGTGCTCAAGATGTTCCAAATCCCCCAATCGAAGTGATGTACAACATAACTTCTAAAAAAATGACTAAATTCAGTGATTGTATCATAAGCATTTGGGCATATAATTTCACTAATAGCAAGAGGTAATATTTACACCAAAAGGAAATGGTAATCATGGGTTTTAAATTGTAGGATATGTCGTATTTTAGCATTTATGCTTCTTGAAAAGTTAGATGAAAACCTTAAGCAACCTTGAGCTCCTCTAAGAATTTCCATAATCTTGTCTTCTCATCTAATGATAATGTGTAAGGTGCTGGTGGAATATGTCATTTTCCATCTAGTAAATTAGGGTGGAGGTCTTTCCTTATCTTCAGAAGCACCCGATCATGTCTACCCTTTATGTTAACCTTTGTCTTCCCTTTAATATATAGTAAAGTACCAAGAATGATATCAAATTTTTTTTTCTATGTGCATGACATCAAGGTTATGATGTAGTAAAAAGCTACTCCAATATTGAAACCTAAAAAATATGCTTTTATTCCTCCAATTATCATCACTCTAAGATTGTTGTATCTTTTTTCCAAAATTCATATTTTCTAAGTCATTTACTTGGTCTAACAGATGTTCTCCAAATAATAGTTTTGGGGAAGTCCTTTTTTCTGTACTGCTATCAAAAGACTTACTGTATTTCCACTTGTGATCAAGGGGAAAAAAATGGTGATGTCACATGTAGCATAATTTCTGACCATTCTTTAACATAATAGAGCAAGTATCCTTATGACATGAAGGACATGCTATATAACCTTTTGTGGATCATCCTGATAAGTTTACATAAGCTGGGAAGCCATTCACAGTCTATAAAAGAGCTGCACACATTTGAAATCTTTCTTTCTTTGAAGCATCATATGTCCTCACCCTAGTTTCCCATAACTTATTCAAATCATCAATTAAAGGTTGGAGGTACAGATCAATGTTATTTCTAGGAGTCTTTGGCCCTAGAATTAGCAAAGACAACATAAAAGATTTTTATTTCATGTACATCTAAGGAGGAAAGTTATAGGCCATAAGCACCACTGGTCATGTGCTTTGTTCACTCCTAATTCTCCCATAAGGGTTAAATCCATCCCTTGTTAATCCTAGCCTCACATTATGAGGTTTAGAAGCAAATGTTGAATAATTCTCATAAACAAACCTCCATACCTTAGCATTAGCTGGGTGTCTCAACACTTCATGTTCAATTCACTCCTCATAGTGTCATCTCATGCCAAAAGTAGTTTTTCTTGAAATAAAAAGCCTTTGTAACCTTGGTATGATGGGGAGATAATGTGGCACCTTATCTTGCTAAGCTTTGAGTTAGACATGTCACTTGTGTCCTCTCCATTATTCTTGAAAATAGACTTTAGCCATCTTGACTTATTACATATAGTACACTTTTCAAGGCCTGCATTTTCTTTCCAAAAAAGCTTAAAATCTTTTTGACAAGCATCTATATTTATATAATAAAAACCAAAATCATGAATAATATTCCTTGCTTCATAATAAGTCAATGACAGGACCTCACCTGTAGGAAAACACTCCTTAAACAACGTCAATAGGTTTGTGAAAGCTTTATTAGTCATCCCATCAAAACACTTAATTTGGAATAACTTTAGCTGGAAAAGTTTCATACTACCTCATCTACCAATATATCCATGCCTTTTATCCTAAGGGCATCAGAAATCATTCCTACAACATCATCATAACAATGAAATTTTGGATTATTCTTAGCTTTTTTCTAATAGGTTCATACTCGCCAAGGTATAACTAACGTAAATATCCTTTTACTATCACATTCAATATCAAATCATCCAAAATATCACCCTTAATCTTACATTTATTATTATTGCATTTTTTACAAGGATAAGGAACTTCTTCTTCTTGGGTATGAGGAAAAGCAAAGTTAAGGAACTGTTTAACCCCTTTTAAGAATACTTCACTAAGTCTACTAGGGCATTCCATCTAGTCCAACTTCATCTTCATAATTTGGTAACAAAATAACAATGTCCTAATCTGGTAACAATAAGGTTTCAAAGAAATGATTAATGATTAATCTTTATGACATCAATAATCAATAAAAACACACACCAAACAATGTAGTGAATAAATACTTAGTAAATTAAAATTACACAAGAATTACTAAGGTCATATAACCAAACTAATTCAAGCACCACAAATAATTGAAAATTACACTCATTTTAAATTGACATAACCTAATTCAAAATATAAAATAATCAACAAATTCACATAACTCTTATTCAAAATTATTTTACAATTGCCAAAAAAAAGAAATATATAATATCACAAATTCATAATGAAATGAGAAATAAAAATGCATAACAAATTCAACCAACGAAGCAAAACTTAGGTTATATTTAAATTAATTAAAAAAATCAATGCAGATGAAGTTAAGGCGACAGTTGGGTGTCATCTAGGCATTGGCAGCACTGGACAAAGCAATTGATGGATGGTGGTGAAGTAAGCACATAGCGGTGCAGCAGTAGACGGTGGTGGTGGAGTGAATGATCAACTGTTGATTTAGCTCTCTCTTTCTCTATCTCACTTCAAACTCGAGTAGATGGAAATGCCACTTGCAAGCTACAATGATGATTGGTGAGGCAAGTAAGAGCGTCATAGTTGGGCTGCAACATTTGGTGATAGTCGAAGTTGAGTAACTCTTGCAATGAAGGGTCAAAGATTCAAGGAGGCATAGGTAGAAGTTATAAGGACTAGGGATGCACCAGTATTAACAGTGGGAAAAAAAGGCATTACCAACAAAGATGAAAAAAATAGAGGAAAAAAAATTTCACTATCATGCTTCAAACTCGACCCTTGATCACTTCATAAAAGAAGTCTAGAAAACAAAATCTAAAACTACAAGATATATATATCATGAAGCGCGACCCCTGTTCTAAATTATTTGAGGCATACCTTTGCGCAATAGGTTGGAAAAATAAATCCATGAATTCAACATATTACAAATAATAATAATATTGAGCTCCAATTTTGAATCGAAGAATATAGATCCATAGGTAACACGCTCAATTATATATTGGACTTAACTAATTTGAAATTATAATATTAAATGTTGAACTTTCACTTTATCAAATAACTGTTACATAAATAAAAAAAGCTAATTGTAGTTGTATAACTTTTATTTATGTATTTTAATAAATAATTAGTTAAATAAAACATATTTATATATATTGTAATGTCTAGGTCATCATCATAGTTGTAATATACAATATCAATCTCAATTTTGTTCATTAATTGATCTATAAACATTTGGGATTTAAATTAATAATTGTTAAATTCTTTTCATTTAATATGACTAAAATATAATAGTAAAAGGATATTTAGAATTGAGAAACATATATAGTAACAATTTACTATATATCAAAATGAGTACAAATTATCCCACATCCGACTTGAATTTTATAGGACTCAACTCTATAGACAACCCTTGAAAGTCAGAATCTCCATCAAATGATGGTGAATTGATGCATATGCTAAACAAGTTGGTACATGCTTAATGGGAGATGGTAGCTTATGGAATAATTGACCACCAAAAGTTAAAATGGAGAAAAGAGATGAGGAGTATGGTAATATTTGATCTAAGGTAGCCAAATACCAAACACTCACAACTACCACTCAAGGTTTCAACACTTGAGATAAAAGTTATGATATTTTTTACTCAAAACAAAGTTTTCACTCATCTCTATAGAGGGGGCATAGGGAGCTTGAAAATCTGATCTGTAATTCAAGAGGGTAGTGTGTTGCATTGTGTTAAGGCTATCCATATTTATAATAGAAGCCATGGTTATAAAAAGTCCATTATTCCCATCGTCTTTACCTACCTATTTACATTCTAATGATTTTTTACTATCTATTTATGTAATATAAGCTAACAACTAGTTGGATTGGAACTAATATGAAGTTAGCCGATGTTTGCTATGTAATACCATAGCATGGAGCTCCTTACATGCTGAAAATTTAGGTAATAAATAAATGTACAAATCCTCAATCATCCCCCATACATAATCAATCATCTCTCATTCTTAGTCAATTGACATAATATGATTTGTTGACTTGGTTGAATTTCTTCACCAACTCCACCACCCAATTTTCATCTTTTTTCTTTTATCTTTTTTTTTAATTCAATTTTAAAAATCAGCCTTAGCCTTGGGTTGATTTGGCTTCTTATGTGTCAAAAAAACTTAGAAATAGTAATAAAATAGCTGGTTGGCCTTGGGTTGGATGTGCTACCATAGTTAGTTGGATTTAGGTTGGATAAGTTATTACAATTTGTTGTGTTTGGGTTGAACGTGCCACCATGCATGCATGGGGTGGTATACCAACTTATTTTCTCATATTCAGCTAATTAATTTCATCTATGTTAAGAGTGTTTTGTGATCCCCTATCTTAGAAAAATTAATTAGTGAAATGTGTTTGATATATTTCCCATGTTTGGTGGTATCTTAAGCTAGTAAAAATTGCTTTTAATCTTCTTAAGAACCTTGAATGGTCCATCACTTCTTGGCATAAGCTTGTATTTTCTTTTGGAGGGAGACCTTTCCTTTGTAAGATGTAACCACATGAGATCTCCTATCTCAAAACTTTGTTCCCTCCAATGTGGGTTGGCCTTCCTTTTATTTATTTCAGTAACTTTATCTATTCTTGTTTTGACTTGCTCATGTAATTTCTTAAAGGCTTGAATTCTTTCTTTTGCTTCAAAATTTTTTTGGGCCTTGATAGGAAGCGGAATGAGCTTGATGGGAATGATAGGGTTGGCACTGTACATGATCTCAAAAGGTGAATGGCTGGTGGCGTATGTGGGGGATCAATTGTATGCAAATTCGAAGCGAGGAAGCTTAATGTCCCAATCCTTGAAGGATTTGTGCAACAAGCTGCACAAGATAGTAGTCAGGGTTCAGTTGGTGACTTTAGTTTGGTTATCCATTTTTCGGTGGTAGGCAATGATAAATAGAAGTGTAGTACCAACCAACCTTCATAAAGTTTTTGAGAAATAGCTAAGGAATTTGGTATCCTTATCTAAGACAATGGACTTAGGAATACCATGCAACCTTATTATTTCTTGAAAGAATAGATCAGCTATGTAAGAGGCATCATCTGTCTTATGACAAGGGACAAAGTAAGCTATCTTAGAAAATTGATCCACCACTACCATAATGGCATCATTTTACCTTTGAGTTCTAGGTAAAACCATTATGAAATCTATATTCACATGGTCCCATGGTTGAAGAGGAAAAGGTAATGGAGTTTAGAGTCCTTGGTGGAAGTAACTCTTTGACTTTTGACATGTAGCACATCTAGCTATTACTCTATGTACATAAAGTATCATATTAGGGCAATAGAAGTGCTCTTGAAGTGCGTCATAGGTCTTTTTGATTGTCCGGCTGACCCATCTCCATGGGATTCTCATATCAATAGCTCTCGAATGGGACTCTTCGGGATGTAAATCTTGGTATTGCTGAAGTGGAATCCATCTTGTATGACAGGGGCTTCAAAGCTTGTCTTGGTCTTCAAGGTAGCTTTTAAAGTCTTTATCCTCTTTTTATAGCTCCTTCAAGAATCCAAACTTTATGACTTGAGCTTCTAATAGGGACAACATATAATACCTTCTAGAGAGGGCATCAGCTACTACATTGATTTTTCCACTCTTGTGTTTTTCTACAAAAGAGAAGGATTGTGAAAACTCCGTCAACCTAGCATGCCTAGGTTGAGCTTATGTTACCCATTTACATACTTTAGAGACTCATGATTGGTATGTAATATAAATTGTGTAGGCCTTAGATAATGAGATTAATGATCTAGAGTGCCAATAATAGCATAAACTCCTTTTCATACATGTTGTAGTTAGATCTTTATCCATTGAGCTTCAACTAAAATAGGTTATTAGCTTTCCTTCTTGAAGCAAAACCGCTCCAATCCTAACTCAGCTTGCATCACATTCAACTTAAAAAATCTTTAGCAAAATCTAGTAACCTTAAGATGGGGGCCTTACTTAGCTTTCCCTTAATAACATCAAATGCTTCTTGGGCTATAGGTGTCAAATTGAATTCTCCCTTCTTGAGATACTTTGTGATAAGAGCCAAAAGAGTGCTAAATCCTTTTATGAACCACTTATAAAATGAGGCAAGTCCATAAAAGGATCGAATGTGGGTAATGAATGTGGGCGTAGGCCATGAACTTATTGCCTCCACCTTTGACTCATCCATTGAAATACCATCCTTAGATACAACAAACCCTAGGGAGGTGACTTTTGGTACAAAAAGGTCACACTTCTCTAACTTTCCATATAGCTTGTTGTTACTAAGGGTTTAAAAGCATGAGCCTCAAATGATTTACATGATCTTCACTAGTAGAGGAGTATACAAGTATATCATAAAAGTGCACTACAACAAATATAAAGATAAAGGGCCTAAGAACTTCATCCATGAGCCTCATGAAGGTGCTGGGAGACCAAAAGGTATCACCATCCATTCATATAATCCTCCCTTTGTCTTGAAGGCAGTCTTCCATTTATCTCCCTCCTTTACTCTAATCTGGTAGTATCCACTCCTCAAATCAATCTTTGAGAATACACAAGCCCTATATAAGTAATCTAACATGTCATCAAGTCTAGGTATAGGATACCAATACTTGATGGTGATGTTGTTGATAGCTCTACTATCAACACACATCCTCAAACTCCCATCCTTATTTGGTACCAAAAGGGTTGGTACCGCGCAAGGGCTAAGGGATTCTCTAATTAACCCTTTTTGCAACAAACAAATTGTCAACTTGACTTTGTAACTCCCTAGCCTCTTTAGGATTACATCTATAGCCAAACTCTTTTAGGAGTATAGCACCAGGGACCAAGTCAATTTAGTGCTCAATTCCCCTTAAAAGGGGTTAGCACACTAGGTAGATCATTTGATAAGACATCCCCAAACTCCCCTAGAAAAGGTTTGACCCGTGGATCACTTCATTCACTTCCTTCATTATCTTCAAGCAAAAATAAAAAATATTTGAGCTTCCCCTCGCCTAATGCCTTTTCTATCCCCTTTCTATCTAGAAACAAGGTCTTCTTCTTTTCAGTTTCATCCCTAACAAGTGAGGAACGAGGACTAAGGGGTATGAGTACAATTTTCCTTTTTTTGTAAATTTTAAACAGCAAGTATTCTTCCTACCATCATGTTGGAGATGCCTATCATATTGCCACGGTCTTCCTAGCAATAGATGATAAGTGTTCATTGGAACCACATCACATACAACATTATATTGGTTGGTTTTTCCAATGGAAAAATGAAATACAACCTACTTGGTCACTTCAACCATGCTTCCATTATTAAGCCATTATAGTTTATATGGTTTGGCATGTTGAGTGGTAGGAAAGTTAAATTTCTCCACAAGTATGCAATATGCTATATTAGCACAACTATCTCCATCAATAATAAGGGAACATTCCTTACCAAGGATCATGCACTTGGTTTGAAACATGTTCTCCTGTTGTGTTTCCTCCTTCACAAACTCCATGGTGTGCAATACCCCTCTCACAATTAGAGCTTCTCCTACATCCGAAGGTGCCTCTTCTTAATCTTCCTCCTCCTCATGGTTTGATTTGATATCTTCCATTTCCTCATCCCTAGCTGTCTCCTCCAAGTCTAAAATTGTCATAATTCTTTTGTTCGGACACTTGTTTTGATAGTGCCTTAGGCCTTGTCACTTAATGCACCTTATAGCCTTTGGTTTGTTAGGTTTAAACCTAAACACCTTTCCCTTTTTCCTTCACTTAAACATTTTGAATAGGATGGGATGGCTTAGATGATGAGGGGGATTCATTGGAAGTGTTGGGAGTGAACCTTCCTTGACGAAACTTTGGTCCTCTCTTCTCATTCTTATGCTTCTCCACTGAGTGGCTAGATTAAAAAGCTCATCTAAGGTATAGTACTTGTGTAACTCCACCTTGCGTACAATGTCACTCCTTAGCCCTCTAAGGAAACATGACATTGTGTGCTCCTCTACCTCATATAACTCTAGTCTCATCTTCAACCACTCAAACACCTTGATGTATTCTTCAACACTTATTGACCCTTGCCTCAAGAAGGACATCTTGTTGTAGAGGTATTTAGTGTAGGATGAGGGTAAAAACAATCCCTCAAAATCTTCTTCATCTTCAACCAATATTTTACCTTAGACTTCCCCTTCTTTCTCCTTTGGTGAGTAAGGCTTTCCCATTATAGGGAGGCATGTCCCTTGATGTTAAGGATTACAATCCTAAAGGCTTCTCATCATTATAGACTTTTGCTTCAAACATGCTAGAGCACCTCAACTCCCACTCTAGGAAATCTTCTAGATTAAGTGATCCATCAAACTTGGGCACTTCATTTTTGATGTCATGAAAAGGATATCTTCTTTTATATCTCCTTCTTCCATCATGTGGGGAACCATTTGGTGAGGAGTTGGAATTAGTAGCATCATCACTTGTGCTAGATTTGACCACCTCATATTGATGAAAATGGGGGCTTCTTCTCGGCTGTGAGGAAGTATTTAGGCATGGAGCATTATGGTTTAGCACGAGATTCTCCAAAATGTAAAGAATTCTTCTCATGTCATTTTGGAGGTTTTCAATGGCTTTGTCACTTCTCAAGTTTTGTGCCTCTTCAAGACTCAAGCCTCTTGGGGTTTGTTCATCACCCATAGTTTCTTGAGTTTGAAGAAGAAATTAATAGAGAAAGATGATGTGTTTGGTTAGGAGAGGTTAACTTGGGCTCAAAAATTATAATTTTTTTTTTGTGAATTTGGGCTTAGTCCAGGTAAAGAAGGAAAAGAGGAGAAAAAAATTATCCCAAATTCTAAACCTTAACCTCTGATACCATTTTGATGCATATGTTAAACAAGTTGGCACATGCTTAATGGAAGATGGTGGCTTGTTGGATAATTAACTACCAAAAGATAAAATGGAGAAAAGAGATGAGTATGATTTTATTTGCTCTAAGGTAGCCAAACACCAAACACTCACAACTACCACTCAAGGTTTCAACACTTGAGATAAAAGTTGAGATTTTTCACTCAAAATAAAGTTTTCACTCAACTTTGTAGAGGGGGGCATAGGGAGCTTGAAAATCTAATTTGTAATTCAAGGGGGTAGTGTGTTGCATTGTGTTAAGGCTACCCATATTTATAGTTATGGCCATGGTTATAAAGAGTCCATTATACCCATCCCCTTTACATACCTAGTTACATTCCAACCAATCGTTACTATGTAGTTATGTAATACAAGCTAACAACTAGTTGGATGAGAACTAATATGAGGTTAGACTATGTGTGTTATTTTGGTAGTTATACTAGAGCATGGAGCCCCTTGCATGCTGAAAAGGTAGGTAGTAAATAAAAGTACAAATCACTCAATGATCCCCCATACCTAATCAATCATCTCCCATGCTTAGTCAATTGAAATATTTTGATTTGTTGACTTGGCTGACTTTCTTCACCTACTCCACCATCCTCTTGTCCTCCTTTTTCTTTTTGTCTTTTTTTAATTCAATTTTCAAAATCAACCTTGGGCTTGGGCTAATTTGGCTTCTTAAGTGAAAAAAAAAACTTAGAAATAGCAATAAAATAGTTGGTTGGCCTTGGACTTGATGTTCTACCATAGTTTGTTGGGATTGGGATATAATTTGTTTTGTTTGGGCTGAACGTGCCACCATACATGCATACACTGGTATGCCCACTTTTTTTCTCATATTCAGCTAATTAATTTCATTCAAGTTACAAGTACTTTATGATCCCCTAAATTAGAAAAATTAATTAGTGAAATATTGTTATGAGGTGCTCTTACATCATGAAAAATGATAGTAAAGGTGATTGGAGCAATCTAGTGAGGCCACACAGGAGGAGGAGAGGAATCGAGGAGGTAATGACAACATTGATGGTTGCTCACTTGGTTCATGGAGCCCCGTTTCAAAAAAGTGAGAAGAAACTTGTGAAGCTTTATAGGCGTCATCCCCATGATAGATAGAATAGTTAATTTTTACTTAGAGGGAGAAGGAGAAAAAATCTCACCCACAAACTCTATAGTTTACTATTCAACAAAAATAAAGGAAAAAAAATAGGGGAATGATGAAATGAAAAGTTAAAAATTTTAATGATTTTTTTTCTCATTACACATATAGGAAGGAAAGAATAGCACACTTGTGTAAAATTTAAAATTAGAAAGTTCTGCAACCCAACTCTATAAGTAACCACTATAAATGTTGTTTAGAATACCTCTACTCTAACTGAGAACATCACATTCCTTTTAATAGAAACATATAACAAAAACTTGTGATCATTCATTTTCTTTTTTTTAAAATAATATAAAAATAAAGAGGTTTCAAGCATTATTTGGACTAAAAATGTGAAAAAAAACCAATAGTATAAAGCTAGAAAGATATTTAGTTTGCAAGTTACATATATACATAGTTGTTTATAATCATGCATTTGATGTATAGTTAATTAAAATAACACTCTTTTGTAACTATGTAATTTTATTTGTTTGTTTATTTTAATTGAAGGTATTGGTTTCAAAACACAATTATATTCTTGAGTGCTTAGGCAATATAAATAACAAATGAATGATCATATAAACATATTAGCTACATGTTATTTTGTTATCAATATAGTATTTTTATTTATTTTTTAAAATAATTTTTTTTATAAGCCACAATTATATATGTTCTTTAGGGCTTAGCCCTAGCTTGCAATAAAAATGGGAAATTATTAATGATTTAATAAATAAAGAAATACACACACACACATAGACACACATATAAGACTCAAATTAATAATTAGTTAATTTTACTACTTTTTCAAAATAACCAAAGTCTAAGGATGAAAATGTTGTTAATGCGCTATACATTTAATCAAAACATGGTGTGAATAATTCATAATATGGTCATAATTTTTTTTGTTCTATAGCTAAAAGGGAAAATCCATGATGAGTCAACCACAAAATATATTTTATGGCAAGATTGTTGACATATTGCTAGCTGTTGGTACATGAATATATATATGTGGAAAATTCTTGGTGAACCTGCAACAAAAATATCTTTCCATGAAAAATTAGTGGTGAGTTGGCCACAAAAATATCTTTTCATGGCAAATTAGGGGCGTGTCAACCATGAAAAAGTTTACCTATGGAGAGTTGGGAACAAATTTGTTTTGTGGCAAATTAGTTGCTAGTTAACCATAGAAACATCTTTCACATGGTAAATGTATGGAAAATTGGGGGCTAGAATATCTTTTCAAAGAAAATGTGTGATGAATCTGCCACGAGAATTTATTTCCATGGCAAATGTTTGATGAATTGACCATGAGTATTCATTTTTGTGGTAGATTCTGGCAATGGGAATTTATTTCCGCCGCAAATGCATAGTGAATTGGCCATGAGAATATCTTTTTGTGGTCAACAATGAAATTTATTTTCGTGGTAAATTTATTGTGAGTTGCGCAAGAAAGTATTTTATTGTGGCAAATTCATGGTCAATTCATCACAAAATTATTTTTACAATGTTAAATTAGTCATTAATTTATTTTTCTATTGCAAAATGTCAAACAAGGTCACTAAAATTATTCTTCCTATGACCATTTTTACTTGAACCACAATATCATATTATATATAAAATATTTGGCCACAAATTTTTGCCTCCCGTTGTAATTTTGTGGCCTATGTAATGATTTGTTGTATCGTAAGAGTGAGTATGATGGATGTGTGTAGGTAAAGGAGATGGAGGGAGGATCACTTTTGTATCTTTTTCTATTTTTTATAGGAAAATTAAAGGCTAGATGCCATAAGAAAGAAAATCTAAAATCTGAGGGTAGAAGTCATAGGAAACATTTGAGTAAGCAAAAATAATTCACCCCCTATAGTGTATGCGTGCTAGAAAATTAGCTAAGAAAGAAACCTAGCTTAGTAAGCCTCCAAAGTCCAATTTATAATATTATTCACCATTTTGATTCATTCAATGACCTAAATATGCCATATTAAGTCCACATGTTTAGATACCAAAAAAATTGTGTAAAATCACTAAAACTGCCAAATTTAGCCAGAAAGGTAAATATATATAGCTTAATTAGGTTAAATGAAGGTATCATGCAAAATTTTATAAAAAAATAATATTTAAAAAAATAATATTTATTGGTAATGGAAAATTTCATTTTATAGTGAGAAGTTAAGAAAAACCATAGAAATATTTTATTATAGAGAATAAATATTTATTGTGATTTCCTTTTGAAACTTAATTGTTATTCATGTGGGTAACATGGTTGTTAGTAAAATTTGAGGTCATCATCTAACTAAACATTACAATAATGTTAAGGTTATTTTAGTCATATTCCCATTAATTATTTTCAAAACTTTATTATTATAGGATTGAACCCTATTTATTATTATTACTTTTTCATTAGCTAAAAACCATTTAATAAAACTAAAAATGCAAAATAATGCATGAAGAAATTTATAAACCCTTGAAAACTTCAACAAAAACTAATACCATCTTAACATGATAATTTACAAACAAAGTATATACCAAAGTTGATATGCATATTTCAAGGATTATTATAGTATTATCATATCAAAAATATAACTAAAATTTTATTAAACATGAAATCTTTCCTATATCCTATAAACATTCTTTTAAATAAAATTCATATCATACATGTCAAGTTTAAACAAGTTAGTCATCAAAACTTATCTAAAATATTCATTTTATAGCATGATATCATCAATTTGACAAAACTATCATAGGATAACAAACACTTAATTAAACCTAATTTTAATAAATACAAAATAAAATGCACTTATGATAGTAAAAAGAAAACTTGATATATCAAAGTTAATCTACAATTTACCATGAGCAACATAGTACCATAAATTTAACCAAGCACTATAGGGATCAAAAAACCTCAATTTGATAAAGCATTCCTACTGCCATATCATATCATAAATCAACTATAAGCTTATTAAATCATGATTATAAGAAATATAAAGGTCATGCCCATAATATAAGCTCTTGATTAAAAAAAAGAAAGAGTTAAAGACCAAGCTAACATCTCCCAAAAGATTCTATTAAATCTACAAAAATTAAGGAAAAGATAAGATAAATTAATCAGATAAAAGCTTATTCAAAGTAGTTAGAACTAATTAGGAATTAAATGTTACTTCTTATCTTTAATTTATAAGGAAACTAAGTTATAACCTTGGTGGAAAAGGGGTCTTCATCCATGAAAAATGGAGGAAGATGAAGTGGGAGTAATGGTTAAAACTATGAAAGAATAAGAGAACATAAGAAAGGAAAAATGGCGGAAGAAAAATGGTGAAGTTATGGTACTTAATAGTGGCTCAATGGTGGCTTTGGTAGTTGTAAGAATGTATTAGTTTTAAGGATGAAAATATATATATATAGGATGAAGATAAACAATTACAAAGAGAAAAGAGTGAGCGGGAGGAAGTAGAAGATATTTTAGAAATCATTTTTAGGTGTAGAAAAGTTATTTTAGTAATATTATAGTAAAATTAACTATTAACTATTAACAATTATTAGATATTTTGTAAAAATATCAAGAGAAAAAGGAGGGAGATGGCATACAAAGATGAGAAGAAATAATAGAAAAAAAATGGGAGAGAAGGGGAGAAGAAAGAGAAAGAGTAAAGAAAGAAAAGATGATAAGGTTAAGTTGGGAAGGGTCAAAAGGTACTTTACTAAATCTTTATGTAATACCCTTCCTTTAGAAACCTTAATTATAAACAAATAATTATGTGTAATTATTTATAATAATTATTACAAAGTGTTTTGTATTAATTATGTTTATTATATGTGTATTATTATGATATATTCGATATAAATTTAATTAGGTAAAAATATGATAAAATTTGGGTAATTAAATTAATCCTAGTTTAGATCTAAACTGATATCGGGTAGCCTTACTTCCCACAACTGAATATTTTTACCTCAATTAATCATTACTAGTTATTACCTCTACCCTACACAAGATTTTAACCATACCCTCTACACCATACCTCCTCCTCCCCCATGCTTCACTCCCCTTGTTCTAGTTGATGAGACCATACCCCTGCACCATGCCATCCTCTCCTCCATGTTTCCCTCCCCATGCCTTTCTCTACTTTACCCTTCTTGCCACCCTCCATTTAAAACCCTTCCCCCTCTCACTTTATGTCATACATTAACTCCAAACTAAGTCTGTGTTCTCCTCTCCTTCCTCTCATTTTACCTCAAGAAGTAGAAGCCCCATTGATCACCATCTTTATCGATACCTTTTTCAACATATATTTTCCAGACCATTACCGAATCCCTCCCCATAGCGTCGGTCTCTCGTACTAAAACCACCACAACACCATTGGCCATCCTTTTTATTCCACCCAATTTTTCTTTGGCAAAAAGATATAGCACCTCACCATCCACTACAAGCCAAAGTTATAGCAACCCTCCTTTACCCTTCAATGAAAACACCGATAGCCACCATTCTTCCTTTAATAAAGGCTATCGATCACCCATACATTGCTAAAACAAAACCCACTTGTTCCCCTCCTTTGGTTTTGAATTATAAGCATCACCCCTAACAATGGTACATATTGTCGTTGCTCACCTTTATCCTTGAATCATTCCATCATTTCTCTTCTCCTCTTGTTGAGTGACCTTGAGTCTTTTTTCCTTGCTATATTGATGAATTTCCTAGCTATTTATTTTTTAAATCCTTTGCTCCTATTTGGTCTTTATTAATTTTATTTAATATTGTATTATATTAAATTAAAATATATATATATGTGTGTGTGTGTGTGTGTGTGTTCATCTAATGGTTTTAAAGAGATTGAGTAGACATTGGGTAAATTTTTCTTTATTTATTACTTTGATAAGAGGCAATCATATCCTTCTCCTAATATGTGAATCATGTGGCAAAATCTAAAAGTCATAATATTTTTAGGTATGTTTTATGCATGAGTTTAGAAAGGATATATTTATTTGTTATACAGTGAAGCTTTATATTAGGTATATAGGAATTATTAATAGATGTGAAACATGAAATTATTATATTAAATAATTATCATGTATCCTTCGGGTTATTAAATGGAACATATATGTATTTGTATTTTGTTGAATGTTAACGTATGCATATCTAAGTTTGTTTTATTAGGGTTTTGATCTGTTGAGATTATGATGTAAATGCCATGATAACTATACCATGATTATAGGGATTGATGTAAAATTCATAAAATTAGGCACATATAATTGGGGTTAGAATAAAATATTTATCATTCACATTTTCTAGGGTTAGAAATATTTTATTATATAAACCATGATGTAAATTACCTAGTAAATGCCATATCATACTATAAATATATATGTAGATATTGCATGGAGTAGATGACGTTAGAAATTTATGATTAGGGTTTGTGAATGTAACTCACTATATTAATAAAAATTAGAAAATATAGTCAATTGCTTAGTCATAAAGATTACCTACTGACGAAAGTATTTTAAATCATTATCTTTCAGCCTTTTCATAAAAAATCCTCATAATAATAATGTTTGGTATAAAATTTTGATAATAATGGTGAACTTATAGTTTTATGGCATTTTGGCCATTCTTGACCTAACGTACCTATTGTTAATAATTATACATATAATGGCCTTAGATTTTTGATACGTTGACCAATGTTGACTCTAACTTTGTTTTAGATCGATAACCTTAGGGTTTACTTTAATAATGAAAAAAATAAAGAAAAATTATTAAGTATAGAATGGAAATTCTTATGCTATGTAAAAAATATATGATTACCCTATAATATACTAATACATAAAGTAGAAGACCTTAAGTTCAAGAATGGTTGTTGCGTAGGGGTAGGTACCTTAAAGATATGGTATGAGCCCTCTATTTGTTTTTTTCACTAGTTTGTGTTATGCCCTAATAAGGCCCTATTCTACTTTATAGGTGACCTACAAGCCTTATAGGAGGTATCAATACTAAAGGATTCGATGTCATATGTGTGGAGGGTATTATATTGTTACGTATATGCGTTATATGGTTCTAAGGGTACTGTGATACTTGTGTGATGGTATAACCAGTATAATTTTATGTCTCTAGGCTATTATTATATCCCTCAAATACTTAAAATTGGAATAAACGATTGTGTAAGAATGTAAATGGTTTGATCTGAGTACGATTTTGGTAGACACAATTGTGCACTAACAAGTTTGCTATGTATTTTTGTAGTTTCCTTGTCACTCTTCCTTGGTTTTGGAATTTATTAGGATGTGTTGTTTCAGTATCTACCATTATGCCCTACCTTGGTATTTAGACTAATTTTGATTTTTATGTTAGATAGTTGCCATAGTGCCCTACCTTTAGAATGTGGAATTAATTTGATTATGTCGGTTGTGGCCATTCTATGATTGCATGTTGTTTCTAAGTATCCCTACCATGTTATTACCTATGTGTTTCATATGGCTTTGCATGTTAGTATTGTGTAATGGTTCACTCACCACTGTAGTACTGATGGGTTCTATTTGTGATACCTTGCCTATTCAATAGGCCATCTTTACCTTGTAGAAATATATTTAGCATTCAGTTTGATGTTTTCCATTAAGGGTTGAGAGTTAAGACTATTTGGTGTTCATCCTAGTATCTATTGATCTAAATATTCTTAGACTCTTATATCCATTGCTATTTCTCCTTTTGTCATATTGAACCCTTTTAGCTTACCCTTTTGTACATGCCAGAACAAAATGTTATTTTGTAGTGAAATTTTTTTTTTATGTTATAAACTTTAATTTAGGAAAAGTAACATGTTAGTGTTAGCACTCAGTATAAGGATGCCAAAGGATTTGCATCCTTATATTGAATGTTACCACCCATAATTTTTGTAATTAATGGTTCCACGAAATAAAATTTTTAAGTAGTAAAAATGAAGGTATTACACTTAACCCACAAGTGTTTTGGTTAGGTATCTTGGTGAAAATATAAAGGAGAGAAAAAGGGAAGTAATTAAGTTTCTTAGGCTAATCTAGCACACTCAAATGAAAGGTAGGGAAAGAATTAAAAATGAATAGAGGAGGAAGAAAAACGAAATGTTTGTTAAGGGTCAAATGTAACTTTATCAAGTAATTCAAACTCAATTAGGTTAGTAAAATGGGGAAATGCATAAAATGGATTAGGTGCGATAAAGAGTTATTTCTATCCGTAATAATCAGTAATGAATATTTGTGATTGATCCTTATAATAACATAAAGGTGAGAGGAAAAAAGTCACATTTAATAACGTGTTATGTCCAAAAATATATGAATAAATATAAAAATAATTATATATAGTATTTAAATCATTATAAGCTCAATTGAGCTAAATTATACATTGATCCCCAAAGTTTCAAGAGTCTTTGATATCTAGAATTGTTTTTTTGGGGTTTCAAAAACTAAAATAGGGCTAATTAGGGTAGTAGTTTTTTCAAAGATCTCCAATTAGACATTTGAAATAACTTATGAGAATTTGAAAAAGTAAAGGATTCCAAAATTGATTGAATTATAATGACTCGATGGACGATTGATAGCTAAAAGTGGATTAGAAGATCTTCTAGGAATGAAATTGTGAGAATGGGTAAAGAAAGTAAAATGAAATGTTTCAAAAACAAAACTAGTGCTTTAAATTTGATAAAGGATGTAATAAAATTGTTAAAAATAATATAATTTTATATTTAAATATAGAAGATACTTAATATAGTAGGGTTTTTGAGAAATGAGGCATTACATTACTACCCACTTAAAATGAACTTTGTCATAATTTTTGACTTAGTAAGGATGAAATTTAAGGTTTAATTTATAACAGTGAACCAAGATTTGGTTAGAAAAGAAATCAAGTAAAAGTATGATGGCATAAGTTGGAATGAAGAAGTAGATACCCAAAAGCTTAAGGATAGCATGAAAGTAGGCCACTAGGGTTTCTAAAAAGAACAAGTTATATGAAGTTAAAAAATAACATATACAATAAGGAAACACATAACACTACGCCCCAAAAGGTTAAGCTAAAATATTCCAAACAACCAACGAAGAAATCTATGGATAAAATAATAACATTTACATTGGTAGGAGAATCCTACAACCTAAAATATCTTAACATAGTTAATCGTGAACTACACCCATAAGCTACCCAAATGCTCCAACTTCTCATCTCCCTAATTAACCTTATGTCTTACCTTTATACTATCCATCCCTATATAAAAAAGATAACTATCCTTAATCAAATAAATGGAAGAAAAGAAAGATAAAAATAATTTTTTTATGATAAATGGAAAAATTTGATAGTGAATACCCCACAAAGATGATATCCAAATTATCCTAATGAAAATATCATATAGAAAAATCCGTTAGTAGAAAATCAATGACAAACATACATAACAATCTTCAAAGATTAATAGTTACCTAAAATTCACATAGATGATTGAAGAAGAATAGGAAACACTCACAAAGAGAACTTTCCTAAGGGTTAAAATTCAACTCATATAATCCTTTCACTATTCATGATCTAGGCCTTATATAGGAAATTACACATTATAGAAAATATCTTAACTATGTGAACAAATTCCTAACAATCCCCAAGGTAGTTAAGGTTTACATATGACCTCCTCACAAAAAGCCTAACTAACTTGTTTATCATCTTAAAAGATGTGAACTATTCATTTGTGAATAATAAAACTAACAAATTGTAATTACATATGATAATTTTTTTTATAACTACCCTAACTTCCTAATAACCATAACTAATGGCCTAGGCTATTATGTTTCTCAAGAATTCAAGAAACCCCCTAATATTTACTTATAACCAAGAAAGTGCATAAATCATATATAACACTTCTAATAATTCAAAAGTGAGTGAAATATATTCCAAGAAGCTAATGTTGTAAGGAATACTAGATGCTCCTACATCGCAAGCTTTATTAAGCTATACCACTCTTAAAAGGTTATCAACTCACTATACTCACATAATCAAGGACAACCTAATAGCTTACTATCCATTAAAAGAATATAAGCTAGGGAACTAGCAATACATAGCATAAAGGGTTGGTTAATTATTTAAAATAAAATAAAAACTATATAAGATGTAAGTTAAACATATGATGTGCAAAATAACACCATAGGCAGGTATTCTACTAAACCACAACCCTTTAGTTCTATTGTATCTAAATTGATGAATAATTAAGAATGTGTCATTATATTTTTCCTTCATACTCATAGGGTCCAAACACTTTGATCATATTAATTATTACTCACCATTAAAAACTTTAAGATTAATTATTTTTTTCCTTTTTACTATAACTAATCAAAAATCAATAAATTTTAAGGCCTCCATATGAGACCCATTTCATTCCTAGATTTAATATTCTCATCCAACCATTTTACATGTAACTAGAAACTCTCATTTCCCAAAATATAAGATTACCTATCAATCTTCCCTATATTGTAGTTTATTCAAAGATACTTAAGAATATGAAAACTAACTTCTCCATTTTTACTCCTATTTAAGGATCTACCTTAGACTAAGGCTCCTTACATCCTAATTAATCTATGAATAATCTCTAATTCATCCTACTCTTCTATTAACCATATTGTAAAAATAAATGACATAAATTTAAAAACTATATCATTCTTAACCTCAAAAAATATATTACACCAAAAATTCTAAAAATTTCAAATTTATCTTACTTATATGATTATTTCAACCTTTTAACTTATCCGCAATACACATTCCAAGAACTAAAAAAAAAAGTAACCACTAATCTACACATATATAAGATTCTATTCCCCTACTAAAAGCTAAACCTATCCTTCAAGCATAGTAAAAGAGGGTAAAAAATTAACTTGACTCAAATAGTTACATGTAACAATTAGTAAGTCACTAAGAAAATCATACATAACATGAAAAGATAGTGCACATAAAACATATAGAAATGAAAATCTAACTAATAATCACTCACCAAATACACCGAATGCAAATTTTAAAATTAGAGAGGAGAATTTAAAATATTTGCATCGTAAAAAATGTAATTTAGTATGCAACAAAATTATCAACAATGAAAAAACTCATATAGTAACTTGCAACACCCCTATTTTATGACTAGAATTATTATATTATATATAAAAAAAAGATCATGGAATTATATAAAAACCTTGAAAGAATCTCATGTAAAGATTGGATCTTGATCACAAATGATCGAAACCTAAGGCTCTGATACCAAAATTGATGAGTATGGGAACATGGACTTATCAATTATGTAAAATTAATGCTTGATTATGTTGTAAATAAGAAGTGGAAGATTCAAAAGTGATGTATTGCTGAATAAGGTATTCGAAAAAGGTAAGATAATGATGATGATGATTCGAATATGGTGATAATGATTCATTAATAATGAGTGAATGATTATGGCGACTCAAATTTTATGGATGAATGATGAATATGATTCAAAAATGATGAGATGATGATATGGATGATTTGATGATTGGGGATTGATGATGGATGGTTTCGTGGGTAAGGGTTAGGGTTTAGTTTTGAAAATTAGGGATGGGATTAAGGTTTGGTTCGAAACTTAGGGTTAGGGTTTCAAATTAGGGCATTTATTTTTGAATTTGTTTGGATGATGGATATGGCTAGAAGGGTTGGATTATGGAGTTTAGAAAATATATAAATTGATCTCTAATTCACATAAATGAAGAGATTAAGGGTTTCAAGATTAATTGTTCACACAGATTCGATTAAAACTGATATGAACTCACATAGAATTCAATACTTGCAATTTGCATTCAACTTCAGTTCAATCTTGATGTTCTCCAATCGTGGTTTCTATGGCTTTATATAGCCAAGGATATTGATTACAAGATAATAGATAAAAGGTAAAATTGTTCAATAGATACCTAGCTAAAAGATACTAGAATATAGAATATTCTTCAAAAAGGTAGATTTATGCTACTTTATTTTCTAGCTAATCTCTAACTCTACTACTTAATTAATTAATTTACTAAATCAACTACTATATACATCTATGCTGCATATTTTTTGTCCCATTCATGTAGCCATGCACTCCATGCATGTATATTCTTAGTAGCTTCTATGGTACATTTAATCTATTACTAGCAACGTAACCATCCATTTGTCTCCAATTTTGTGGGAGATCCTTTCTAAATGAACAAAAATTTGTTCCATAATGATGAGTTCCAAATCTTAAGTTTTTACTCCTAAATAAAGAAAGAAGATAAAGAAAATGTGGGAGATAAGAGGAGAAATAAGAGAAGAGAAGAAAACAAGAAAATATAATCAAATTAATGTTGGAAGGGTAGAAAGGTGATATGCTAAGATTGAACCCTTATGTCTTTTATTTGGATATTATTGTTAAAATATATAGGAGAGAAAAAGGGAATAAATTAAGTGGATTGGGCTGTTCTAACACACTCAAATGAAAGGTGGAGAAAGAAGGAAAAATATGTGGCGGAGGAAGAAAGAAGAAATGGTAGTTGAGGGTTAAATGGCAAATTTACCAAGGAATTCAAACATTATTTTGTTACTTCAAGTAAAAAGATAATGACATGGATGAGGGAAAACAATTAGTGGTTATTATCCATTATAATCAATAATTAATGGGTTGGGTTTATCCTTACAAAATTAGACATATATTAGAGGAAGAGGAGTTATATTTGATGATTTATTATGTCCAAAACTATCTAAATAAATCCAATATTAAAATAGTTATATAAAGTTATTAAATCATTTTAAACTTAACTACACTAAAATATAGTGATCTAGAAGTTTCATAAGTTTTAGATATCTCAAAGAGTCGTTTCAAAGTTTAAAATACTAATATAGGGCTAACCAGGTTATGCATAATACTTATTCTTAGATATCTATGGTTATAAATTTAAAACATCCTCGAAGAATAAAAAAACTTTATGATTAAAAAATTAATTGAATTTGAATAGTCTAAATGAAGTTTTTAGCCAAAATTAGCTTAAAAGATTTCATAAAATGAACTTGTGACAAAGGATTAAGAAATAGAAACAATATGTTTTAAAAATATAACTATGGCTTTTAATTTAGTAAATAAAATATGAAAAATAATATAATATACTTCCAAATATATAAGATCACTAATATGATTGGTTTTTAATAAATGAGGTATTAAAAAAAAACAATATTAAACTTGTTCATAATGAGAACACGTAAAAAAAAATTTAGCAAACAAACAAAACATTATCATGGTGCCATTAGATTTTATCAATTATAGCATCACCCATAAATCACTTTTAAATCAAAGAAATAGACCTAAATAATTCTTTAACGCAACAAAAAATATACCATGTTAATCATGCTCATATGAAGATACTATGAACATGGAAATTTTCACATATATGATAATAAACATCATATAATCATTAAAATTAATTGACCACAACAAGAACGCACCCAAAGGGCCAAATGATGAATGACCATAAAATACACAAAATTGTGCTAATATTGAAAGAAAAACATATAAAGCATGCATATTCAATTTTCTTATGATTCACCACTACTAAACAAGTGATAGATGATAGTTAGAAAAGTGGCATACATGGCAATTACAAACTACTTCCTAATTTATCACGTATAAAATATTCACTATAGCCTAAACCCGACATATATAATGTTTTAAATTTGGCTTAGAAACATTAGAAACATAAGATATACTCCTCTTTAGATAAAAACACTCCCTTAAAATATACACACATATAATGCTTATAGTCTTATAGAGTAAACCAACCATGATTATCCATAATATGAACCTCCCAAACAATTTGGTGAAGGGAATACACTATGCTGTTGATTCAAAACCACTGTGTATTTTGGTAACAAACTTGTGGCTTGGTGAGAAGGGTGGAACACAATGGCTGTGACTAACAGTTATCATGTATTGTGTATATACATGATGGGTTATTAGCTACAACTACCATTTTTTCCTCTTATTTGAGTACTAGGAGCTTGGTACAGGAATAAATGGTGGTTAAGAGCCATAACCACCCTATATTCCTTATTCTTTTAAAGAAAAATATTTTCCTTTAAAAAACCCATAGATATTTCCAAGAAGCTTTCACTAGTATTAGTACTTTCCACATCCAAAACACCCATAATTCATAAGGTTTACATAAAAATAAACCATTTTATACTTTCATTATATAACTTGCAAACAAAACCATATACACAATTCTTCTTTCATTAATGTTCGCAAAAAATTAAAGGCTCAAATATGATCCAACAAATAATCATCATTAAAACCTGTAATAAAATCTAATCATTATTTTCTAACTTCATTAATCTTGATATTATCATATTAACAAAGGTTAAAGTGGTGATAAACCTACAAAATATTGAATGTGTCATGATATTATTAATAAATATATATATATATAGTCGTAATTATTATGAACTAATCATACTAAATAAATACTTTTCCTTGTCCCATCTAATATTTGCATGTGATTTCCTTTATGAATATCATGATGTCATATCTACAATGTACATTACCTTATTATCTTGGATACTAAAAAAATATAAATTAAAATATTATTTTTTGATACTAAATACATTATATTAAATGACAATGATTCTTAAAAGACATAATGCTACAAAACATAATTTACTAAAAGAAATATGGGGAGGCAATGCCATTCCCATCTTTTGTGGCCCAAAATAAGCCTTGAATGACCTAATTATTCTAGCAACCATACATTAAAAAAATTACATTTTTGTTTGTGTGAGTGACTAAGTGAGTGATTCTAATTAATAGAATTAAATAGATAAATATTAACCCCTCAACCATAAATTTTGGATTAGAATGATGATTTCTATTAATTGAAGCCTTCTATTATGCAACCCTTACATATGGTTGTAATATCACTAGTACCTAATTCATGTGAAAGTAAAATGGAGCAAAGAAGAGGGATTATGGAGCCATATTCATCATGTTCACCACATATGGATCACATTCAATATTATCAATTTTATTGGAGAGTGTGTTCGAGCATAGAAATCTATATACATTAGACCAATTCAAGACATAAGATAATATATTATATTTCCAAAACCTATGACCATGAATGAATATATTACATAATAATAATCAAAATATTGCTTCCCTATAATAAGGAAAATAAATTCAAACATGAAATTATTTAAGTTACCTCATATATGCTATTATATGTTGACATTGTAAGATTTCACCTTGTAACAAATGTAGGATATCCTCTACCCTAATCAAGATATTCACATCTTCAGACTTCATGTGCAAATATATTGGAAGGAGAGTCCTAATATGATTTTCATTCAATGACAAGGCCATGTCTAAATAAAACCTTAATTAAGGTGATGGGGCATAACACTTGATTATTGTTTTAATTCCCAAGGCTTTTGGTGATGTAGAATATTGTCTTCAAATCTTCTACAACACTTCTAGACCTTGCTCGAATGATTATAAAGAATTTTGATATGAGATTAATTAAGTAATTAATCTAGACTATAATCGGACCTTTGTATATTCACCTGAATGATTATATGCATTTATGTTATTATGTGGGACATTATGATCTTTTATTTAACCTGCATGATTTATGTGACCTTGTATGTCGGCCTTAGTGCATATGTTACCTTACTTAGTACGTAGCTTACTGATCACCATTTCATGGGTGCTGCTCATTCCTACGAGCAGGAGGTCCATCTGACATGCTGGTGGTTGGAGATGCCTTCTTTGATACTATTAATGTCCTTGGGGCACCAGGTAGGGGCGAGTGTTGATTATGGTCTAGATCGAGTCATTGGAGTGGCATGACCGGTCTTCCTTAATGATGTTGTTATCCTTTTTCTATTTTAGCTATCTTTTTATCTCAAAAACAAATTTAATATCGTATTCAAATTTCCATTTTAAAGAACTTCCTCTCATATTTCTGATTATGTAATAACTCATGAGTACACTGATTTTTGTATTATGAACATTGGTTTATGTAATGTTATGAGTTTATGAAAATCTCTTTTCTTAGCGTTAGCACTTGGTAATTGAACGGTAGGAGTGAACGGGTCTAGTACTAAGTCTGGTTGTAGCATCCCCAAAATTTACGAGCTTTAAATTTAGAGGTTTTTGTTTTTAAAAAAGTAGTAAATTTTAGGGTGTTACAAATTGGTATCAAAGCGGTTGGTCTTGTTGACCATGCTCATTTTTAAAAATAAATTTGATTTATAAAATCTTTATTAGATTTTGAAATGGATTTCTTGCCCTAACTGAAAACCTTTCTATCTTAAATTTTGGAGCTCGACCACAGTGAGGATTGTAAGGGTAGATTAGGGTTTTCCCTAAAAGGGGGAAATAGGTGTTATTATCGTTTCAAGCTAGTGGGTTCGCTTCTAAATTTCTCTTTTCAGTGCAGCTCACAATGGCAGCAAATGGGAGAATTGGACTATTGGAGGGGTTGTCACGGCCTTCTTGGAGTTCACCTAGCACTCTCAAAATGCTGGAGAGGATTGGCTTCGGAGGGTCACCAGACATCACCCTCCGACATACTCCAGTGAGGAGAAGCCGGTTGTTCTTGAAGGATGGATCTGAGATCTAGATCCCACCTTCAAGGATGTAGACTGTCCACCAGATCGACAACCCAGCATCACAACTTTCTTCCTCTAGAGCGTAGCAGATGCCTAGTGGGTGGAGTACCATGCCCACGATGGTACTCCGGTTATATGGGGGGCATTTAAGGCCGCACTTCGCACCAGATTCTATCCTGAGAGCCTAAGGAAGGACAAGCTCCGGGAGTTCATGCAGCTGATGCAAAGAGTGATGACAGTTTGCTAATATCATGCTCGCTTTACTAAGATGCTTCCGTTTGCTCCATTAATCGCCGCCAACGAATCCACGGTAGTCTTTTAGTTTGAGTAGGGACTAAATTTCAACATCAATCGTATGATGGGTGTAGTGCCTTTTACAGATCTCACGTTCCTATACGAGAGTGCTTGTATAGCAGACACACTAATCCACAAGTAGGCCACCATCCTTGAGAAGAGGAAGCCTGAGGGTCAGAGTTCTAGGAGTAGGAGCCAGCCCAGGTTGGGAGAATCCAGGAGGTCCCCAACGAGAGATCATAACCGAAGTCAAGGGCCATCGATAGGATTAGTTTGCAGGAGGTGTAGCCGGAATCACCCAGGCGGGGACTACAACGGCAAGTTGGTAACTTGCCAGAACTACGGAAAGTTGGTACACAGGATGATAGAGTGTTAGAGGCCCCCTCGATTTGACTAGAACCAAGCTCAATCATCACAGCAGGGAGAGCCCTAATATCTCAGCAACAGGCATACCAGCAGCATCGCCAAAATTCATCCTAGTAGGACTATCAGAGAGCACCTACTTCCTTTAGTGCCCCAGTTCGAGAGAATAAGGAAAGACCTTAGTGATCCAAGCCTCATCCTCAGTAGGGAGACTAGCCAGGCGGACCACTCAATGTTATTAGTCAGGTAGAGGCAGGTCAGCAGTTGGATTTTGTTATGGGTATGCTCACTATTCATTCTTTACTAGTGTATCATCTGTTTGATTCAGGTGCCACATTGTCTTTTATTTCATCTACATTTTGTACTAAGGCTAGACTATCACCATTTGCTAGAGTAGAGTTATCTATGATACTTTCGTTAGGTAACAGAGTCGAGTGTAGTTAGATGTTTTTTTACGTGGCCTTAGACATAGGTAAGGTAAACTTCCTTGTAGATCTGGTTGGGATAAGCTTAAAAGATTTTAACGTGATTCTGGGTATGGATATACTGAGGAGATATAAGTCAATTATTGATTGTGCCCAAGAACGGGTGATCTTGCGAGGTCTGAAGGGGACTAGGGTCTCATACAGGAAGACTCAGCCCGAGCCAACCACTAAGGTAGTATCAGCGGTTACTTTGCATACTCTGATCCAGAAAGGGTATCCCCTATATTTATGTAGTGTGTAGGAGCTAAATAAATATTTGATTGTACTAAACAGTACTCCAGTGGTTAAGAAATTTCCAAATGTGTTTCTAGAGAAAATACTAGGTATGCCTCCACTTTGAGAGATTGATTTTAAGATCTAGTTAGTGATGGGAGCTGAGCCTGTCTCTAAGCCACCCTACCAGATGGCGCTTGTTGAGTTGAAAGAATTAAAGTCCTAGCTAGAAGATTTATTGGAGCATAGGTATATCTGGCAGAGTGTATCGTCATGGAGAGCACATGTATTGTTCGTGAAAAAGAAGGATGGTAGTCTCCGTCTCTACATTGACTACCGATTGTTAAACTAGCTAACAATAAAGAATCGGAATCCACTTATGAGAATTGGTGATTTATTTGACTAGCTTAAGGGTGCTATAGTGGTTTCCAAGATTGATCTGAGATCCAGGTATCACCAGTTGAGGATTGCTGATGCCGATATTATGAATACTGCATTCCAGAACCGGTATGGACATTATGAGTTTACGATGATGCCCTTCGGACTTAGAAATACCCCATAGTTTTCATGGATTTGATGACGAGGATATTCAGACCCTTCCTCAATCAATTGGTAGTATTCATCGATGATATTGTGGTGTATTCCTGAGGAAACGAGGAGCCTGAGAAGCATTTACGCACCATTCTCAGTGTGTTGAGGGAGCATCACTTTTATGCGAAGCTATTGAAGTGTAGATTTTGGCTCCAAGAGGTATCTTTTCTTGGTGATATTGTATCATCTAGAGGAGTAGCTGTGGACTCAGCTAAGATCATGGCAATCACGGAGTGGAATCCCCCTACAACTATAATAGAGATTCAGAGCTTTCCTGGTTTGGCTGGATACTACAGATGATTTGTGCAGAACTTTTCCAAGATTGCCAGACCATTGACTAATCTCTTAAATAAATCCACAAAATTCTAGTGTGATGAGGATTGTGGAAAGGCTTTCCAAGAGCTAAAGAGACGGTTAACCTCTGCACCGATGTTGACCTTACGTGAGGGGATAAAAGAGTTTGAAGTTTACAGTGGTGCATCCAAGTATGGGTTGGGATGCGTATTGATGCAGGAGGGTAAAGTGGTAGCTTATACCTTATGAGAGCTGAAGAAACATGAGAAAAATTATCCCACGCATGACCTGGAGTTGGCTGCTGCTTTTTTGCCCTAAAGATTTGGATGCACTATCTGTATGGGGCAAAGTGGAAATTCTTTACCGACCACAAGAGTCTTAAATATATTTTCATGTAGAAAGAACTCAACTTGAGGCAGAGGAGGTGGCTAAAGCTTGAAAAGGACTATGATATTGAGGTGATCTACCATGAAGGTAAGGCCAATGTTGTTGTAGATGCCTTAAGTAAGAAGACCTCCCATTCTACATTGTGTCATGTAGTTGCTAATCGAACGATAAGGGAATTGTCAGACTTAGAGATCAAAATGATTCAGTAGGGAGATCTGGAAGCTTGTATGAGCACTTTGACACTCACTCCTACTCTATTTGAGGAAATCTGAGCTGGACAAGTTGGAGATGTTAAGTTGGAAAGAATCCAACAAAAGATAAAAAAAGGTCAAGCTAAGGGATTTAGAGTCAACAAGGATGGCAGCATTCGATTCAGGGATTGTTGGTGTGTGCCGCAAAGTTGTCCAGAGCTTAAGCATCGTATTATGGAAGAAGGACATCAGAATCCTTACTCAGTTCACCCAGGAGGATCTAAGTTATGTAAGGACCTCAAGACGGTGTATTGGTGGCCCCGTATAAAGCGAGAAGTGGTAGAGTTTGTATCCCAATTTCTGGTGTGTTAGAAGGTTAAGATTGAGCATCAGAGACAAGTCGGGTTACTTCAGCCTTTGGAAGTGCCAAGGTGGAAATGGGACTCCATTTCTATGGATTTTTTTAATGGTTTACCAAGGACCCAAAGCGGTTGTGATACTATTTGGGTTATTATGGACTGATTGACCATGTTAGCCATATTTATCTCTTTAAAGTCCACGTGGAGTATGGATCAATTGGCAAATGCTTATATGAAGTTCATGGTTAGTTGTCATGGGGTGCCAGAGGATATTGTTTTAGATAGATATTCATGGTTCCTCTCTCACTTTTTGGGAAAATTGTAGGAAGTTTTCGAGACTAAGTTGAAGATGAGCACGACTTTCACCTTGCCACAGATGGATAGACAGAACAGACTATACATACCTTGGAGGATATGTTGAGGGCCTGCATGCTAAATTTCCAAGGATTTTGGGAGGAACGCCTACATCAGATAGAGTTCTCGTACAACAACAGCTACCATGATAGTATTGGGATGTCTCCCTTTGAAGCATTATATAGACGAAAGTGCAGAGCAGACAAAAGAGTTATGCTAATCAGAGATGTAGGGATGGAATTTTTGAGCCAGGAGACAAGGTATTGCTGAGGGTTTCACCTACCAAAGGGGTGCAAAGGTTTGGTAGGAAGGGCAAGTTGAGCCCCAGGTATATTAGCTCCTACGAGATACTGGAGCGTGTGGGTGAAGTTGTTTACCGAATGGCTCTCCCTCTAGAGTTGGCACATGTGCATAACGTGTTCGACATTTCTCAACTGTTGAAGTATGTTGCTGATCCATCACATGTGATCCAACCGGATGAGATTAAATTGGATGATTCATTGACCTATGAGGAGTGACTTATGCAAATCCTTGACACTAAGCTATGAAAGACTCGCATGAGTGCAGTTCCTCTTGTTAAGATCTTATGGAGTTGACACAGAACTAAGAAAGCTGTGTGGGAGACCGAGAAAGATATGTGAGAAGCATATCCAAACTTTTTATCGAAGGTTAGATCCTTCTTATCAAGTTTATTCTTAAGGGGGTAGTTGATATAAGTATGGATATTAATGTGTTGTTCCTAGTTGATGAAACCTAGAAGGGTTTCACGAAAGTTTCGCCGGATCGCAAACAGAATCGAGCGCGGGGTTCAATTCATCAAACAATCAGCCTAAGGATTTTTCCAAAGGAAGATCAGAAACTCAGAGCGCAATTGAATCAACGGCTGCTGAAGTTATAGAACAAAGAAGATCAAGAAGATATTGAGAAGATGGAGCAAGAAGAACGCGAAAAATATTTATAAGCACAAAGTAATCTATAACAATTAATAGAATTATTTAAATACAAATTTCGGTGATTCATATCATTCCCCTCTTCTTGGAAAGGTTTCGTCTCTGAAACCTGATTGATGCCAGTAAATGGGCTAAGATCAGCAACATTAAAAGAATCACTAACATTTCCAAACTTAGCAAGTAAATCAATTCTGTATGCATTATCATTAATTCTTTCTAATACAGTAAAAGATCCGTCTCCCCTAGGGTCTAATTTTGATTTTCTAAGGTTTGGAAATCATTCCTTCCTAAGGTGTACCCAAACTAAATGCCCAGGTTTGAAAACCATTTTTCTTCTTCTTTTATTAGCATTCTCAGCCATTTGTTGAACCCTCTTAGTAATTTGTTGACTTACAGATTCATGTAATATCTTTATATTAACAGCACGAGATTCAGCATCAAAGTTATGTAATTCAGCATTAGGTAAAGGAGTCAGATCTAGAGGAGTTAAAGGATTAAAACCATACACAATCTCAAATGGGGTCTTTTAGTGGTAGAATGTAAGGTCCTATTATAAGCAAATTCTACTTGAGGTAATACATACTCCCATTGCTTAAGATTCTTTCCAAGGACAACTCTCAACATATTACCTGAGGTCCTATTTACTACCTCTGTTTGTCCATCTATTTGAGGGTGACATGTGGTGGAAAATAATAATTTAGTTCCTAATTTTCCCCACAAAACCTTCCAAAAATGACTCAGAAATTTAACATCTCTATATGATACTATTGTCTTAGGTATTCCATGCAACTTAACTATATGAGAAAAGAACAACTCAGCCATAGCCACACCATCATTTGTTTTATTGCAAGGTATAAAATGAGCCATCTTACTATACCTATCCACTACAACCATTATTGAATCTTTAGCTCTATTAGTCCTAGGTAAGCCTAAAATAAAATCTAAGGAAACATCAGTCCAAGGTTGATTAGGAACAGGCAATGGAGTATATAACCAAAAAGGTTTTGATGTAGACTTAGCCTGTCTACAAGCCACACAATTAACACAATATTTCAATACACCCTTTTTAAAATGAGGCTAGTAGAAGTGATCAACTAGTATATCTAAGGTATTTTGAAATCCTAAGTGTGCCATTAGTCCACCATTATGAGCTTCTTGAATTAATAGTCCCGTATATGTGCACTCAGGAATACATAACCTATTTTCCCTAAACAAATAACCCTCAGATATATAGTATTTCCCCTGTGTAGCAATTTCACATTTTTTATAAATTTCTTTAAAGTCATGATCCTCCAAATATAAAAGCTTGTTGCAAGAAAAACCCAACAAAGAGGTATCTACAGTATTTAACAAATCATGTCTCCTAGATAAAGCATCTGCAACTACATTATCACCTCCTTTTTTATACTTAATTATGTAAGGAAAGCTTTCAATAAACTCAATCCACCTACCCTGTCTTCTATTTAATTTCAACTGGCTTTTTAAATATTTAATAGCTGCCTGATCAGTGTTTATAACAAATTCTTTAGGCCATAAGTAATGTTGCCAAACTTTTAAGGCTCTTACTAAAGCAAATAATTCCTTTTCATAAGTAGAGTAATTTAAAGTACTACCATTTAATTTTTCACTAAAATAAGCTATTGGTTTACCATCTTGAGATAGTAAATCCCCTATTCCTTACCCTGAAGCATCACAGTCTAATTCAAACATTTTTTTCAAAGTCAGGAAGGGTTAATACAGGTTCTTAGGTTAATTTATCTTTAAGAGTTTCAAAATATTTTTGTTGTTCTAAACCCCACTTAAACCCATTTTCTTTTTTTGTTATTGTAGTTAAGGGAGCAGCTATTGTACTAAAATTCCTAAAAAATCTTTTATAAAAATGAACACAAACCATGGAAACTTCTCACTTTAGTCATAGTCTTAGGTACAAGCCACTCTTGAATAGCTTTAATTTTTTCTTTATCTATAGATATGCCATCTTTACCTACAACAAATCCTAAGAATACTACACTTTCCAGACAAAACCTAGATTTAGCTAAATTGGCATACAACTGTTCTGCTTTAAACACATCCAAAATGACCCTTAAATGTTTCAAATGTTCTTCTAAATACTTGCTATATATAAGTATGTCATCAAAATAAACAACCACAAATTTTCCAATAAAGTTTCTAAGGACATGGTTCATAAGTCTCATGAAGGTACTGGGTGCATTGGATAATCCAAAAGGCATTACTAACCATTCATATAATCCAAAGTTAGTTTTGAAGGTTGTCTTCCATTCATCTCCTAGTTTCATCCTAATTTGATGGTCTCCACTCTTTAAATCTATTTTTCAAAAAAACTCACAGCACCATGTAGAAGGTCTAACATCTCATCAAGCCTAGGTATAGGGTATTTATACTTAATAGTTATTTTATTTACTACTCTACTATCTATGCACATTCTCCAACTTCCATCTTTCTTAGGCAATAACAATACTGGAGCTGCACAAGGACTCATTGATTCCTTAATATAGCCCTTACTTAATAATTCAGAAACCTACCTCTTTAATTCCTTTACCTCTTCAAGATTAGCCCTATAAGCAAGTCTGTTTGGTATAACAGCTCCTAGTACAATGTCTATTTGATGTTCTATCCCTCTTAATGGAGGTAATCCATAGGGTATGTCCTTAGGAAACAATTCACTATACTCTTCCAATAAATGTCTCACATTAGTAGGTACTTCCTCACTTAACTCTAATTGACACTCATAGCATTCTTTGTAAACCATCAAATATACACTTGTCTGTCTCTTAATTGCTTTTTCCACATCTTTACTCTTAGCATAAAGCCCAGATGTCCCTTTAACTTCCTTTGAACTAACCCTAGTCTCTATACTCTGTTTGGATAGTTCCTTATAATAAGATTTTATTTTAATTTGATCATCAAAAATTTCTTTTGGAGTCATAGGTGCTAAAACAATTTTCTTATCATCCTTGTGTAAAGTGTATCTATTTTTATAACCATCATGTGTCACTCTCCTATCATATTGCCAAGGTCTACCTAATAATAAATGGGCAGCATGCATGGAAACAATATCACACAGAATAGAATCCTCATATTTTCCTAATTTTAAGTTTACTAAAACTTGCTGACTAACCTTAACATCTCCTAACTCATTTAACCACTGTAGTCTATAGGGTTTTGGGTGCCTAGTGGTTTGTAATCCTAGCTTAGATACTAATAAAGTACTAGCAGCATTAATACAACTACCACTATCTATGGCCATGTTAAAACACTTATCATCAATAAAACATCGAGTATGAAATATATTTTCTCTCTGTATTGCATTTGAATCAGGTAATTTGTTACTATTTAAAGCCCTACGTACTACAAAAAGATCTATACTTATTGGAAGTTCTATCTCTTCTTCTGATTCACTAGTATCATCCCTAATCAAGTTAGTCTCCAATTCTTCCTCCTCAGATTCAGACTCTATATCTCCAGATTCTCTAATTAAAATATTCCTCTTGTTTGGACACTCAAAAGCTATGTGCCCTAATCCCCCACATTTAAAGCATTTAATATCCCTAGTTCTGTTGTGACCACCAGTAGGATTAGTTGTTATATTTCTACCCTTCTCAACCTTATTTCCTACTTTGACTTCATTATTCCTACCTCTAGGTTTAAAGCTCCCATTATTCTTCCAATTTCTAGAAGTAGTTCCTCCAAAATCCCTTTTTAATGTACTCTTAATCCCAATTCCAGGGGGTTTATACTGCCTAGTCTTCCTTATCTGACTCTCTATTTTGGTACCTATGTTAACCATTTCACTTAAAGTCCCAAAAGGATATAACTCTACCTTATCAGCTATTTCAGAATTTAATCCACTTAAGAATCTATCCATGGTAGCATCCTCATCCTCAACAATTCCTGTTTTAATTACCAAAACTTCTAGTTCCTTAAAGTATTCATCCACCGACCTAATTCCCTGATTTAGTGTTTGTAACTTCTTATGTAATTCTCTATAATAATAACTTGGAACAAATCTTTTCCTCATCAGGATCTTAAACTCATCCCATGTTTGTATAGGTGGTTCTCCACTCCTACGTCTAGTTAAAACAAGGTTAAGATACCAAGAAGATGCATATTCTATAAATTCCACTACTGCTACCTTATTTTTCTACTCATCAGAATAATTATGACATTCAAATACTAATAGTATCTTTCTTTCCCACTCAAAATAATAATCAGGCTCATTTCTTCCATTGAATCCAGGTATGTTAAACTTAAGATGACTTAGGTTCCTGTCAATTAAGTCTAAGTCTCTTTCTTGTCTATTATTCTGTCTAGGCCTCCTATCATTGTTATTGGATATTTGATCTTCTAATTCTTCTAAACTAGTTACAGGTGAAATCCTAACTCTAGGGTCCATAGGAGCCCTTCCTAATACCCTAGCATGTTGAGTATCTACCCTATTATTCTGCAATTCATTAATTCTTATTTCGTGTTCTCCTATTCTATTTTCTAAATTAGCAGACAAAACAACAAGTTGGGTAGTCATTTGTTCTTGAAAAGTCCTAAGAGTTTCTAATAAGTCATTACTAGATACTGAGACAGGTTGATTAATAGATTGACCATTATTAGACATTATTGGGTTTACTTTATGATGTTCAAGATAAGACACAGATAACAGACAGTCTAGAACCAAATTTACTTTATTATTAAATCAAGGAGACAACAAATTGATCACTACTGATTATAAAGATATCGTAGTACTATACAAGATTAAAGATATATCAGAACACACGGAATACACACTAACTTCCAGATAATTATTAAATTGAATACAACCGAAGAGTTTAAGAAAGAAACGATATTACCGCGAGAGCAATTTAAGCAATGAACCCAACTACAAGATAGGACCCCTCTTCTTGGAGTCCTTACCCCTTTCTAGAGCCAAGGGTTAGCCGGTTCAATCAGTCTTGTGCACTCTTTTAGTTGTTAACAGTAATGACCAATTCATAATAAAATTGTAAATTGACGATCACAAATTGCAGTAAGTAGCAAAGTAAGGTTCGAATTTACCAATCAAGGAGTATTCCTTGAGTATCGTCAAGGTTCAAGAATCTTGACCAAACCCTAGTCGGAAAAATCACCAAAGCTACTTAGGGTTTCCCAAGTAGTTTCAAATTATATAATGTAACCCTCTTGGTCACCGGCTTAGACGAGACAAAATCCTTTGTATTTTTTTCGTCAATAGCAAACCCTAGATTCACACTTCAGAAATATGCGTTAGCAAAGTCGAAAATATTAATTAAAACAATAAAACCTTGATAACAAATGAATTAAATCATGAGCACTCGAATAATTGAGGCTCTAACACCAAATGATGAAACCTGGAAGGGTTTCACGAAAGTTTCGCCGGATCGCAAACAGAATCGAGCACGGGGTTCGATTCGTCGAACAATTAGCCTAAGGATTTCTCCAAAGGAAGATTAGAAACTCAGAGCGCAATTGAATCAACGGCTGCTGAAGTTATAGAACAAAGAAGATCAAGAAGAAATTGAGAAGAAGGAGTAAGAAGAATGCGAACGAGAAGGTCGCGAGAGAGAGAGAGAGTGTCGAGAGAGAGAGAGCAAGAGAGAATTCCAAAAAAGATCTCAAAATTGTATTCAACCAAAAGTAGTCGGTACATACGGTATATGCCATATGTATATGGCGTAGACAATACAAAAGGTAAGTGTACAATACACATCGCAGGCCTTCGGCCGTATACAACAATTCAGCCCAATTAACCAGCCCAATTAAATAAGTCGATACACTTATAATGGGTCAAAAAGGGTCGACGGCTGACTAAAGAAAATAACAGCCCCGTTACAATCTTACAAGGCATAATAATACAAGTAATGAATGGTACAAATAATTCCCATCAGCTATAATTTATCTTAGCTAATCATGGTTACCAAGGGACGAGTAACCCACATTCCAACTAACCCAAATAGTTATGGGTCGGGTGGCGGATTACATAGCCAACTTAATCCCCATTAGCCAAATTTTTCGATGAATGCATCACATGGGATTTTTTACAACAAACACAACAAAAATTCTGCAACAATTCCTCGCAGCAGCTACAACAACCTTTGGATCCATTTCCCCATGTTTTGCATTAATTTCCTAATTAAGCACACAATAAGAAAAATAATTATATGCGCAAAGTAATCTATAACAATTAATAGAATTAATTAAATACAAATTTTGGAGATTCATATCACTAGTTGCTTCAAATGTTCTAGCTGTAACCCTAGGAAACTATAGGAGACTTTGGGGTCGAAGTCTATTTTTAAAGGGGTAGTAATGAAATGCCCCAATAATACTAGTTTTGAGAATTTTATTTAAATAAGGATTTATTAGGAAAAATAATTAAATTAATTATTTTTAATGGAATATGAAGAAATGATTTAGGGAAAATTAAGAGGAAATTTACAAATATTTTTATAAGGGAAAGTTTGGGTATTTTGTTAATTAAAAAGGAATTTAGAAAAAATCTTCTAAAAAATCCTAAATTAGCCTAAAATGGAAATTAAATATTATTTTATTAAAATATTTTAATTTTTACATACCCAAAATAATCAGATTTATTTAATTAACCCCAACCCATATATTTTTATTTTTTCCTTTTCCCTTTTTATTTTTCTTTCTCCTTTTCCTTTTCTTTTTCTTTCTTTTATTTCTTTTCTTCCTTTTTCCTTTCTTTTGTTCTTCAAGTTGGGCCTGCCGTGGCCCATTTCCATCACCTTGCATTCCTTCGGCATGGCCTAGGAGCAACATGATGCTCCTTCTCCCCTTTTTTCCCGAGAATGTCGTGTTCCCTTTAAAAACTTTATAACTATGCCATACCGGTTCTCCCTTCTCTTTTCTTTTCATTCTTTTTCCCCCAGCCAGCTAGTCCACCCTCTTCTTCTTCCTCCTCCTCCCTTCTTCTTCGTTGTCGACCTACAACTACCTGCAAGGCTAAAAATTTCACCAGCGACTATGCATGATGGTTGCCCATCTCCCCCTCTCTTCCACATTGACTCATCAACCACACCTGTTTGCCCACTTCTCCCCTCCCCTCCCATGTTTTCCCCTCTCCCTTGGTCACTCACAGACCACAAATAGGGAGTGCACCAATAGTCATCATTGGCCGGTGCCCACTCCTACCTGCCACTCTCCCATCTTCTCTTTGACCCTAACTTCTCCTTTAGCCTATAAATAACCCTCATTTGGTTGATCTCAAAACATTTTCCCGAAACCCTACGAATTTACCCCTGCGCACCACCGCAACTTTAGAAACCCTTTCCTCCACCATCAGATAACTACTCCGCCTACTCTGCCTACCTATGTCTTCCATGCACTGCCCTTTAACTAACTACGCCACCCTTTCTCCTCGATTCTTCCTACACGAGCAACCATTGTCGTGCAAAGTTCCTTGCACCACCAGCCAAATTTTTACACCTGTCGCCCTTTGCACCACCATCCACCACCACATCTGCCTCTATCACTACCTTCTACACCACCCAAAAATAGCTACCGACCATCCTCCACCTCGCCCTACCCTTCTTTTCCCCTTCCTCCTTCTCCTCCCCTCTTTTTCTTCTTCTTTTCATTTCGGCTGCCACCACTACCGCCGTGTGCAACAACCATGTGCTGTGCCACCACCCTCACTTTACTCCCCTCAGTCTAGACTACCACCAACACCCTCATCTCCACCCTTATTCTCCATCTCTTCTTCTCAAATCTCAACTCTTTCCATTTCTTTCCTCTTTTCTAGCCACCACCACTGCTAGTGCCACCTATCTCCGCCAGCCAAAGGTGGAGCCCTAAATCCTCTCAGCCCTTCTCCCCTATTTATTTAAGCTTGTTTTATTTTATTTCAATTTTTAACTAATATTCTATTATTATTATTATTATTATTATTTTGTAATTCTGATTATTATTTCATTACTATTTTTATTAATAATGCCCTAATGGTGTTATTAGCATTATTTTGGCAAAGGGTTGAAGCCCTTATCTTACCATCCATTTTAAATCATATACATATAATTATTAAAAAAAATTTAGTATTATTTCATATCATTATTATTAGTATATTATTATTTTATTTAAAAACCTAGTCTTAGAATAAGTTAGTAAATAATAGTATTTTTTGGTAGGAGGGAATCTAATTTTAGTTTTTCCCTCATATAAGTGAGACCAATCAAAGGCCTAAAGAGGCGTAGGAGCATGCTCCAAGACCGGTGACGTTTTAGGTAAGCGCATAACTAAGGTCATTTGTGTGTAATAAGTTTTACATGCCTTGCATGCCATGTGATATGAAATATGATGTATTTTATGTGTATTTTTATAACTATTATATATGCAGTATGACGTGAAGTTGAGGTATGTTCATGCGGTATTTTATGGCATATGTATAGTATGTAAAATTGTTTTCTTATTGTATTATGGTGTGGCCCATAAAACATGCATGCTAAGTTATGTAATATAATGATATAGAGTGAAATGATGTGGGGTTGATTTTAGTTTTATATGACCATGCAAGGCGGGATCTAGGGTTTGCATGGGAATCTAGGGTTTCACGTGAGAGTGTAGGGTTTCGCATGAAATAGTACGAAGAGTTGCATGGGGGATATAAAGTTTGCATGGGGATAAATTTTATGTATGAAAAGTTAATTTGAGGTATGAGGAAGGTGATGAAGGTGTTGTTTGGGCGTTTGAACGTGTTGAATGAAAAATAGTATGTGGGATAGTATAAAGGCATATAATAGACTGATCTAGGGTTTTGTATGATGGTTAGGGATTGGTGTGAATTTTTGGGGTTTACGTGGTTGTGTGTGTGTCTGGTGAGTAAATTATGTTAGTAGAAGTAAAACCTATGGGCATTGTGTTAAAATAACTGTCGAATTGTATCAAGTAGAGTAGGATGGACCATTTGGGTCTAACTAGAATTTCTGGGTAAAACCCTAAAGTGAGGAAGTGAATGGGCAGGTGGTGAAAAAGTTTTGGTAAAGAGGGAAGGATAATGGGCTAAGTTAGGAAGTTCATGAGACTAAGAGTGAGATGGGTTCTGTTAGGGAAATAAGCATGGAGGAAGTAATCCATACATGTCTAGGGTTAAAATTATGAATAAGATACATAAAACATTAATCATGGAAAGTGGAAGACTATTAAGCTAGGCCCAGACCGATCCATCGGTATAATAGTGGCAAGGTATCAAGGTATCCTAGAGACCAATCCATTGACATATAATAGTGGTAGGGTATGTTACCTTAAGTGACTGATCAACCGACTATAATAGTGGGGGATCCCGCGCTCAATAAACCAAACCCTACAGTTTACTAAGACACGTAAAAAATACTATTACTTACAGTGGAACACCATGCAAGTAGAGACCAGACCGATCCACCGACATAAAATAGTGGTAGGTTATGTTACCCTAAGTGACTGATCCACCGACAAAATAGTGGGGTTCCCGTACTTGTGTGGACTTGATAAAGAGCATGGTGTGAAAAGATTTTTGATATAAGATTAATAAATTAATTAATCTAGACTATAATCGGACATTTGTATATTAACCTAAATGTTTATGTGCCTTTATATTATTATGTGGGACCTTATGATCTTTTATTTAACCTGCATGGTTTATGTGACCTTTTATGTTGGCCTTAGTGCATCTGTTACCTTTCTCAGTATGTAGCGTATTGATCACCCTTTCTTGGGTGCTGCTCATTCACACGACTAAGAGGCCCATCTGATGTGTTGTAGGTTGGAGATGCCTTCTTTGATGCTATTGATGTCCTCAAGGTATCAGGCAGGGGCAAGTGTTGATTATGGGCTAGATTGAGTCTTTGGAATCGCGTGGCTAGTTTTTCCTTAATGATATTGTTATACCTTTTTCTATGTTAGCTATGTTTGAATCCCAGAAACAATTTTAAAGTTGTATTCATCTTTCCATTTTAAAGAACTTCCTCTCATATTTCGGATTATGTAATAACTCATGCGTACTTTGATTTTCGTATTATGAACCTTGGTTTATGTATTGTTATGAGTTGATAAAAATCGATTTCTTAGCCTTAGACCTTGGTACTGGAATGGTAGGAGTGAACTAGTTTAGTACTAAGTGTGGCGGTAGCATCCCCAACATTTACGAGCTTTAAATTTAGAGGTTTTTGTTTTTTTTAAAAATAGTAAATTTTTGGGTGTTACACCAAACCCTCAACTTTAAGTGTTTATGCTTTGTTTGTTGATGCATGTTGATAGAGGTTGAGTAGGTCTAATCAAATATATAACACATCTAATGAGAACCTTCTATTTCTCACTAGATCACCACTCCTATTTCTCAATACACACTTGAGAAAGGAGAAGAGAAGTAGAAAAAGAAACACACGTCCGTGCTACTCTCTCCTATGTTTCGAATGAACTTGCATATCATGACACAATGTGTGTCGACACCTTTAAGTACAAATATTTATAGGCATGGAACCTTGTTGTACTTTTCAATAAGAAGCCCATTAGTAGCCTCATTAATGATTTAACCTTCCTCATGCAAGGTCCATGGCTTACAAATAATGTTAGATCGATAAATTTATAAGAATTACAAAGTAGACAACAACCAAAAAAACAAAGTTAGACAATTTAATAATGTTATATATGGATGTAATTATATGTGATAACACTTTATAGTTTTTTAGCCTTGATCTTCTTTGAACTTTGAAATCTTTTAATTCCTTGACACTTCCTTATACCTCAATGATCTTCAACCATCATGAATTTTATGAATTTCTTACAAACATACGCAATAACGACGAGAAAAATGACTTGACAAAACATTAGAAGTGTATGACTTTTCAAGCACAATTGGTTCTATCTTCATGTATGCTAAGTCTTCTTGATGTCATTAATTAGAAGAATAATATTGAGAATTATCAAAATATTCTCCTACATCATTTAGGCTTCCATATACTCCATATATTTTCTTTCCCACATCCTTATAAGTTTTGCTTTAATATGACCACTTTAAATAAGCAAGAAAAAGTGGATGGCATAATTATTACATCATAAATTATCACTTATGTAACAAGAATCTACTCTAAAATTGAAAATAGTTGGATTAAGTTATCCTTTTTTACGATTATATTCCACATCAAGAGGCACTAGCTCTATTGAGTATGCCTGAATGATATTATGAATTTAGACCTAAACTTTATCAACTCCAATGGCCAAGGATTAAAGATTGAGTTAGACTCAATAAATATAGTAGAATTTGCTACAATAAACCCATCTTCTATTACTTTTAAGGCATAAAGATACTGACCGTATAGTTAATAGTCTAAAAATTCAATTAATGGCAAAAGAAATACATTCAAACATATAGAATGTATTGTAGTATATTACCTCACTAATTTCTAGAAAAGGTCTAGGGACACTAGATGTATAGTGTTGAATTAGATATTGTGACTATGATAACATACTATCTAACCTTATAAGAATTACCTCTTATGAATCCCTTAAAGCTTTCACTACTTTCTCCATCAGTCCAAATTTATCCTTTCAAGGGAGAAAACTAGACCGACAACCATATACGTTAGAGTGGTTAAACCCATAATTATAAGTCCTACATCAATGCTCTTAAGTGCCATTGGCTTATGTTAAAAGGTTCTTTGGTCATTCTTTGTCAAAAGAACCAAATGGATAACCCGTTCTCAAACCCACTTTTTTAATGTAAGAAAATTAGTCAGGGATAAGTAACCATATTATACCAAGTAAAGAGAAATAATGTGCACCTTATAATTTTCTCAACCATCTATTGAGTGAATTTGGTTAAAGGCTTTCCCATTATTTACCTTAACATATATCAAAACATTAGCTTGATTTGGGGGTACATATTAGGTATAGGTTACCTCTTATTTCTCTATCCATTGTTTATCCTACTACATCAAAGTAAGAATAATGGCATAAATGTGTGTGTGTGTGTGTGTGTGTGTGTATTCATAACAAGGATTCTCTAGCTACCTTGTTTCCTCTATGACCTATCTTATGAGCATAAATTCTTTTCTCAACATTAGCTCTACTCTTGGTGCTCTTCTCTTATCATATTTAATAGATTGATTTTATAAGTTTGAGTTTTATGATAAGTATATTATAGTTATATCAAAAAGTTAATAATAATAATAATAATAATATGTTCTTATACACTTCATATTCTTATGAAGTCCTCCATCAATAGAAATCCCTTCAATGGTCGAGGGTGATCATAACCCTATAGATACTAGGAGCATGGACATGATAGTACCATCAATTGAGTATGTATAGTTTTTAGCCATTCCAGACTTCTAATCCATAACGGACTTTGTAGCTCAACTCATAACAAGTTTCTAATGTTTTTGTGTAACATTAAATATTTTGTATAATATTAAAAAATCAAAATGGTTATTATGCATATAATTAAATTTTCATATGTTAATAATAAGAAAAAAATCATATTTATTTCTAATATTCAAATTGTACTATTGTTTTGTCCTATACTGTATCCTTTAACTCTTTTGGGATATGCTTCTAACTCTTATAAGTAATGGGGATGTGCGTACAAGCCTTAGAAGTAAATAATCAAAGAAATAAATCCCTAATCTTGTCTAATGGATACCCAGATTCATAAAAATCACCATTAAGCACAATGATCCTTTCTATATTTCTAAAAATTTGTGACAATCTAATTCTCTCTGATGTTATTATTTTTCCAGCCTCTTGAGTATGTGCTTTATCCTCACATGGATCCACACATAAAATAAGAAACAAAAATTACATAGTAGGAATTAATTAAGTAATCTGTGATGTGATATAGTTAAAATATAAAAAATAAACCTTTATACACAAAGACAAAATAACATAACATATAGGAAGTAATTAAACCTTTCACCTATAATGCTTTAATGTGTGACTTGTGCCCTTTTTATGCATATAATATGATTCAAGTATATAAAACCCTTCTTCATATTCATCTCTCACATAGATGTCATTGCTAATGTTAGTAGAGTTAGATGAGAATGGAAATTTAGTAGTCAAATCGTTCTCCCCTTATATATCATCTTCCTATTCTTCTTCTTTTTCTTTCTTTTAAAATTTGAGATAATGGACCATAGTCTATCTTCTATGTCACTAACATAGAATACCTATTTTTTTCATGAGGATAATATATATGGGTCTTGTTTATGACAAAGCTTTGAAAGACCCACCCTTCTAAATCTAGATTTTTCTTTACAAAATCTAATTTGTTATTAACCCATTTGTACCTAAATAAAGAAACTATAAAATGTGTGTAATCCAATATCATTATGTACTATATTACCCTATAGTTTTTCATTGATTCATTAACATGGTTCTTTTCACTGACACTTGATATATGCACTCACATCACTATTTTTCATACTACTCTTGTTATCCTACTTCTTTATACAAAAAATACAACTGTTGATTATATATGACCTATATGACATCACCCCTATATGAGGAGAGTGTGTAAACAAATACAAATAACTATCATATTCAAATGATTTATATGATAACCATTCCAAAAAGGAGCTATTGTGTCCATCTAAGATCCATTTTCCACTTCTAGTTGGATTTGAAGCCCTCAAATTATTCACACATGCCTAAACTTCATCTTTATTATGAAGGATATAGAGGTGACATAGTGAAAACATTGGATCATCAACGATGATGATCATATGAAATTCTCTGCACCACTTCCCTTTTTCCTCTTTACTAGAATGTCATTGTTGAGAAAGGCTAATCATATTAACATTTGTTAAGAACTCAAAACAAAAAATTTGTTACCTCCTCCACTTGATAAATCATAGCAATTCACCCATCATGCTTGTTAAGAATCCTCACATATTTTATTAAGAATTTCGTATACATTTCAAATGGATATATCTAATGTAAATGAACTAGCCCACATAATCTAACCTCCCTAACAAAGTGAATTGTTAAATGAATCATGATTGCAAAGATTATAGGAGAAAAATACTTCTCAAGGAGGCATAATATAGTCACAATCTCACTCTATAATTTTTCCAACATTGAAAGGTTAATAACATTGCTATATATTTATTTGTTCTTAGAACATCCGAGGTCTTAATAAACCTTTTAAGAAAAATTAATTAAGAAATTAGATCAAAGAGAATGGGTTATCTTTGTTTGGTTCATTAGAAACTAGAATAAAATCTTCTAAAGCTATAGCAGTTAGGAGGAAATTGGGGAGTCGGTATCAAGCTATTGATAATTCTACTCATCACCACAATGGGAGAGTCTGGTGCCTATGATAAGCACACATGCTCAGGGAATTCAAGTCAAAGCTACCTTCCTATCTACTAGTTCTATTATTTTCATTTCCTTCATTTATGCTCATAATCAGGGGAGTGAAAGGAGAAATCTTTGGCATTGGCTGGAATCCATTGTTGTTTTTGATATGCCCTAGTTAGTGTTAGGAGACTTCAATATAGTTTTGAAAGATAATGAAAATTTTCAAGGAGTAGGCTTAGATTCTGGGGATATGGAGGATTTAAAATTTTTCCTACAGAATAAAATGATAGAAGATCTACATTATACAGGCCATACTTACACATGGTCTAACAGGCAGATTGGGGCTTGGAAGATTATATGTAAACTTGACAGAGTTATGGGCAATACAAAATTGTTTGAAAACTTCACAAATACATCAGTTGATTTCTAATCTCCCCTCTTCTTAGACCATTGTCCTACAGTAGTGTCAACCCTAACAGATCTCATCCTAAGAGTCGTTTCAAATTTTTTGATACATGGACATATGATGAGAATTTCCTATAGATGGTCACTAATGTATGGCATATCTTTAAAAGCAATTTAGTATTCACTAAGATAAAAAATGCCATGTACCATATAAAACATAAATGTAGAGAACTGAATCATGCAAAATTTGGTAGCATCATGCAAAAGGTGATTGGTCACAGACAGAAACTAGTTTTTATACATGATAGATTGAAAAATCATCCTACCTACAGTAAGTTACAAGAGGAGGAAAAAGAATGCATAAAGAAGTATAAGCATTGTGCTAAATGTGAGTAGAGTTTTCTTAAACAAAAGTAAGGTATTGAATGGTTTCAGCTAGAAGATTCCAACAATCAATTTATTTTTGCTACCATGAAAGCAAGGCAAAACAAGAGATGTATTACCAAAATCTAGAACATGCAAGGTGGCTGGATAACTGATCCTGACTCTATCAAAGCAGCATTTGCTAAGTATTATCATTCCTTGTTAAATAATCCTAATGCTCAACAAGTGGATATGAACTTATTGCAAAGAGGGGCTACTCTAAAACATGAACATAATAGGGGAAATACAAAAGCCCTAGGTCTAGACGGATTCACAGCAGGTTTTTTCAAGACTTCCTGGGATATAATAGGGGAGGATATATTTCAGTTTGTTAATTAAATATTCTACTCAAGTACAATTCCATCCTTTATCACCCTCACTGTCTTAGTGCTCATTCCTAAGCATGATAACCCAAGCAAAGTCAAAGAATTCATGCTAATTGCTTGTTGCTTTGTCATTTATAAGATGTTATCCAAAGTTATAGCAGCAATAGTTCAACTTTTACTACCAGACATTATAAGTACCTCTCAATCAGCTTTTATCAAATGGAGGACAATAGGGGAAAATATACTGCTAGCTCATGAGTTAATAAGAATGTGTGGTTTAAAGCATGCTTCTCCGAGATGCATGATGAAGGTGGACCTCATGAAGGCTTATGATTCCATCAATTGGAATTTTTTGGAAAAAGTCCTTTTGGGACTAATGTTTCCTCCCCATTTAGTGAAATTAATTATGTCTTATGTGACCTAAGGCAAATATACTATCTCTATTAATGGGGATATCCTCAATCCCTTCCAAGCACAAAGAGGGCTAAGACAAGGAGACCCACTGTCCCCTTACCTATTTGTCATAGCCATGGAATACCTATCAAGAATGCTACGACAATTATGGACTATGGAAGGTTTTAGAGGGCACACTAAATGCAAAAGGTTAAACATTATTATTCTATCCTTTCCTCATGATCTATTTTGTATTTTGTAGAGGTGATCTACATTCATTAACTTTTCTAATGAATCAACTAAATCAATTCATAATTATATCAGGTTTGCATATTAATTCAGGAAACAGCTCCATTTATTTTGTTGGGGTTATAGAGAGGGAGAAGATTAAAATCACAGAGTTCACTGCTTTCCTTGAGGGTACCATGCCTTTTAAAAAATTGGGGATCCCTCTTTCTTCTAAACGTCTAAGAGGAGACCAAATGATGATGCGGGTTGAGAAAATCACCAGTAGAATACAACACTTGTCCAGAAAATTCTTATCCTATGTAGGGAGATTACAGTTGCTTAGATCTATTATTAATGGAATCTAGATGTATTGGAGGCAAATCCTAATCCTTTCTAAAAAATTATCCTCAAAATCATAAGCTTATGTAGGAACGTTTTATGGACAGGAAAGGTTGGACCCTCCAAACGAGCCTTAGTGGCCTGGTCCATTGTCTGTCTTCCTAAACAAGAGGGTGGAATGGGGGTCTTAGATCTCCAAATATGGAACATAGCAGCAGTGGGACAACATTTGTGGCATATAGCCTAGGGGAAACAGACTCTATGGGTTAAAAGGGTTCATACCTTTAATATAAAAGGGGAATCCACATGGAATACAAGGATTCCATCTACAACATCATGGGTCATTAAAACATTATTCAAGATTAGAGAAAAAACCCATTATGTGATTCTCAATGTTTCTCCTTCTCAAACTTATGAAATCAGCTCAATGTATGACCATCTAAGTATAAGAGGGGACCTAGTGACTTGGTGGAAATTAGTGTGGATGAATAATGCAAGCCCAAAGTATAAGATTATGACCTAAATGTTCTTAAACGCTCCCCATAATGTCTAAGAAGTCATTTCTTCCTACTCTCTAGGACATTGAACACACTCTGAAAAATAAGACATGCAGATGTATACCGATGTTAATGTAATAAAATTAATAACATTTGACATACAAAAATGATTACATAAAATAACATATTTACCGTGATTTCCTGCCAAATATGCTCCTTATGTCCCTTTGGAACCTGCTTCCAATTATTATGGGAGATAGGAACTCGGTTATGGGTCACAAGTGAAATGTAACTCAAGAATATGTTTGCGTAAGGGCCAATAGGAAGATTGTAAGTATTCCATCCCAACTTGACTAATTCTCCTCTATTCCTCATGTCTATGATGATTCTCATAATCGTAGGTTCTCTTTTTCCTTCTTCATCACTGCCATCCCTATCAATGTTTTTGTTGGCCATATCTCTACAAAAAATAAATAAATAAATAATTTTAGAATGTTATGTATTGAGCATAATGTACCATATTATTATCGATACGAATCATGCTTAGAAAGAATTAATCTCAAATGTATCATGCTATTCTATATATATATACGAATCATGCTAACACGTTTCAAAAAAGATATTAATACTAACCCTAACCCTAATTAAGCATAATAAACGATAAACCCTAACCCTAGCTAATTAACCATAATTTATTATAATAAAACATAAGCCTAAACCTCACAAAACCCTAATCCCTAAACCTAGCTAATTGTAATTAAACCTTATATATAAATCATATTATTATTATTATTGTTATTATTGTTATTATTATTATTATTATTATTATTATTATCATTATACAAAGTTATTTCTCTCTATCTAATTATTCACTTTTATATATTCCTTATTTTCTATATCTATTTATTCCTCATCAAATAACAATCATTAACATATGCATATTTAATTGAAATTTTCATTTAATGATGTGCATATGTAAAATATATTTTCATTTCATTATATGACATTTCCTATATCTTATTGCTAGTGTCCTATACTTATTAATGAAAATGTATATATATATAGTTTTTATGAGTGAAAATGTATATAATTCTACACTTACATTCATATTATATATATATGTAAAGGTCTCGGCCAACACATGCATCTGTTAATATATAACAATAACGCAAAAAATTCAACAACGAACAACAACATTTTCAACCAACACGTTTTCGAACAACAAACCGCAATCTTTCAATAACAAACAAACAAAACCCTATAGCAACATGCATGCATTTGTATATATATATAAGTAGATAAAAAGTTACGAGAGGAAGAAGAAACACATACATAAAGTGAGCTAGCTACAAACACGACGACGAGCAAGTTGAGAGAGGCAAGGGCTTCAAATACGATGGAGGATGAAGGTACAAGTGCTGGCTAGGTAGCTTCGGAACAATGACAACATGCACATGTAAAGCCGACAATGGCAGAGGTGTGATGGAGAGTTGGTGGTGCAAGGGTTTCCCTTACTTGAGAGGAGCCGAAGTGGTGGTGCATGGTGTGGTTGTGTGAGGGTTTGCAAGGAGAATGAGAGTAAGAGAATGAAGGTGCAGAGAGTTTGAAAATTTTGGCATGAAATATAACTGAGCGAAATTAAAGTTTGATTTTGGAGTTTTAATAACGGTTCCTGAGAACCGTTATTAAAACATTCAGACTTTTGACAACGGTTCTTGTATGAACCGTTATTAAAACCTCTTTTAATAATGGTTTTACTTGAATCTTTATTAAAACATCTGTGCAAACTTTAACGTTGCCCTTTTAATAATGGTTTTCAACTATAACCGTTATCAAAACTATCCTGCGCATTAATTTTCACGTGTTTGAAAACGGTTTTTGAAACATTGTTATTAATGTCCCATTATTATTTTCCGTTTTCGTAGTAGTGTAAGTAGGAATATCAGTAAAAAAAATAATTTGTAACAATATTGAAAACCATTATTATGCTAAACATGGTATATATATGAGACATCATGCCAAATAGTCACATTTGTAGTATATATTTTATTTTCAACTACGGTTTCATTTGTCAAGGCACCTTGGTATATTAAACTATTGTAATACCCCATTCATTCAAAACCTAATTTATTAGATATTTGGCCTTATCAATGATAAATTCTACCGTGAATTATGTTATCATTACATCCGTACTTTTAAAGCACTTTGTTTAACCCTTATTGACTCTGTTTATGCTTTTGACTTGTGTAAGTATTTTTAATCTACGTTTTGATATCATAATCCATCAAGATTATTATAATTCATCCATATTTTTATTTCTTGGTTTTTCCGACTCTTCTAGTCATGTTTAAAATGATAAACAAGGATTATGATAAATAGTATTAATAATCCCGTCAATATTTATTTGTATTTTGATCTCTAGATTAGACTCTATAGCTTTCAAAAATTTATGAAGCTTTATAGGTCACAAAATTTTAAAACTTTAAACATAAAAATAAAATAAAAACGACATATTTATATCCTTATTATTTTTTATATAATCCATAATTATTTGCTAAAACTTATCTAATTCCTTTGATACTTAATCTACACTATATATCATTGATAATAATAATCATTATCCATTGATTTTTTCCCAATTATATGAGAAATGTCTCTATCCACATCCATACTTATCTTTAACTAAGAATACTTTAATGTAGTGATTACATTTAATGAATTTATTCTTGCTTTTTATCTTCACCTCTTCTTTCTTTTCTTTCGTCTAATAATCGACCCTATACTCCCTTCTATTTCTCACATTGGTGTGAGATACCTCCCTTTTTTTCAACCTTAACAAATTAGCAAAAAACATATTTTAATGCAATGGTTATATATAATGAATAACATAACTTCATTCCTCATCATCTACTATTTCTAGTGCCTTTCTCATGCATAGTGTACTCTCCCATTCATCTCCTTATCATGAACATATCCTCTTATTTTATTCATATTCTAAGCTTGATTCCTAAGGAAGAAGATTCATATCTAATGGTTAAGCTCATCATTAATTGTTCATATATATCCTTTCTTCACTCTACTCGGCCTTTGATCATGTGCTATTTTCACTTTTATCATATCTTTTTGCCTCTTCTTCTTCCTATTATTCACTTGCCACATTTTTTTCTTCCATTTCTCCTCCTTAGTTGAGCACATCCACAATAATTACACCATGATCGAGGCTTGACTATCTTCCTAGATGATTTTAATTATTAGTTTTATTACTTTGATTAACTTCATATAAGCTTAGAATTATCTCTTTAGTAAATTTTTAGGAAAAAAAATAAGTTTTCACATTAATTGAAGTTCATTCTTTTTATTTCTTCCTACCCTAAATATTATTGAATGATCATATTTTCCAACCAAATCTTCAATGACATAGTTTGATTTCTTTCGTAATTGTAAATCCTTTTGTTTGATACTTTAAAGGATAGTTTCTTATATATTTTCAAAGGTTTTTTTTTATGAGATTAGTGCGTCACTTATGTTTTTGGTCCTAGAAATTATTAGGATCTTGTTCTATTTTTAAGCTAAGGTAAGATAATTCTTACTAACATCAAATATGGTTGAACTATAAGATGGCATATGCTTTGTAATTCATGTTTTTTTCTTTTTTTTTGGAAAGTTTGATATGTGTGTGTGTGTATATATATATTGATGACCTCAAGTTTAGTATGTTAATTTGTAGAAACTATAGGAGATTATTATTTTTTTTAAGCAAAGCATGAGATGAGTTATTTGGCTATATCTATACATATTGTGAAAATATAGACCGAAAGAGTTGAAAAATAAGGAGCGTACGTGTGTTAGGCAACATGCTTTAGGTGTGTAATATTTGTTATTTTCTATTTTAATGTACTCCATCATGTTCATTGGTATGTTTTGGCTAAATTCAATATATAATACATTTGATCTAATAACACATAAAATATGTTAATTGTAATATTTTAACATATATGGACAAAGTTTGTAATCTACTTGCAAATCTAGAAATTTTATAGCTTATAGATGATATTCATGATATAAATATGTGTACCACTCCTATTTTGAGAAACAATATATATTTTTTTAAAATTTTAGAAGATATTTCTATAAAATCTAAATTGGAAATGTAGGGTGTTACTACTATATATAATATAAGAGAGGTATGATTAATACCTAACCTATGTCAAGTGTCTGCCTAAAATGTAAGCTCATGTATCAAGAGTCAGGTGTGATAATTACCTAATTTGAGCTTGATACAAGACATAAAAAAGCAAAATAAAATATAAATAAATGATCAAAATATCTAAAAGATCTCAAGATAAGACAACAAAAAATAAAATGTAGGATCATAATGATATAAAACAAAGCACCTATTGAGTTGAAAAGTAACTCAACACTCTCATCCCCAAATAGCAATACACGAGAAACCTGCACAATGTGAGATAATGTAGTATCCATAAGACTAATGTAATGAGTAAGATCTAATTATCTCACATAAGCATGATTCCCAAAAAACATGTTATCATATTATACAACATCATGCTAACAATGGAATTAATCATGCATAAATAAAGAGAACAACCCATAAGGTAACTCTAGGGAATCCGTTCCTATTAATAATAATCATGATGAGAATAAAACATACATGATACTTTTTAACAACAAAGCATACGTAGTAGATGCTTATTGTCAAAAAAATTTGGAAAATAAAGCTAGAAACCTAGGAAAAAAGTAATGAACAAATTAAAATTATAGAAGATTTTATAAGCATAAGGAATCATGAAAAAATTATAGGCATCTATTTCATGATTTTCAAGAGTATCACATAAGGACTTATATGCATGTAATCATAATTAAGGAAATCACATATATAATAGGTGTATGGATTAGAACTCTAAGGCACAAGACTAGATATTTAGTTCTACCAACAATGGACAAAAGCTATAGGGCACAAACAATAGGAACAATGTATAATAACCAAGGAATACAGGGATGACTATCCTATCATAATGAACAAATTTGTTGTTAAAATTAACAATAAGCAAGAAAAGAAAAACATAGGAGGACCATCCTCCATTGCATATGAGCATACTAACTCTTAGTTTTTTTTCCCATAATAACTTGTATATCCACCTAGCCTAGAACCACAAATGTCACCATCAATCACACATCTAGTCCACTACCCACTACAAGAGACTAGTATATTAACGACAAAATATTTTTTTAGTTTCTATTGATATATTATTAATGACGACCATTAAAAGTCGTTGTTATTGGTATATTTATTATGACTAATGTATTTTTTGGTCATTAATCATTAATTTATATGGTCGCTAAAAATGTTAAAGTCCTATATATATATGTGTGTGTGTGTGTGTGTGTGTGTGTGTGTTTGTGTGGGTGTTTTATAATTAAAAAAAAATCAAATTTCTAAATTCCAAAGAAAAGGCAAGATGTAATGAAAGAAAAAAAGATTGAAACTTTTTAATTTTTTAATTCTCTTTTTAAAAAAGCAAATTGAAATGAAAAAAAACACACTTAAATTTCTTATTTTTTTAATTTAAAAAAAAAGAAAAATGTAATGAAAAAAAACATTAACCTCTTAATTTTTTAAATTAAAAAAAAAGTAAAACCAAAACTGCATCGACATTGAATACTGAATATTGTCATAGATAAGTTATAAAATTACATTACAACTTTAATAACAGTGATTGAATAATTATTGTAAATAAATTTGATGGGATATATATATTTGCATGTTAAAAATAAAAATCATAATTGGAGATGAAAAAAATAGAGGTGTAGATGACCATTATTTATATCGACATGGAGATCTACTAAAATCACTGGAAAAAAAATGGCACACAAAATTAACAAAAAGTTCAACACCTAGAGTTACTATAATAGGAAACATTTGGTAATCCCCATCCTTGTAGTTAGACAACAAGGATCGTTGGATGTAAGAAAGCAATGCCAGAGATTACATAAAGCAGAACAACACAGATCATGGCTCTTAACCATTCAATAGTGTTGCATCGTACAATCCAAATAATAGTAGAAAGAATGAAATAAATCGTAAGAGGAAAATTATAACACCCTAAAATATACTACTGAAAAATTTTATTTTTGTGTAAGCTAATGCATAAACTAAGCGGGTGTTCTGCTACACTTAACACAAGTCTAGCTCCTGACCATGCTTATATTAAGTACAAGGTTAAGAAATATGATAAATTTAAACAGATGTAAAGATATAACAAAATGATAACATAAATCAAATGCAATGTTAGGAGGTACACTCCAACTACATACATTCAAAAAACAACAAAAGGGAATGCGGGACCTAAAAGTCCAAAATGGCTATTTGGATCCAAAACATTTGCATCGGATAATGATGACTCTACTCCCAACCCATAGAATAAGATCACTCAACCGTAAGAAGATAATCAAAAAGCTCAATAGTCTCATCATCAAGAGTCTCACACATCTATGGGATGTCACAAACAAATTCATCTGCTCGCCTAAATCAAATAGGATCATTATAGTGGCGCAATTTGCATTTCACAATGTATTGGAAAGCTACGTTATTTTAGGAGCATAGCATTTGCACATTGAAACATGGTAAGCACAGAATAGACATGCGATAGGGTGATAGAACATAGGTCAAATTCTCATTCTTTTTCTTCTTCCTTGGCTCACACCACAAACATACACACATACACACACATATATACGTCACACTCTCATTCTTTCTCTTTGGTTTTACCTCATTTTTCCATATTTGTGTCAAAGAGCCATTACCCGAGCTCCCTCTTCCTTCTCCTTTCCTCCTTCTCTTTGTTTTTCTTCTTCTTCTTCCGTCTTTCCTTGTTTATGGCCAGCACACCACTATTTCCACCACAGCTACCACTCACCACCCTTTAGTTGGGGGACCAACCACCAAGGTTACCTCGACCTTCCTCCTCGTTGTTGTCTTCCATCACCGCCGACCACCACATCTTTTTCCTTTTTCTTCCTCTCGTGTATTGTAGCATTTCAGAGTGTATGGCCTATATACGGCCTACCGCACGGCCTTGCAACACTTAAATCTCTTGATGAACAAATGTGTAATCTTTACATCACCTGGTTGTGCGTCTTTTCTCCTCTCAACATATTATGCATTATTGCTGCACAACAATACAACTCTTATACCACCTGGCCATACATTATTTTTTCTCTTGACCAGAAGCTGCACGGCCATATAACTTCTTATTTTTGGCCATGCACCCCTATTTTCACATTACCCTTGTCCAAAAAACACTAAAATTTAACCATAGCTCCACTACATATTCCTATAAGCATCCACAAATCTCAAGCTCCCATTTGACTATAGTTATATCTATTTTTATCCTCTTTACCTTGATTTGTCCTTTGATTTAACTCTTCAATCTTAAATGTGAATTTAATTAATTTTTTAAGTGGCATTCCAGTAGATTTTGAAGAGGAAGTCTAGCATTTGAATGCATAGATCTTGGTGTTCTAGTTGGTAAGGATACTATTTGATGTTTAGGGTTTTTGTTATTGTTTAATTCTATGGTTATATGTGTTTTTCATGATATTGTTGATATATGATGTAATATGTGTTGATCTTGATATTTTTTTATGATATGAGTGATATATTGAAAGAAAGTGAGAATTAGTGAGAAGTACCGTTATGTTATGATTTATTGTGATAATGTCATATTTGTGTAATTATATCTTATGGCATAAAGTATGGGTTTAGGATATTATGTTATTGAAAGGAAGTAAGAATAGGTAAGAGGTACCATTATTATTTTGTTATGATAATCTCATATTTATGGAAAATATGTATTATGATATAAAATATGGGCTAAGTGAATTTTTAATAAATGGACTTAAGAATTCTCATGAGGTATGATGATTCATTGTGAACCTGGAAAATAACATGGGTGGAATAATAAAGGTTTTTAATTATGCTTAAGGGTAACTTGGTCATTATGGGATAATAAGAAAAGTTTTGTATTTTATCTGTTGGGAGGATTAAATTATGATAATAACAGCATGAGGAATTCTTGGAAGTATTATTGTTATTTGGGGTCCTTAAATGATTTAATGGATAATTTGGGGCCAACAATCTTATAATGATAATACTATTATTCGATATATAAGATCAAGAGGCTATACAGATTTTTGAATACATTGCTAATTTTTGACCTTATGAGATTATCTATTGAAATTGGTAATCATGTAAACTTCATGGGAGGTGTTATGATAAATCTATAAAAATTTGATTTTGGATATTTCTCTGAGTAATATATCGGGATGAGATTATTAAAGTATATATATGGGAATCAGGTCGTGCATTTTGGGTGTGATACTCAAGGTGGGATTTTGACATGATATAATATGAGTTGTGTAGAATAACCAATATGGGATAATGAATACTAAAAGGTGTGTAATTAAGGTTTGAAATGACTTAAAGACTTGGACCTATGTTTTGTGTTTCTTTGTTTTAATGTGTTTTAAGCCTGAGAATAAATCTTGAATAAGATACCAATCACTTAAAATGAAAGAGCACGTGAGTAGGGCCAAGGTGATATATATATATATATATATATATATATATATATATATATATATATATATATATATATATATGTATGTATGTATGTACGTATGTATGTATGTATGTATCCCATTCCATTAGGGAGAATAGTAGCTCGAGGGAATTTTTCCCAGAAAGGTGCTTCAATCCGTTCCACCAGATTAAGAATAGTATGGTCCCTACTCATTATGAAATGAAAATATATCAAATCAACTTATGGAAAAGATACTAATGATTTAAAAAGGAAGAATATGTCAGCCAGGACTGAGATGATCTATTTTTCTATATATATATGTATGTATGTATGTATGTATGTATGTATCTCCTTCCATGAGGGAGAATAGTGGCTCAAGATTATTTTGCCCCAAGAATAGGGGCTCAAGTATATTGCCCCTGAGAGGAGTTTTAGACCATTCCACTGGCTTAAGAATAGTGGGTTTCTACACTCAATTTATATAAAAGAATGAAAATTGATTATACATAATAAAGGAATCTAGTTCATATTTCGTCTTATGAGATGTTTCAGTTATTTGGTTATTCGCTTATTATCTAATGTGAGAGCATGTGTTATTTGTATCCCTACTTTGATATTATTGCTCCCCTACTCAGTACATAGCATATTAACCACCCATTTTATGGGTGCTACTCATTCCCACAAATAGAAGGCCTTGAATCCTATGTGTAGGTCTCATAAGATCAGTTAGATGGTTATGCTACCTATGATGCCTTATGTGGGGATGAACGACTTTATCTATGTTGGGGTTAGGTGAAGAGTTATTGTTATTAGATTTATGTATTTAACTAGATACCCTTTTTGGACTCTTGATCCATGGTAACCCCTCTTTTTTATTTTGTATTGTTAAACTTGAAGTTAGGCTACAAACTTAGTATTGCAATATAAGTTTTCCTTTCTTTCTAATTTCCTTTTATTAGTTTGAATATTCTAGCCTTGTAAATGATGTAAAGATGGTTGCATAAACCAGAATTATGTCAATCATAGTGGTAACCCCTAATATTTTACTTATTTTTTCTGTTGGAAAATAAATTTTTTCGGTAGTAAAAATCGAGGTGTTACAGTAAACGTGACCTTCTATGGCATAAGGCTCCTAGGAACCATTAGTACACAAATAATCCTTAAGTATGCATACCCCATAGAAGAAAATGGAATGAACATATATATAGTAGACTACGGCCATCATAGGTCCGAATGAACCAAGGAAACAATCAATTAATCATAGTTACAAACTCAATCCTGACCCATGTGATTCCTTCACTTTAATAATTAATATATTATTCTTAAAGATAGTCAACACTCATCAACAATACATCACACTTACCAATCTATGTTATACAATAACACTTACTTTTATTTCTATGGTTCAAGAACGCTCAATCATTAAACAAGTTATAAGTGATAAGGTCAAGATAAAGTTTATTAGTTCCTAATCCAATTATTTAACAAGATAGAACATGTAGAATATGGATATTAGTTATGAGTCACTTACGTTACAACTTAATACCATAAAAGAACACAACTTATGTTAATCTTGAATAATTAGTCAAAGCTCGTAAAAGTCCATAATCTAATTCTTTAATTAACCATATTAATCCAATATTATGCATAAAACTTTAGTTAAGTCAAGTGAAGGTCCTACCATACGAGGATGAAGCATAATACACATAGAAAATTTTAAGCATCCTTAAACGTCCTTTAATTTATTAATTTGGTTTGACCTATCAAATGACCCCATTAATAGCTTAAATTTCATACATAACTTAATTGACCTCTTATTGACACTATGTTCAAAACTCAATACTTGACCTTATAGATTCGCACATAAAATGACTGATTTACCCATACTATCTTGTCTGGGACAGAATGGCATGATTCCAGATCTTCCATTGAGTGATAAAAGCTAAAATAAGGTTGCTTAAATCTCACTTGAAGGAAAAACTAAGGGTAAGTTTGCCTTAAATACAACTATGTGATGATTATGGTGTACTTTGGGTGGGAAATTAGGTTAGCCCAAAGTCAAACTATGATATTTGATTTTTTTAGTTTAGTTATACCTTATTTAAGATCCAACCATATGGTTAGAGTGGTTAGTTAGATTAGTTTAAGATTAAAATTGTAGAGAAAGCCTTAAGAATAGACTTTTGCATGAAATAAATAGCAAACAGATTCGAAATATTATGAAAATATAACGAATGGTTCAAAATAAATTTAGAAATCCAAATATATGAAAATATTGTGTGTTGAAGTTGTTTTGATGCTCTACAAAGGAAAAATGAGAGAAAATAGGCAAAATCGACAAATCACATAAACGTAATTTTTTGTAAAATTTCAATATGAATGGAATGAATGACGAATGGGTCAAAATTTGTTATGAATGAATTAGGGAATATTATTATATGCTTTTGAGCATTATTACAAGCCTAAATAGGTTGTAATTAGGGTTACAAGAATTCAAGGTATTACATCACTACCCCCTTAAAAGAGACTTTGTCCTCGAAGATAAGAAGGAAGTTGTGGACATTGGATTGCAACGATGTAATGAAGAGGTGATCATAAAGTTAATGCCTAAGTAGCAAAGCGTGCTAAAGTACTTGGGAACTAAACCCTTAAAAGAGAGAGAACCCTTCCTACTGAAAAGCTCTAGGTAACGCTCCTTCATGTCCACCTCTACTGAAAATCTCTAGGTAACACTCCTTCATGTCCTTCTCTATTTCCTAAGTAGCCTCTTTTGCTCCGTGGTGACTCTAGAGAATCCTTACAAGTGGCAATGAGCTTGCATTAGTTTGTCATACCTTGGTGTTGAGAATAAGCAAGGGAACCTCCTCATAGGTTAATGTGTCATCCAACACATTCTCGTCAGGTTTAATCACATGTGAAGGATTGGTAATGTTATTCCTCAGCTGTGACACATGGAAGATGTTGTGGACGTGGGCTAGCTCTGGCGGTAGTACTAGGCGGTAAGCAACATCACCAACTCAATCAAGTACCTTATAAGGTTTAATATATATAAAGCTTAGCTTTCCCTTCTAACCAAGCCTTTGCACCCCCTTAGTGGGTGAAACTCTTAATAGGACTCTATCCCCCACCTCATAACCATCACTACACCTTCGCAGATCTATATAGCTCTTCTGTCGCTCTTCATTTGCCCTCATCCTATCTTGTATTAGCCTAACCATCTAAGTCATCTCCTCTATCAACTCTGACCCTAGTCCAACAGTCTCATTGATAACACTCCAACACAATGGTGTCTAACACTTGTGACCATAAAGTGCCTCAAATGGATCTATCCCAATGCTAGCATGATAACTGTTGTTGTAAGAAAACTCCACCAAAGGTAAACGATCATCCCAACGACCTCTGAAGTGCAAAACACAAGCTGATAGCATATCCTCAAGAGTCTAAATTAATCTCTCAGTTTGCGCATTGTAGCTAGACGAAAGGTGGTACTCATCTTTAATGACGTTCCTATAGCCTCTTGTAGCTTCCCCCAAAAGTGAGAGAGGAACCTCAAATCCTTGTTAGATATTATATCTATATGTGTACCATGCCGAATAACCACATACTTCATGTATGCATAAGTTAACTGACTCATGCTCCAAGTTGACTACATTGGAACAAAGACTGTTGACTTAGTCAATCGATCAATAATGACCCATATCATGTCACAATTATTGCATCATTGATATGGAATCCCACTTCCATATGGGAATATCCAATGGCTAATCCAACCCTGCTAATCTATGGTGCTCTATCTTGACCTTCTAATACGTTAGATATTTCAATAAATACTTTGTTATTTTTCACTTCATGCGAGGCCACTAGTAAATTCGTTTGAGGTCCTTGTACAACTTAACTCCTCAAGGGTGAATGAACTATGGCATATAGTGATCCTCCTCCATAATTCTACACTTCAAATCAGTATAAATCTATGGGACACACCAGCGACCCCCATAACAAATGCTACCATCATCATGTATTTGAAAACACTTAGCTATGCCCTCCTATATCTTGTGGTGGATCCACTTGAGATTGGTGTCACTAGGCTTTGATATATGGGATTTATATGTTATTTTTCCAATTAAAAATATCATTTATTCCTTGTTATTTTTATAAGATTTAATATTTTCTTGATTTTTTCTCTTTTAGATAGATTTTATAAGAAAATATAAAAATGAAGAAATTCAGAGGAGAAATTGATAGAGAGAGGAAATAAAGCAAATAACACATCAAGAGATATGGAATTAATGGAATAAAAGACTAGAAATGAAGAATATACATCAAAGGAAATCTTGTGTTGAAATTTCATAAAGAGATAATGAAGAAACAAGAAACACGCTACCCCTGTGTTTCATAAACATGGCCCATGTTTTTTTATCAGTACACAAAATCTCAGTTTTGAAACTTCAACATTTGGAATAGAATTCACAAAAAAACATAGAGGCCTTGTGTTTCCCAACATGAACCTATTTTTCTTAAATTTTGTAACCATTTGCACAAACTTTTTCTTGACATATTTCTGAAGTTCTGAACATGCAAGAGTCAATTCTAGGGAGTTCGAGAGTTGGATTCTCTCTTTTTCTCTATATTCTCGAGATACCATATATAATTCATAATTCTAATTCTTTTTCTCTCCATTGTATTCAATTGAACAATCAACACTCTGCAATTCAAATCCATAAGTTATTCTCCATTTTTCTCTTAATTGCATGTTTTGATTTTTGATTGAATGCAAATAAATTCCATTAAAGGCATTATTATTTCTCTTAATTTTAGAGTTTCATTGTTAATTTATTTGTAATCATTGATCATAATTATAGATTAATTCTTTTAATTGTATGTTATTGTAATTATGAAGATAATAGTGTAGATAGTGTAGGGTAGGAGGATTTGATGACGGAATTAAGGTTTCATATATGACATGGTAAATTTGAATGTGTGATTCTAAATGAAATTTAATTAAATTAATAGATAGAATTGACTGATCTCGCATTATAGGTTAAGAATTTAAATTAATTAGATTGATCACCTATTTAGTTTAGATCTTAATCAAAGCTATGATAATGGAATTAATATGCAATTGTTAATTAATATTTTCAAAGTAGGAACCAGTTAATTATTATTCTTGTCTATTAATTCGTACGGTTGCATGATGTGAGCTTATGTGATTATGGTCAAAGTTAACTACATTCCATTTGTAATGCTACAATTAATTGAATCTAGAGTTCGTAACCTAGGTTATTAATTGGTTAGGTGATAAATTGAGAGCTTAATCAATTCATTAGAATTAAGAGAAAGTAAAGAGATGAATTATCATGAGTTTCTATAGGTCAACATTAGATCATTTAGAATTATTCTTTTCTCCATGATTTTTTTGACATCCTAATACCATAATCAATACCTTCCTATCCTTATTCATTAGTTAGTGAGTGAAGTATTTTATTATTTATCCATAATTTAGATCTTAGTGATAGAAATAAATATTATTGCATAATCGAGGTTTTAACATTGATAACATAATTATTGATTAAATACCATTCCTTGTATGTTTGACTCCTTCTTACCATCTACTACGTATTTAGAAATTAGGATTTATTTATTAAATTTTTTGTGCATACGACAGTGCATCAAGCTTTCCTGCTCGGATATCATCAAATATGAACAGAGTGATAGTTATAGCACAATTTCAGGACTCCAAATCCCCATGCAATGACAAATGAATGCCTATCTCTCCAAGGTTCTCTAGAAACTAACTTGCAACAACCAATAAGCTTGTAGAGTGTGTTGTCTTCCGACTCAAAGCAACAACCTATAACATTAGCCTTACCCTCATGGTCGATTAACTCAATATCATAGTCCTTTACAAACTGTAGCCATCTCCTCTGGTGCATTTTGAGCTCTTGTTGAGTGAAGATGTACTTCAAGCTCTAATGTTTAGTATAGAACTTACACTGTGTACCGTACAGATGATGATGCCAGTTCTTCAATGTGAATAGAACTACTGGCAACTCCAAATCATGTCTCAAATAGTTCTGCTCCTACTACTTCAACTAATGAAAGTATAAGTGACTACCCTCCCATACGGCATGAAAATGGAACTAAGCCCACGCTTAGAAGCATCACTATAGACCTCAAATCCATCTAATCATGAAGGCTAGGTCAACACCAATGTAGTAGTCAACCGACACTTCAACTCCTAGAATGCTCCTTCACAACTTTCATCCCAGTAAAACCTTGTAGTCTTCTTTATAAGGTTCGTCAACAGACGTTCAGCCCTCGTGAAATCTCGGACAAACCATCTATAGTAACATGCTAGACCTAGAAAGCTATGGACTCCATCATGCTGTTAGGTGCCTGCCAATTTGAAATAGTTGTGATCTTTTTCGGGTCAATGGTAAATCTACTGGCAAATACAACATGTCCTAAAAATGAAACCTATTGCAACCAAAACTCACACTTAGAAAGCTTAGCATAGATCTTATGCTTCCTCAGGTGTAATAAAACTTTCCTAAGGCATTGCTCATGATCCTCTTAACTCTATGAGTAGATCGAGATACCATTGATGAAGACCACTACAAACTAATCGAGGTATAGACTGAAGATCCAGCTCATCAAACCATGTATACGGTTATTTAGTTAGTGAGTCCAAATGGCATCACTATAAATTCATAATGTCCATAATGCGTCCTAGAAGCCATCTTCATTATGTCGGAATTTGTGATGTGAAGCTGATGCTATCCTAACCTTAAATCAGTCTTCAAGAAGACCCTGGACCCACGAAACTGATCAAAGAAGTTGTTAATCATTAGTAGTGAGTAACGGTTCTTCACCGTGAACTTGTTTAACCCTCGGTAGTTAATGCATTGATGAAAGCTCCCATCCTTCTTCTTCACAATGAGGACCGGTGCTTCCCATGGAGACACACTTGAATGGATGTATCCATGAGTGTAAAATTCCTTGAATTGAGACTTCAGCTCCTTCAACTCTATCAGTGCCATCTAATAAGGTGCTCTAGATATGGGCTTCACCCTAAGGAATAAGTTAATCATGAAGTCTATCTCGAATAGTGGCAGCATCCCCAATATCTTCTCTAGAAAGACATTCGGAAAGTCTTGAGCTATAAAAATATCCCCAAATGGCATTACATTAGCGCTCACCTCTTGAAAGTTACACAAGTACATAGGATAATCCCTCCGCATCATCTACAATAGTGTATGCTTGGATACAACTTTTGTTGTGGGACTAGGTTTGTATCTCTAGTAAGAGACCATAACACCATGTGATCCCTAATAAACTACTCGTTCATGAGCACAATCTATCACTATCTTATACTCCCCATCATATCTATCCCCAAAATGACGACGATGTCATGGAAGTGCAACTCTACCAAGTCCACATGGAAGTCTACCCCATCTATAACTAAGGCCATATACGTATATAGTCTAGTACATGAAAGTCTATCTCTAGATGGCACAATAATAGACATAGAAGCACTAGTAGTAAGAGTCATAGATGCTCTAGTAACAAAAGTGATGATATGAAGGACAAAAATGCTCTAGAACCAAATAATGCGTACGCTGGTAAAGAGAGATTTGTGAACATATAAGTGACAATGTCCAACTATTTGTCAGTCTCTACCTGGCTAATTACATTCAGCCATCGCCTAACCGTCCACCTCTGTATCCTCCAAAAACCTAAACTCCTACACTCAAAGGGAAAGGGTGAAAGCTAGGTGCTTTCCCCTTAGCTTGATCAAAACCCTATGCTGGTGCTCCCTACTGTTGTAGTGTAGGTGGTCGCTAAGTTTGCTGCTCCTAGCCCTACTAACCAAATCGACACTCAGTTGACTTGTACCCCTCCTTACCACAAGTGTAACAATGGATAGAATTGCTTTGACAATTCAGCCCCGAATGGTTACCTTAACATCTATAACAAACTGAGTGTGAACACTATCCCAATGGTTCTTACTGTCAACTAGCTTGTCATCTCTGCTGCGACCTGGAGGAAATAAATCAACTATGCTGGAAGTTCCCTCCAGCTCCTAGTGCTTGTATCCCTAGATTCTTCCCAAACAAGAGGGACATCTACTCCTGAACCAGAGGAGAGGTAAGATATGCTCATTCATAGAAAGTAGTGAGATATGGAAATGGAACTACCCATCATCCAGTGGATGCCAAACTGTAGCCCCTGCTCAAACTAAAAATCCAATGTCGGCGGGCTAGTTATAATCCTAGAGCAAACCTCAGTAGCTCCACAAAGCAGGCGTGGTACTCACTCATGATCATGCTATCTTGAGTCAGCTACATGAACTCCCTCAGCTTCTCCCACTTGAGACTCTCGAGGTAGAAATGGGTGTGTAGAGCTATAGTGAAGTCCTCCGAAGACATCAGTGGTCCTCCCTTGGTTTGATGGCTTATCCATCAAGTGTTGGCCACGTCCTGAAGATAAAATCTAGCAATGTCAGCTTGTTAATCTACTAGGCAGTCTACAACCTCAAAGGTTCGCTCAAAATCACAAACCCAACCCTCAAATATATTAGGATCCTCCTGCCCTACGTACGTCAATGGATAGTGGTTGTTGACCCTCTTCATCCAATCCTCACCCATGCCCTCATGTGGGTGATAGGGTTATGGTGGTGGTGTCTGACCCTTAGGTGGTTAGCACTAAACATAACTCGTAAATGCATCGAACTCCTCCACCAAGCAACTAACAAGGCCATTCATTACCATGGCACTTTAGGACAAAAACTTAATTAAGGAAAACTTAAGTTCTAACTTACTAACACATAATCACATCAAAGGCCACCTAGGCGACCCATCCCCAATTCCTTACAAAGTTAATTGGGGTTTTGGAAGAATCAAGTTTAGAAAGATGAAATAGATAGATAAAAATAGATAAGTGATCATTGAGAACCAAGTTTCACAAAAATTAAACATGGTTATCAAAATGAAAGCTTTGATATAAACTTGTAACACCCTAAAATATATTACCAAAAAATTTTATTTTTAAGTAAGCTAATACATGAACTAAGCATATGTTACCACCACACTTAACATGAGTCTGATTCCTCACCATTCTCATATTAAGAACAAGGAAAAAAAATATGATAACATTAAACAAATGTAAATATCGAACAAGATGATAACATAAATTAGTAGAAATATAATGTTAGGAGGTACACTCCAAATACATATGTTTGAAATACTACAAAAGAGAATACAGGGCCTAAGAGTCCAAAAAGGGTATCCGGATCTAAAACATTAGCATTGGATAATGATGACTCTACTCCTGACCCATAGAATAAGATCACTCAACCTCAGGAAGATAATCAAAATGATAAACAGTCTCATCATCAAGAGTCTCACACACCTACGAGACGTCACAAACAAATGCGTCTACTTCCGCAAATCAACTAGGATCATTAAAGTACAACAACTCGTGTTAGTATGCAATGTACTTGTAACACCCCCAAAATTCACTACTAAAAAATTTTGTTTTATTAAAAGAGCTAGCGGAATTAAAACAACAAAGCTGTGAATTTTTGGTAAAACAACAAAGCAGACTGGTTCACTCCTACCGTTCTAGTACTATAAGCTAGGGCTAAAAGAATGAGAAACAATTTGCTAGAAACTCAAAACATATTTAAATAAAAGTAGCGTCAATAAACATTTACAAGAGTAGGATCCACCAATAGTGGTTTCATGAATACGGATTACATTTAAACTATGGTTAAAAGAGAGAAGGGTGAAACCCTAAAATTTCGGATAATTCCTTATGCTCTTTCTTGTTGACCACTTGAATAGTACCTATAATAGACCTGCAAGGGACACTGCCCATTGAATAGGTAGATGCCCTATGAATAGAATCCTTTAGTACTATGGTACTGATTAACCCTTTAAAACACACTGAAAAGTAGGCCCGCAATGCTACATATGATACAAAACTATATACATATATATTGAGATGTGCATACATAACATTCACATACTTAACAAGTCCATCAAATATTAATAGGTTAAATGTACAATAAATACTTATGGGCTTTAAGCTATTAGCCCATCATTATTCAGTCATCTCTTGGATTTATATCCATATGAGTTTGGAAGCCCCACTATAATGGCTATTGAACCAGAATATATACAGGGTAGAATGCTCCCCACCATTATTATTGCCCATGGATTGGTCTCCAGCGCATTACGCTCCTAGCTACTATTATTTGCCGGTGGACCGATCTGGCCTCGACTCACATGGTGTTCCATTATAAGTGATTAGTATTTTCCATGATTTATTTACATCCATGATTGGTTTTATTGAGCTCGAGATCCCCCACTATTATAGCTAGTGGACTAGAATACATATAAACTTCATCTAGGGTAATATGCTATTGGGGAAATATTATATTCGATGGACCGATACTCATAAATATCTTCTAGGGAAACACGCTCCTATTCTACTATTATATCTAGTGGACTTGTACTCATAAGCATCTTCCAAGGTAAAATGCTCCTCGGCCACTATTATAATCGGTTAACCAATACTATAATATAATCCATCTGGCTTGGTTCATTTGTCTTTCACTTTTATAATTAGTGTTTTTCCTTTTAATCATCACAATAGTTCTATTTCTTTGCCTCGGAGTGGAGATCAAAATCCCTGGACACAAAGGTACACTGATCATATCGGTATATACAAGCTACCTAGTACCCTTCAACTATCAACTTAGGGAGGCAAAGGTACCTTGGTCGTATTAGTGCATACATCTACTCAGTATCCTACCGACAAGGACACCTAATCCATAAGTATGCATACCCCCTAAATAGGTCCATAGAGCTTGATAGAGTAAGTTGTAGGGCCTAGGTGGGGCACAAAGGCACACCAGCAAATACCAGAATAAACGTGGGCTAAACCACATCTTTAGGGTAGCAACCCCTAAAGAGCCACTATTCCCAATCTCGAGGCCTTTCACTTTAATTATTAGTGTCTTAATTAAGGTAATTATGAAAAGCACAACGATTAGATACTTATTCACTTTAAATCATTATGATATCATTAGGTATTTCTCATTCATACGGTTATCTAAAATAACATAGAGGAATCATTAAGGCCATCATAATCTTATCTAATTCTGATTTAGGATTCGTTCTCATTATATTTACTAATTGTCAACTACCATTATCTTACTAGTTTCTGTTACTTGAGTCTTATTACAAAATTCCATTATCATGACAACATATTTGATACAGGTTACTGATTTACCCCTCAATTGAAAAATTATTAAACCATCCTTTCTCTACTTGCCAATTTACCATATTACCCATTATGTTGCATAATTATTGAATTACCCTTTCCTCGGTTTAGGTTACCAAGTTATCACCCACACTTATTAGGTTACCAATCACCCTTTATAATTGTTACACTTATCATATTTCCTATTTGGTTGGTTAGATTACCGAATTTCCCTTCTCGTTTGTTATAATTATGAAATTGCTCTTTAGTTGGTTAAATTATCAAATTGCCCTTCTTCATAATTATAATTACCAAATTACCCTTCTCCATTATCATAATTACCATATTGCCTTTCTTTATTACCATCACTACCAAATTGCCCTTCTCCATTATCTTAATTACCAAATTACCCTTCTTTGTTATTATACTTACCAATTTACCCTTTTCCATTATTATAATTACCAATTTGCCCTTCTCTTCCAAAATTAGCATATGACCCTTTCACTTCCAAAATTACCATAATACTCTTTTACTTATAAAATTACCATTTTGTCCCTTGCTTCTAAAATTACCATAATACCCTTTTACTTACAAAATTACTATCATGCCCTTTACTTCCAAAATTACCATTTTGCCATTATTAAACTACTTTTATTAAATTATCATCACTACATGAAATATTAATACTAATTCTCCATTGTCATCATCTAACTCCACTAACTGTTATATTTCAATATAATACTCATTACCACCTACACATATTAGGCCACGCTCTTATGTAAGACATATTACTCTAATGCCCCTAGGGCTCACAATAATATTATTCATGTATTAATGGTCATAATAACATAATACATCATGGATAAATAATTAACATTTCCATCAATAATCAAACTCCTTCCTTAAGCATTATTTCCACATATGGCACATAAACTAGCATGTTTTCCTTTTTATCAACCAATACAAGCAAATATATATATTATATTAAACAACACATATTATGCATAACAACATATTAAAACCCTAATGTGCTAACATACGTTTATCCATGTGTTTAAGTAGGGTTTAATGATTACCTTAATTCCCATAAAAATTGAATCTTACCAGTATCCTGGTTAAAGATTCAAGCTTTGATTAGCAAAACTAATACCTACAAATAATATCAATACTTATCATATTAGAAATGAGAAAACCCAAGCATAAGACATTATAAAACTTAATTAATGAAATACTTAACTTAAATATTATTATACCTTAAAATTTATTAACAAATTAGACTAAGAAATACAACAACTCATACTGCTCATGTAGCGTGAGCTACATGTAAAGTAAAGGAGGAAAGGGTTGAAGGTGGTGGAGGAAAGAAAGGGAAAGGCTAATTTTATGTTAGGGTTTTAGGGCTAGGAAAGAGGGCAGGTGGGGGAGGATTTAGGGCAAGGGAAGGGTGCAAGTGTGGAGAGGGGGTGTCGATTGTGCTCGTGGATAGGTTTTCGGTGGCTAAGGGTAGTGGTAGCAGCGACAATGGGGCTGTGAAGATGGTTACTGAGGTGGATGTGGGTGAGAAGAAAGGTAAAGGGAGGAGGAAAATGAAGGGTTTTAGGTGATTGTTTTTGCCAAAGGAGGTGAGGGGTGGTAGAGGAGGTTGCAAGGAGTGGTTTGGTGGCTCAGGTGGTGGCAGAGGTAGCGGGATGGCGGAAAAAGGTGGAGGTGTAGGGTGGTTGCCAAGAATGGAGAAAAAGAAGAGGAGAGGAAGGAGGGATCTGTAGGGAGCTTGAGGGGCGGTGTGGTGATGTAGGGTGGGAGTAGAAGGTGGTACAGGTGGTTGGTGAGGTAGAAGCAGTGGTGGTACATAAATAAGGGGAAATGAAAGGAGGAGAAAAGTACAGAAAGGAATTGGGGAAGGGGAAGGAAGGGCTCAAAATATGGCAGGATAAAGGAGGAAGGGAAGAAGAAAAAGAAGAGGGAGTAGAGGGGCGTAGGTGTAGCCGGTTGGGTGGTTGTAGGGGGTAGATGTGTTAGAGTTATAGGGAGAGGGAAGGGGAAGAAGGAAAGAAGGGGGCATATGTGATGGGGGGTGTAGGGTTGGTTGGGTCCAAAATAGGGACAAGGAAATGGCTGGGTGGGAGAGAGAGGTCGGGAGAGTAGCAGGGAGGCAGGGGGCCATTGGGGAGGAGTTGTAGGGTGTAGCTCAAGTGGTCGAGCATGAAGGAGGCAGAAAGGAAGAAGAACAAGGAGGAGAAAGTGGGGCAGGTCGGGCAAAGGGGAAAGATAGGTGTGGGCCGGCCTGCTCGGGAAAAAGGGAGAAAATAAAAAAAGGGAGGCTGGGTTGCATCCACCGGAGAAAGAGAGGTGGGGAGGAATTGGGCCAATGGAGCAGGCACGAGGAGAGGGAGAGCCAGCCTACCTGGCTGCCCAAAGGAAAGAAAAAAGGAAAAAGAAAAAAAACAGAAATAGGAGAAAGAAAAGGAAAAGTAGAAAAAAGAAAAGGTAAAATAGGAAAAATAAAATAATTTAATTTATAAAATAATAGAATGTAAAATATGTGGTATATAAATAAATTTATTGATTAATTTAATATATAGGTTTAAAAAAGGTTAATTTTAGGAAAAATATTAGTTTGAAAATTTATTCAAATAAAAAGAGTATGATAAAATAATAAAATATTTATTTTAATTTATTAAATATCCCTATCTAATTTTATATGCTCAAAAATTTATAAATTAATTAAATAAAATTAATTTTAAAGCTAATTTATCTTAAATAAAAGCTACATATTAAATTATAGGTTTTTCAAATTTTGGAGGATTATAGTACTGGTAAGCTAAGTTATTCTACAAGTGTAGCATCTACACGTGAAACATGGTAAGCAAAAAAAAGACATGTGATAGGGTAATAGATCATAGGAAACATAAGATAATAACAAAACTAAAATATTATATGTTATTATTTTTACTTTAATGATCAAACATATCATATTAATCACAAGAGACGAAAAGAATTGGTGTAAACACAACCTTCCAGGGCACAATACACCAGGGAACCACATTTACTTTCGGTGGAATGGAGACTAGAGTAAACGTGACCTTTTAAGGTATAACACTCCTAGGCACCACTAATACACCACTAATCCTTGAGTATGCATGCACCCTATAAGCCAGTGGAACTAACACATATAGAGTAAAATAGGGCCACCATAGTTATGAACGAACCAATGAAATAATCAATCGATCATAGTAACGAACCTAATGCTGACTCATATGATTCCTTCACTTTAATAATTAATGTTATTCTTAAAGATAGTCAACACTCATCAATAGGAGATTATACTTAGCACTTAGAGGAATTCATTCAAATCCTAGGTTTCAACAACCCACAATCATTAAGTAAGTGATAAGGTTAAGGTAAAGTTGATTAGTTCCTAACCAAATTAATTAACAAGATAGAACATGTCGAATATGGATATAAGTTCTAAGTCACTTAAGATACCACTTTAAGACCATCAAGCACACAACTTAGATTAATCTTTCATAATTAGTAAAAGCTCTAAAAATTCCATAATCTAATTATTTAATTCACCATATTAATGTAATATTATAGATAACACTTTAGTCAATTCAACTTAAGGCCCTACCACACATGGATGAAGCATAAAACACTTAGAATGTTTTAAGCACCTTAAATGTCCTTTAAATTATTAATTTGTTTGACCTATCAAATGGACTCATTAATAGCTTAAATTTTACACATAACTTAATTGACGTCTTAATGAAACACTATCCAAAACTCATAACCTGACTTTAGAGATTCTCATATAAATGACGGATTTACGCTTAGGGTCTTTCTATGTTTATTCTAACTCCATATTAGATAACTTAGGTTATTAACAGCTAAAACAACACAATCACAATTAATGAAACTTCCAAATACATGACGCTACCACCTTAGGATAGAACGAAATAGGACCTTATGACCATGGTGACCAACATTATCATTTTAGCCCTTAAGTGTGTTTATACTTGTTTTAAGACTTCTTATATGGAAACTTATATGTAAAATACCTAATGAATACAATGCTAATGTTATTTTTAACATGTGCCCACTAGAAAGATGAAAATGCCCCTAGATGAGAGCAAAGTTGAAATTCCCAAATATGACCTAAAATTTGGAGTCAACAAACATTATCCCAACACTTTCAATACTTATGACACATGGATTCACACTTGGATTCATAACCTCTTAATAATGCAAAATAACACATAATTAGAACATAACATATAAAATATCTACCGCACATAATAAAAAATAAATTTCATTTTAAGGTCTAGCAAGATTCTACTAAAAAAATCACATAGAATTAAAGGAAAAGAATTGCAAATAAATACTATAACTTGCTAGGATATAAATTTATGCCATAAAAGATAACATGCTTAGAACTAAAAGATACAGCATCATGCTCCACCATTTTTAGCATACTCAAAATAAGAATAGCACAATATTAAAAAAATACAACCTATAAGGTATGCTAAGATAGAACCACAAAACAACATGTATAAATCTCCATGCTAAAAGAGTAAGCATGGCTTAATAGCAAGCACATCTTGTAGCTAAAATAATTCCTAAGTTTCTCCTTCAATTAGTGCCTCTTAATCACCTATTACAAAATATACTAAGAGTTAGTATTTTATGATATTAGCTAAGGGAAAAAAATAGAAGGGAAAGTAGAGAAGAGGAGTGAAAGACAAAACCAACAAAAGAGCTATTTTCGGCTAACTTTAGGAAGCTCCAAAAATAAGGGCAAAACTCCACCTAAATTACTTACAAAGCAAGGAAAAATTATTCCAAAATATATAGGTATGATGTAGGATAATTTATAGCAAGTAAATGAGGAGAAAAGTGAGGAAAATGTGATAAAATATGCAGCACAAAACTATAATAGCTGGAGTAATGTAAAGGTCAGAAAATGAGTAACTTTGATGCTTTAAACCATCACCAACAACATGAAGTAATGTTATGAGGTTGAAGTAGGAAAATTATGGCATAAGTTGGGAACAACATTAGAGAAGGAGAAGAAGGGATCAAGGTTCCAAAGTTTGCAAATGTGTGTGTGTTTAACTTATGTAAAATAATGCAATGTAAAGGAGTACAGAGAGAGGGAGATTGGAGTCAGTTCTAGGACAAAATGGAATGATTTAAGATCTTCCGTTGAGTGATGAAATATGAAGTGAGGTACCTTAAATCTCACTTGAAATAAAGGCTAAGGGTAGGTTTGCTTTAAGTAAAACTATATGATAGTTAAGGTGTACAATGGGTGAGACATTTGGTTAACCCATTATCAACCTATGATATCATATTTTTGGTTTATTTAGAGCTTAAATAGGATCCAAATTTATCATTTGAGTGGTTAGTTAGATTCGTTTACGATTAAGAGTGTAGAGAAAGCCTTAAGAATAGGCTTTTGCATGAAATAAATAACAAATAGATTTTAAATATTACAAAAATATAATGGGAGATTGGAATAAATTTAGAAACCTAAATATATAAAAATATTTTGTGTTGAAGTTGTTTTAATGCTCAATAAAGGAAAAATGAGGAAAAATAGGAAAAACTAACAAATCGCATAAACGCAGTTTTCTAGAAAATTGCGATATGAATGGAATATAATGAATGACTAAAAATTTATTTTAATGAATTGAAGGATCATTTTATAAGTTTTTGAGATGGATTACGAGCCTAATTACATTGTAATTAGGGTTATAAGATTTCAGGGTATTATAGAAACTTTCAAAATTCACTCTAAAATTCCCAAACATGGTACTCCCATTTTTGGCTTGCACTTTGTAAAACACCCCAAGCATCCCGACTATGTACTATCATTCATAGTCAGAATGAATTATCCCATTCAATTGAATTCAACACTACATGAGTAATAATCAATCAAGCTATGAAGAAAGATGTCAGAAAGAGGCAAATGAGGTAAGGGTTTAGGAAAAGGAGGGGCGAAGCAGTAGAGGAAAGTGCTAAGAGACAACATCCAAGGAATTACCAAGCCTGCAATTGGATGATTGGCTCACAGAGGAGGAGTAAAGCACATAAGTGGTTTAATTTATTAGGAAACAACAAGCATGCTTATGATTTTCTTAGAGAATATTATGCGTGATGCTGTTACATATATCGAGCATACTCATCATAAGACCGTTACTACTATAGATGTGGTTTATGCTCTCAAAAGACAGGGATGAACTCTTTATGGATTTGGTGGTTAATTAGCCTTGCTTATTAGCTTAATTTTGATAAGGCCTTTATCTCAAATTTGTAGCAATTTATGTTGCTTCTTTAGGTTGTTAGTTGCCAGAGCTTTTGGTTCTTCCTAAAGCTCATATTGTAGTCCCAAATCTGGATATGGATCTTGATCCTGTAACCTTGGTGATTGTATTCAATCGTATTCTCATTGAAAGGTTTTCAAGGCCTCTTGTTTTAGTTGGTTGGATTTGGTAATGTGCATTTGTTTGTTTCAATTTCTACTTTTGGTTAATTTCATCTATCAGTTTCTTAGAAGATTTGATCAATTACTTTTGTAATGCCCTAGGTGTGATTTATATTTGATCAAATACTTTATTAGATATTTGGTGCAAATTATTTGTGAGAATATTTAGTAGAATAGTTGTAAATATATATTTAGGATATTATATCTATGTGTTAGAATATAAATATAGTAGTATAGAAAATTGAAATAGATATATATGTATAATATTAAAATGAAAATTATATTATTGAATATATAATTATACCATTTGTGATCAATATAAATTTGTCTTTAATAATGAATGAGTTTTAGTTGTAATGGAAAAAATAGTCGTTATTAGAGTGATATTTGTTTAATTTAATTATGATAAAAAAGTTAGTCGTTAATATTATTTATGACAATGTATTTTATTTTTGTTATTACCTATAGCAAACGTCATCATTATTGCTTTTGGTGACTGACATCTTATATCATCACTACTACTTTTAGCGACCAACATCATAAGTCGTCGTTATTATTTTTAACGATCAACATTACAAATTGTTGCTATTGCTTTTAGTGACTAACATCATATATCGTCTCTATTGCTTTAGCGACCAACATAATATGTTGTTATTATTAATTTAATGACCAAAATTTTTTTAATTGGTCATTAAAGCCTTTAATGATAGAGTAATAATGACTATTAACGACCACTAATTTTTTTTGTCATTATTAACATTAGCGACAAAAATTTAGCCATTAATGATGGAAATTGTTGGTCGTTAAAAAGCTAATTTCTCATACAGACCATTGGACTCCAAAAATGGTAGTCTCTCCAAAGGTATCTTCACCATTAAGTATGCAAACCTCCTATATAGTTTGAAGGATATTATAGGATAATGAAGGGCCCAAGCTACTATATGGGTCGAGACCTCTACTATTTTACAAAAATATAAATTAATGGTCTTCATGACTATATTTTTATAATGCTAACACAAAGCGTGTTCCACAAAATAAAAAATTAAATATCATAAAAAATGTAATGCCCTATATTTTTTTAAAATGATAAAGCCTTATTTTTAATGAAAATTTGATTATTTCTATCTTCATTTGGAACGATAGTTTGGGTTTGAGACAATAAGGATTTTGGAAAAAATTGATGAAGTAAATTTTATTGCAAATTGATCAACTATTTAAGAATTTTAGCTAGGGTTTTTGTTTCAGAAAACTAGCTAACTTGTTTAGGGAAATTGATTGGCTAGTATATAGAATAGTCGACTAGTCACACCAAACTTATGAACAAGTTTGTGAAGTTGAGTGCTTTTTGAAGCTCTATTTTCTAGAATAGTTGTTGCATTATGATTAGACATTAATAATCCAACTCCAAGAAATTCCTAAGTAATCCTTAACCTATTTGATCATTTATTTAGATTTTTCTTCGACCTCGAGTAGATTTGAGAGCTTGCTTTTGATATAAGTTGGTGATTTTGACCTCACTCTTTGTATTTTTATTTCTCTTTCCTCTTCACAACTCTAAAACATATGCTTAAATTTGATACTATCATTGTAGGTTTAGTAGATTTTTTTCCTAATCCGAACACCGATTTCCCTTCTTATGTTTGATCCTTTCTAGATGAACTCAACTTACATTCCCTAGAGAATCACAATTTGATCTTTGAAATGGAAGTTAACCTATTCTTGAAAAAATTTCCCATTTAGATCAAATTTGAACTATAAATTAGGGTTTTTGATATGTTAAATGTCCTCACTCATTCCTTACCTAATTCATTATTTATAAACAAACCTAATCATCTATTTTTCTTACTTATCTTTCATCCTCCAAAATACCTCAGTTTCTCAAATAATTATGCTAAGTCTTCTCCAATTCGAGCATTCATTCTAATTTGATTCACTATTCTAATTATTTCTCTACCTCTATTTTGTTTTATATTAATAAAGAAAGAGTTAGACTTAGGAAAAGTGGAGTTTGCTTTTAGCTAAATCTTCCACAATTTTTTTCTTCGATGTGGTATGTTTGTTTTCTTCCCTAGTTAAACTTTCTTTATTTGCAGAGGTTATTTAATGATTTTTGAGTTTTATTATTTTGTTTGAAGGTTTTGGAATTTGAAGTCTTTTAACATAATTTTTTTTTCTTTTTGGTGAAATTTTTTTATGTGCTCCAAGTAAGGCATGCATACCTTTAAATGTGGTATGAATATGTGTGTAGGTTATTTTACTCAATAAATGTTAATATATATATACCTTTCTAAGAGTTAAGAAATTTAAATGGTACATATTTGATTATTTAATATTTCTATGAAAAAAGCTTAATTTATGAGGAATAGGGTTGATTATTTATAAACAAATCATGATTTATTATATAAGCATGTAGAATCTTGATCTTATGCTATGAAAAAGTTATAGCCTGGATATGATAAGATTTTAGAGTTTAAATCATGTTTTAATGTTTGTTATGTGTTATTTTAGAGCAAAATAATTGACTGACTAAGCCAAACAAATCAACTATATGATTTGTTGATTTGTGGTAAATTTAGTTTCTCTCTACTTAAACCCATCAACTAGTTTATCACATCCGATTGACTTGTCTGACCATATAGATCGATTGGTTTTAAGAAACCTTAGGTTTTAGCTAAGCCAAACTTATCAACTTTATAGCCTAAGCCAATAAATAAGTTTGGCTAACTTGTGTTGTTTTTCTTCGAACTTGATATTTTTTGAGACCATACATAATGCTATAATATGATTCTTTAATCATAAGAGCATAAATATTGTCATAAATTAACTAACCCATTTGATGGATTAGATGGTTCATAATTCAATGTATTCTTAGTAAGTACTTTGGAAGTTCTTAATGGAAGAAATAGAATAGGTAAGCTATGAATTCCAAAGGATGATGTAATTTAAATTCTTGTCCTAAATGGATTATCTTATTGAGTTAATCTTGGTTAATCACTAATGAAAATCCTACCACATTGTTAGAGGGTAATAATGGTTAAGATGGAATGATTATGTTGATGTGTTAAGTAGATATTACATAGGCATTATGTGATAACATAACCTTAGAAAATAACACACTAATTGCTTAAATTGAAAGATGATCGAGATGTGCATAGGTCTAGGTTACCTAATCCTCAATTAGCTATCAAGAGTTGGTTTATCTTCGGGCATTTGTTGGTTCCTTTGGGCTTTACCTTTCAGGAAGGATCCTAGTAGATCTTAGTATATTACCTACTCAAGATATTGATGATATATTAGGAGATATCGATATTAAATGGTTTGATCACCTAGGTGGTTTAATGACTTCACTTGGACTTTATGTCCATTTGGTGGTTACTTGACTTTGACCGGACTTTATATCAATTTTTTGTTACTTGGCTTCAAACAAACTTTATATCCTTTGGTTTGGATATGCTTCAATGGCATGTGAGGCCATGGGATGGTAATTATTACATCACTCGATAAGAATAATGATACAAATAGAGAGAAAAAAGAAGGGAATAGTGGCTCGTAAATAGTTAATCTAGTTGATCATGTAAACCTAGGAATGAACCTATTGGAATACTTGTATAGGTGAGCAATAGAAAAGCCTCTTAATATGTGGAATAAATTGTTATGGATTATAAGTTCCTATCCATAATATCCATGTTGTATTAATATGCATGATGAGCCATGAATTGTCTAATTTATTACATGGCATGAAATCTTGATACAATGTATTATTATGATAATACATGTATATCTAAGTGGAATATGTAAGTATGATAGTGTGTTTAGTATGACCATTAATGTTGCATGTAGCCTTATATGCTTGTGATTCCCATTGAGGAGGTAAATTCACTTACTTAGTACATAGAGTACTGATGTGCCCATTTATTTTGTCACTTGCCTAATCCCACAAGAAGAAGACCATATGCAGGTTTTTAGGATGCCCAATAGTAGGACTAACCTGTGTTGGGATTAGGGGATTGAGAGTTTGGGAACCTAGAGATCATTATTCAATCGTTAATAGACTAGGGTTTGGGGTTATGGCCTATCAATATTTTATACATATTATATCCCTATACTTTTTGTTTATTCTCTCTCTATCTCTCATGTAATTAAATATTTTAGGGACCTGTCGAGTTTTTTTTTTCTTTTTTGTAAACATTTTCTTTTGGTACCAATATATCAAATTTCTTACACACTACTATTGTTTTTAGTTGGTTCAGTTTCTTAGCCTTGTATCTAATGTGGGATGGGTGACAAATGTCTATCTTATGTTAGGTGTGATAGTAGCACCCTATTTGGTATTTTTTCTATTTCAATAATGTTTTAAATTGAAAATTTTTACTAGTAAAAAATTAGAGTGTTACATATAACATAATACACATAGGTGGTTAAGATTAAAACAAAACCCTCGTTATGTTCAAAGGTTAGTCAAATAGTGAAAATTGATGAACTGAATGATCACCAAAAATATTGAGATCCTCAAAAGTTTTAGTAAAAAAAAATAAAATCAACAATGTCAATAGTAATAATAGTTCGGACAATCATAACAATAATAATAATAATACTAGTAATAATAGTGCTAGTAATGTCAATAGTAATAATAATAACAACAACAACAACAATAATATCAATGGTAATAATGATAATATTAATAATAAGAATAATAATAATAATAGTAGTAGTAATAATAATGATAATAACACTAATAAAATAGAATAATAATTACATTAATTATATTTAAGGATTAGAAAGCTTGGGGCACAACCTAGTATGGAGGCAGCTAAGCGACGACACAAATCGGCGGCGATGATGGAGGAAGTGGGGGTTGGAGAGGTGGCTTTTTAGGAAAGAAGAGGGAGAGTGAGATAGTAGTTGTGGTGGTGGTGGAGTCTCTAGGTTGAGAGAGTTGGAGTGGAGGTGGTGGCGCAACAAGGGTGGTGGTGGTTGTTGTGGTGGCTAAGGGTGGTGGAAAAGAAGGAAGGGTGAAGGAGAGGGAGGTAGGGATAAAGGAAGGTAGGGGAAGGTAGAAGATGGCATGTGGCTCTGCTAAGTGGATTGGGTCAAAGGAGAGGCAATGATTGCAGTGGAGAAGGTGGCATGTGGCGATGAGAGGGGTGACGATGGGTGCAAGGTGACAAGTCGAGTAGCCAACTTTACACAGTTGGGGTGGCTCATTTAGGGGAAACTATGGGTGGTGAGTGGTATGGCTTGGTGGAGAGTAATGTAGGGAAGTTTTTTGGGCGGTGTTTCAGGCAGTGGTGTTGGGCAACGGCGGTAGGGGCTATATCTAAAGTAGTGGTGGCACAAAGAAGGTTGAATTTTCTAGAAAGGGGAAAGAGGGCCTAATGGGATCGGTTGGTGGATATTTATAGGCCATTTTTAGGAGGATAAGACAAAGGTGGAAGAGGACAAGGGGGTATGTGAGGAAGAGCTCGTTAGTCGGTGATGGTAGGCCGTTAGAAGCCTTAAATTTAGCAACTATAGGTTTGGCCAGGGAGGAGAAAAAGGAAATAGAATGGGGCATGCATGAGGGCGAGTTCAGGGGGTCGAGCTTAGAAAAGGAAAGGAAAGAGACATGGGAGATAACAGAGGTGGCAAGCCAGCGGTACAGTAGCTTGGCAGGTTGCGCTGTGTAGAGTTGTAGGCTTGAAATACAACACGTGGGAGGGGAGGAAGAAGAAGAGACATGAGGCTAGCTAGTTTAGGGGAAAAGAAAAGAAATAAAAAGGAGGGGGAAACTAAGCACGTAAGCTAGAGAAAAAAAAAAGGAAGGCAAGTGGGGCTATAAGGGGTGCATGCCTAATCTGGGGGAGAAGGAAAGAAAAAGAAAAAGGATAGAGGAGGAAAATAGGAAAGGAAAAGGAAAAAGGAAGGAAAAAAGGAAAAATAGGTTTGTTGGGGTATTAAAATTATTTTGATATTTTTAAATATTTCAAAGTAATAAAGATTAGTAAAATAATAATTAAATTTCTTTTTATATTAATTTAGGATATTTTAGGTAATTATTCCTAAATTCTATTTTTACTAGCCAAATACTCCTATCTTCCCTAATTAAATTCTTTATTATTTTCATCGTATATTCTCTCGTTATTTTAATATAATAATATATTTAAAAAAATTTCTTAATAAATCCATATTTTAATATAATTTATAAAATTGAGATTTTGGGGTATTTTAGCTTATTAATTAATGGCTTGTATATATACCTTATATGTTAAAGGAATGAAAAGAGTGAACATAACTTTAGTTTTAAAACCGACATAAAGAGAGAGAGTTCAATCTTCTTCTTCTCATCTTCTTAAAGGGTGAGTCTTGGAGAGTTGTAGAGTGTTCTTTATAGAAATAGGATATTTTTCTATTTAAGGTAATTTATCTTGGATTATATCAACACCAAACCACTAAAGCCATCGAATTCAACAAAATAGAGTCAAAAGTGCAAGTGTTTTTGTGAAGAATTTGCAACATGTGATCCAAAATAAAATGTCCTAGTTTGTAGAGGATTTATTTTAATGATCTTACACATAAAATTTGATATCAAATCTTTCTATTTGGAACCAACATCACACATGTGACTTCAACACAAGATTTTGGCCACAATAAACATCACTATGGAAGTTCTAGTAAGATTCTTGATTCTTCTTGATTGAGTTCTTTGATCTTAGTAGAATATGCATTTTTTTACATGGTATTTGCATAAAATAGAATTTTTACATGAATCATGAAAATATATTGAAGGAAAGTGAAAAGGAGAATCAACACAAGATAAGAAAAAAATAAAGTCAAACAATTTCAAGATTTACATTTCTTTAGTGTGTCATTTTTTTTATCATTTATAGCATTCAATTTTTGCATGAAATTCTACATGTTCAATGTGTATTTTATGCTAATTGATTACTTATAGTGATCATAATTTACTATTAGATTTGACTAAATGATGTTCGAAGCGAAACATTGCTTGATTGATGTTGAGTTAATCGAGTAGTGTTTATGTTTTTATTTATCTCTAGTCATGTGTTTGAAGTGCCGTGTTTGAATATAGTGTTTCATAATTGAGTATAAAAAGTGATTAATGGAATGTTTTCTTTCCATGCATCAAGTTACACTTGAAACATTCAAATACATGCATAAAATTTAGTGAAGGTTCTGGAATTGTATTTTCATAAACTTGTTGATTTCTTTATCAAGAACATAGCAAGATAAGTGTTAATTGTACTCATTTTGTTGTGTGATTATTATATTTTATTTCTTTTTGTATCTTTGATTCGTTGGAATCAAAATCTTGCACAAGAATTAAACAAGAATTATATGGTGACATTAAGTTGATTTAGTTTTATTATGTAAAACCCTAAGTGATACTCGAGTGTCGTTTAGTGTAGTGGTAATCAAACCATGGAGGGAGAACCAAATTTTTAGATAATTTTTGAAGCTATTTAAAAACTCTCAATCGTTCTAGATGCCGCAAATTCTTAACTTAGGTAAATTTTAGCAATACAAACACAATTACAATGGTTAGAATCTACATTTACTGTATAAGAATCTATCCAAAATATCAAAGAATGAAGGGAGTTCTATAGAGACCGAATGGGTAGTGCCATAAAATCAACCAATCCAGCTAGGGGAAGGTATCTAAACTCATGAGTATACCATTATGAAGAGTCATTAAAGAGTGGAAGTAACAAAAAGTTCCATGATGATCATCCAAAGTATCATGAAAAAGAAGATAAGGTAAACATGATGTGGACTTATTAATTGAATGGTTACATGACTTGGAGGCTATATTTGAATTCAAAGATTATTATGAAGAGAAAAAATTTAAACAAGATACTACTATGTTTAAGAAGTTTGCTAGGACATGGTATGACAATCTAAAGAGGATGAGAGAAAGAAAAGGAAAATCAAAAATCAAATATTGGGATAAACTTAAGAAGCATCTAAGAAAAAAATTATACTTAAAGAGTATGAAGAAGATACTTATATTTGATTAACTACTCTTAGACAAGGAATTCTAAGTGTTGAAGAATATGTTAGGTAGTTTGAAACATAATCACTTACATGTGATATCTATTACAGAAAGGAGCAAACATGTGCTAAATTTCTAGACGGCCTTAACATGATAATTTGAGACAAAGTTGAGACTTATCTATAGGGCTCTCTTAATGACATGATTATGTTATCCTTAAGATTTGAGAAACAAATCAATTCCACTAAGACTCATGCCAATCAAATTACTTCCTCTACAAAATAATACTCAAGTACTCAAGCTACAAAGTATGGAGTGGGTACTTTAACTTCTACCAATATTGATAAAAAATAAGGATCTACTAGAGAGGAGAAAGAAAAAAATAAAGTTAATGAAGTCTCTGCAAGTTAATGTTTCAAATGCCAAGGATTTAAAAACATTACTTGTGAATTTCCCAATCAAAGAGTATTTTCCATACAAGAAATTGAAGCTACAGAGGTCTGTGAAGAAGACATTGAATTTGAGCTTAATAAAGAAGTTTCTATTGAGTTAGAGTAGGAGGAAAATGCTTCTTACATATTGGAAGGAGTAGCTTAAGTCTAAGCTAGCAAGCAACATAATCAACTAGAAAATATATTCAAGACTAAAGGAAGGGTGTGAGATATAGTTTTTTCGTGTTATCATCAATAGTGTATCTTGTACGAATTTAGATAATGAGAGAATGGTGACAGATTTAGGATTGAAGAGCACACCACATCCAAATCCTTACTCTCTTCAATGGTTAAACAAGAAGAAGGGAGTGAGGGTAATTAAAAAAAACCATAATCTCATTTTGAATTGTTAATTATTAGGATGATGTGCTACGAGATGTTTTACCTATTGATGCATGTGGAATCTTGTTAAGTAAACCATGGTATTATGATAAAAATACTATTTATAATGGTATTACTAATAAATATCTAGCTGAGAAGGATAATAAAATGCATAAACTTAAACCTTATAAATGTGATAATGCAAACAAGAGATGGAAAAAGTTAACCTAACTCAACCAGACTTATATAAAACCTAACCTGATATAACCCAAAAAATTTGTCAACCTAACTTGACCCAAACACTTTCTGATACTAGCCCGACCTAATGATGACAATAATATAAGTGACCCAACCCGATCCTAACCCAACCCAACCAACCCCAAACCAACTTTCTATCAACCTCATCCACCATCAACCTGACTTGTCATCAATCCAACCTGTTATCAACCCAATCTTACTTGAAACAACCAAATTAAATATTAATAAGTTCTAATAATAAAAAAGTAATCATGTATTATTATTTATTTATAAATTTTAAAAATATATTATTATCTAAAATTTATTGATTTTTATTAATTTTATTGTGAAGTTATTTATTCAACAATGATATTCTAATTTTACAGATTATTTTGCATAAAAATGCAAGATTAAAAGGTTATAATAATAAACATGTAAAAATTAATAACACATTATTAATTACATGCTTATGTGAAGTCAAACTTAATTATTCTATACAAGGTTAATGAGTTAGATTGTTTTTTTGTGATCATTGTTCAATTTAACATAAATCCAAGGTGAATCGATCCAGGATTTTCTTGACCCAAACTCAACCTGACCCATCAAAACCTAAAAAGACCCAATTTTTCATGTTAACCCAAACTCGACCAATCAAATTAAGTTAAACGCAAAATCACCTAAATACGAGCATACTCAACCTTAACTTGACCCTAAAGGGATGTAAACAGAGTAGTTTCAAGGTGGGTACGCCCATACCTGTAACTGTATCTAATAAGAAAATATGTACCCAAAATTTTAGTCGTACCCATAATGGATATCCACTAACACATCCATATCCGTATTTTTTGGACATATGTTACCTGACAGATAATTCATTCACCCATTAACAAATATTATCTAGTTGATAAATCCTCTACCCAATAGACAAATGCATTTTGATTTACACTAAATGACAATTTTAATCTTAATTTATAATATATTTATTTTAAAATTTAGGATAAAAGTGTTATTATATATCTGGTAAATGGGTACAGATGTGGATAAAGTTATGGGTATGTGTACAAATATGAATATCTTTTTCCTATATCCGTACCTGAACCCGATGTATATTATTTTCCATAATCCATATCGATTAAAGTATTTATTAGATAAAACCCATTATATTTTGAGTAAAATTCCTCCACATTTACATCCCTATACCTAATCCGATTGGCTAACCCAAAATAATTTGAAACCATCCTCACTCAAAACCAAACTATCTCAACCCAAACCTTACATAACTTGATAAGTTAAAGTGATACAATCTATATCTACAATGACACAAGCTTGAACCTTACCCGATTCAAACAATAAGGGGACCTAAACCTAAAATGATTCAACTTGACCCACAACTGATTTGTAAAGAAAAATGACCCATAAATAACCGACCTAAGAGCGATCCAACTCTATATGATCTAACCTAGAGTCAACCCGCTCAAACCTATTTCCACCTATAGTGAGAAAAAAGTTAAGAATAAAAATATTTAACTCTTACATGAAAAGGCTATGGTAAAATGTATTAAAGAAGAAGGAATTTCCTATGATATCATTATGAAGGAATCATTATACGGGGAGAAAAATAACCATAATCCAAAATTAAAGGAACTTATGAATGTGTAATGTGATATTTTTCCTAATGACTTACCACTTAGATTACCACCTACGCAAGGAATAGAACATGCTATATAGTTAATATCTGGTATGTCATTACATAATCAACTTGCATATCGATTTAATCCAAATGAGGATAAGGAATTAGAGAAACAAATATACTAACTCATAAGTAAATGGTATATTAGGGAAAACATGAGTCCATGTTGTCTACTTGCATTACTTGATCCTAAAAAAGATGCTTTATCTAAAGGACCCATGATATTAGTTAGTTTGGATATTAAATTATTATAATTTGAATTTTTAAAATAACTATATGCTCAAGATGAATATTTTATTAACATCTATCATACATGTAAAAAGAATATTAGTTGTGGTAATTATGTCGTGCAAGTTAAATTTCTTTTAAAATTTACTAAGTTGTGTATATCTCGTTCTAGTGTACATGGTTTACTTGTTAAGGATGTACATGAGGTGGGTATAGATTGTAATTTTTATGTTCATAGGATTATAGAAATATTACAAGAAAAATTCTACTGGCTACAAATGATAAAATTAGTACAAGCTATAATAGGACGATGTGTGATTTGTTAAAAGTGTAAAGGTTCTTCCATAAAGGTTTATATACTCCTTTAACAATTCCTAATCAACCTTAGAAAAGTGTTAGTATGTATTTTATCTTGGGTTTACCAAGGATAAAAAGGGGAAAGGACTATATTCTCGAGGTAGTTGATAGTTTCTCTATAATGGAACATTTCATACTTTGTAATAAAACCAATAATGTAACTCATGCAGTAGATTTATATTTTTAAAAGATAGTAAAGTTACATGGATTTTCCAAGAGTATAGTGTCGGATAGAGATGTGAAATTCTTGAGCTAATTTTGGAAGACTGTTTAGCCTATGTTAGGTATTAAGTTGTTGTTTAGTACTTCTCATCATCCACAAATGAATGGTTAAACTAAAGGATCTAATAAAATTTCAGGAACTTTATTATGAGGATTAGCTAATTAAAGTACAAAGGATTGGGATATAAAACTTACACATGCTGAATTTGCATATAATAGGGACCCTTCTAGTAAAAATTCTAGTCATTTTGAAGTTGTCTATAGGGTTCATCCTTATTTACCTATTGATATATTATTTTTAAAAAGAGGTGATATTAAGAATTATTACGGTAAATAAAGAATCAAGTTCTTTAAAAAGAACATGAATGAAAAAAAAACATAGAAAAATCTAATGTCAAATACCAAGGTTAAGCACAAAAAATTAAAATTCAACAAGTGTTACAGTAGTAGATATAGTGTGGTGGCATTTAAGAAAATAAATATTTATAAAATGAAGGAAAAATAAACATATGCCAAAATTTAATGGACCATTTAAAATCTTAAGAAAAGTTGAAAATAATGCAAATGAACTAGAATTACCTGAACACTATGGAGGAGTTTAAAGGACTTTCAACATTATTAATTTATCTCCTTACTATAGTGATGCTAATTTAAGGGAATTTGTCTTTATAAGGGGAGAATGATGCACGAGAATCTCAAGCACAATCTTAATCTTATTCTTCTAAGGATGAATAATAAGAATCAATATACTTAAAGATGGAACCCATTGTTCTTAAATTTCCTAATGCTTCCAATCCTTTGTTAATTAAACCTTTTAGGTATTATATATGTTTGTAAGAAGATCAAAAAATTAAAAATCTTTAATATAAAATATAATGGCATTACAAGGATTACAAATTTGCATAGAAGATAAGGCTACAATACCATTTCTAGTTTCATGAATAATTTAGTACCTTTCAAAACTTTTTTTTTCTTATAGTACAAGCATGTTTCATTTATAAATATTCTACATATTTGTGACAAAAGATAATATCCATTTTGTCATTGATGGAAAAGTGTTTTGATTTAGTAATTTTAAGGCTCATTTCCATGTAAGACCAAGTCAAATATTATGGCTTATTTTAGGGTCATGTTTTGTTAAAGAAAAATGAGTTTATTTTGAATTTTAAAGTCCTATCAATAGTATAGAGTTATATTGACTTTTTTTTGTTATTATAAGGATTTAGATTTATTTTTTTCTAAAATAACAAAGTTTTTTTTTGAATTATCAATTTTTCATAAATGTTTTAAGGAAGCTCTCAAATTTTTAATTAATTTTTTAATACTATATAAACTAATATTTAATCCCTATATATGTAGCATACAACAACAAAATTGGGTGTTACATTTTACTCGACGTAAGTTTGGCTTAAGATGCCATCATTATATTGAATACTAGGAAACAAGTTAACCCTAAAAACATGGTAAAAAAAATGAGATAGATTTAATAAATTTGAAAAAGTGTTTTGAGGATTACATAGAGTAGAAAATTACAAAAAAAAAAAGGAAAAGAGATACATCAAGACCTAAGAGTCCTAAGAGGTTTGAAGCCAAAATGTGTTAACTAGATAACCCAACTCTATAACCTATGTCCTAAAAATATTAATAAAAAAATTTATCCAATTAACACATCATAAGATTCCAAGGGGTCCTTAAATACATAAATTCAAATGGGCCATCCACTTATGGCAATGAGTAGTATCTATGAAAAGAATGATTATTTGGAAAACAGAAGTCATGTAGAAGAATAAGAAAGTAAAATAATTAACATAAATGATGAAAGATAGTAGCAATTCTGGAAGTCCATTATTAGATATAATAATAAATCACATTCTTATTTACCATGAGTTTAGGGACCATACTATTCATAATCCGATGGAGTGGGTTGAAACACCTCTTGGGAAAAAAACATACCTCAGCTACTATTAGTGCCTCATAGAATAAACCTAACATACATAGGATAACATGCTCTTGAGCACTATTTTGAAATCTAAGGAATGGTTTCAAGAACCTCTCAAGGAAAGATTCTCTTGAGCTACTATTATCGCTCGGTGAAACCGACATAACACCTTAATCCTAACTTACGTAATCTTTTACTTTAATTGATTAATATCTTGTTCATTATTTCTTATCTCAAGATCATATTCCTTTTTGTATAGAGCCCAGAAGCCCCACTATTCCTAAAATGGTGGAATGATCTAGAGCACCTCTCAATGAAAAATATACCTAAGTCACTATTATTATCAGGTGGAATGAACTTACAACTCCACAGCCCTAACATATATAATCTATCTCTTTAAGTAATTCGTGTCTTATTTGTAGTGGTATATTTCAAGATCCTCTTACATACACACATGTATGTATGCAAGACACATAATACATCTTCATATAAACATTTGAAATATAGAAAATACAATTGCATGAATACTAATACATTTTCTATGAAAAATACCATATCCCTCCCAAGAAACTCTAATTTTCATAAGTTAATCATAACGTCTTCCCTAGTACTCATGGTATCACAATATTTCACACCCATCCTTAAAATATCATTATTGAAAATGTAATAAAAAATCATGTTTTAACTCCAATTTCATACACAAGCGATAATAGCCTACATTTAGTTTAATGATTTACTTTTTCCCACAAAACTCTAATTTCACAAACAAGTCATAACTTTCCCCATAAGACTCATATTATGATCAAATTTAATATTTACTCCTAAATTTCCAATATCAATAACATATTTATAAATTATGGTCAACACCAATATTTCACACATGTGACAATAATGTCGACATTAAGGTTACTACTCCCTTTTATAGCCACCTCTCTCATTTAATAAACTTAAACCATTCACATTCACTCTAAAAATTCCATATAACTTGTTGAACATAATATCAACCAATTATCATATTAAAATATCCATTCACCTTGTGAGTTCCACTATGAATGAATTTTGAACCTCTAATATATAATATCATCATAAGAGTACATAGGCATATTTATATATAGATTCCACGTATCCCAATTCATGTTGACCCATAATATGCGTAAAACCATGTTTTCACATATTTCTTCCTTTTTTATCATATAATACAACATATAAATCATTATCATAATAAAATTATTCATATAACAATTCCAATCATTATATCACATAATAATATAGATATTTCACGTAAAAGCCCTAGCTATCAAATGTATCCTTCTAAAAGGTTTCTCATATGTAACCATGTAAGACCTATGACTCCTTTTCTAATATCATTAGAATATAAGATATAGATACAATAAAATTAAAATTAAAAAAAATTAACTAAGGGAAAATAAGACAAGGGAGAGGGAGAAAAAATAGAGATAATCAAAAAAGTGAGAGACCATGTAAAGGTTGTAACTAGTGGAGGAAATGATGGTGCTACAAGGAGAAGAAAAGGAGGCATAACCAAGGAAAGTAAGAGAAGGCTAGGGCATGAGTGGTGTTGGAGGGCATGACTATGGATAAAGCTTTGGGCTGGTGATGGGTGGCTGTCAAGTTGGTGGTGATAGGTGGTAGTTAAGTAGCTAAGGGTGGTGGTGATGGTTGGTACTTAAGGGCGGTGGTGACTGTTTGTTGTTAATGTGGTGGTGGTGATTATAACCAAGGGTGGTGGTATGATGGTGCTATTACTAGTGGAGGTTGGTGATAAGGAATGGCCGGTGGTGCTTAGTGGCTAGTGGTAGAGATGTTGAATGTTTAGAGGTGCTTTGTGGCCAAATGATTGGACATGGAGAGAAAATAAAAACCACAAAGGGGAAGGTTTGTGGCTATGGTCGACGAAAAAGAAGGGAAAAAGGAGGATAAAGGCTCGGTAGTTGTTATGGTGTTATACGGTGATGGGTGGCAACAAATAAGAGAGGTTAATGGTGACTTGAGTAGTTTTTTAGTGGGTGAAAGGGACAATAAATGATAAGGGAGAATAAACAGGAGATGGTGTGATGTTGATTGTAGGGTAGGGTGGAGGAAGAAGGAAGGTTAGGTAGTGGTGATGGGTAGCGACAAGCAGCGATGGAATAAAGTTGAGGACCAAGGGAGAGAAAAGGAGAGACTAGGGTGTTTTTATTACTAGGGGAAGGGAAAATATAGAGGAGGGCGTGTGTACATTTATATATACATATATAAATTGATGGGGATGAGGGTAAGGGAAAAATAACAAGAAGGAAGGTTAGGTAGTGGGTTGGATATAAACATGGTTGGGTAAGTAATAGTTGGTGTTGCAAGTGACTATATGTAGGGTAAATTGGGGGTGCAATGTGTTGTTTAGGTGGAATTGGCTTGTAGGGATATTGGAAAAGGATATGCATAGCTATGAAGGGAATAATAGAAGAATAGGGGTAAGGGGTTTCTTAGCCCAAAAGGAGAAAGGGGGAAAGGTAAGGGGAATAAGGCATAGGTTAAGGAATGGGAAAGAAAGAATAAGATATAAAGGGAAAAAGGAAAGAAAAAGAGATAGGAAAAAGGAAATTTTTTAAGGATTAAGATTATGCTTAAAAGTTTAGGGCTTAATTTAAAATTTTAATCTACTGATTATCTAAAGTTAGGGTTAGGCAAAAATAGATAATGACTAAAAATTTTATAATTTAGATTAGGTTAATGTAGTAATTAACTAAGATTATGATTAGATAAATTTGTAGGGTGTTAAAAATGTTTATATCATGAGATTTATAACTTTTATGAGATTCTACAACCCTTAAAAAACTTATTTAGAGTTTTTACAATTCATTTCCTTTTTTGATCAAAAAAGATTTATGATTATTTCTAAGGGTTTTCTTTAAATTTATAAAATTTGTTCCTAAAAGTTTTGAGGATTAAGTGAATGAATTTAACACTACAATAACATTAGGATTAAATATAAAAGCTTTTGGAATCTATTTTTTCATAATATTTTCTTTCAATTATATACAATAACTCTATTCAAAAATTATTTAAGGAAAGTATAAATTGATCTAACCATCCTTCTCAACATTTTCATATATTATTTTAGGGTCATATTATTTTTATATTTAATGCAAAATCTTTTTATCTCTATTTTTTTATTTAAAAACTTTTCTAGAATTCTTTAATTAGGTTTTATATCACTCTTAATCCCTCAAATCTCTAGTAATGATAAAAATCACTCTTCAAATATCTATAAAGGTTATGAAACTATATTTTCAATATATTTTATACCTATTATTGCATAATTTAAATTAAAAATTAGGGAAAATAAAATTAATGATCAACATTGGTTAATTTTTTTTATTTTTTCCCCATTGTCAATGCTCGATTTTAACCATCTACTAAAACCTATTTTTCTCTTTGATTTTTAATACCACACCACCACATCGTAGCTCTACAACTATCATTCTTACTATTAGGTCACACCTACAATAGTAGACCACCATCACAATAGTAATAATAACATGGTAGACAATAATAGATCCATGATGATCACAATACTAAGGTAAGTAGATAGTAGTTTAGCATCATTATAATAGCTAACATGAGCCTTATATCTTATTTAATTAGATTTCTAAAATCATTTAATTATGAAGGAATTTTTTGAATATTGATTTAGCTAGAAGCTCAATCTTGGAACCTTTTAATGGTTTTCTTATAAATCTTTTATTATATTTGTTTTATCGAAATCCTCACTTTTCATTTTCATTAATGCTTTGTTTTAAATATTTATCTTTTTTCCTTATTAAGGATAGTGATAATTTTTTCTTACTTATATCTATGATTTTCATTAGTGATCTAAAGGGAATTTTTGTGAATTTTCAATCTAGTGATTACTCTTTCTCTTTCTTTTTTTGCTTAGCTAGGTTAAGAGTTACATAAGTCTCTATGTACCTTTTCTTCTAGTAAAATCTTAAAACAGTTGAACGATATGCTTTATAGATGTTAAAAGTGATAAGTATTCTTTTTTGAGATTTATGTTGCCAAGCCTATATTATGCTATATATTATGTTTTATATATCCATAAGTTTATAACTTCAATATAAACCTATGTGATATGTGCATGTTTTATGGAAGTATTTGATGTAATTTGGCCTAGTTTTGTTGGATAAGATGTTGATGTAGGAGCAAACAGTCAAGAATTTGATTTCATAATTATGTAACAAATTATTCTATATTTGAAAAGGATCTCCCACAAATTTGAATACCATTGGATGGTTATTTTACTAAAAACATCACAAACCAGCTACTAAGCGTCTACGCACATGTGCATAGCATGCATGGCATGCATAGAATGCATGGCTACATGAATGGGGAGTTTATTTGCAGTATCATTGAGAACTATTATTAGATTAAATAACTAATTAATTAGGTAGTAGCGTTCGATACTAGAGAGAGCATAAATTTTTCCTAAAATAGTATAAAGTTAGCATAATGTAGCATAATATCTTTTAGCTTAGAATATTTTGAATTATGCTTTTTAGCTAAGTATTAGATTTGCTATATAGAGTCATGAAATGCATGAGTATAAGTAGATATTGATGATAAATATTGAAGTTGAATGTTAAGTTGAATTCTATCTGAGTTCAATTTAAAGTTAATTGAATCTATGTGAACAAATTATCTAAAAAATCTTAATCTCCTTCATTTGTGTGAATTAGAGATTAAGTTCTATCCTTTCTACTCTTCATAATCCATAATATTCCAGCCATCATTATCATTTAACATCGCTCTAATGTGAAAATAATTGAAGCCATAATTCAGTTTCCAGCCATAATATTGATTTAAAGTTAATTCAAAATCTAAACCCCAATTCGAAACCCAAACCTTTCCATCAGAAACCAAACGTAAGCTTAACTCTTAAAATCGAGTTAAACCCTAACCCTAACCTTAGGCTATGCCATCATCTTCCATCCAAACTCTAAAATTTGAAGCATCATCATCGTCAACTCACCATTTTCAAATACATATCTTAATTATCACAACACATTCAAACCATCAACATTAATTATCCACCATCACCAAATCATCATCACTTTGTTCCAATCATATTCATCCTTATTTCACCCTATTTGAATGTTCTTATCATCTATCCCTCACTATTCACTGTTATTATAATTATTACCAACATAATCAAGCCTCAATATCACTAATTTAAAAATTCCATCCTCCCACACTTATTAATTTTGGTATCAGAGCCTTAAGTTAGAGCTATTGCCATCAAGATTGAATCTTTCTTTCAAGATTCTTCAGGATTATTTAGAAAGTGCCTCATCTTCAATATTCTCCAAAAATTCAACAATAAAAGATAAAAGGGCCAATCACTTAAGGGAGTCTTTGGGAGAACCATAATCGGTTGGTAAAGAGAAATGATGGAGAACCAAGGAGAGGACTTAAGGGATATTATCAAGACCTTGATGGACTAAATCAAGGAGGTTATATTACATGTAGGGAGAATAAAATCTTCCTAATCCCATGATTCCCATGTGTAACCACAAAACTAAAGGGAACAAATAAAGGAAGATCAGGTAAGAAAGGAACAAAACTAACTGGAAGAAGAAGAAGAGAGCATGAGAAATTATTTAAGACAATTTGACACATCAAGAAAAATTGATGATGACATGAAAAATGAATCCTCTTTGATCTTGCTTACTTTGAAGGTAATCTCAATCTAGGATCTTTTCTCGAATTGTTACAAATAATTGAAATGATTTTTTAGTATAAGGAAACTAATAGTGAGAAAAGGTGCCAAATAGAGATATTAAAGTTTAAAACATTTGCTAGAGTGTAGTATGATACTTTAAAAAGAAGATGGGAGTGAGAAGAAAAATCAAAGATTAGGTCATGGAAAAAATGAAAAAAAAAATGTGAAGAAGAAATTTATACCATGGTAATATGAGATAGAAAATTTTATAAAAATGACTATATTGAGGAGAGGGTTACCTGGAGTTAAGGAATGCATTTGGGAGTTTGAAAGGTTATCTATAACATGTGATGTCGAAAAAAGAGAAGAGCAAAGGTGTGCACGATTCATTGAGGTTTTAAATATGAATCTTTTGGAGAAGTTAGAGGTGTACCCTTATAACGTGTTTGATGACCTAGCCAAGTTAGTCATTATGTTTGAGAAATAGTTGAAGAGGAAAAAACTAGCAAGCAAGCCAACTAACACTCCATATGGTTCAACTTTAAAGGGTGTGTCAAATCCATCAATTTCTCAAGCAATAAACCAAGACAATGTTAGGAAGTTCACTTTGAAGGAAAGGGAAAGGATCAAGTGGTTGTTAAGGTAAACAAGAAATGCTTCAAATGTAGGGGTTTATTTGGAAGAGGCATTCAAGGAATAAGATCAATGGAATGTTCTATACCTCTTTTAGGTGGTAATCTAGGAGGTAAATCATTAGGAAACATATCATGATATTCATCAAGCAGCTTAACTAGATTAGGATTTTCAATTTATTGCTCCCCAAGTTTAGAATATTTAGCAACTAAAGCAGAGCAAATTCCTTCTTCTATGCATTTTTCCATAGCCTTTTCATGTGAAGATAATCTCTTTTGTCATCACGCAAAGGCATATGATCACATGAAAAAGGAGTTAATCTTTGCAATTTCTTTGCTTTTTTCACCACAAATTCATTAGTTACTCCACCATGATTTGCTCTTCTATCATATTGCCACGGTCTTCCTAAAAGTAATCCACAAGCATCCATAGGCGAAACATCCCATAAAACTTCATTATGGTAGTCTCTAATGCAAAATGTGATTAGGGTTCCTTTATTCACTTTAGCTCCTTTGTCTTTTTTAGCCATTGTAAAGAATAAGGTTTAGGATGATTAGTAGTCTCTAAACCAAGTTTCTTAACCATTTCTTCACTAGCAACATTTGTACATGAACCACTATCAATAATGAATCTACAAACCATGTTACCTATTTTACACTTAGTCTTAAAAATTTTCTCTCTTTGAGTAGGTGTCAAATTAGGTTGGATTTGTAACACTCTTTGAATCACAAAACATGGATCTCCTTGTTCTTCATCCATCGTAAGATTTCATTAGGATATTCAATTTCAAGATTCTCATCATCACTACATGGTTCCATGTTTTCTATTTCAGTCAAGGTTAAGGCTCTTTGGTTAGGACATTCTCTAGCGAAGTGTCCATATCCTTTACATTTAAAGCATTTTTTTATTAGATATTTCAACTACCTTATTTTTACCTTTATCTTCTCAATTATTCTTTTTATCATATGAAGATTTTGATTTAGGTGTAAAGGTATTAGAATAGGGATTAGTTGAAGTCGAAACATTAGACTTAACATTGGATTTCATTGATTTAGTTTGTCTTTCAAATTTTAAAGCCAACTTAATTAAGTCATCAAGAGAATCATAGGAATACATATAAACTTTATCTCTTATCAAGTTATTCAAACCACCTAAGTATCTAGAACATTTTTGTTCTTTTCTTTCTTGGAGATCACAAATAAGTGCTAGTTTTTCAAATTCTCTAGTGTATTCTTCCATAGTAAATAAACCTTGCCTTAGAGTGGTCATTTTCACATATATATCTTGTTCATATTCTCTAGGCACAAATTATTTTCTTAGGTGTTTCTTAAGCTCCAAGATTTTATTTTTGATTTCTCTTGTCTTTCTCTTATCTTTTTTAAGTTGTCATAACAAATCCTAGAAAATCTTTTGAACTTAAGAGTAGGAAGCTTACATTTTCTCTCATCATCATACTCTTTAAATTCAAATATAGCTTCAATTTCATGCAACCACTCAAAAAAATAACTCCACATTCAATTCACCATAAAATTTAGGAAGATCAAGTTTGATACCTTGATCCTCATTGTATGCATACCTTACTTAGAATGGATATGGTCTTCTTTGATTGCTTGAGCCAAAAGAACTCATCTCTTCTTCTCCATCTTCATTTTGATACACGTTTAAGGATCTACTTCCTCCTCTTGCATGGAATATATGCCTCATTTTTCCTTCCACACTATCTTGTGTGGTTTCCATTCGATTTGGCCATCGTCAATACTTCTCTTGATTGGCTAGCTTGGCTTCCACACTTTGTAATTATTGTTGATGTGTTGTTTGATTATGGAGTTGAGTATCCATTCGTGTAGTTAGATTCTTGATAGACTCTACCAAATCATGGACCTCTTCATTTGCCATAATTAAGGTATAAATACATTTCTTCTTTTCACCAAAAGAATGCCACAAATGTTTAGATGCTGGAAGTTTCCTACAACCAAAAAAAAAGAAACAAAATTTTTCTAACTCTCAAGCAAGTATTGATCACTACCTTCTATCCTAGTCATGCACAAATGGAAGGAAAGGTATAAAAAATGGCATTGTATACACGCTTGATTAGAGAGTGGCCGAATGTTGCTCTCCTTTGTAACCCTCAATCAACCACATAAAATAGCAAGAAGACCATCGGTTTCTTCAATGAAATGAGATCTTTAAGTTGAAGATGTTATTGACATACACCATTGAAGACATAAAGAAGAAAAGGAGAAGAGTATGTATGGTAGTTGGAGAGAAAAAAAGATAAGAACCAAGGGTACAAATTTTTTTTTCAAACCTTTGCTATGTCTTGATCATGTCTCTCTCACTAGTGAGTCATTTTGCATGTTTTGTCCATAAATAGCAATGTAGTCATCTATTTGTCTTCAAATTCATACAATATCCTCTCAAGGTAAAGGACGATAGGCTTTGTAATAATAAATGTTATGTCTTGATCATTTGCTCCTACATCACCCCCTAACTATGAAGGTCACTCCTTTATAGAACCTAGAGCATACAATCCTATGATCTAAAGGCAAAACAAAAGAATGGAAATACTACTGGAAAGAGACAAAGTAACTCTAGCTACGAATGCGGCTGACACAAAAGATTGTGATACACCGGAGTCAAACAATACACATGTTGAAAAGGTAGAGATAGTAAGAATGCTGGTCACCACACTAGCTAGACATTCTACATCTAATAGGCCATTCATGTTCAAGCATCCTACTGAATGAAACTCTCATGGCACTTGTTGATCACTGCCCTTGTTAGAAAGTGTGAAGCCTCTAACCTCTAGGCTAACTACCTCGACCAGTGACACTAGTTGGTGATTGAGGAACTTTTTAAGTTTGTGACTATGGCTGCTAAATTAATTCAGTACTCTAAGCCATTGACTATATCATTTGAACATTGCCACCTCTAACTTGGTAATCATAATTTTTATGCCCCACCATGTCACATCCATGGCAACTCACCTTTTTGCCTCTATAATTTACTTCCGGGTGATTTACTCTGTAACACTTATAATGGTAGTGCTTCTTTTTGACATGTCCCCTAGACTAATCACTAACATGAGGTACTTACCCCATACATCTACCATACTTAGGTAGCAAGCTTCCTCCTAAATAAACCTTCTTCCTTTCACCAAAAGACTAACAACCTTTGAACTTCATTTTGCCCCCAACTAAGCACTCTAGGCTTGGATGACTCTAGAATCCTCCGAAGCGTGTTCATACATTCCCAACATATCTACTATAGTAACTCCCACTATCAGTTCTTAGTATCTTATGCCCAAGGCAATTTTGAAATGGTGGACTTGCATCATCTCATTGGCCTCTATCTCTAGAGAAAATTAGACCAAGTCTATAAACCTTATGTAGTACTCCTCTATTAAAATGTCTTCCACAAAAGGTTTATGAACTGGTTGAAATTTTGTATATAGAGATGAGTGGCATAAAAAAGGGAAAGAAGTGCCTCATGGAATGGTCCTCAACCTATAGCCTCTCTATCCCTATGTTGGAAGCTCATCCACCAAGCGTTTGCTCTTTCACTCAGGCAATATATTATCACATCAACCCTCTTGTCCATAAGGTATCTACATGCAGTGAAGGTCTTCCTTACGTCTCTAACCCATTTTTCCATAATGTCAAGGTCCTCCTAACTCATAAAGATAGGTAGGTAAGGATGCCCTACCTTCCTAAGCCAAAATTCTAGAACTTGTGTGGATACTAGCATCGGTGGTAGTTGTGTTGCTGGAATCTACCCCTTCATGCAAAATCCAATAGTCTCCATTAATGCCTTGATATGCTCATAATAGTGGTTAGTGGCCATCAATTCTTAATGAATATGATTAATTAGAACTACTAATATATCAAGTACTAAGATATGCACCACCAATCAACATAGATTCTACTTATAGTACATTCCCAACCCGTTCTTAGTCACTGATATTCTGTGTTTAGAAATACTTGATCTTCTAGTCAAATATTCAAATAGTAGGAAAATAGTTTAAAATATTTTATGGTATCAGCTAGAAACATCAAGAGTGAAAAGGATTTCAAAACAAAACTTTGATAGCAACCTATGGTATCAGCTTTATAATTCTTGAAAGTGAGGAAACCTTCAAGAAAAGCTCTAATACAAACTTGTGTAATCAACTTAATTATTCTTGAAAGTGACACAATTTTAAGAAAATACTATGATACCATCGTATAACATTCCCATTTTTCACTACCAAAAAATTGTATTTTAAAGCATTGTGGAAGAGTAAAAATACTAAATAAACTTAGGGAAAATAGGGTGCTACCAATATACCAAACGTAGGATAGACATTAGCCACCCATGCCATGTTAGGATAGACATAGCATGTTTTAGGCATTGTTACCCTTATATACATTCCTATCATGATGCATGTTATAATCTATCTTCTTGTATGGTAAGTAGGTTTATTCATGTTCAATGAGGAAGCAACTTTGCTTATTCAGCACGTAGTATAATGATGTACTCATTTGCTAGGTTACTTGCTTATTCCCAAGAAAAGAGGACCATGTACAGGTCTTTGGGTATGGCTAGTAAAAGGCCTATCTTAGTTTGGTTGGGGCTTAAGAGCATGGATATTAGAAAATTTTTGGTGGCGACCATGGCAAAAAATTGTTTTGAATTGGGTATCAAGCCCTCAATTATGTTTTGTAACCCCATATTTTATTTGCATATATTTTGTAAAGATTTGATCGGAACCAAATAGGGTCCACTAGTTTAAACACTTTTAGAGTTATTTAATTAAATTGTTATTTTGCGTAATTTTTTGCTTTAACTATTTGAATGATTTAGCTTTATATCTGATATGGTGTAGGTAGCAAATGTCTATCCTATGTTAGGCACGGTGATAAAACCCCCTTTTCCTAGGGGTTTTTTGCTTCCCAAACTTATTTTAATGAAATTTTTTGTAGTAAAAATTGGGAATCTTATACTATAAATAATAGTTTGACCAACATAAAAGATGAATTGGGTGTGCCAACTGGTTACATTTTTTACAATTTTCTACACCAGACCTTATAGCTGGGCTAAAATTAATCTTATAGAGGATAGATTAACATCTAGATAGGTAAAAAGGAAACTTCCTTCTATTAAATTGCTTCTTTGCATGATTTAGGTCTTAGTAATTGAATCTACACCACTAAATAAAATGTAACTTATTAGAGAAGGATATCGAGACTTCTAAAAGTAGAAACATTAGTAACATGGTTTAGGAGGCAAGTGACAAACTATAGATCACTTCCAAAAAATAGTAGCATGTGATATACAAAAGCAAGAATAATGATCTTGAAAACTTTGGATCTTTTGTGCCCATAAAATTTTTTATCCCTCCATAAACATTTAAGTTACTTGGTTAAATATTTAACCATAAAAAATATTAGGAGATAAATGATCACCTTTTCATAGATTTCGCTGACCTTTGAAAGGTTAAGTCATTTTCCTATTTAATAATAGGGAATAAGAGAAAAAAGTAACACAGACCATGATCCACCTAACCACTTGCAAGGGGAATCCATAGCCATGAAGAATATATTATAGAAAACCCCAGTGCAATTAGTCAAAATCTTTTTTGAGGTCTAATTTAGTGATGCATTTAGGAGAAATATATCTTTGAATGTATGTTCTAACTACGTCCATAGATAAGAGAACATTTTATCTAATTTATCTACCTTTAACAAACCTTGATTGGGCTTAATCAATTAACTCATCCATGATACCCTCAAATTTGGTAGGTAATATTTTTGAAATGATTTTATAAAGAACACCATAACAGACAATCTTTCTTTATTCACTCACCTTGGTGGCATTTTCTTTTTTAGGAATGAGCGTTAAAGAGTTAATGTTTAGTTTATTCAATAGATTCCTAATGATGAAGAAATTATGAATAGCTAAGGTAATGTATTTCCATATGGCATCGAAGGATTTCCTAAAAAGTGAAGCTCTAAAACCATCAACTCTAGGAGATTTATTATCTCTAATAAAAAAAGCAACTTTCTTTACCTTCTCATATGTAACTAGGGTAAGGAGAAGGTTTTCATGGGATTCTTTGATTGTATAGATCTATGCAATGGCTTCTAGATTAATAAAACTAGAGCTATAACCCCATCCTAATTGGTATTTATAAAAATTGATAAAAGAATCAATTATTTTTTATAGGGTCTATAGTAGTACCATCAATATCAAGCTCTATTTTCTGAATGGAGTTCATATTTTGATTTCCTTTCATTCTAGAAAAAATAATTTATGATTTGAATCGCCTAAATTTGGCCAATAATTGTTGGCTTTGTGTTTCAAAAGGGTTTCATGCGATATGGATTGTTTGTTAAATTCCATCTCATAGACGTGCATATGATCCCTAAGCTCCTGATTGGTTATGTCATTCATCATATTATTTTGGGAATTTGATAAATACATCTTGACCACCTTCACATGTTGTTCTAATGAACCATAATTATTCCTATTAAGATCCACGAACACACGCATCAATATTTTGATGTTATTATAGATGTGGAGGAGTGGATTATCAAAAACAAATAGCCTCCCTAGCACATTTGCTTAATATCTATGAAGTTATCATCCTTAGCCAAAAATATTTTGAACCTAAAAGGTAATTTTCTATTAAATTGGGAACATATTTGAACCTTAAAAAGTCAATGATTTGAAACAAAAGGTGGAAGGAACCCAGCAAAGAAGGCAATAAGCTTATTAAGTCAAGTTATTTTTAGATCCATCAACCTAATATTATTGATGCATTAAGAAAAATCATGTGCATCTAGCATAGCTAGAAAATCCCCTCCCATTTTCTCATTAGACTATAAGATCACATTAATATACCTAATAAGAATTGTAGGAAAATTGTGCCGATTGTTCTACACTAACCAACTCTAAAGGGATTTCTTAACCATAATAGAATTAGAAACATAAATGAATCCCCAAAAAAAATACTACCATCAATAGGCGAAACATCAATAAAAATAACTTGAGCACAATTACTAATATGAGTCACATATAATATAAGAGGGTCCCAAGGAACCCAAACTCAACCATTGCAATGGTCTTGATAGTTATTAAGGTAATTCAATTTTCAAATAATGACTTTTTTAACACTATCAACTTTGTTTACCTTTACTCTTCTCTTTACTAAAACAATAAGGGAGCATTTAATTTCTTTAATCCACCCTTAAACTTCTCTTTACTTAGATGAATCATTTATGCCTCTCATTCTCCAACTAGAAATAATGAAGAACTAGATTTATAAAGGTGGCGTGTCAATTCCTGGCCTTAACCTAGGTTCTTTAACATACTAAGCTTTTGAAGGTCTTGAAATATTTTCCCATGGCTCCCTACAAATAGATTCCTTTCTACACTCATATTATATTCCTTGGGATGTTGAGATAGATTCTAAGTTAGCTTTGGAAGTTGTGTCATGGGAGACCATTGGGAACTAGAACATCCATTACTTTCCTTCCAATTTTGTTCAATCCCTTCCCCCATAAGAAGTTCCTTGTTTGTTTTCATGTTATCTTCTCTCACTTACCACCATCCTTTCTTGATGTGGCCGATGCAAAGTAACTAGAACTTTCTTCTAGAATTCAAAGCATGATTTCTCATCATGTGTTGCAACATTACATCTATGACAAAAAGTAGGTTTCTAGTCACATTCCATGGATTGGGTATCTTACTAAGTAGATCATAAATAAGCATAATTTAACTCAAAGGCTTTTTGGTATCCAATTCAACTAGCACACGAGGATCCACAACCATATATTTCCTCAATATGAAAGCATAAGTACAAATAGAAGTGTTAATTGTGCTCACAATCTTACTAAGGTATTTAGTAGACAAATATTCTAAAGGAAAATATTTTATTTTGATCTATAAAGGAACAAATTACACCTTTTCCTTTGTAAGATTCATTTTCCTTTTCTATCTTTTCAATATGAAAGGCCAACTATAAAATATCAAGTACTGATTTATAATCCATTCACAATCTTCTAACGATGCAAATTTAAACTAGAAAAAGCCATCATCATGATATATAAACATAGCTATGGTAACATAAGTCCATTAAGATTTCACTAGCCCAACATTTAATTAAAAGTAGGAGTATCACCATGAGAAAATCCAATTACGGTGTATTTCCATTCGATCATTTCCTTAGAATATCTATCTTCTCTAGATTCACAACAATTTCTCCTCTTTAATGTAGGGAGAAACATAGTTAAGGGTCATGCCCTAATCAAGTATGTGATTAGATGCTACCTTATCCTTATAGGTAAGACTTATGGTTAGCCTACTAAACTGACTTTAGTGCACTTGATTAACACAATCATGAATATCTAAAGGATCATGGTTTAAATTTTATTCTAATCCTATCAGGCGATCCTTAGTTTATAAACTTGGAAACTTGAAATGATTTAAGCTATCCACACTAGCACTCATATCATTATTCAAATTAATAAATAACCTATTCTATTTAGATTTAGATTCAACAAATTTTCAATTAGTTTTAGGCTATCTTTCTATTACAATCATCTTTGCCAATTTTGAAGGCATCTTCTTATTTATATTACATCATTAGTCATACTTCCTAATTTACTTGTAGTATCATTATCGTGTGAAGTATTTAGTATTCTCAATGAAGAATTTAGTTTAATAGGGCATTATTGACCATCGATCGACTTCATATGCTCAATCATCATCACCTTTGGTGAATTTTTAATTATCAGATTTTAGCATATGTCTATCTGTATCAACCATGATCAAACTACTTAGAGTCCTATTCAATCCTACACTTCTTGATCTAGTCATGTTTTGCCTGGTTATGGCAATAGAAGTTAGCCATGGAACTACAGAGGAACTCTAAAGAAACATTCCTAAATCAAGATTTAGTTGTCTTTTGAATGATTTTAAAATCCCATTAGTTACTCAAGTCTACTATATTAGCATGAAAAAATTTTCTATAATGTTCTATATGCATATTATGAACAAAGGTGCATGATAAAAACCCATGATGATATGAATCTTCAAAATTTGTATTTAATTAGTTTTGATAATTCCTGTAAATTTTTTTATACTTATAATTGTTTGTCTTATTTTTTGAATGATTAGGAAATATTGATGCAGCACATGGAGTATGGATTTGAATGGCTGCAGCTGCTGAAGTGTTGCAGAGATGTATTTTATTATTATTTTTATGTAATCCCAAGTGATGCATTCGCTGGTAGAAAATGGCTAATGGAAATTAGGTTGGTTGTATAATCCGCCACCCGATCCATGGATAATGGATTAGTTGGATTGTGGGTTAATCGACCTTAATAGCCATGATTAGCTAGAATTAATATTAGCTTATGGGAATTGATGTATAAATATTTCCTTGTATTTTGGGGGAGAGTTTGGTGTGTTTTTTTGGGCTGGTCGAGTGTCCAGCACCGACCCATTTTCATTTTATATACTTGGGCTGGGTCGGTGAGGTTAATTGGGTTGATTGTATGCTGCGTTGTGTATTTTTATACGTCATGTATGCCTCATATAAATAAGGCATATACGACCTGTAGACAAAAAGTTTTGGCTGATATACGAATTTGATTCTTGATTCTTCTCGAGCTTTCTCTCGTGTTCTCTCTCTCTCGGCGAACCTCTCACTCGCACCTTCTTTTGCTTCTGCTCTCTATCTTCGATCAATTCTTGATCGCTTCTGTCTCTCAAATTCAGTTGCCATTGTTAAACTGTGCCTCTGAATTCTTGAATCTTCCTTTGGAAGTTTCCTTAGGCTGATTCCGGCGAATCGAACCCGACTCTCGATTATTTTCTTCGATCCTTTTGTGAAACCCTAACAGGTTTCCATCACATGATTAGGTAACATGGTTTAATCAATATGAGTTTCTTGATGTGCTTATTTAATCATTCAATTACTTAACTAAATGAGGAAAGGAACTTATGTAAATAATTCAGGATATCTAATAGCTAGCCTATTAATGTGTTGGGAATAGGGTAAGCAAGTGTGAAAATCCCGATTGTTTATTTTGCTAGTCTTGAGAGACATAAAATTTCTAATATTTCCCTATTTTCTATGAATGCTCTATTTCTATATCCATGTTTAGTTTGGATCTAATATGGTCTTGGCTTTATACATAGGAACTATTTCGTGTTTTTGGGTATCTAGTTTGGTTGGATACTTATCCTAGTATCCAACATAGGATGGATGATAGGACATTTATTAAATGTTAGTGAAACTAAAGGTATTATAATATTTTCCTTGATAATTGAACATAAGGAAATATTAAAAGTAGTTAATGTTTACCTTTTTGTTTTGATATTGGTTTAGTATGATTTTTTTTTATCTCTTAAAAACCTAGTTTTGTTGACAAGATAACTTGGTTAGTCTTTAATGTTAATACTCAAAACTCCCATTTTGGATTAGTTAATGGAATTAAATAATGATGAATTCTTAGGTACCTTTCTTTGTATGCATTATTAAGTTTTTGATTACCATTTCTCTTGGGATACCTATTCTAGGACCCAATTGGGATGGAAATAAAAGTTTTCAATGACACCTTTGTTACACTAGATATAGGTTTAGCACACATAAAGTTCTTCATATTCCCCTTGCCTATTAGTCCAAATATGATGGATATTGAAGATATCAATATAAGCCCTTTGTCTTAGCATACAAAGGTGGTGGGAGTAGTAATCCTACATTCATCATGATCATCGATATTTATAATAAATTTAACATTGTGTATGTGTAGCTGGTGTTGGAAAATCAAAATTGAGTTAATGTCCTAATTATCATGTCCTCATGTACGATGACAGTTGCAATTTTAGGCATCTCCCTATAATGGATAATGACATTACTTAAGATTCCTTGATGGCCTTATCGTTATATATATATTTTAGTGAATGTGTGTCACTTGCATATAGTGCTATGGTATATATGCTAAGCTTGATCTAATACAATACATGTTGCCATCATACGTCTATGAGCAGCTTGAGCCCTTACCTTATTTGATGTTTTTTGATTTAATATTATCTCACTTTAGTGATACTATCTTGTTTGATCATTTTGTTGGTGATTTTATTTTTATTTCTTATATAGGGGGAAAATGACTATTTTTAGGTATATAACTCTTAGCTAGAGCATACGAAGGATCATAACCTGGGCTGGTAGTGGGCCACTAGTTGTGGAGTGTGATATTGTATTTTCTTATATAGTTGAGAGTTAAGTTAATTGGTATAGATTGGATTTCCAATTAAATTAGGATATTTTCATCTTTACTATCTTTTAAACTCTTCGATTATATCCTTATATTTTGGATCTTGTATCTCTCTCTCTGTTTATCTTACTGTCATCATTATTACTATTGTTATCATGTTAATTCATGCATTGGTTTCTTGTCTTGTTTCATCTTTCCCCATATCAAGTATGTGTTTTCTGCTGATCATACCTCTCCTATATATTAAGTGGAGGTGGCATCTCTTTATTTTATTTTAAAATGATACTACATTATCTTTTAAATGAAACTTCAAAGTTGAGAATTTGGGGGGGGGGTATTACAATAATGTAAAAACTCTTCAATCTTTAATAAAGATATTAATTTAGTGATTACAATTATAAAGCATGAACACTTACAAATCAAAAGATCAAATCTTATTTCCTATGATATTATTTCAATATATTGAAAATAGTTTGCTACTAGCTCATAAGTATATAGATTTTAAACTACATGCCTCATGGCCTATTTTGACCCTAATAGAAACGAGAATGATGTTGGATGGACTAATAAGCTTTAAGATTATATTTCCACATATCACTCATGGATAAATCTTTTATAGATTTCATGCTATGAAAGAACAAAACTACCACACAATTATGGGTAAATAACAATGTTGAATAAATAAACACATCTACAAAACAATTCATAGATAGTGGTTGAAATGAATATAGAGAGAGGAAGATAATAATTGTGTTGGTTACAACCATTTACATTATGCACAATGATTCAAAGCATATCTATATATGCTATAACAAAAAATGACACTTAATGGGAGAGTAGAGGTAGTGGTTGTGGTCTCAAAACTATTGTTTATAATCTCACATAGACGATAGTTTTAAATAACAATTTCCATCGAATGTATCACCATAATAGTACATTGAACTATAGATAAAAAATTTAATCTATAAAAATTATATATGTGTGTCTTTAGATAATAATTATGTTGTACAATTGCTATCTAAAACATTTCATTATTTCCCATGATAGGATTGATGATGGTAATAGTTTATAGGAATAACCTATTATCATTCTTTAAATTTACCTTCAACTTCTTCATACTTTATTCAAATATCCCTACAAAGAAAAACTTACCTATATTCTCAACAATATAAAAGTATCAATATTGTGTTTGATTAAGTGTACATGAACTATGATTGAGAAACAAATACAGAAAAGCACACATACTCAAATTATTTCTAAAAGTGTAAATTCAAAAAAATAATGAAGTTTCAAAGAACAAAAGAACACCATATGAATGTTACCAAGATATAAGGTTTAAGGTTATATTTCTAAATCTTAGATTTTCTTATGAAGAGTACAAATGAGTAATTTCACATTTTGATTGAAACACTTAAAAAACTTTTTAAAACATGACTTGAATTCACTCCATGTGAATTCATGGGTGATCTTGAGTTCAGAATCTTTCCAAGTATTTAATGCTAGGTTCTATTTCACATTTTTCAAGACCAATCGATTGGATTGGTTTAAACCAAAAACATAAAATAAGTAAAACTCAGATAAAACTATTGGTGCACCAAATTGATGAACTTATTTTATAAAGCTGATCTACTAGTTTGGAAACCAATCAACCAGTTAGACTAACATATCCATGGATATTTCTCCTACTAAAACTTATTTGTCTATCTTTCAACATATTAACTAGTTTTACCAAACTAATAAACATGTTTTATCAATAATTCTATAGGTTTTCTTCCTATAGAAATCCATTTATCTCCATTTAACATATAAAATGGTTTTAACAAACATATTGATTTGTTTGGGAAACCAATGGATTTTTTTAACCAACAAGTTAACGAGTTTTTCTCTTACATAATACCATATGTCTCTGTTTCATATGATTGACCAATTTTGCTAAACCACTCGAATTTTGTAAGGAAAATGATTAAATGCTTTGAGTGATAAGGCTAAGTGTTGTGATGAAGTCTAAAATGGTTTCCCTTTTAGATCAAACTGATCGACTATTTCAGAAAACACATTGACAAATTTACTAAACTATGCTTTTATTTAAATACGTTCATAGACACAACTAAATATAACAAATTATCGATTAAATAGTTTTAATAACCTAATTTATGGGTTTGTTTAATGGTAATTTTTTTATCATAGGTCTAAACACATTTAGTTTAATGGTTTGAAAAACCAATTAGCTAGTTCATACAAATACTGAACTAATTAGCCCCTTATTGAGTAATACAATTTGTTCTCCATTTTATGTCTAATGGCTGCTCGATGAGTGATAGACTCATAAATACGCTCACTCAAAATATACTATAATAACTTTAAACTACATTTAATGTTTAATTAATGATCTATTCTCCAAATCATTCAATTTCTCATTCAGACTTTCTTAACTATCAAATATTAAGTTCTAATTAAAAAGTGTTCATTTCTAACTTATATTAGCTAGATTTGATATAAAACTATAATTTATTTTATTAAATATAGCTATATTAAATTGTATTACACTTTCATATCTTTATTTTCGGTGAGAATCAATTACAACCAACCACATTATAAAAGGATTAGTTAGTGTTTGCCTATCATTGTTAAGAAAATATTATGGAGAGTCTAAAGAAGATAAATAGGTTATGTTTTAAATTTTATCTTAGAGTTTCATTGAGATTTTAAGCCTTATAAACAAAAAGAAGAATGATCATGAATAAAATCACATCACTTGTTCAAAATCTAAATGGGAGAACCTTTTGGTGGACTCTTAAAACACTATACATTATGTGTAATTTTTTTTTCTTTTTCATTCCTTTATGTCCTATTTACCACCTCTAGGATTTTTTTCATTTTTTTTAGATCATGGGAATTTTTTTGAGGTTTTGAACAATCTACGATGAAAAAGATCTATGAGTGGAATGGATTCAAGTGGTTTAAATGAAGGAATATCCATAAGAAAACTACCATGATTCAATGATGAGAAATTTATCTATTGGAACAATAGAATGATATGTTTCATCAATTAATAAGATAATGATATGTAGTCAATATTAACTAAATGGTCAACTAAAATCACAAAAGAGATAAATGGTGAACAAGTTGAAAAGATAAGAAAAGAGCTCACATATATAGAGAAGAGAAAACTCACTATCAATAACATAGCCATCATGCTAATTTAATGTGGTCTTTTTGAAAGAGAGTATCACTACATCCAATCGCACACCAGCATGAAGAATATATGGGATAAACTCTTTCTCACTCATGATGGGACAAAACACTCAATTGTGGCTTTCATAAGTACTCAATTCAAAAGGAAGATGAAGAGGAATCTCCAATGGATGAGGGAGAAGTGGCTTTCATAAGCACTCAATTTAAGAGAAAGTTGATGAGGAATCTCCAATGGATGAGGGGCAAGTGGCTTTTATAACAACTCAATTTAGTAAGTTCTGTAGATTTATAGGAGCAAGAAGTGGAAGACTAGGAAACCTATCTTCATGAACACTAGGAGATTTAGAGAAGCCAACAAGGATGAAAATATAAAATTCCATAATTATGGAAAATTTAGGCATGTCATTCGAGATTGATCTGAGTTTAGAAATGATATAGCTAAATAAATGGCAAAATAGAAAAGGGAATATAAGCATCAATAAGTGAATCCAAGGTATGAGAAAATCTATGGTTGTCTTTGCTAAAAGTTGAAGGTGGACTCTTCAATTAGGAGAAGGAAGTATCTAACCTTTATTTCATGGCTCGAGGAGAGGAAACATCAAACTGCACCTCTTTTACAAGATTTTATGATGACAACAACGTTGATGAGGCACAATCCCATTCTCCAAGCTTCCAATGTGTTTTTGGGCTGATAATGTTCCAACAAAAAAGTATATAATGAGTAGATTAATCATACATGACATCATAAAGAAGACTCATTATGAGCTCTCGAAAGATAAGAAACTAAATGTTAACCATTTCCACAATTTTTTTTAAATCAATTATCCTTAAAAATAGGAAAAACATTTGGGATAAGGTTGAATCTAAAGTGGATTAAGGTTTCTTCATCAATTACTCTTTACATATTAAGGCTTACCAGAGCTTCAACAAACATTTAATGTTCATTTAAGAATCTATATATGTTACTATTAATAGGGATGGCAATTTTCCCCGCGGGTTTGGGGCTCCATCGGGGTTCCCCGTTGGGGTTCAGGTTCGGGGAGAGAATTCAGGGATTGGGTTCGGGTTCGGGGATTCTTAACGAGGATTATTTCGAGGACGGGGCGGGGACGGGTTTGGGGTCCCCATCCCCGAACTCGCCCCGATATATATATATATATATATATATATATATATATATTATAATTTTTTATAGAATATAAATTAAAAATATAATATAAAAAAATAATTTGAGGATCGGACATGAGATCGAGGATCAGGTATAAAGTCGGGTTTCAGGGATCGGGTCTGGTTTTATGAACGGGGAATAAATCAGGGATTAAAAATAGATCAGGGATCGGGTCGGGTATGGGGAGTTGATCCCCGTGGGGATCGGGTTGGGTTCGGGGATTATTTTCCATATTGGGTTCAGGGATAGGGATAGGGTCCCCGTCCCCGACCCGCCCGATTGCCATCCCTAACTATTAACAAGTCTTTCTCATGTGCGTAGAGTATCGAAGATGAAGAAGTAGGTCACTCCATCAAAGTTTAGAGACTATTGAAAAAAATTGAAGTGGACAATTAATAATAAAATGATGAAGATTAGAAAATTAATTAACAAGAGGTTAACGAAAGAATAGATCTTCATAAAATTAGGAGATATGCTTATGGCCATCCTCAAGAGCTTATCGTTTTTTCTTCACGAATAGGACTTGAAAAATAGGTCTTTGTTACGTAACATTTACAATAATTTTTCATTTATATCTCAAATTAAACCAAAGTCTCACTTGAATGCCATGAATGATAAATTAGATCATGGAAATGAGAGATTAGCTTAAATTATTTGAGAGAAATCAAGTTTGGGAAATAATCCCTTTTTCTCCAAATAAACAAATCATTAAGATTAAATGATTCTTTATAAATAATTTAGATGATAATGGCATTGTGGTTAGAAATAAACTCTACTTTGTTGCTAAAGGATATGACTAATAGGAAGGCATTGATTTCGAAAAACATTTGCCCTATAGCTATACTTGAGGCTATATGTATGCTTCTTAGAAAGATTTAAAATGGATGTTAAAAAAGATATTGAGTTTTCTATCAATCTATTGTGTATCATTTTTATTTACTTACTTTGAGTATTATAACTAATATCTTCACTTGTGCATCAGTTGAGACGGATTATCTACCTTATTTCCCTCATGACTAACATTGTCCTTACAGTCACTCTCATATGTTTAGAGGGAGAATCCTCTTTCGTTTTTGGTGTGTCTCCTTTATTTATAATATATGATGTTCTTGGTCCCTTTTCCCTTATATTTTTTTGTGGAGAAAAGGAGGGACCGAACCCAAAGATTAAATGGAAAGTGGTGCAAAAAATTAAATGGTATAATTATTACCTACTTACTATTCATCATCCTACAACATTTTCTCTGTTACACTTTTTTGTTTTTGATCATAAGAAAGGACATTTTTTTGACCTCATAATTGAAACAATGTCCTTGTCCTTATTTTTATGATAACAAATGGGTTTAGAGAACAAATGTGTTTGCTTAGCTTTTCATGAACTATGATTAATAGAAAAAGAGACCAACACAAAATTAAATTGTTTTACAAAGTGCAAATTTAAACAAGTAATCAAGTTTCAAAGAATGAGGGAGGATCGTATGAATATTACTAAGACATAACATATAATAAAATGATAATATATCCAAGTCTTAGGATTTCTTGTAAAGAGTTAAGTGGAGCAATTTATTATTTTTATTAAAACTCTTTAAAAAAAATTATGTACTTGACATGAATTCATGTGAATTCACAATTTATTTTGAGTTATAAATCTTTCTAAGTGTGTTAAACCTTGTTATTTTGTTCTAGTTAGAACTTATCGACATGTCTTAATATTGATTGACATGTTGGGTTTAAACAAACAACATTAAAAGTGTAAAACTTAGATGGATTGGCTGATGAAACAAACAGGTTGAGTGGTTTCATCAAACCCATTAAAATTTTTAGAGATTGATCAATTGTTTTAAACAAATAGTCCATTGGTTATGCTTATTCAGAAACTCATTTATTTCTATTTAATTGCATGGAGTAGTTTTTCCAAATTGATCAACTTGTTTGAAAAATTGATCGACTGGTTTAATCAACTAGACCTTAGGTTTTACTCCTATAGAAACCCATTTATCTTTGTTTAAACTCATCAACAAGTTTTACCAAACCGGTTGATTGGTTTGAGAAAATTCATTGATTGATTGACTATCATGGATAAGGGTTGAGATGAAATGTAAAATGATTTTGCGTAGAGAGTAAAACCAATTGACTAGGTCATAGGAAACATCGACTAGTTTACTAAGCCTTAGTACTATTCAAATATGTTCATAGTACCAATTAAGTATAACACAAAATCAATAGAATGGTTTATGTTAGAGTTAAATTTTCATCTTAGATCTAAACATATTTATGTGACTTGCTTCAATGATGAATCGACTTATGTACATCTGGCAGACTATTTTAACCAAACAAATCGATCAGTGAGCATTAAATATTGATTTTCCAGTCATTGGATGATACAAATTTTTGGCCAGTTTATGGCCAACAACTACATAATGAGGGAGAGGCTTAAAAATAATCTCCCTTATCATATACTATAATAACTTTTCAAGTACATTTAATGTGCAATTAACCACCTACTCTCAAAATAATTTAATTTCTCACTCAAACTCTCTTAACTTTCAAATTAATTATGAATTTTCTTTTATCGAGAAGTGTCCATTTCTCACTTCCCCTAGCTATATTTACTCTAAAATTTTAATATCACATATTATATCAACGTATGTTATATATCATCAAAAGGTCTACACTTTCATATCTTTTTTTTTATTAGAATCAATTGTTATCATAACCATATTAAAAAAAATTATTACAAAGGATTGGTGAATATTTACCTATCATTCTTGAAAGATTGTTATTGACATTGTTGAGAGTATAAAAAGGTTATGTTATAAATCATCTTTTAGAGGGTTATTGAAATCGTAAGTCTTATAAATCGGAAGAAGATTAATTATCAATAAACCTTGTCACTTGCTCAGAATCCAAAAAAGTAGAGTCTTTCAATAGTGGATTTAGAGTGTAATTTGTTCTTAAACCATTATATGTTGTGTGTATATTTTTAATCTATCATTACCATTCCATTAAACCTTATTCACCACCTCTAGGGTTTTTTCATTTAGTAAAATCTACACACACACACATCAATCAACCATAGATCATAATGTCAATAAATTTATGTTAATTTTTTATTTTTGCATCAACTTCTTATATAAATAATAAAAATAGAACAAATAATAAAATTTTCAATCAATAAAGAAATAGATATACATTTTATAACATCACATTGCTCACAAACGAATGTCATTGCTCTTTGATCTTAGCAAAAACTCTACAATATGAACTAAAGGTACAAAAAATTTAGCAAAGACTTTATCTATGTTCTCATGGTCTTGTCATCAGCATCATGACCATCAAATATCACACCTACATAAAAGGATCAATATAATAATTTGAAGTACATGTTTAAAAGACTTTTATCATAAATATATGTCTAAAACATATTTAATATATAATTTCAACAATGAAGGCCTAAAATTCATAGCACAAAAATGCTTCATATCATATTTACATAAAGTGTTTATCTATGTTGCTTTACATTGTGGAAACTAACATTTTTAGGCATAAATTCTAATTCCATTACATAAATTCCACATTCGTGACCAGCCCACATAAAAATGTCATCAATATTGAATGAGGAAGGTATTTCCATACTAAAAAATTTTCTAATGTTTCAAGTTATCATCCTGTTTCAGTGGTGATAAGATAATGGACCATCATTTATTGCTTAGATCAATAATATTTAACATCATTTTTTATTATAAGCATATTATAAATATATCATTTTTACCACTAAGCAAGGAAACATCCACCATTTTAAACTCTGATTCCTTAGTAGAAACATCATTTTAATTGACAATTCATCAGTAGTTGGATAAAGGAACACTAAAGGAGGCGTAATCTAATAACTATATACACTAGATCACCCTAGAGCATTTTCATGGATGCATAAATATGTTTTTTTCTCTATCACTTGCCATATGTTAAACTTCAAATACTATACTCACACCACTATTCTATAGGGTACTCTTATCATCTTGCTCCATTGTGTATAAAGTACTATTATTAATGATGTATATATTATAACACAATATATTTATTTAGGGGAGTGTGATAACTAATAAAAATCATCATCATGATAACCTTTGATGCCAACCACTGAAAAATTGAATTATTATGTCTGTATAATAACCATTTCATGCTTCTTAATGGACTTGAAGCCTATATTATATCTATGTGTGTTGCATAAATGATTAAATATAATTTGTATTATAAAGCATATATGAGTGATCTTGTCTTAATATTTTAGAGTCATGAATCTTCAATAGTAAAAATCTTTTAACCCCTTTCCTTTCATCTTATATATATGAATGTCATGGTGGTGAAAGGTGTTTGGTATTAGCATCATGTAATAACTCACAACAAAACTTATTTCCTTCCTCCATTTGATAAGCCTCAACAATGCATTCTTCTAGCCTATTTTTTTCTCACATATATTTTAGGAATTTGATGAACATCTCAAATGGATGCATGTAATGTAGATAAAATAACCTTCTAAACAAAGTGTATGGTTAAATGCATCATGATCACAAAGAAATATGGAGGAAACTTCAAAGAATTCTTGAATATGAAAAATAAGTGGGGTAAGTGAGTGAAAAAGGGTTATACAATTGAGTACATAGTGAACTAGTGAGAGTGATGTACCTAGCACTTGTGGTGGGAGGGGTGTCACTCATATTTTTATACTAATCTTCATATTTTGGTAATGAAAATTTTGTTACATATTAAATATATATATATATATATATATATGTGTGTGTGTGTGTGTGTGTGTGTGTGTAATAATAATCTCTTATTATAGTGTTTAAAACCTTTGAGGATAAATAACATTATCATAGATTTCCTTCATAAAGAAACAAAGATAAGTGATGGTGATGTTAATAGGATTAGGAAAAATAGAGCATGTAACCTCAAATAATAAATTTTTAATGACAAAATTATGATTGTATTATTTCATGTCCATGAACTTCAAATATTTTATTCAAACAAGGCTCTTAATATTTGATATATATCCTTTGAGGACCTTATATCTACTCAAACTAACACAAACATAAAATGCCTCTTTTTTAGATAGAGTACAAGATATGACTGCAAAAAATTTCTATTTCCCACTTTCTACAAATGTAGTTTTATTCTTGTACCTATCTTAATGAGCTAAAACTTAGAATTCATGACGTCTTTTGTTTTCTTTGGCACATTTATAAGTGTACCAATTATTTTATCAGATAAGTTCTTCTTAATGTGCTTCACATTAAGAAAGCGTCACACATATAAGTACTTTCAATATGGAAGGGCAATAACCTACAATGTCAAAGATAAGTAGTATTTGTACTCTTTAGTAACTAGATAAAGTATGTGTTATATTTACACAAAGATTATACATAGAGTTTGTTCACATTATAACTAGAAATATTACCACATACCCATAAATAGTTTGTTCACATTTCAATATGGCTCTCATGTTCATTGAATCTTAGATATATGTATCAAATACTTTAACTCCATATTTCAAATCCTTAAAAAGGGGAGCTATAGTACCCCATCCTAAAATCCTTCAAAATATATGTAAAATTAGGTGGATATGAAATAAATTATCTTTGGTTTTGAAAGGGGCATGAAATTCTAATAAAAATGTGAATTTCATACGTATTGATACACTAATATGCTGAGAGATTGACAAATTTATTCTCGAAGAAAAAGTTAACTAGTTTGATAAAATCGATTAACTAGTTATTCTACGATTTCATATCCTTTTTTTTATTTTTATATAAATCTCTTTCTAATGTTTATGAAAATTTATAATTAGAATTTATTTGTACTAATTAGAATATTTATGTTGTTTGGGATTATTTTATATTATTTTGATTATTATATGCTTTTATTTTGTTAAATTTCTCCAAAATGCACTTTCTAAAACATAGATTACCTTCTCTCTTTTCTATCATATCCCTCTCTCTCTTTTGGCAGCTAAGTTGAGTGTTTAACTTCTAGCACCCTTCCCTAAATTACCAACATTCTTTCATATCTCTCTCTAACTACTCTCAACATCCGTCATACCATCATATCTACCCCTACCCCTTTGGTTCCCCACACTCAATCATGCCACTATTATCCCTCTGCCTCTCATAGATGTTAACCAAATCTCCCTCCTATGCTCTCCATTTCGTATTCATTTAACTTCTTACCACCTACACTTGCTCATTGTCTCCCTTATCTTTGTGGAAAATTTTCTATGTATTGAACATTCCTTCAATCTTTTCGCTTTTATTTTATTTTGGAAATTAGAGGCTTGCCTCTTGTTTTATTCCCTTACATAGTTAAATTATTATCCCTTATCTACTCTAATAATTTCAACTTAGTTCTCCCTTATTTCTCTTTAGTAAGGAAGGATTAAGGTTTTAGAAATATTAAAGATTCTAGCTTCATTTTTCTCGGAATTCTATTTTTTGAAAAAAGATTGAGTTATGTTTCTCTTCTTATTTTTCTTATTCTTATTCTTATTCTTCTTCTTTATATGGTTTTCTTTTATTTTAATGGAGTTTTAATGGTTTTGACTTTTGATTCTCCTAGGAATTGAGGTCTTGCTGGATAGCCATCAAGTAGGAATTTTGTGCTAGAAGAATTACTTCAAGGTAAGGCATTCATATCATTAATATGAATGAGGTTTTTCTTGATTATTATGATTCCATGTTATTGGTGTATTTTTTTGTTAAACATGGGCTAAGTGTATTCTAGATTTTGAGTATGGTAGAATTTTGTTATAAAATTAAGCACTATTGGTTTCTCTAATTTTATGCATAATTTGGAAATTTAAGTATGATTTTTTTTAAATACCTACATCACCATGTATCCATGTGATTCCATGTATGGAACATATATCTTTTTTTTTAATGAAATAGAAGCATGCTGCAATTAATATGGTAAAGTTTTAAGAATGTTGTTTTGTATTACAAGTTTAGGTGTTATTTTACCTAGACCATTGGATTAATTCAAAGCTATTGACCAGTGAAACTGTGACTAAAGTGGTCTTGTCTCTTCTTAAATCCATCAATCGGTTATACTAAACCCATCGACTTATTTTTCATGGATAGTCTATCAATGAGACCAACCCATCAACTATTCAATGATCATATTTTTATTTCATATCTAATAAGACTAGAATAATCAACTGGTCCCAAGGAGGAATTTATTAGTCCAACTATATGCTACCTTGTTCATTTTTTTTTTCTTCTTTAGGACTTTATGTTAATAGCTCCATGTAATTACAACATTTAAGCTATGATTTAAAAAATGTTTACCCTAGAGTATATAAGAATCATAATGGTGATGTTTAGAATTTTAATTGGTTAAGTTTGGTGTCATCTCTAAATACACATTTGGTAGCTTTTATGCCTAGTGATGTGTTTGGTGTTATCACTTGGAAACACCCACTTTGTTATTTATGGAATTAATCTGTGATTTATGATATACTTGGATAATTGATAATAATTGAATAAGATTTCATTTGAGCTTTTTTCTCTGAATCTTGGGTAGTTGACCTAGAGTTAGTGGGTAGGTCATGTTGTGAATTATATTTTTCACTTAGGAACTATTTCTTTCTCTACCAAGTTGTGCCCGGTAGAGTGGTATACACATATCTTTATGGTATAGGATTATACTATGGTATGCTAGCATGACATTTGTGTCAAGTTCGAGTAGCCCCTTCACACTTTGTATTGTCCATTACTTAGGCAGGTGTAGTATCACAACTTTTTAGCTTTCGTGAACAAGGAATTTAAGGTGTGGTGGGTAAGGTATTCTAGTACAAACCCCTTGATATAATTTGACCTCATGTAATGGGTGTGGTATCCCTTTCTCATATGGCTACCAAAAAAAACAGAAAGTGAAACTCAAAGTAATAAAGATTATAGGTACACAGAAATTTTAATGCAAAAAATAAACTGAGAAAAATATCTAATGTGTGGGATCATGTTAGTAAATTTCCTTAAATGGAAACTAGTTTTCAATAAAAATGTCATGTAGAGAGATGTGTTATGTGTGTCATATTTGATAATGTTTTGGCTATTGAAATTGTAAGGTTGATAATGATGTCATAAGGAAAGCTATATGTCCTTTCATATTCTAAGGAGATCATTCATTTACTTTAGTTGAGGAATGAGAGTTTAGAAGGATGGTCTCAAGGTTTTTTAATAGATTTTCAGCCTTTTTGTCAGGCTGCTTCTAATAGAGAGATTATGTTCATATATTTGCGAGAAAGAGAGATAGTGATGGATATGTTAATGAATACTTCTGGCCTTATATTTTTAATAATGGATAATTGGAAATATAGCCATATAGGAGAGGAGTATTTTTGTGTAACTATTTATTTTGTTGATGATTCTTGGAATTTTCATAACTAATTTTACATTTTAAGGCACTAACCCCACCGTTATATAGTATAAGTATTGCAAATGATATTAGCATGTTTTTATCACATTGGAATATAGGACATAAAGTTTTGATTACAAACATTAATAATGCTAGCCATAATGATATGATGATATTGAAGCTTAAACAAAGTCTTCAAGTTAGAGATTAATTGGTGGATGATGGCTCTTTTTTTTAGAGTGCAATGTTATGCCCATATCTTGAATTTATTTGTGCAAACTAGTTTGAATATTATTGAGATTATTATTGAAGAGTCACGTGCAATGATTAGATATGTGACTAGATATGTACGTAGAGAGACAAAATTTTTTGATATTGTTCTAAATAGGTTCAATTTGGAGGTTAAGAGAAAAATCCATTTGGGTATCACTATAAAATAGAACTCCATATGGGAAATGATATATTATGTCTTATATTTTATGCATGTGTTTATCTATTTAGGATATGGTGATTGATATATGATAAAATTATTGATTTCTAGTGATAAATGGATTATGTTGTTTGATCTTCATAAGTTTCTTGGTATCTTTTATAAAGTGACACCTATGTTTTTTGTTTTGAAATCTCCAACATCAAAAAAATATTTGAAAGAAGCCTATGTTCATTCTCATCTCTTTGGGACAATAAAGTGTGAAAACTCTGTGTTGAGTGATATAGAGGGTAAGCTCTCAAAATTTTATAAGTATTAGACTAAGTATACTATAGTTTTATCATGTAAAACTATATTAGATCGATGATTTAAGATAAAGATGGTTGAATATTTCTTTAATGAGTTGTTTAGAGTGGAAGAAGTATAGATAAAGGTCTCAAATGTGTTAGGTACACTATAATCTATATATGATCATTATATAAAACATTCCAACCCTACATTTTTACCAAACAGGATTTCTAATGCCAAAAGTAGTACTTAGGGAAGGGTATTTAGCAATTATCAAGTGTCTAAGGGAGGACATATAGTTAATTTTGAGATAAAAGTTAGCTATATGATAATTTAGTGGACAAATCACCATATGATTTGCATTATAAGTTAGATATCCAAGAGTAATGGAAGAGTTCTTTCCATAGGTATCTTATGCTATCTTTAATGGCATGGGATATTTTATCTATTCCAATTTCTACTTTTGTATCAAACTATGCATTTAACATTGATTGAAAGACCATATGCCCCACTAGGAGCTCATTGAATCAGATACCATTCAAGCTTTTATATATGTTCAAGATTGGTTGCAATCATGTGGTAATTAAGTACTTATCAATTTTTTTCATAATCTTTTATTTCAATTTTGGCTTATAATTTTATCCTTTCTTGACATAGATGAATTATTAGCTAACATTCATTTTGATGAAGCTTATAAGGAAGTAGAAGATGATTTCTCATTATAAAATGAGGTAAAAAAAAACTCACTTAAAAAAATTTAACTTACAATAGATATGTGGCTAAAAATAAAGAATCGTTGCATTTTTGTTTTTAACTAAAACTCAGCATAGACATACATATTATTTTTTTGATTGATATACTAATTTTTAAATACCAATAACTTAGTTTTAGCCAATAATAGCCATGAAAAAGGGAAGTACATGCTAATTTTATACTTGTTTACTTTTGTGTTTAGGTGTAACAACAACTCACTCTAAGTAGATAAATTGGAGAGTTATATTATTCAATTGTAACAACAACAAACCCAAAGTAATTTTAAAATTTACGTTTTTTATGAAATGAATTTTATGAGAATATAGAGAACTTCATATGGTTCTTTAAAGCTTCAACATGTTTTGTTTGTTGATGCTCTTACATTGTATTTGTTATAACATTTGGTTTATGGTGATCTTGTTACTTGTTTTGATTTGCAAGTTAATTGAGTTTATTCTTTTGGGTTTTAGATTTTTTTCCCTTGTCCTTGATAATCAAGAAATGAAGCTAATATTGATTAAAGACAACAGAAGGGAGATTAGAGTATGCGGTCATTGATGAATGTCCACTACATCCTTTTCTCAGGTGTTTTTATGTTTGTTAATACTAATTCTTGAGCATATCATATTCATACAATTTTATGGCTTATGAATTATGTGTTTCTCCAACAAATCTTCACATGTGTCATAATTCAAAAATTCTCAATATAGAATGTAACACCCCAAAAATTTGGACTAGAAATTTTTGTTTCAAGATAATGCACAAGAATTTTTAAAAGAAAAACAAGGTGACATTATTTCCATATTAACCTTGAGGGAGGCATGATCATAACCTATCAAATGCTTGGTATAAGGTAAAGTAGAAAAATGGGTGAAAGAATGCATTTTTCTACAAGATGTATGACAATAATAATGATAACAATGATGAGAGTAATAATATAGATAGAATAGAAAAATTATGAAATCCGAATATAGAAATAGAACCAAGAGTTAAAATAACTGAAAGAACCAAAAGCATCTTTGTATAGTGAGCACAATACATCTTATCTATTAGCCTAACTCTTACCTAAAAGGAAATGTAACTCTTAATGCCCCAAGCAATGACCAACTACTTACCCACCACATTATCTTCAATGTACTATAGTTCAAAATCATAACTCTACAAATTATCCTCTATTAACTAGATAAGAAGCTAGATCATCACAACGACTACACAAATTTTTTTGGGGCTTATATTGGATAACCCATAAACCTTAGCTAGACATCAATGCCATGCTACCCTACCATAGTATAATCCTATACCTCAAATATATATTCATATCTCAAAGATAGAAATAGATATAGAGTAAAAAGATAGAAACACAAGATGACCCTCTTGTCACTAATTCTTGGCTAGCTACCTTAAGAGTCAAAGAAAAGGATTGAATGATCTTAATTCCACTATTATTATATTCCAAGTGATATCACAAATTAAATTTAATTCTATTATAACCAATTGGATATTTCCAAGTGATATAACCAAAAACACCATAATGCATACATGCTACTAATTGGTTGTTTAGAAATGACATCAAACGTAAATACCTAAGGCACCATAATGTTGTATCTTTCATCCATATTTAATTTAGGTTAAGTATAGTTGAAATTATGATTAAAATTTTTAACTTAATGATAACATTATTATAGAAGTCTCAAAATAGAAAAATAAAATAACAAGAAGACATGGCTAACTCAAACGGACCAAGTGATATATCGCTAGGAACAATTGACTAGCCTAGTCATACTAGACCTTAGGAGAAATATCACATTTTAAAACCTATCGACTAGTTGGTATAATCAATCAGCTATTCATAGAAGCCAATCGATGGGTTTGGCCAAACTCGTTAATGGGTACAAGTAATTGCCAAACATCTCTGGTCACAAAGCAACCAATATATAGGTTTGGAGGATCAATTATTTATTAATAGAAACCAGTAAACTTATTCATCAAACCGATTAATTGTTATCCCAACCTACTGATTAAAAATTACAAATAAAGAGTGTTCACAGACCCAGTTAACCGGCTATAGCAATGGGTCCACTCGTTTGGGACAAACCACACATAATTAAAATCACCAAACTTTTACAAATTAAATTTATGAAGACTATATGTTGTAAAACATATAAAAGGACATACTCTTCATATGAATTCACATAAATCATTGTAGGAATCAATACTTACCAAGATATACTTCCATTTAACTAAAACTATGCATAATATAAAAATACTTAAACATACTTTAAGACTTTAAAATTTTAAACATGGAAAAATTCTTATATATAGGAATCAAAAAAGGTACATACACATCATAGAGCATACCAAACACTTGAAACCATAACAAATGACACATAGCCTAATTTATATTAAAGATAAGGATGCCCCACCTTTATGAAAATATTATAGCAGAAAAAAACTCCTCACTTGATGAATTTTATCAAGGACACAATTTCCTAAAAGAATAAAGAACAAAAATTATTAAAACTCCATTTTAAAACATAATAAAACAAAATAAAAAAGAAGGAGAAGAAAATGACATAGAATAACATCTTTTTAGAACTAAAATCAAGGAGAGAACCTAAGATCTCCAACCTATCTCAAAACCTTAATCTCTTATCGCTTAAGAGACTTAAGTTAGCACTAAGGCTAAGATTAGGATAAGAAATAAGAGGTGAGAATAGAAAAAAAGATGAGAAGAAAAGAGGCAAGCCTCTGCTTTCCTTAATAGTTAAGAAAAAAAGAGAGACAGTGAAGGATATATCCACGATTAGTAAAATTTACCAAGAGAAAGGGAGAAAAAGGAAAATGTAGAAGGTAAGAAGTGGAAATGAATCAAGAATGGAGTTTAAGGGGGAGTTGGTTGACATCCATGACTGAAAGAGAGAAAAAAGGCTAACTTGTTTAAGTAGGGGAACCCAAGTGTAAAATCAATGTATTATGAGGGGACAGAGGCAAAGTATTATTAAGAGAGATATGGTGGTAGATGGTTGGTAAGTTAGGGAAGGGTTTAGGAAGTCAAACATGCAACCATAGCTACCATAGGAGAAAGAAAAGTGAATATAAGGGAGAAAAATGTGAAAAATATCATAAAATTGCTTTTGGCAGAAATCTTAGCTAAACAAATATCATGGAATGGTCTAAATAATGTAAAAGTGATCCCAAAGTGGAAATTATGCTTATTAGAACAAATATATTTTAATTAAAAAAATTACAAACATTGGAAAGAGAGTTACATCAAAATAAAAAAATGGATATGAAATTATAGGACAAGCAATTAATGGGATTCAACAAAATAGTCGTTTAGATCATTAGAGAATAAGAATATTAGTTCCTAAGAGTACTGGTCCATCAGTTAGGAAAATCAGTCTATCAGTGAACCCAAAATTCACATCTTCATTAGAATTCCAATTCCTTTCAGAAACCAAAACTAACTTATTTTATATTAACATAAATTTAAACACATTTTGAAGGATTTTAGGATAGGGTGTTACATAAAATATCATAATTCTTATATCTTGCCAGAGTAAAATATTTTTTTTTAATTTTAGGAGGAAGAGTATTAACTAGATTTAGGTTATGCTAACATCACCACAAAATGTTGCTTTTACCTTATAAATTATTACTGACATATACCCACAAACTCATGTTTTTATCTTGCTTGGATGAGAAGACAATAATGTAAAGAATGTTGGTCATCTAATTTTGTAATGATATTTTTTTTTTACTATTATGACTAGATTCTTAATGCTCACATTATAAGAGTTCAACTACGTTATAGGTTAGGAAATTTTGATGGGTCTCAAAAATAAGCTGAATGATTAAATTATACTATTTTTGTGAATGAAGCTCTTAGTTTTACATAATTTTTTTATTTCACTATAGTTTCATAATTTTCATCCCTAGTTCTAATCATTTACGTATGGGCCCCTCCTCAATTATGATATCTATTATTGATTCAACCACAGTAGGTAGATGAAATTCCAAAACAAATCTTGGATTTGAAGTTAATGTTTGAGACATTTTCCATGTCATTTTTTTTAGAAATTATTTTCTCATAAAATATATGTGAAACATGTTTGATGGAGATGAAAATAAAATCAAGGAAATAGGTTTTTTTTAGCCTAACCTAGGCCAACCCAAGATATACCAGAGCTCATTTAAGCCCATCCAATTTTTCTTTCGGTGGATCTTAACATAACCTAGTCATGGCCCATAATGAGAAACTCTAAACCAGATGTAACACCCCCAAATTTACTACTGAAAAATTTCGTTTAAGACAAAGGTTTTAGCGGAAGCGAAAGAATTAAAACCATAAACTTGGGGGTATTACCGCCACACTTAGTACCAGACCGGTTCACTCCTACCGTTTCAATACTAAGTTCTAAGGCTAAACTAAACAATCGTTACGTAAGAGTCATCAAAACAAAGGTCCATAGTTAACATAGACCATTCACGAAAACTACGAGTCAACAACAGTTAAAATATTGTTAAGATTGCAACTTAAGAGTACGGTTTCAAAACAAGAAGCGTAGTACAAAGTATAGCTAAATAAAACAGATCTCAATGGACCAATATCCGGATCGCCTACTCACTCAAGTCAAGCCTTCCACCCCGAGTTAGTAACCGATCAAACCTGCATAGGAGGTCTGCTCCCCACCATCGGTGGATCATCACAGGACCCATTCAATCAAGGTAGTATCAGTACGGGTCCAATACTGAGTAAGGGCGCTGGTGCGCTAAGGCCAAACATACAATCATACCACATAGCACAATCATATAGACAACATGCGATAACCCACAAGATAAGGTCTGAATAATTTCCGATGACTTATTCTTCATTCTCATTAATTATAGTAAGTCCATTTCACACATTCTTTAATAATCCATGAGAGCACGGGGACCCCACTATTATAGCCGGTGGACCGGAAATAAAAACATAGGGCAAGACGCCTCTGACCACTATTCTTACCAGTGGACCGGACTGGCCCCGCCTCAACATGGTGTTTCACTGTAAGTACTTAGTATTTTTCCCATAGTTTAACTTATTTACTTTGAGTCTATCGAGCCGAGGCCCCCACTATTATAGCCGGTGGACCGAAAATAAACGCACAGGGCAGAACGCCTCTGACCACTATTATAGCCGGTGGACCGGAACGAAACGCACAGGGCAGAACGCCTCTGACCACTATTATAGCCGGTGGACCGGAACAAAACGCACAGGGCAGAACGCCTCTGACCACTATTATAGCCGGTTGGCCGAAATGAAACGCACAGGGCAGAATGCCTCGGACCACTATTATAGCCGGTGGACAAGAACGAAACGCACAGGGCAGAACGCCTCTGACCACTATTATAGCCGGTGGACCGGAACGAAACGCACAGGACAGAACGCCTCTGACCGCTATTATAGCCAGTGGACCGGAACAAAACGCACAGGGCAAAATGCCTCTGACCACTATTATAGCCGGTGGACCGGAACGAAACGCACAGGGCAGAACGGCTGTGGCCACTATTCTAACCGGTGGATCGGACTAGGCTCGGCTCAACATTCTTTTGCTTTACGTTATTAGTGTCTTATCCGTGTCTTATTGAATCACGCAACACTCTTGACATGCATAAATCATTCTCTTTATACTGTACACATCACAACTAATAAAATCCCACATCCATAACTACACTTTAATCAATAAATACACATGATAACACCAACAACTCTAAGCAGCCATAATCGACCCTAATTGTCCATAGCAAACCGTGGTTACCCACTCTTAACCCTACTTTACCATAAAAACCATACTTAGCCATCCCAAACCTTAATTATCCTCAACAAATCACAATTAGCTACTCCAACCCTACTTAATCACGACGGCCCAGAGTTAATCACTCCAAACCCTAATTCTGTCTCCTCCATACCCTTATAATACTCTACATACTATTCTCCGTCCAAAACAGTTAAACACCCAAATCATACTTGCATTACCTTTCTTACATCCCAAATCAACCTTTCATCCGTAAATTTTGCTCCCACGCAAACGTTACACATCCCATGCAACCTCTCGAACTTTTCATACAAACCCTAAATCCCATACAATCATTAACTCCCATGCAAAACCCTAACTCCACCGTGCAAACCCTAATACCACCATACAAACATTAATACCACCAAACCATAACACCACCATGCAAACCCTAATACCACCATAAGCCATTAATACCACCATGCAATCACTAATACCACCATATAGACCCTAATACCACCATGCAAACCCTAATACTACCACGCAAACCCCAATGTCATCATGTAGCCATTAATACCACCATGTAACCATTAATACCTCCATAGAACATTAATACAACCATACAAACCATAACACCACCATGCAAACCCTAATACCACCATAAGCCATTAATACCCCCATGAAATCACTAATACCACCATACAAACCCTAATATCATCATGCGACCATTAATACCACCATGCAACCATTAATACCGCCATAGAATATTAATACCACCATACAAAATTCAAGACTTCCATGCATGGTTCCCAACTCTCATTTATTTCAGACATTCCTCCCACTTAAATCTTCTCTCATAGATCATGAGGTACTTAGGTCAACCTCATATCCCCCTTAGTGGTCTCACTTCCCATTTATTTCCCGTCATCCTTATATTTCCAACTCATATTACCATTTATCCTAACATGCATGTCCTAGAGGGCCATAACATAGTACATCATAAACATCATACATATACATGGAAGCACATACAACATACCTCAATCTCCAAGATGCGCTACACATAAGACAAGTTATACACAAATCATATAATACATGGCATAGCATGGCATACACAACATTCAACGCATCCATGTCGCACATAGCACAAGGCCATTAGCTTCGTCCTTACCTAAGGCGACACCGGGCTTGGAGCACGCTCCTATAACTCCTTAGGGCTTTGGTCAGGGTTACCTATAAAAGGGAAAAATGCTAAGTATTAGTTTCCCTTACAAGTACCATCAACCCTTATTCTAATTTAGGACTAGGGTTTTTATTACTAAAAATGGTATTATACAAAAACTAGGGTTTTTACCTTAGAATTAGTATACTAAATATTAGTAGTCAAAATATATTTATTTTTGATACTTATTGTTACACTTATTTTATTAAACCCATTAGTTCTAATCTTGTAGTAATAGGGTTTATGCTAGCTATAGGAAAATAGTGTTAGTATTAATAAAATAGTGACACTAATGTCTAGTGATAGAAACCCTAGCGTTTTAAGGCCAAGTCTATTAATAGTGTTATATTTGAAATGATAATATTATAAGGTCAAGATATTACAAGTAAACTATTCCTAAGGGTGATAATGATAATAGTTGTATATTCTTGAAAAATAGAAGGGTTCAAATGCTTTTGATTACAACAATAAGGTAGTGATAGTAGTAATAATAGTAATAGCTAATAATAGTGTCCTAGTAATGAGGTTAGGGTTAATGTTAAATGGTATGGTAATAAGGTTCAAGTACTCTTCTAGTTAACAACCACATGATATTTACTAGCTTGAGTTAAGTAACATGGATAAGAACAAAAGTAGTATTATTATTAACAATAGTGATAAATGTGTTAAGTATAATAATAATAATAATAATAATAATAATACAACCAAGTAAGGGTAAGCAATAATAACAATAACCATAGTAATAATAATAAAAGTAATAATAATGATAATAATAATAATAATAAGTATATTAGTATTAATATTAGTAGAAAATAGCAGCAGTTATATAAAAGGGATATTAGGGTTTGGATGAGTGGAGAACCACCTAGGGTCGGTAGTGGTCCGGCGGCGGCGCGTGGCGGCCGCGGCGGTGGAGGAGGAGGAGAAGAGGTGGAAAGATGGAGGTGGTGGTTAGATGGGAGGGGAAAAGGAGGAGTTTGAGTTGGGGAAAGAAACAGCAGGTGAAGGGGAGTGGAGTGAGGGTGGTGGCGTGGCAAGGGGAGGCGGCACGCAGTGGTTGGCGCGGCGGCCGAGGGTGGTGGAGAGAGGTGGAAGATGAGGGAGGAAGGAGGAGAGGGATGCAGGGGGAGTTGAAGGCAGGGGAAGGTAGAGGAAGTTTCCATGGGTGTTTTGGAGGGTGGAGGAGGTGCTGGTGGCGGCTGGGTTGCAGGGTTTGGTAGCTGCAGATCGGGGTTTGGGAGGGAGGAAGACGACGACTAGACCAGTTGGTCCAGGGGAAGGAAAAAGGGAGGGGTAACCGGCCGGGCGGCAGCGGTCATTTCCCCCATTAATGAAACGCGGCGTTTTGAGGAAAGTTTTGGGCAAAACGCAACGTCCTCGTCGGTCTGGCAACGGTTACTTTTTTCCTTATTGCGACGCGGCGTTTCAGCGACTCTAGCACCGAAACACAGCAGTTTGTTCCACGGGCGGCTGGGCTCGCTGGGCCGCGGGCGAGGAGAAGGAAGGAGAGGCAATTTGGGTTGGGCGAGGCCCAATTTCGGCGGAGGAGGAAGAAAAGGAAAAAAAAGAAGGAAAAGAAAAGGAAGAAAAGGAAAAGAAAGAATTATTTTGGGTTTTGGATTTTGCATAAATTATTAGGATATTTTTTTGGCTATTTAGAATATTAATATTTATAAAATATTAAATAAATTTCCTTTTTGCTTAGTTTAGGCTATTTTAGATAAATTTCCTTAACCTCCATGCTAATTAGAAAAATACCCAAATTTTCTTCCAACTAAATTCTTTATTATTTTCCTCTTAATTTACCTTTTTAATTCTCTAAATTTTAATAAATGAATTTATATAATTGATTTTCCTAATAATTGCGTATTTGGCCATAATTTCGAAAATTAGGATTTTGGGGTATTTCACCAGACCCATACCACCCTTTGCACAGTTTTGTTATACAATAACATGTTAGCTCACGTGCTTTATTATCTTAGAATTCTCTCCATGGAACTATATTCATGCATATGGAAGTAGATAGTATCATGCTAAATGATATGCTTGAAATTCACTAAAACATCATGATTTACACCATTTATAGAAAATTATTTGTTAATATTACTTATAAAAAATAAATTCAAGAATCATGGATAACAACATATGGTCACATAAAGTGACAAACCAAAGGTGTGAGCTACTAGGTAAACTCTAAGGTCTATACCACTTAACCATTCATGAGATTAATATCATGATGTTATATCACCATTACTATATTTACTTATTTTTCATTAAACAATGAGCTATACCATTCCTCATGGTCTCTCAATACCTATGGAAGTCAAATGAATAACTAAAGGACATATGTTTGCAAAAGCTAAGAAAACTTTCAACAGATATAAAGTCTAGTTGAAGTCAATTAACCACCGTGGTGAATAAATCCTTTTGTATCGGTACCCCTATTATATCATTGATGTCAAGAGTATTAAAGGCACCACTATTAAATAGGATATTTCCTAAAAGAAATATTAAAAAAGACTAAAGGGAAACTAACCCTTGTTAGTAAATCAAGGATTAGATAATCTAATCCTATATAGTGCTCCATATTCTTCTACATTAAATTATTACTGTTTTATTTACCACATAATATACCAAACAAGTCTTACACAATATACCATATCAACCATGATCATATAATAATTCAAATTTATCCATCATTACACATCAAGGGCTTGTAGCGGTGATATCATCAATACTTAACAAATTAAGTCCTTAATTGAGTTAATTAATCCAAGCAAAAAAAAAAGTAGATGTCTATCATCCAAGAATAATTTCATAACGTAATATAAAGTCCTAAAGCCTTATATTATTAAAAAAATATATAAAAGAAATAATTTTAGTCAAAACTAATCGGCCAATCCTATAAACTAGTAGACCCGTTTGGTGCTACCAAACCCTTCTTATCAAAATTAGTCTATCAGCTTACCTTATTGATCTACTGTTCTACATACCAATTGATTATTTTGGCTAAACTAGTTGATTGGTTAAAGCCAAAACTAAAGAAAAAAATACCACTAGCATACTAATAGATGGGTTAGCCTAACTGTTTGAGTGTTCTAGAGACCAATCGATCGATGTGGGTTAAACAATCTGCATATGCAATTTTATACTGAAATTTAGGACTCAAATACAAACTATATCACATCCATATCATTGTACACTTACAAAACAAATATTAATCAAGCTTAATTACTTAACTATGTTACATTTCCAGTGAAACATCAAAATACACACATAAAGCTCATGTATTCTCAAAATAATAACACTTAGAGCATGGTTCACCACAAGCACTACTATTCTCTTAGATGAATATGGAAATCAACATTTCCAAACCTATACCAACCCATATGATCAATCACTCCACAACACAATATAACAATGACTTACCTAGTGAAGCTTAGAAAAAGTCATAGAAAATAAGGAAAACCCTGCCTAAAAAGTGTCCAAACCTTGAACACCATAAAAGAAGTAATTAAATATTATTAAAACCTCATTAAAATCTTATAAAACGTCAAAAAAAAAAGGTTTGGACAAATAAGAAGTTTCAACCTCACCAAAGTGAATGCTAATTAAAGAATTCAATCCTCAATCTTTTCCTAAATGTAACCCTATTTTACTTAAGAGTAAAATTAGAAAGAATAAGATTTAGAAAGTGTTTGAAGTAGAGAAATCAAAAGATAAAATATGTTAATGGACACGTAATGAAAAAGTAAGGGGGCTTAGTGGTTGAGAGAAAAAAAGAAAAAAGGGAGGGTAAAGTTGCTAATATGCCCATGATCTAATAGAAAATGAATGAGGAAGGTTATATAACACTAAAAATCTAGTACTCTCAATCAAATTTGGGCATTTTATGTCAACTTGTCAATTAGCTTGAGTTAACATCTTATATGGCTTGAATGGTGGTAGTTGAAATATCAAAAGGTAATGTGCCTCAAAATATGAAAACACAAGAAAGAAAAATGGACAAAAAGCCATGGAGAACAAAGAATCAAATGTCGTAGGCACTTTTAGTGATAAAAATTATTCGTGCAGGCATGCACAACATAGGGAGGAAGAAGGAGAGAAAGATGTGAGGTCATCAACCTCTGTTTGTCAATTTTGGTCCTGTATCCATTCATTGTAAGGAAAAGGCTTAGATTAACAATAAAAAATTATCAATAATAATTTAGAAATATTTTGGAGCTTAATTACTAATATTTAAGATTGTTGAAGTAAATTTTCTCTTTTAAACTTAAACTCAAAAGAAAATTAGGTCAAGTAAACCAATCAGTAGGTTAAGTGTATCCATGTATTGGTTTCACTAGTCAATTAGTTTTCCAAACCTAATTGACTAGTTACTATGAACCAAAACCAAGCTGAAAATGATGAACCAATCAATTGATCCATACAACGAGTTGATTAATACATTATAAAATCCATTTTCTTCATTATTTTTTTTTTTTGTTATGCTATCCAAAGCAAACGTAGAATACAATTCTAAAATAAGATTAAACACCATAAAATCATCATCAAAGACATGAATCTTCATGCATTAGAAGTCTAATTCATAGGGTGTTGCAACTATAATGATTTAATGTTAAAGACTAAGTATCCAAGGTATGTTAACCCTAAAATGTCATAAAAATGTCCCATGGGACAAGTAGAATAGTCCTACAAGCCAATTGATGTTAATGGACCACAAAATAGAATAATAATATCAAAACATGGGGAGTAGCCATTGGTGTGAAGGTGGATAGTCGACTAGTCTATTAGTTTACCGATTGCCCTAAAACTTGCTACAAAATTTATACTAAATGAAAGGAGATGAACATAGAGTGTTTATAAGAGTTAAGAGATGAAATAAAATCAAAGTTAGGGTCAAGAGAAGGTTGGGTCGACAACTCAAAAGGGAATGGAGAGAAGGGAGTGAATTGACATAGGTTGAGTGCACAAGTCTAAGGTGTAGGGGTTAAATTGATGAAGTATGGGGAAAATATAGTACTAAAATTAGACCAAGGAAGAGGTAAAGCAAGGCAATAAGGTGGCAGTGGGTACATAGACATGATGAGCAAAAGCCTAAATGGTAGAGGAGAGAGGAAATTGAGGAAGAGTAAAAGTAGGTGAAATTTTTCATGAGAAAGTATTTTTCATACATTTTTAAATGAATATAATTATATAAAGATCCAAATAATCTAGAAAAAAAATACAAAGAACCAAAATATGCTAATTAGTACAAAGAATCGCTAATTAGAAATTTAGGAAACCACTTGCGTAATAATCCAAACAAAATATTAGAGAGTAAAGAATTGCAACTTGACCAGCCAATTAGTAATGTAGGACTACTTGATTACTGTATTTGAAACTCAAAAGTTTGTTCATATTCCAAGTCATTTCCACTTCCCAAATATATATATTTTTTCAATTAACATAATCTTAAATATATTTTGAAGCATTCTATGTTACATACCCAAATAAATAGGTATAACACTAAACATATATATATAGAGAGAGAGAGATTTCATGGATGCTTAGGTTTATTAGTAAGCAACTTTACGATGCCATTAGTCCATATGCTAAGATTGAAAGGACTATAATCCTAGGCCACAACCTACCTTTTGTCAATAACTGACGCTACTACAATTATTTATAGAGGCGCGGGCATGCAAGTACGCGGTTTCAAAGAGTAGAGGCCCCCAAAAGCTAATATTAACGAGAAAACTAATGAAAATAATTAACCTGGAATGTAAGGTATTGGTTAGGGTGCTTTATAGAGTAACCAAAAACAAATTCTTGGAAGAGATGGAGCAAGTATATTATAGGTGGGGGTGGGGGTGGGGATGGGAAAGTCCATTATTATGCATATGACATGATTTCAATACGTGGAGATCAGTGAAGTCAAGAGATACCCGTGACCACTAGGCCCATCGATCATGACAAGATCAAAGCGCTTTTCTTTTTCTTTTATCAGCGACGCTATACATTTTTAATTTTCATTCCGAAATTGTGTGCAGAAATATTAGATTAAACAATATTATTAGCTGTATCTACGCAAACATATCATTCTTCTCTCCCCTGACCTGTATGTATACATGCACAACAATGCGATTAGCAGTCGCCAGCATGACACGATCTTCTCCGTACAGCCAAACCACTCAGCCGACACCGTAACTGTGTGGGGGTGCTCTACCGGCCTACCCTTGCATAAAATAATAAAAAATAGCTAAATTGAAGGTTGTTTATTATTATTATTTATCAGCAGCAGCATTATTATTTATATTATATATACTCTCGAATTCCAAAAAACATATAAAAAAATACAATTTATCAGATTAGGAGCAATAAGAACTGGTTATAAAATAACTAAACTTGGGCGTAGTAACGTCAAAGCAATAGGTTCACGATTTTTCATTTTCAAATATTATGGAAATTCATGAAGGAAAAATACCGACATCATTAAAAAAATTCCTAGTTTAGCTTTAAAAATATGTGGTATTAATAAATCCTCAATTTAGAAATCTTATACTAAGTATATGTATGGATTGGTGTTAGAGTAGAAATGGACTAAACTGTAAAAGTATCTCAATAGAAGTACTAGAAACACATAATGCAATAATGATATAAAGCCAAATTTCATGACACCTTAAGAGATTTATCATAATAATAATGATTATGATAGTAATAATTAATACTAATAACTGTGAATAATAACCACAATCACAATACTAGTTAGTTAATTGTTGGATTAGTTTGTTGTAATATTATATCACTTACAAAATATTATTAAATCTCTATATACTTGATTTAAGTAATTCACTAATTAGTTTGTTAATTGAATGAAATTATTTTTCTATTTATTTAATTATTAAGTTAGTTTGTTATAAAATTATATTGCCTATTAAATTTTATTAAACCTCTTAGTTAATTGTTTTAATTATATAATTTCTTAATCTAGAACTACAAAACACTAATTTTTCTTTGATTTTAAAAACCTAATTTCACTGCAATATGTTGTTATTTTCTATATTGTTTAAGCGTATTATTTTATATGGAGATACCATGAAGATCAAATCTTGACTCCGCCACAAACAATAAAAATAATAATGATAACAATAATAATAATAATTTAATTATTAATAAGTGTTATCATGATTATTATAGCATAGGGGAAAAATCTAGTCTTACAGCCAACACTAGCCAAGGGAGGCCTAGCAATGCATCGCAAGGTAACCAGCCAAACACTCTATGGGGTTTATTCTTTAAGGCCATACCAACTTGGCATATGAACATACTTTCCTAGAAAATATCACACCCACAATGTATTGCATAACTAATTTAAATAATCAATTACATGCCACATCATTTAAGGAAAGCTCAACTCTCTCCAATTTCTCAATGGTGACTACCTCCAATTATAGCCTCACCATACCCCTTAGGTTGGCATGGTGTGTGTCACCTACCCTATGAATAGGGATGATGTAATGTAATACCTCTAAATTGAGTAAAGTGTTATAAGGATTGACATGGCTACTTATATCAACATGATATAACATCTTTTTGGTGATTCTATCCTAAAAACTCTATAGCTAAGCATGATAGCCGTAGAGCAAATTTTAGGATGAGTGACCTTCAAAGGAAGTTTCCAAAATTTTATAAAAATTTTTCTTGAAGAGCTTAAGTGATGACAAAGGGCTATAAAATTACTTATGTTGATCAAAGAGGCAAGTTGATTAATCTAAAAGCACTCTACTACCTCACATTGCCGTATCATCACATGGTGTAACTAATAGGGTTAGTCAATCAATCCGAAAGCGATCTAAGGTATCCCCCATAGTATCGTATTAACTTAGGGTGCTATGAATGGTACTATACCAAAACCTTAACTGCTAGTAGAACTTGAATGTGCTAGTCAATCCCCTAGTGGCATGATTCTTGGGATAAATAGTAATGAGATAGTCAATGGTTAAGCGTGCAATGAAGACATTATATTCTTTAAGTGGTGGTGAATGTAATACTCTCAAATTGAGCTTAGTGTAATAAGAATTGATATGGATAATTATATCAACATGGTATACTATAATTTTGGTGATTCATCCAAAGAACTACATAGTTAAGCGAACTAGTTGTGGAGTAATTTTAAGAAGAGTGACCCTCTAGTGAAATTTTGAAAATTTTCTAAACGTTTCTTGAGAAGAGCGTGAATAAGGGTAAAATTCTTTGAAAGGACTTGTTTTGATCTGTGGGGTCTACTAATCAATCCAAAAATGCTTAAAGATAGCCCTCGCATTATTGTGTTGACTCGGGTTGTTACGAAAGCTTCTAATGCATCATTAAACGTCATTTTTTCAAACCCTACTAGTTCTTTGGACTTGATTGTGCTAAGTATTTGCTAAAAAAACTATCTAAGATTTATCCCCAAGATTGTTAAGGTCTTCAAGGCCCCCTATAAACGCCATTACCTAAGGACCTTGATCCTTCCACATTAGATTTGACTACCTCTATAGTCCTAACAACTAAATCACTCTAAGCTTCTTTTTGCATTTATTTAATTTTATTTATATCATGTATTACTAACTTGAGTGACAAAGTGCTAGTAAGCTTGTAACATAGTAGTGTCCTTCTAACACTCAAATTTCTAGCATCATCATTTTTTGTGTAGATTTGTAGTAGCCCACTTAACTTCTATGAGGATATCAATTTTAGAATACGATGTAATAAAACTAGGCACGTACCATGGGGCCTTGATAATTTCCAATTCTATCGAACACTAAAATTTGATGAATTCCAATAATGTTACATGCAACTCTATTCCTCTCATCAATAGTAAGTTTAGATGACTAACTACTTCTAGGGACAATAAGCAATCAATGAATAAGCTCAAATCTAGCATGAATATGATGGTATTCCAACTTGAGTTCTTTACATGATATATAGAGGAATAGTTAAAAATAGTTCATAATCTTGAGAAAGCGAGCCAACTCTTAAAGAGTTAGAGTATGGTATGCACAACTAGAGTCCTATAAGATTCTTTTCCACGACCACTGTTGTAGTTGCTCAACACTACTAACATGCAGCATTGTTACTTATTTATAAGTGTCAAAACATCCTTGGTAATGGTCAACAGACTTGTACTCAATGGAATGGACCTTGAGTAGAAAAATGTCCAATTACACCATATGCCATCAACACCCAAAGGCATAGGGAATCCCCATGGAACCGAGCATGATGCGACAAAAGACCATATAATACCTAACCATTCCACTCAATCCTTGAACCCTCAGTTTTGAATTGACTTTGGTGGTGTTGCATCTTTTGACATGTTTGTTATGCACAATTTGTGCCAAAACTCTTCAATAGATGCTAATTTTTGTTAATTATGCACAATTTGTGCCAAAACTCCATTGATAGCAGTTATGGTACAATTTGGCTAAAAAGACCATACAATGAAGATAATTGATTTTGAATGGATAATACATCGAATCTTGGAGGTACCATAGTAAATCAAAATGAGCATTCGCTTTGACTTTAAAGACTCTCCATTCATCAATGGCATTATAATGGTAGAGATTTCTAGGAATTTTTTCCACCCAAATGTTGGGATTTACAATAAGATAGACAAAACTCGATAATCACATTCCACAATTTAAGCAATGAGTCTTCACATTATCTATACAAAAAGAGATTTAATAAGTACACATGTGTTAGGTGTTTCGAACTAGTCTCATTGGCCCAACCCTCTAATGGAACATTTCTCCACCCAATAATACAATATCGTCTTTCACTCAACTACAAATAACTTTATCCAACAACTTTCTAGTACTAAAAAATTTCAAAAATTTTTAAAGGATCTATACATGATTGAACAGGGATTTGATGATAGCCTTAGAAAGTACATTGATAAATTTAATCAAGAGAAGTCTTCTATTTTGAATTGTCATCTAGACACTATAGTGATGGTCATCATAAAGGGATTAACACTACAATCTATTATCTAGAAGGATCTAACAAAATAACCCTATAAGACCATGGAGGACACCCTCAAAAAGCATATTCTTATATCAAATGGGAGGAAGAGAAAGGCAAGTAACTATCACCATAAGATGGCTCTAGGTAGATATATCTAGACAACCCATAATACATTATCTTATTTTATTTAAAATTATGTTGATATAAAATAAAAGAGTTTTGAAATACGTTCAATTTTAATAAACTTGTGCATTTCAAGAGCACCGAATGAATGGTTTGCTAAACCAATCGACTTGTATACTTTGGGATCAAAAATTTTATTTTACGATAAACTAGCTAACTTGTTATCTCAAACCAATCAAGTAGTTTGCTCAAATTGATCGACTAGTTGTCCTACGATATAATATCATTTTAAATTTTTATTCAAATAATTTTTAATGTTTATAAAAACTTCTAATTAGAATATATTTCTACTGATAAGCATATTTTTGTGCTCCAAGATTATTTTAACATTATTTAGATCACTCTATGATTTTATTTAGTTAAAATTTCTCTAAAAGGGATTTTTAATGAATTTCTCAATTTTTCTCTTCTCCTTAACTTTCCTTTCTCTTCGAGTAGCCATGGTTGTGTGTTTAACTCTATAAACATCTTTCCTAACTTACTAACCTACTCACCCATTTAAGAATGCCAACCATCACTCTCTCCTATTTAACACCCCCAAAATTCACTACCGAAAATTTTAGTTTTATTTACAAATTAGTGGAAGAAAAAATAGTGTATTTTTGGGGGGGTTACCGCCACACTTAGTACTAGACTGGTTTCCTCCTACCATTTCGGCACCAAGTGTTAAGTCGAAAAAGAACATAACTTTATTTGCACAAATTCATACTTTCATTTAAATCAGAGCAGTGCATTTAATTCGTTACAAGAGGTAAAGCCCACTATTAGTGGTTATAAGAAAAAAAATCATTTAAACAAGGAAATATAAGTTTAAAAGAGAAACACTAAAATATTTCTAAAAAATCCTTACATTTTTACGTGATAATAGATTGAATAGAACTTGCAAGTGACACTGCCTATTGAATAGGTAGGAACCCACAAATAGGGCCCTTCAATACTATGCTATTGAGTAACCTTTTATACCAAACTGAAAGGCAAGGCCCGCATGTAACACATCATACCTAAACAAAAGTCAACACGATATCATACACAAACATATAAATAATCATAGCCACATTAGAGTGATTACACACATCAAACAATAAGAATTGTACAATAGGAAGTCCATTTCCTTAACATCTCCAGAACTTACTAAGTATGACAGGCACCGAGGCTATACTTATATCATATCAATAGATTATAAGGATGAAAGTAACACTTTAAGTTTTAAGCCATTAATTAAACATTATTCATCATCATTTCTCAAATTATGTCCATGTGAGTGCCTGAAACCTCAGTATTATAGCTAGTGGACAGAAAAACACTCAAGGGAGAATGCACATGGCCACTATTATTTGACGGTGGATAGGTCTCTAAGGCAAGGTGCTCCTAGCTATTGTTCTTGCTAGTGGATTGGTCTGGCCCCAACTCACATGGTGTTCCACTATAAGTGATTAATATCTTCCCATATTTTATTATCATCCTAGGGTTTGGTTTATTGAGCTCAGGATCCCCCACTATTATAGTCGATGTATCAGAATACACTCCAAAACAACATGCACTTTGCTACTATAATAATTAGTGGACCGGTACACATATACATCCTCCAAGGTAAAATGCTCCTGGCTACTAATATAACCGATTGACCTGTACACATAATGTAATCCATCTAGGTCTGGCTCAATAATCTTTCGCTTTACAAGATTAGTCTTTCCCATTTAATTAGCACAATAAGTCTATTTATTTAACTCGAGGGAGAGATTAAGAACCTAGAGACATAAAGGTACATCGATCATATTGGCGCATACAAGCAACACAGTACCTTCCAGCCATCAACCCAAGACGCAAAGGTACCCTAGTCGCACTAGTGCATGAAGAAACATAGTACGTTACTAATAAGGACCCCTAATCCAGAAGGATACATACCCCCTAAATAGGTCCATAGAGCTATATAGAGTAAGATGTAGAGCCTGGCTAGGGCACTAAGACACACTAACAAATACCAAAACAATCGTGGGCTAAACAACGTCTTTAAGGTAGCAACCTTTAAAGAGCCACTATTTTCGATCTTGACATCTTCCACTTTAACTATTAGTGTCTTAATTAAGGTGACCAAGAGAAACACAACAACCACACACTTAATCATTTCCATTTGTTTCTATTTTTTTTTTAAGTAATCCTTATTTATATGGTCATCCATGTTAACATAAATAAACCAATAAGGCCATGCTTTCATCATCCATTGCCATTTCAGAATTTGTTTCCATTTATTCATATGGTCATAAAGGGTTATCATATCATAATCATAATACGGTCATAGAATCTTGTAGTCTACATTGAAATATCATGGAACACTTAAACACTAACATGTACTTCTATCACATCCAACACACATTTCCATACATAATTAATTATTAAGGCACCTCTTGCATAAATATGAGGGAAATATCATATCATAACCTTAATTATCCATTCAACACTAAGTCATGGCATATCCTTGTGATATTCACAGATCTACCAAAATACCTTTATCCTATTATTTAATATTACTTATGTCTTATTATGGAGGCTTAATTAATTTATTGACCTGTTATTTGTAATTTACCGATTTATCCATTCATACTTACAAAATTACTAGAATACCCCTCTTATTTGTAAAGTTACCAAGTTACCACTTTTTACTTGCCAAATTACCATATTACCCTTCAGATTGAATAATTACCAAAATACCCTTTATATTTATTAAACTACTAATTTACCCTCTGTACTTATTAAATTACCAACTTTATGCCTCATAGTTATTAAGCTACCATTTTACCCTTCTAGTTGGTTAAGTTACCAAACAACTCTTTTACATGTTAAAATTACTAAATTACCCTATAGGTTTATTAAATTACCAAATTACCCTTTTGGTCAGTTAAATTACCAAGTTACCCTTACTACTTACTAAAATTATCAAATTACACTTTTGTGCCAAATTTCCAAAATACCCCTCTTATTATTTTACCATTTTACCCCTTTTACTCATAAAATATCAAGTTACTCTTCTTTTATGCCAAATTACCAAAATAACATTCTTACTTAATATTTTACCATTTTACCCCGTTTATTCATAAATTATCAAGTTACCCTTCCTTTATGCCAAATTACCAAAATACCCTTCTTAATTATTAATTTACCATTTTACCCTTTTTACTCACAAAATTACTAAGTTACCCTTTCCCATGTAATATTACTAAAATGCCCTCCTGAGTTATTAAATTATCATATTACCCCTTTATTCTTACAAATTACTAATTCTCCCTTATTATGCAAAATTTACTAAAATACCTTACCACATAAAACATTAAAACCATGGTCCATATACATCATCTAATATTATCATCTATTATTATTTATTATTAATCCCCATTATCACCTACCACATATACTTATTTAAGCCACTCCTTTTGCATAAGAAAAATTACTAAAATGCTCTTAGGGCTCAATTAACATTACCTATGCGACAAATAGCCTTATTAGCGTATCATGCCATATACATGTATTTAACATTATCATTAATAATAAGGCTCCTTTCTTAACTATAATTTCTACATATGACACATAAGTTAACAAGCTTTTTATTTCAACAACCAACATATGCAACAAACCATATTATACTTACATCATGCAACATGCACATAAACATATTAAAAACCCTCATGGGATGGAATACATATATCCATACATTTTAGTTGGGTATAATAGTTGCCTTATTTTTAGCAATAATTAAACCTTATCGGTACCTCGGTTAAAAGTTTGAGCTTTGATTAGTAAAAATTAATACCTAAAAATAATAATAAAAAAATTAGCATATTAGAAGTACAAAACCAAAAGAATATAATTTTATCAAAAGCTTAATTAATATATGTTAATACTAACTATTGTTATACCTCAAAAAATTTAGCAATATGGGCTCAAATAGATGCAACAGACTCACGATGCATGGCAGCATGAGCTACATGCACATGTTGAAAAAAAAAGAGTTGAAGAGGGGGACAGGAGAAGGGAGAAGGTTGGTTCAGTTAATGATTTTGGGCATTGGGTTGAGGGCTTGTGAAGGGGAGTGAGGGTGGTGACTAGGTGCAAAGAGGGAGTAGGGGTGTAGGTGGTGGGTGGGGGTTAATGGTTGGTGGCTTAGGGTAGCAGGGAAGGCTGTAGGGCTGAGAAGATGGGGAAAAGGAAGGGAGAAGAAGAAGAAGAAGGAAGGAAGGAAAGAGAGGAGAAGAAAAGAGGAGGCTATAGGGAAATTTCATCCAAAAAGGAGGAAACAGGTGGTAGAGGAGGTGTTAGGGAGTTGATTGGTGGATGTAGTGGCAATGGAAGAGGGGAATGGGCAGCACAAGGAGGTGGTGTAGGGTGGAGGTTGAGAAGGAAAAGTAAAAGAGAAGGGAGGGAAGGGTGGCTTCAGGGGTGAGGGACGATTGCTAAGTGGTGTAGGGATGTAGCAGTAGGTGCCAAAGGGTAGTTATGGTGGTTAGTTAGGCGGTAGAAGCAATGGTTGAGGGTGGCGGACCAAAAGTAGAGGAGGAGAAGAAAAGGAAAAAAAGAAAAAAGAGAGGGGTTATGTAGGGAATGAGGAGCTCAAGGTAGGTCAAAAATGGGTAGAAGAGAAGAAGAAAAGGAGAGGGAGAGGAAGCCTATCCGATTAGGTTAGGTAGAGGGTGTAGGATCAGTAGATGCAAGGCCTACAGTGGTAGGGAGGAGAAGAAAAGAGGGGGAAAGGAGGGGCATGTAGGGGAGTGATGTAGGAGCTTGTGTGGCTAAAAATGGAATGAAAATAACAAGGAAGGGTGTGAATGTTAGATATAATTGTAGGGTTACAAGGGGGTTGGTTGTAGGATGTTACAAGCTGCTGTGGTCAAAGAAGGAAGGAGGAGGAAAGAAGAAGAAGAAAAGAAAGGAGGCAGGCTGGTCAAGTAGGGGAGAAAAAAAGGAGATGGGTCGGCCCTACATGAGAGGGTGAGGGGAAAAAGAAGAGGGTTGGGCTCGTCCAATTGTAGAAGGAAAGGAGAGAAAAAGAAGAAAATGGGTGCTACACTAGATAGGCGATACTGGGCGAGGAAAAGAGAAAAGAAGGAAGGGTCGACGTCCTAGTGAGGAGGGGAAGAGAAATAAAGTAGGCCTAGAGGCCTGAAGAGGAAGAAAAGAAGAAAAGGAAAAATGAGGAAAAGAAAAAGGAAGAAAAGGAGAAAGAACAAGTAAGAATGAAAATGGGGGAAAATAAAATTAAAATAATTTTTAGAATACGGGTATTTAATTATTTAGATGGATAAATTAATTTATTTAAAATTTAAGATATTAAAAGGAATTTTTTTAGTAAAATATGGGTTTGAAAAATTATTTGAATAAAATGAGTAAGATAAAATAATAAACTATTTATTTTAATTTATTAAATAATCATATCCATTTTTCTACATCCAAAGATCCACACAATACTTAAATGAATTAATTTAAAAATTAAATTATTCTAAATGAGGATTAATTATTAAATTTTAGGTTTTAAAATTTTTGAGGTATTACACCTATACACTCCATTATTGATTCAATTTCACTCCCTATCATGTAACTTTACCCATTCACTCCCTTATTCCCTTGTGAAATTTGCTAATTGTTGCGTGTTCTTCACTTTTCTTATTTTTTCTTCTCTACTAAGGAGAGAAAAGGATTAATAGGGTAAATTTGAGTGAAATTTTGATAAATGGTCTAGGTAATTCTTTCCTGAACTTGTATATTGATTTTTTGGACTGATCAAATGGTTATGTAAACAGTCACTCAAATTAGAATATTTTATTGGTTGGTTATGAGATCAATTAATTAGTTTAATGAACCAGCTTTTGCAAAACCCATTGACTTGTTGCCATATAGCTAGGTCAGTGTGGTCTCTACTTAGACTTACCGACTAGTTTGGCCAAATCTATTAACCATTTCCTATGAATAGTTGATCCTTGGGACAAATTATTTAACTAGTTCACTAGTTTTATTCTGTTCACATTTGGTACAACCATACTAGATGACTGTTCCTTAGACTGATTGACTTCCCTACCTATATTTTGTCATTTATTCTTGTTATATATGGTTATTCCTTTGGTCCTTATATATTAACATTCCCCTGTATTTATAAAATGTTAATCATGATTTCATCCATGTTATTTTGAATTTAATATGGATCAAAATGATAATAATTGGTCCTCAATTTTGTTCAAGTTTAGTGTTGCATCTAAACACCCATATGTCAGTTAATATGCTTTGTGATGTATTTGGTGATATCACTTGGAAATACCCAATTTAGATATTAATAGAATTAATTGTGATTTGTAATATCATCCGATAAAAAAATTAATGGATTAATATTTTATTTGAGCTTTTCCCCATCCTTTGGGGTAGCTAACTAGGAGTTAGTGTGTAGGTCGGTTTTCTATCACTTTATGTGATTACTATTTTATTCATAGAGATGGGTGATTATATAAGGCTAATACAAATTAAGTAGGTCAGCTTTTTATGTTAATTTATTGTAATCCATTTCTTTCCATTTTTCCAACCTTGTGGGTTTACCATTTATCATTGCACAATGTTATTCATATCCACCATTACATTCGATTCCAACCCAAGTTGAGTTCCATTACTCTTTTCTTAATTTTCTTTATTCATCATGAGTGAAATGCCCATTTAGCCCGTCCATTACTCACAAGGTATAGCATAATCATGATCCATTTTAATCTTTTAATTAGGCTAATAGCATATGATAAAATATGTATTTTATCCATTTAATAACCATGATATAGTACGAATCATAATCTCAAAGCATAACTAAACCTAAAGAAGCAAGTTAAGTAATCTAGTTGATCGGTCTGGCCAACTAGTTTATTGGTTTGGGTCGATAAGTCAATCAGTTTTACTTAACCAAACCATGCTTTTCTCAAATCAATCAATCAGGCAAACTAGTTAATTATTCATAGACTAGTCAATCGATTATACCTAAAAAGTCAATGGGTTTAAGTAAAGAGTAAGACTAAGGTCTTTACAGGTATACCAGTCAATGGGTTGGGTCAATCGCTCAACTTTTCTAGGAACCAGTCAATTGGTTTAACCTAACTAGTTAATCGGTCTATCCTCTTTAGCCATATTAAATCATATATCAACATCAACAAAGACATTTGTAACTAAATTAACATGTATTTCTCATCATAATATAATCATAGCCTACATTAATCTATTTTCATGTTTTCTAATCAAATCATGTCATTTAAGTATGCAAATCATACATAAAACTTCATTTCTTCATGCCAACATGTGTTAATCAACTAAAGATATCACCTATCATGCAGGAACACATACTATTCATTTTAAAAGAATGAATTACTTACTTGGAATAAGTAAAATCCTCTTAAAAAAATATTCCACAATGGAAAATTCTTAGCTTTGAAAACCTTAAAATAAAACTCTTAAAATTAGAAATTATATCTAACTCTTATCAAATTCCAAAATCTTAAAATTAGAATAGAGTAAAAACTTACCAACTAAAGGTCAAAATAAGGGAAAAGGCTAGCTAAGCTACTTAACCTTTTCCAAAAGTATAATTTTTCCTTGCTTGAGAATCAAAAATAGAAAGAGCTAGAGACTTGATCATAAGAGTGTACAAAAGTAGATTAACAAGGCTCAAAATGTGGAGGGAAGAGACGGAAAGTAAAAATTAACTAAATTTGGTGGCTGAAAGAACGGTGAAATGATGGGATAAGTAGGGTTATTTATATCCCATTAGTCGAAAGGATCTACTAAGGGTTCAATGATTGACTCAAAACCCTACCATTGAGAATTTGAATTCGATCAGAATAGATAAATTTTTCTAGGATTTAATAACTTCTTCTCTAGAGCTCAAATGACATCTCTAGAGATTTTAGGTCAGCTGGGCCAAAATTCTCATTCACAAATGGAGCATTAGGAAGTTAGCAAGGAACAAATCTCCTAATAGTTCAAAAGCATGCCTAAGCTCTAAGCATTCTCAAAATCATGTAGAAGAGAGAGGAGGAGGAAGATAATTATTATGTTTTTGAGTCATAAAAATGGTTAGAAATATCCTAGGGAGAATAGTACATGGATTGGAAAGATTTCAATTTTGTGTAAGGGATTTTCTAGGAAAATAAAACTCGAAAACATAACCAACTCAACATACAAGTTAATTGGTTTATGTTTACTAGTGTACTGATCATCCAAGAGTCAATTGGTTTCCCTTAACCAGTTAATTAATTTAGTCGAGGAACATAATTTAGATTAAATAACCAACCAGTCAATTGCTTCATGAAACCAGCTGATGGGTTTGCCTAAAAAACTCAATAAACTTAATTTTCTAATATGATTTAAAATCAAATTTTATCTCAAATAAAATCATAACATTGAATCAAAATCAAAAGGGCTAAAATTTGAAATTTTTTTTGCATTCAACCATTATACAAATGAGTGGGGTATTACATATGGTGGTTGAGGTATCCTAGTAAAAGCTCCCTTAGTGTACTTTAACCACATATGATGGGTGTGTTATCTCAATTTGTCGCAGGTGCACTCGATGTGTGGTGGGTGTGGTATCACCAAAGAAAGCCTCTTCGATGTATCCTAACCTTTTATAGTAGGTGTGGTATCACATTGTGTTTATTTATGCTACCATTACTTTTGTTAATGGTAGAGAATTGGGTATAGCAAGATGAACAATCTTATTAATCGAAAATTATGTCATCAAAAAAGAAATAATTTTAATATGGCTATTAATCCATGGATTGCAATGTATTTAACGTTTTTTTATACTTCCATCATTTCCATTAAAGCATGACTTATTGTACTGCTACATGGGATTAAGTGTTGAAATTGTATTAGTATGATATCACCTTGTTGCTGTATGACTTCATTGTGATGCATGAGCCTTATCATGTTTTAAGTAGTATGCTTTACTAGTACTTCATAGTATTAATTGTGTTGTCACGGTGATGATTTGGCTTCTAGTCTAAAGAGCAAAGTACGATTTGCAGGGCTATAACTCTCAGTTAAAGCATATGAAGGGTGATAATGTGGGTCATTAGCAACCTATTGCTTACGGTTGTTGGTTTATGTCTATACCTAAAAGTTAGGCTAACTAACTAGAAGTGTTTTTTGCTTTACATTGAAAAGTTTTTATATTACTGGTTATTTAAACTCTTGGATCGATTTCCTATATTTAGTTTGGTAAACTATCATACTCATTTTATCTATAATATTGTTCTAACCCTTATTATCTTATATTGTCACATTAATGTTATGAGCATGTATCCTTTTGTTCATTGTTCTGTTTTACCTTACATCACGCATGGGTTAAGTGAGAATCCTACCTCTCTGATCGTTGATGTGTTGGTAATATTCATTAGTTTTATATTTTAAATTCTTTCACATTGTCTTAAAAGTAAAAGTTTTTCATTCAAAATTAGAGGTGTTACAATTATATTTCCCCTATTGTGACTAATTTTAGAATCTAAATTTTTCCCTGGTTTTGTGGGTATAATACCTTATTACTTAAGATCTTTCTAGGGTATCTTAACCACATTATCTTTCATAAACTAAGTGAGTAGATGGAATTTTTGTATAAATGGTTGGTGTGATTATGGATTTTCCCTTCATAAAATAATTAATTAAGTAATAATAATTCCCACCTTGATCACCCATAAAGGGAAATGATTGATATTGTATGAAATCTATAGTTAATGATTTAGATAATGTGTGGTGTGAATCTTCACAAAAAAGAGGATATTTGAAGGTTAGATTGAAATGTAGGATCGATGGGTTGAAGATGGAGGAGAAGAATGAGAATCTTCAAGAAAGATTCAATCAAGAATGAAATAAATCTATAAATCTTCAAGCAAGATTAAACAAAAATTCATCAAAGAGAATATCTTTGAATTCTTCTCCAAGAACATATTCAATGGCTATAGCTAAGATTACTCCAAGTAGTCTTAGGAAGAAATTTCACTCAAAAGAGAGTAAGATAACAAAGTAGTATACCTATTATTAATTTGAATATTCGATTATCCTTCTTAACATGTATATTGGTGCTGAGTAATTCCTTATATAGGTAGTGAAAAGTTTTCTAACTATTGCAATGTTATTGCACACATGAAAAACTAGCACAATGATCGCTAACTATAATATATTATTGACCTATACAATAAGTGAATCAAAATTCAAATTATTATGAACAAAAATAGCTAATTATTACACAAAAATAACCACCAAAAAGCCATAATTTACATAAGATGATAACTAGTTCTTCTATGGCTTGTATGTTTGACTTCCATATATAAAAACTCCTTTTACATGTAATAACTTGTAACATAAGAAAGCTTAAATGCATCTACATCTTGAAGTGTATAAATCTTCTTCTTCCAATTATGTTACATACCTGCAAGAATTACTCAAAATAAACTTGTTATGATTAGTCAAAGTTATATTATCATCAAAGACATATATTTTAATAGGCTCAATTACTAAGAATATCAAATCCTCATTATCATAAGAATCCATATGTGCATCATGAGAATCTATAGTTGTTACAGATATATATATGATAAGTTATAAATCACTTAAAAGGAAATAATACAATTGAGCCTATATATCTTGACTATCAAAGTAGGTAACAAGGGGCAGTTAATGGATTATGGTTCGTCTGAGAGTAAGTCAACCCACGTTGGTTCTAGTATGTCTCCTAATTTACTTTCACCACTAGTGTACCAAGCGGTGTCAACACTTAATGGTTAGGATACCTAGAAATAGTTATTATTTTAACTATCATATCTTATTACCAATATTAGTAGTAGATGATGGTTAATCCACATGGCTACTTGATAACCACTAGCATAGATATGTGATCATGGCTTCATTCTATGATGGACAACTTAATTCATCTCTTGAAATTCTTATTAATTCTAATATAGTTGTGAATTATATGATAATATTATTATACAATAATAATCAAACTAGATTATTATGATGTTTAGAATGTCCTTGAGTGATCTTATATGGTGCTTAATATGCCTTGTATTATCCATTAAGATTCATGATGATACCTATGATCCTTAATTCTTGCAACACATGTGACAACCTAAATATCTATGTAAATTATCAAGCATGATAGTTTCTATTATCATGCGCATCTTTAAGCGTACTATGATACAAGTACCTCATAAGGAGAGTGTTAAACATTAGTATATGTCTACAAGGGTAAAACATTTGTGCATGTATAGCTTGATATGTATTCTCTACATGACTTTATATTCTTCATGAATTCCATATTGTGTAACTTGGCTTCCTTAATACACAATTATAATACCCTACAATTTGATATTTATAAAATTATAAATTCATGTGTTTAATAGAGTTTATATGGTAATTGATCTTTATTTGTAAATATATTTTGGGTTTGATTTAGAAATGGATTGGAAAATTGTGAAAATTTTGAGTGAGAATAGGTTTTCTTGGCACACAAGTCAATAGCTTTTATGAATTGATAGAATGGCCTATCATTTTTAACTTGTGTTTGATTAAAGGGAACTAATTGATTGGTTTGAGAAACTGATTAAGTAGTTTGTAGAATAATCAAGTGGTTGAGTAAACCAATTAACTTGTTTTTCAAGCTAATTGAATTTTCAACCTAGGATTGTTTTGGAAAAATTCTTCTAATGATTTGAAATTTTGTAATCCAACGTCAAATTAGCTCATAAGTAGTCTACAATCATTTTTAGAATTTACCCTAACTTTTCCTTGCATTGAGTGTATAAAAAAGTCTAATTTTGATAGAAAAAAGGGGAGGATGGTCCCTCCTTTTATATTCTTCTTCATCTCCACTATGTCTAGTGCTAGAAAAGGCAATAAACTATAGATTTGTCTCTACACAATGAAGGGATTTTCCCACTACGATCTCCCCATTTTCCTTTATATGTTTAAACTTGCTCTTAAAATTATCATCCTTCATTATTTAGAAATAAAAATTTTAGTCTTTAGAACAAATTTAGTGTTATTCTTGACAAATCTATCCCATGCGGTCTAATTTCAAATGGTAAAATTAGGTTTTTGATGTATTACACCTCCGTGTATTTCCCATAGCTGTGATCCACTCTTCTTATTCTAATCCTCCACCCTAATTTTTCTACCTCTGCTGATCCTCCACCCTCATTTTGATCCACTCTTCTTATTCTGATCCTATTTTATCCTTCAGTAAGAAAGTGCTAGATTTGGAGAAATTTTGAGTTTTATCTTCAAATATTCTTTTTAGATCACCTTCAAGGTGGTAAGCTATATTTTCTTTCCCCTAACTTTTGTTTCTTAATTTATAAGAATAAGAAGAAGGTTAATGAGTTTTTATCTCTTGGTTTTAAGGATTTGAGAGTTAAATATTTTATCTAAAGGTTTTACTTTCTTAGTGTGGAATTTTTCTAAGCTTGCCTTTATAATGTGGTATGAACAAGAATATGAGCTACTATAGTGGTAAACGTTTTATTTTCGTATGCATATATTACATTATTAGCATTTTTTTTATGTATGTTGGAATATTTAAGAATTATGACAAGAAGGATTATTTCGTAAGAAATATCGCTGATTCTATGAAAATGAAACACAAGTAGTATATGAGCATGTGTAACCTCTCTTTTCTTTAATAGCATTGTTATGATATTGATATGGTTTCATTTCAAATCCTTATAGCATTTAGAATGCCTATAATGAGTGCATGAAAGTAAACTAATAGATTAGTTGAGTTGAACTAATTGATTGGTTCTTACAATTATCAGGTGGTTTGTCTAACCAATCAACTTGGTTATCTATGATTACTTTTGTTGCTCTCTAGTTAAATCCATTGACTAGTTTATTAGAAATATTCGACTAGTCTTAGAAAAGTCACCTAGTCTGACTTAACCAATTGACTAGTTTCATGAGGGAACTCTAGGATTTGGTTGATCTAAATTGATTAGTCTGTTTGCCTTAGCCAATTGACCCATTTGGCTAAAAAGTGTCATCTTTGATTTTTTGGACCTTATTGTGGTTGGGAATTTATATTATGCTATAATATGATTTCTTAATGATGAGATCACACATCTTGGAATAAATTAACTAAAATGTTGAATAGATTAATTGGTTCATAATTCATGGTATTTATTAATAAGTGTCTTTCGAAGGTTTTAATGAAAAAATCAGATAATATATCCTATGATGCTATAAAGAGATGATTTAATCCACATTCTTGGCATATATGAATTATCTTAATGGATGGATTATACTTGTTAAAGACCTAATGGAATCCCATCACATGCTTCAAATGGTAATGATGGTTCAAATAGAATGATTATTTGGATGGGTTGCTTCGATTGCTATATGGGTCTTATGTGATAACATTAGAGAATAACACACCAATTACTTAAAGTGAAATATGATTGTGTAGTATATGGGCCTAGATTATCTAATACTTAATTTGATACCAGAGGTTAGTGTGACATCAGACTTGACTTTAGGTAGGATCTTATTATTTTCTAATGCCTTACCTAATCTAGACACTAGTAATTTACTAAGGGGTATCGACATTAAGGGGCCTAGTTACCTAAGTTGTTTATTTAGCTTTAACAAGGACATGATGTCTCTTGGTGGTTAATTAGGTGTAGCCAGACTTTATTTTCTCTATTTTAGTTGGCTTCTATAATATTGTAAAACTACGAGATGGTAATCTTACCACTTACACAAAAAAGAATAATGGTTGTTTTTAATTAACTTACAGGATTATGTCAATGTAGAAGATGGACTTAATGGGGAAAAATGTAAGTGGATTAGAGAAGAGCCTAGTGAGTTGTTCAATAATTCACTTACTTGATTATATGTAGTTATCCATGATATATATATATATATTGTGATGATAAGCATCATGAGTTATTCATTATGTAAGCTCGACATAGCACATAATCCTAGTGCATTATATGACCATCATAGAGCATGTAAATCTATTTATATTATTTAGAGATGATATTTATTTAGCATTATTTCAATATTAAGCATTTACCTTGAATTTTTTTGAGTACCATTAAGGAGGTAACTTGGTTTAACCAATATGTAGAATACTGATATACTCATTATTTTGGTCACCTACTCAATCCCATTGGCAGTAGACCATGTGTAATTTTTTCAGAAACCTAGTAGCTAGTTTGCCTCCAATATGTTGAGGTTAGGGGCTTAAGAGTTTAGAAACCCAAAAATCTTTTGTAGGTCCTTAGAGGGCAAGGATTTTTGGTTTTCCCTACTATTATCTTATCTTTTTTTTTATTTGGAATAATTCTAGTTTATTCTCTTCAATGAATTCAATTATTTTAGAGACAGATTGTGGTATTATTTTACAAATATTTATCTTTTAGTATCCATATATTATATCTTTTCACACTCTATTTCTCACATTTGGTTTGATTGGTTTTCTTAGCCTTTTATCTAACATGGAATACGAGGTAAATGTCTATACTATGTTTGGTGTGGCAATTGTAGCACCCCCCATTTTCCATTATTAAAAATTTTTGTTTCAAAAAGTTACAGAAGTAGAAATACAAGTCCAACCTAATGGGGTGTTACCTCTATATCTAACACAAGATAGGAGCCCCACCACCTATATCACATTAGATACAAGGCTAAGTATCCAGCCAAACAAACGCAAAGAAAACCTAGAGTGTTTAAGGAAAATCAATGTTTACAACATAGGGCTACAGAGGCCTAAAATATTTAGAAAGACATATTAGAAGAAAATGCTACCTAGATTACATCAATTCAAAATAAGAAGTGCTTTGATAACTCAAAGACACAAGAGAGAATGTCAAGAAATGCCTACAGTCATCAACCCAACTATGTTGAGAGGATGATGGACCATTGACTAGATGTCCTCTATAAAGCTACATTGAACCACATACTCATGGGATTGCAACAAAAAACCCCATTAGTATAAATATATACTAGGTAAACTAATCTACCACTATCATATATGTCATAGTACAAGCAAGACCCACACATCATGCTTATGATATGACCTACCAAAATTTACATGCAATTCTTTTGCTATATCAATTACGTATAATCACACAACTCATACAATACATATTTGGATCCATGGAAACATGCTTAACAATAGTAATACCAGAATACAAGGGTATATATATATTATAACATACATACTTCTTTCTTAAAGATCATGCATTACTTAAACTATCTACACAATAGTTTTTAGAGTATAACTTGGAGTGTAATGTAAAATTGATGCAGGAGCATCCATTGAACATAATGATTGTCATATTCATTCTAATCCTCAAGGTAAGGAAGATGATTTAGCTTTCATAATATTGGAGCCTATCATGTTTAATATTCTTGATAATTCTAATATGCATGACATCGAAAAACATTCAAGTTATTCTTGTAGGTATGTTACATATTTGCAAGAAGATGATATTCATACACATTGATGTGTACAAGTATTCCAAGGCATGTAAGACTGTGACATACATGGGATGATACATTACAACAAGAGATAGAGTGATGATATTCATTATCTTTATAAACTTTTTGTAAACCCTAACCCTAAGTATATTTTATGTAAGTTACGGTATGGCTATAATTTCATGTATGTATCTTAGTCTATTGTATAAATTTGTAATATTAATCCTTATTATCATTTAACCAATTATATTTTTCTTTGGATTAAGGTTAATATGGGCTTAATTCAACCATGATTAATGGGCTGAGTTAAGAAGGAAAAATCGGCTGGTTTAAGCTAGCTCACCACCGAGTCTCCCTTCTCCTATATATACCTTTTGTGCACAACATTTGTATGCAGAATTGAATAGAATGAATAATAAGAATTTTTATAAAACTTTGAGCAAGAGAGCTAAATTCTAATCCTCCCTTTTGGGTCTACATTGAGCAAGGAAGATCTGGGATAATCCTTCCTCAATACTATCTTCAAGTCGACACATTTGAACACCTTCAAATCTGCGGAAGCACCTTCATCTTGTAACATCAATTTCTTCGTCTATAATCCACCAAATCACTTCATTCTTTTTGCATTAAATCGTGGGTGATATCTTCTAATACAAATTTTGATCCAACCTTCCGTTACTTTGATAAAAAACCACATCAAAAATTAGAAATATATATATGAATTTTCGTTAATAAATTTTACAATATGTAGATTATGATTATGATAGTAATAGATCATGTGATCGTTCATGGAAATACGCCAAAATGGAGAAATGTACCATAATGGCACATTGTAAGGAAACATATGATTGGCACATAACTTAGAAAAGGTAAATGTGAGTTACATAACAATCATATTTAGGTGAAGCAAGAGATCTTTAAGTAATTATAGGGAAAAACAAGCCTCATATTATCAAAATAACCAAATCATGATCAAGCATAAATAGATAAGGTCAATTAATACTTCTAATGTTTCATTTAGGTTATTATTTTTGTGTTAGGTTGATATATAACTCCTTTATAAAATAATTAAGCAATAGTTGATCATAGAATTATTTACACCAATTCTTTTGAGAAATAGGTGATCATTGAATTATTTTCTCCTAATTCATTGAGTAATAGATGATCATAGCATATTTTACCCTATGTTGTGGAACAATAGGTGTTCTATAATTATTTTTCCCTAAGTTATTGATTAATAGGTGGAATTATTACCCATGGTATCTCTATAACATGGAAGTGAGACTAAATAAATGGACATAAAATCCCATCTAATGCCAAAGTAGCATACTAGAGATATGTCCAAACTCATGCCAAAGTTGTGGACATAAGTCTTGGCTTATGCCAAATAACAATCATAGGGTTAACAAACCCTTTAGTATCAATAAATCCTATTATATCATTACTTTCTAGAGTAGGAAAGGCATCAGAATCAACGAGGATCCCTAGATCAACTAGGATCTTACCTAAAGGCACCTAAAGGTAAAAATGCAACAAGACAGACTGACCCTTAGTAGCTAATCAAGGATAAAATAATCCAAACCTAGCATGGTGCTCATTCCACTTTAAGTGATTAATATATTATTATATTGGGATGTCATATAACATAAAGTCCAAAAAAAAATAACATACCATTTAGATTCAATACACGCATATAAGGTGCTCACATCATCAAGTGGTCCCATCTAGGGTATCTTCAAGTGATCATTTTATTTCGTGATCAACTATGCTAATGGGTGTTTATAATGTTAAAATTATCTTTAAATTTCTAAGAAAACATTTGATTTTCGTTTATTCCTTTTTTTTTTTCAATTCAAAGATAGGTGAAAACCTAGGTCCAAGGTTAAACCTATAGTTCATTTCCCAAACATAGTTTTTCCATTCATTAAAGGATGTTCTAATTAATCCCTAAGGACAAGGATGAATTTCTAAATAGAGTTAAAATAGATTCCAACCCTAACTCTCAATTATTGATCCATTTATATAATAATCTAAGTAAAAGTAGTTCTTTATACATATGGTTAACTTAAGGCAACCATATATGTCTATGTTGTTTTCTTCTATTCTTGCTGAGTCATTTAGCTTACAAGGTTTCATAATTTAAGGCCATGATATAAGTCATTAGAGTTTTATTATTCATCATTTTAAATCATTACATAAATACTAAACATATTAAGAGTCCATTTTTATCCATCTAATCATCTACTCATATTATAGTTAAGAGAAAGTCCCAAATGCTAAATTAAGGTCAACATCTTTCAACTAGGATAAAATTTCTCTTTACTTACATGGATAAATTATTTAAAAATTATTAATATAGTTAAATTCATAGCTACTAGCATCTTAGGTAATTTTCCAAGCATAATAGAACTCAAAAACATCACATTTCAAAAGAAATATGTAAGAAAAATGAATACTGGTTGAGAACAGTTGATACATTTCCTTAACTAGTCGATGGGTCTCACTGACTAGTCCACTAGTTTCATGCACCAATCAATCAGTCTTGGTGCTACCAACCTTCTAATTGGTGGTGAAATAGCTCGTCAATCAACCTTATCAATTGATTGTTTTGAAAACTAGTCAATTAGTTAGTTAAACTGGTTAATGTGTCTAACATGAGAATAAGACTGCTAGGGTCAAAAAGTAACTAGTGTATTAGTTGAACCAACAAGTGTATTATTTTAGGAACTATTTGATGGCTTTAATCCAAGACTAAGACCACAAGAGGTAAATGCCAACATACTAGGCTAGTTGATTGGTCCAAGGGACCAACCGATCGGTCTTGCAGACCAGTCGATTGGTTGTAGTAAAAATAGCCCCCAAAATTGTAGATAAATAATTAAATTATATTATCTTGATCGATCAATCCACATATCAATATATGGTCATTCAAGGTTCATAACAAGTAGTATTCATGGATCGACATAGGAAATACCAAAATCTTGTTGGGAATCTCAATAAAATTATGCTTACACTTTATAAAGTTAATAAAAATTTGAAAAAGCCATGTATCACATTCTCTTCTTGCCAGACCTTCATGAAAACACTCTATTCAACTTAAGACTTATGCTACGTAGCCAAAATGTTTAGAATACCGTAGACATTACGAACTATATTTATGAGGCTTATGCATATAACGCTAAAAGTTATGCTTGTTGCCAACTCCTCTATTATTTCAATTTATGAATACTCTCTAGATTATTATCATTATAACCTATATTTTTCTACTAAAACATAGAATATAACATTACTTACTTGTATCATTTTCCATAAAATAGGGAAGATAATATTTTGCCTCAAAAGAGTTGAAAAACACTCCAAAAAGAGAAAAAGTATCTAAAAATTTGAACATTTTTCCTACTCTAAAACATTTTCAACAAAGACAAACTAAAACTAGGCAAAACCATTGAAATAAAACAAATTAGATTTAGTAAAATTGGAAACCTAGGAGAGGAAATTAGATGAAATCCACATTCCAAAGTAGAAAAATAGAGAACACCAAAGATGAAAGCTAAACTATCACTCCCTTCCCAAATATAACCCCATCTTGCTTAATATCAAAATAAGAAGGAGCTAGATAAAGGATTAAAATAGGAATGTAAGATTAAGAAGGAGAGTTAAGGAGAGGAAATTTGGGAAAGGAAGTGTGAAGAGAAATAAGGCAGTTTAGAGAAAAAGGGAGAAAATTAAGACTTTAAGTTTAAATTACTTAGGGTTTCTAATGAAAAAATAAGTTTAGGGGAGTGTATAAACTAAGGCCCAAAACCATAGCCTAAATCCAAGATTCAAACTATAGGTTTCAAAGGTTCAAAGTTGGCATTATTTCCTTTGATTTCATGTTGTGAAACTATAGTGTTCTAGGTAATGTTCCTCAGAAAAGTTAAACACAAGAAAGGAATAATGAGAAAAAGGGATGGGAATTGAAATTTAGCTATCTATAGAGGTTGTAAGATCAAATAATCCACTCAAAAATCTTATAGTAGAGAGAGAAAATGAGGAAGAAGAAGAAAAATGAGCTAAGAGCATGAAAGTGACTTATCATAAATTGCTTCTTCATGAATCCATTGCAAATCCCTAAAGAAGGTTAGGTAAGCTCAAAAGATTCATGAAAATCATAAAATAAAAAATCTCCAAATATGATCATGATGCTGCAAAATTTTTGGGGAAGGATTGATAGTGAAAATTGAGTTAGAAGAATAACTAATCTACTTGAACAAGTTGATAAATATTCCAAACCAGTTTATCAATTCATTCAGTTTCAAAACTCATGAACATAATAGCCAATTGGTACCTCCAACCTATCGACTAGTTTTGTGATAAAATCAATTATCTTATAAAATCCAAACCAAGTTCAACCATAACTATACTAATCTTAGACACGCTTCTAAAAAAAGATCAAACACAATTCGGTCGTCATCAAATATATAGATTAGTACAAGTTATAGACCCTATAAATTTGGTTATTATAGTATTAATGCCCCACTTTTCCTAGGTGTGTCTAGAATTTTTCACTTGCACAATGTTTTAAATTGAAACTTTTGGGTGGTAGAAACTAGGGGTGTTACAAGTTGGTAGCTAACCTTGGTTTTGTAAACTCTACTACTTCTAAACCTTTCATTTGATGCTAGAGGTTAGTGTCACAATTCTATTTTAAAACTCCCTTCCTTATTTAATATTTCTACCTAATACCATAGATAATTTTAATTGTTCCCTAACTATTTTGATTATTTTCCTAAAATTTCAAGGATTTCAAACTTGGAAATGTTTAAGTGAGAATAGGTTGAGGATGTGCTATAGATAACTTCTATGTTAACTTATTATGGGAATTTTATTTCTAGGTAAGTTAGTTATTTCTTATTAGTTCTATTCCATAAAAGTAAATGGATACCAACTATTGTTACAAGCACATCAATTCATTCATGGAGATTATTGGTATATACTTAGCCAACACGATTTGAGCACTACAACCCTCTCCAACACCAAGAGTGTTTCTACCAACAAAACTTCAAGAGGATTGAATCAAGAAAGCAAGAAATCATCATCTACCAATCTTTATGGGTTAATAGGACCTTGAAATCTTGGAGATATGGGCTATAGATATAGAAAATACCTTTTATCGCATGTGGATCCCTATTAAAAAAAAGGATGGCATGGTCATGCATTATATGTGGGGTCGAGTAAAAATATGGTGGAAGAGTGTCTAATGTAGGGGTGAGGAGTTCAATAGTTAGTGACCTTTTCTTGATATAATTTGAGCAACATTTTAATTCACTTATCTCCATAAAAAGAATTTAGATGTGTTCATAATGCTCTAATAGGGGAGCATGTAGATTGTAGAGTATTATACAAGGTTGATGGACGTATTATAGGTCGTGTCATGAAATGGACGCTAAGGAGGTAATATAGGCTTATTATGGAGGCATTGTACCACCTAGGTATGGTAGGAGTATGGGGTAACCACTCTAATTAGGAACTTAGTCTAGTGGATACTTTGAGGAGAGGCGTTACAATTACAAGTGTTATAGTGGAGATCATCATAGGGTACATTGCAAGGGAAATAAGGTGAATTGAAAGGTTGAGGTATGATAGACATAAGGCTTATGAGTTTCATGTTGGAGGTGGAAATGTCTAGAGGAACTAGTCATAAGATCAAAGCATTGGATCAATTCAGCAATAGCAACAGACTTAGAGGGTTCCTTTACCCCTAGTTACTTTCCCAAACATAATAGTTAGCCCTAGGGTCAAAAACCACACACTCTTCAACAAGGTTAAGGGCCAGCCAGTTTTGTAGGTAATTATTTAGGTTAGCACCTCATCATGATTAGCTAGTCTAAGGCCAAGCATTATAGTGGTATGTTGATTGTTTAGCTTACTCTATCTACCTATTTAGCATTTGTGTTGTTAAAGACACTTCATCCCCTTATTATGGTATTTCTTCTTCTATTGTATTACCTTTGGGGATAGGATAGTGTGCTCTAGGCTTTATAAAGGGGTGAAATTACTAGTTAGGGAATAAATTCTTCAATTAGATCTCATGGAGCTTGAGTTGCATGAGTTTGATGTGATTGTTGGAATGAACATGCTAGGGAAGTATAGAACCTTGATGGATTATGCTTAGGAGTATGTGGTTCAACGTGGATTGTAAGGTGATAGAGTCTCCTATTAAAAGTGTGAGCCTAACCCTTTCATGAAGTTCATTTTAGCTATCATCTTGAGAACCCTCATTCAAAAAACGTATCGTTTATTCCTTACATTGTTAGTTATTCAAGATGTTTAATTTATAATTGGCTTATTCCTAGGGAGGGATTCAACATCTAAAGTACAATACTATATAACACCCACAAAGATAAAGGAGCTTAAAGCTTAGTTAGAAGAATTGTTGGAGAATGCCTACATATGACCAAGTGTATCATATAATATCCTAAATTTTAGCTAACCCGAATCCTAAGTAATTATTATCATAACCTAATTCTAACCTAAAGAAATTTATTTGTATATCTTACCCTAACTTAATAATCATAAATATGAGCCTAAACAGTACTTTTATTTATGGTTATTAATATCTTAACTAACCTACACCTAATCTCAGTGTGATCATTTAGTTAATTTATCCTAATACCCTAACCTTAATTATTTTTATCCTAAACCTATATCTAAACCCACACCATATCCATTTTCTCCTTTTCTCTTTCTTCACCTCTCCCTTGTATTTTCCCCCATTCTCTCCCCTTCCCCTTGTCTGCATGACTCCACCCTGCCAAGCTTACCCACTACCCTAATAAACTCCCCTACTCAACTTATAGGTTTGGGTTGAAATGTTTAGTGAAGCACAAGCCCCATCTATATGCATGTGTATGTATATATAAACCTAGAAATAAATTCCCCAACCACCCTCTCTTCTCTCCCTTTTGTTTTCTATAGCAATAGCACAACTATCTTCCTCCTTTACCTCCTCCTTGTTGCTTTGAAAACAACGTCAAAAGAACCCCCACTAGTTAGCCCAAAAAAGGCACCTCCACAACCTATGTCAACCTACATTGACACCCCACCATAGCCAATAGCCAAATACACAGTACCACATGCCCTCCTCCTTTGGCCAAACACACTGCAACCCCATCCCATTTTTTTCTTCCTCTTTGGCTATAGCAACAACCACCGAACCACATTGCCTCTTCATTAGCTATTTCACTCATAGCCTCCCCCTTCCTTTTCTTCCTTTTTTGTAGTATCAACATCTTACACCCACACCTTCTCTTTAGCAACTTCAACCTTAGCCCACGAATTTCCCTTTGGTAGCTTTAATCGCAACCCACAACCTTCCTTTGGTAGCTATAACCAAACACCACACCACCTTACTTTTTCTAAACTGATAGGTACCCACTACCCTCCTTTAACCTAATCTACCATTTCTTCCCTCCACTCTTCAACTGCTTTAGCCATTGATTAGCCCATAGCAATGATAGCTTGTGCCATTTCTACTACCCCTTGGTATGGCACAACTCTATTATCCCTCCTCTCTTTGGTTGTGCAAGTTGTCCCCATAATTTGTTTATATTTTTCTCCCTTCTTTCACCATTCCATTTAATTAACATTTCTTTAAGTATATCATCTAATCCTAATGGTGTTTTATTATGATTTTTTAGGCGATTTCCCCTAATTCCAGAAGAGGCGGAAGAGGATTAATGTGCATAGAGACAATAGTCATTTTTTTGTAACGATACTTATTATAGTGGGGATTTTGGTTTCTTAGTGTTATGCATTTTTTGTGTTTTATGATATTATTATTATCATGTAAATTAATGCATGGTTGTTAATACTATGATATGTAGCTGATATTGTATGATAGAAAATAAGCAATTAAAGATTATTGCAATATTAATATATTATATTGAAAAGCCCTTAAGGTGAAACATTGTTATACCATGAGTTTATTAATGGTTTGATGTGTATGAAAAGATTATAGTAAAGTATACGTAGGCAAATAGAGGATTTGTGGACAATGTTACCAGAAATATAAGATTTGTATGAAATAAGAGGTTTATTATCAATGAGGTTTTTTTCGTCAACATGGTTTTTATATAAGAATCATGAAATTTTAAGATATTATATCATCTAAATTATTCTAAGGATTTTATATGCAATTATTAAGGTAGTTGTGAATGACCTAAGTTTAATAAAGTATAAAAATAGTTTGATTTGGAAATGCAATCCTAAAATGATGAGGCTATTACCATATGTGTGAAAAATTAGAGTTAGAACATGAAATTTGAATTTAATGTTAAACTTAGTTCTTTAGGGTTGTGTATTGAATTTGGTATTTTTTTATCCCTATAAGAAAAGTTATCATAGATTTTTGAAATTTAGCTTTATAAGCCCCGAGAATAGTAATGTTTGATACAGGGTTATTATTTTACATATAACACCTTAGAGTTAGGCTTTGAAACTTGAGTATATTGATAATAATAATATTTGAGGAAGAGTTGCAAAGTTTAGTGGTTAAAAAAGTAATAAAAGAAGAGTTATGATAAAAGCGTAAAATTAGGTTTCTAAAAAAATATAATGGTCTTAAACCTAGATATTGGCCTTATAATCTTATGATGTGCCTTACCTATTCCAAATAGAATGTTAAATAATAATAAGACATGAACCATTTAAATTGAATGATCATCGTGACTCTAACCAAGATGTTTATGGGTCCATTCCACCTAAAAGTAATATGATTGAGGTGATGACAAGAAATATTAGACTTATTGTCAACTATATAAGAGTATAAAGGATTGATAGAAGAGCTATATATATTTGATAAAAAGGATTAATGGTAATGAGGTAGGCAATAGAGTACTTTTGATGGTTTATCCTAGTAATGGAGTAATGAGGTAAGGCAATAAGGGTAAGCTCAACCAGAGGTATATTAGGCCTTATGAGATCTTAGACAAAATTGACAAGGTTACCTTTTAATTAGAGATAGATGTTACTAGATCTTAGTATATCCTACTACCTTACCAACTCTAAACACTAATGATGTACTGGGAGCATCAATACTAAAGGGTATGGTTAACTAGGTGCTTTATTTGGCTTTGAGAAGGACTCTATGTCAAATGGTGGCTATTTTATTTTTGTTAAACTTTATTCCCTCCAGTTCTGATGGCTTCCACCGTATTGTGACACCAATAAGTTATTTCCTCATTAATCAAAATGAATAATAACTTATAAATAATTAACCTAAAGGATTATATAAATTTGGTAGGTAGACTTAGTAGGTAAACTATACAAGTGAATTGAAGAAAAGCCTACTGAGTTATTGAATAATCTGCTTATGGGATTATATGATGTTATCTATGATCTCTATATTGGGAAGATAAGCATGATGAGGTATGAATTATGTAATTTTAGTATATCATAGAATCTTTATGCGTTCTATGACCATGGAAAAATATGTAAATCTAATTATAACATTGAATTATGATATGTTTTTAGCATTATTTCTATATTAGGCCTTAGCCTTCCAAGTTTGTGGCTCCCGTTAAGGAGGTAAAATGAATTTCTTAATAAGTGGGGTATGATTATGTCTATCTATTCAGTCAATTAGTCAATCTCATGTATAGTAGACCATGTGTAGGTTTTTGAGGAGGGATTATAGTTATCCTATCATGTGTTAGGCTTGAGGGCTTGAGAGTGTGGACACCCGAAGATATTTTATAGGTCCTTAGGGGACAAGGATTTTAAGATTTACCCTATAATTGTCTTATCTCTATTGTATTTTCATTACTTGCAGTGCACTGTCTCCAACAACTTTTGATATTGTGAGGACTTATTGTGATATTGTTCTGTAAATGTTTTTCTCTATGGTGTGCATATATTATAACTTTGTAGACTCTATTTTAGTATTTTGTTTGTTTCTTTCTATAGCTTTATATCTACCATAGGACAAGATTTAGATTTTTATTCTACATTAGGTGGAGAGGTAAAACAACATATATTTTTTCAATGTGTGTTTGGTATTTTTCTCTTCCGCAATCTTTTAAAATGAATTTTATTAGTAGCAAAAAATAGGGATGTTAATAATTAGAATGAATTCTTATGCGGTGAAAAATGACATTGAGCGATCTTATGTGTTATTTAATATGACTTATATTGTACATTAAGATTCATCATGACACCTATGATCCTTAATTCTTATGACACATGTAACAATTTAAATATGCATGTAAATTATCAAGCATGATAGCTTCTATTATCATGTGCATATTTAAGTATACTATGTTATAAGTACCTTATAAATATAATGGTAAACTTTGCTATATTTCTATAGGGATATAATATATTTAATGTCTAGTTTGACATGCATTCCCAACATGACCTTATGTGCTTCAGAAATTTCGTATTTTGTAACTTGGCTTATTCAATACCCAAATTTTGAAATGCTCATTTAACACATCACTTGCTTAATACCATTAGAAGAGGACCTTGTGCAAGTAGATGTGATTTTTTAGTAAAAAAACATATGCTTTTTTAGGGCTACAACTTTAATGTCCTAGGCATTGTTCATTTTATTTAGAGATTCTTTATAGATTGATATTTTTTATTTTAGTAAATTTTGCCTTGATTTTCTTTTCCATATTATTTAGAAGTTGAGAAAAGTTAACAAGGAAAATAATCTATCATAAGTAGTGATATTCACATAATGTGAGAAGGAATTAAACTCTTAGAAGCCATGAGTATAAATTGAGGATGATTTTAAATGATTTAACCATGCTAATAGTAATGTATAACCATTCACATGCTGATTTCCATCTTCTTTCCTTCATTCTTAATTATCCTCTTCCCACTGTGTTGATGTATGGGCATGTCCTACAAATTATATAACCCATGTGTTAGCTTATTTTGTATTAGATCCCATTAGTTTCGAATTGGTGGAAGATTGAGGTTCCATTAGCACACTTGAATCTAATTATATGTTTACTTATTTAATTATGGATCAAGGAAAGACTGAATGATCATTTTTTAATTTTTTAATGATGTCTTATGATAAACACAAGCGGAGGATGTCTAACCCCATAGATATTCAATTATATTTATTAGTTAGAAGATTTAGAAAGATATATCTTGTAAATTCATAATATGGTATGTTTTATCTTTTGAGTTTAGATTATCTTTCCATGGAAAATTGGATTTGGGAGTAGAATATATCATAAAACTAGGGCTTGTTAAAGTTCATCATTTATGCAATATAACCAAGTCAAGTTAGATTCTTTAATCAGCTCTCTTTGTAAGTTATTTCTTGATTTTTAATTTTTGTGTGATTCTTATTAAAGTTTTCTCTTCTAAATTTCTATGAAATTTTTCTAGAGTTATTTTTTATTCAATTAAATACATTAATATCCCATCATAATCATTACCATACACATCCATATCCATACATAATTTCATCTTCTACATTCATCATCTTCAACTTCTTGAAACCCTTACCCTATACTTCCATTCTAACCAATATTTTCCCTTAAATTAAACTCTATTAATCACGAGCTTCAACTATCACAATTAATCTCCTAATATATCACTTAAAACAGCATGAATAAACCCATAAAATTGTTCCATAATCATGACCAACACATATACATATTGAACATCGAAATAATCATCTTCAAACTCTTAAAACCCTAACCCTAGCCCCCATACATAGCCACTACTTCTATCACTTTGATTACCATTATAAATTCAAGAGGTTAACTCCTTAATTATCCTTCTAATTTTCCATTAAAAATCCACCAAACATCATTATCATAATATCTCATCATAAACAATAAATTTAGACCCCAAAAATCCATTATTTCTTTTAAAACCCTAACCCTAATACCCTTTCTTGCAATAATGTTTTCTATATCATTAATTTTTATATTTACAATTGAAATGTTATAAATATCTTAAACATTAGCCATCAATCAATCACTCAAATTCCTATAAAGTCATGCATTAAAACTCTATTATGAATGATGAAACCTTATAATTCATCCAATTCTTCTTCTTATCATGTTTAATTTCTGTGGCTTGTATATATTACTAATTTTGGTATCATGTGCTTTCAATATGAATCATATATATTCTTATTTAGAGTAGTAAATCATATTCATAGACCAATACTAGGATATATGCAATCAATTAACTCGTTCTATGGGAGTGATATGAGAAATTAAACAAGTAGAACACCATGGAGATTAATGGAATAGATAGGAATGAAGTCACACAGCCAACAGTGAATGGAGAAATGGTAGGGCTAAGAGATATGAAAGTTAAGTTCATAAATGTTTGACAAATTCATGAGAAGGAATGTAACACTGCACGAGCTACCTAGATACACCCTCATGCTAGTTAATTCAATATGGCAAATTCGGCCCACTATGACCCTCCAAGCTTTTTGATCAAGCTAAGAGGGTGAAACCCCAAATTTGATCAATGATTCCCATGCAATTTCTAGAAATTGAAACCTCAACCCATAACTAGAAGATTATATATGAAAATAAATCCAACCATGAGACACTAGTCTTTCCCTCTCCTCCAGATAGGGAGGCCCCCACTATGAGATCAAGAATAAAATCGTACGCCTCTCTTATGAGCAATTAAAAATATGTGTACACTAGTGATACTAGGGAAATAATCCCCTCTCCTTCCCTAATTCATATCCTATGAGTTTTCACCTCTTCATTTGTGATAGATAAGTATTTAATTCTGCCCTTAGTTTGTTACCAAACTAGAAATTACCATTATTGTACTATGTGAGTTGGTGCGAACCATATGGTGCAGGTACTGCTCTCACTGCATTATACAAAACATCTTGTATAAGAGGGGTGTTTATAAGGGTTACCACCTGATAATATGAGGATGCTTACTACAATCTTCATGAAATAAATGAAACTCCTTATCCATCATCATTGTAGTTATCTTATACCACCAATGGGGTTCCTCATGCATAAAGAAAATGATTAATCAAGTGTAAAGAAGATTAGAAGCTCTCAAGAGAATAACAATCGATGACTTTCTAGATTTATAAACTTAGATAAAAAGAAGAAAAAAATTAAAAATCTCAATTTATTTTCATCTTAATTGGAAGGGAAAATAAAAATGGCAATATTCAAGGGACTATCATACCACATTAAAGAAGACAACACACGTTCTAACCTACTACATGACCATCATGTGCCTTACAAAGGTTGCATCAAGCCTAATACAGTCTTACCTCGACTGAACTCACCATATCATCCACTTTCCAAATCATGCCCCTTGACTTTAGGAGTAGAGATAATAAATACATCAAGCCGAGGGTGTCTCATGTGGTAAGTGTTTTATGATTTCGTGGATGTTATCCCCTAGGCCTAAACAAACCTAGTGAAATAACAAGTGCTACCAAATAATATAACACCCAAAAAATCTTGCATGATTGGTTCAAATAATCATTCATCCATTGCTTTATTTGAGAGAAGCTTAACTGCGTTTTATTTCTCATTAGTGACTGCCTCTAATAGTAGCCTAACCCACCCCATGTAGAGGTCTGTTATTGTTTACCTCCTCTATAAATACGAGGTATGAAAAGATTCCAATGCATCAACTAGCACTAGTGGTTTGAACCTTACATATTTTAGTATTCCCATTTTTCATTCTAAACAAATTCTTTTTAAATTGTAATTTACAAAAGTAAAAACATTAAAATGCAAAATAAAACATCCATAATTAGCATTACTCTATTCTCCTCTACCTTTCTTATAATAAGTGCTAAGGCTAAAGTATTTTTTTTATTTATGTTAACAAGAAAATTAATAAGAAGTAGATAAGATTCTACACTACATGATTGTTGTCCCAATATCACCAAAAGTATCAGAAAAAAATATAAAAGCCAAAAGAAAAGGAATACAAAGAGGAGATAGTAGAGTCCAAAGGATATCTAGATTAAATGATATCAATGTGAGGACTAGATAGTTCTAACTCTAAACCCCAAACCCTAGTATCCTTATGTGGAACACTGACAATACTCTTATAAGCTTATGACTACCCATTTACTAGATAGAGGACCATAAAATAGTACCATTAGTAAAATAATACATAAAAAACCACTAGACAACACTAAATACAAAAATGTTACAAGAAGCACATAGAAGATAAACGCATGGTAAGTCGGCATAAACATATAAATAGATACTTGTGATAACTAAATACCATAAACATGTTATCGTTCATACCTCATAAAACATCACAGACTCATCATACCATCATATTTAACCATATTATTACTATCTCATTATTCCAAATCATAACAAGGGTATCCCATAAGGTAACCCAAAAATCATACATACTAATATCCAATAACACCACAACATAACTCATAACCATAAGGATAGTGAAATAAGGTAACCACCAATAAACGTACAAACCAAATCAAATAACTAAAAGGGAGTGCATGGAGCCAACTATCAAACCAACATATCAAAACCATTCCCAATTAAATCATCATATAAGATTTACTTCCATTTTGCTTACTCAATGGGAGAAAAATCAACCTAAGGATACTAAGATACCATAATTATCAAGCACACAATGATAGCATAATCTCCAAGCAATTATCAACTTTTACTGAGATACCTAAGTCATACTCACACATAAAGGTAATATAGTGCCCTATAGATAAGCACACTTAATCCATAAGTATTCATACATTTAAGAAGTCCAAACATCTAAATAGAGAATATATATGGCATAAATAGGGTACTAAGAAACCCTATAAAATCCAAACCAATTTGAGGGTTAAACTATATCTTTTAGATGGCTACCTCTAAAGAGATACTATTCCCAACTCAAGGTATTCCACTTAAAGTATTAGTATTTTATTAAGTGATCCCCAAATACCAAATAATAAATGTGTGATATCATTTATATTTTTATTCATTTTCTCATTTAATTTTCATTCTTTAAAGTCAAGACCTCAGGTAAACACTCAAAGATAAGTTAGTAGTCTATACTATGGTTAACCTAAAAAACCACTACGGTCATCATATGTCCAATTATTACATACTTACCAATAATATATTATAAATGACTCCATATTAGCCATATTCTTTCTAAACATTATTAGAATTAAATGAAACATTTTGTATAGTTAAATATCATAAAAATATAGCCTTTAGAATAACAATTATACAAAATTAGAGAAGTGGCAAAATTTACCATTTTCCTCCTAAAAAAAACTTAAGCTCATTTAGCACATAAAACCTTAATCATGTATATTTAGCCTACCATATTTCTCATTTTTAACATAAACAATATGTTATTGAAACGTGCTTAAAAAGAAAAGCATGGTACATGCAAACATATTTGCCCATAGGCCACAAAAATCTTAAGTCATATATAAATAAATCTAAACATGCCTAAACTAATATATAAAATTTAAATAAAACATTTGAGGGAATAATGACAAGATCAATAATACAAAAGGTGGCTCAAAAATAATGAACAATCCCTTAGTATAACCACTCACACAACACATGTGCAGTTATCTTACAACATTCAATCCTAATGTAGCATGTTATCATACATATATTAAAATGCATGAATTTAACATGCAATTACATAGTATATGATCATAGAATTCTTAGACAAATATGCACCATAATATGGTACGTTCACATATTTCATGAAATCATCACAAGAGGAAAAATAACACCTAAGCATAATCACTAAAAATTTAACATACTACAACATGTTTCTTATAAATGTACTAGGAGCATAGGTTTATATATATAACACCCCAAGTTCTACCATCCAACAAAACCTACTTCTTCTTCTTAAAATATAGGACCCAAAAATTAGAACTAAAATAAGTACTCTATAAAAGGGATAACAACATAAATAACAAGAATAAGGGATGGTACACAAAGAGGAAGAATAGCAAAAGGGATGATCTTAAATTTTTGGTAAGTTTAACACCCTTATATTTGTTTAAACTATAAGAGGTTAGGTAATAAATTAAGAGAAGATATCAAGAAAAAGAGAATGAAGGATAAAGGAGAGGTAGGATTTAGTTTTCAACAAGGGATGAAATGTAATGCCTCAAATTTTACTCCTACAGCATTTCATTTTTGCGAAAGCATTGTTAATAAAATATTGGGGTGTTATAACACATCTAATATAAAATGAGTTCTCCCTATACCCAATTTATGCTAAGTGCAAGAAAAAAGTAACCTCAAACCAAGGGATCAAGTGTGGGATGTACGTAATCCTAAGATATACTTGATCCTACCCAATATAAAATATGAAATAGAGAGAATAGGGAAACTATAATGAAAATAGAGGAATGATATTCTAAATAGAGATAAATATTTTGATGCTCCGTATCATCAAAATATTCCTACAAAGTCACAAATGCAGATAGAATAGATAGGAGACCATAGAATAAAACCTATCGATATGGTTGTATTGAGTTAACCGCTATATAATAATTGGCATGGGTAGGATGCATAGAGCACGTAGAAGTAATCACAAGAGAAACATCACATAATAACATCAAATCATACATTCAATAACAAGATACGATAAACATACCATAGCATATACATTAATAAAGACACAGTCTCATCATACCATTATACATAATCAAATATAACTAACCACACAAATAAATTCCAAAACACCATAGGTAGAGCATGAAGGTAGCTACAAAAACATAAGTAAAGTAGGAAGGAATTTCCAACCATGGCTAAGACATGAATATAGCTACCGAGCATATGTTGGGCACAAAGGTAACTACCAACCCACTAATCCAAAGCATAATTTCAAA